>CM053268.1:51868858-52468858 GCA_028583415.1 Protea cynaroides
GGTAGGGCACCAAGATCTGCCACATGGCAGGTCAGATGAGACTGACATTCTGGCGGACTGGTAGACACCTAGATCACCTCCCGAGATGTCAAATTTCTGACCAATAGAAGTGTGCCAAGTAGGAAAAAAAAAGAATAAAAAGAGATTCTGGGACTACCCAGAGGGTGCAGAGGACCATACTGGGGATGAGGTTATGGCATTTAGATGGAGGCTAAATGGTTGGATTCGAAGCTGAAATTCCAACACCTTAGCCTTTTCATACCATTCCCTAGACATATAACTGTCAGATTTGCTTGCACCACTGCTCCACTTGGAAAAACTGGAGTGTACCATTTTAAAACCAAATGAAAAGAGTTAATTACTTTGTTTCTAAGGAGGAATAAATACAGGAGCTCCTCATGAAACTCAAGTACACCAAAAGACCAATAAATAGAGGCAGCATGGCCCACTAGGTAAAAATAAAAACTCATGTTGAAATCATGGGATACAAACATAAATTTATTCCTATCACTTCCTTGTAGACCCAAATATTATCACTTCTTTGTAGACCCAAATGATGGCTTTCAAATTATGGTATACCAAATACATATTGTTAGACCTTGCTTTGTAGTCAATGGACTCTCTTTTATTTCTTTGTGACGGAATTTGTTGAAATTCCTTTCTTTTTCTTTTTTATTCTGATTTCATTTTATGTTTTTATATTTACCATCATAGTTAGAAATGTTTGCAGTCTACCACTTTGGAACTCTGAGACGTTACTCCATATATCTTCAAACAAAGGAAATCTGGTCTTCCTTTTATTGATTATTCATTACTCTGCTTCGTGATAGCTTGAAGAAAGCGAAGCTTTTACGTGCCCAAGGTCAACATGAGATGGCTATCAATCTTGCAAGATAAATATTTTCACAGCATTATCATTTAAATGGGGAAGCTTCAAATATATTCCGCTTGGTTGGCAAGTGGCTGGCGAAAAGCTTCGATCTAGGAAATAAGTTGTAAAATTATTCTTTAATTCTTTATTTTGATATAAACTAATTTAAGTTTCAGAAGCTATGATTTCTTATTTCTTCACTCTGATGACCTCACCAGCTCAAGAACTATTTGGATCAGTACCGCAAACGTGCTGTGGAGCTCATAAATTGCAATGATATAACTGACAAAAGTGCATAGCAAGACAGTGCCAAACACATTTCCATCTTGCACACTATACTGATGCTTTATTTAGGAGTTATGAAGAAAGCAATTCAATCAGTGGCAAGCAGCTATGCGATTGAGGAGACACAAGGTGTCTCCGATGGGTGCAAGATCTACTATTATCCTACATTTTGAATGTTCTTGAGTACGTCCTAATGATAAAATGGTGCAAACGAAGGAGTTGAAGCACTCATTAGGCGGCTGAAAAGTTCAACAAAGAGTAAGTATTACCAATTGAGCCCATTTCTTGGCCCATAAACTAGTATTAGATTCTATAAAAAAAAAAAAAAAAAAAAACTGCTTCTTCAGTGGCAGTATCTCTTTTTATTATGGTTTTTAGGGTGAGAAGATCGATTCAGCAAAGATACTAGAACTACAGAAGCAGCTTACCATGGACAAGGAGGAGGCTGAGCGATTGCAGGTGTACTTTCAAATTAGTATTCAGAATCAGCAATCAAGTTTCTTTCATTTTGTGCCTGCTTATGGAAGTAACCTCTAGAGATTTAATCAGGTCAAGAAGTTATGAAATTGAACAAAGGAAAAACAAAACTGCTTTTGAAAAGAAATGTTTCTGGAAATTTAAGAGGTGCTAGTCATAATATTTAATGGTCATAGTTGTCAAAGCGCCAAGGCTAACCAAGGCGTTGGAGGCTGAATAGCGCCCAAGGAGGCGAAAGGGCGCCTGCCTAGAGGCGACCAAGGTTCCCAATTTTCAAGGCATACCAGTGCGCCTGGACTAAGCAGCGATGCCTTGACAACTATGATTTTGGTTGTTTTATACTTCAGTTTCTTACTCAAGTTACTTTGCTTGAAACTGTCTTCACATGAAATATATTTTGGTTTACAAAGAATCATGGATGTCCATTCATTTGGGAGAAGTTAGAGCCTTAAGCTTGACTTTTTTAACAAGTGTTCTGGTCTCTCCTGGGTTTAGGATAGTTGAATTCGGAAGCCTCTTTTTCATAATTATGGGGGAGGGTGTTGAGTGATTTATAAAATATCACCCAAAGGAGTTCTCAAGTAAAATACTATTTTTTACTCTGATTTTTTCTGATACTTATATATTTTTAATGGGGCTTTTGGCCTGGAAACAATTGAAGCCTTGGCTATTGGCTCCCTTTGGTTATATTGAGCTTCACTGTTTAGCACCTTGCAAGACGTTGCTTGTTTCTGTTTATGATTGTAACTAAATAAGGAAAAAGAGAAGAAAGATGGAGTGAAATGGAGAGAGAGAGAATCGATGTGAGTATAATTCTCCATTGTCCAGCCTTTATTTATATTAATAAAAAGAAGGTTACAAATACCAAAGTACCCCTACTTATGTAACCAACTAAAAAAAAATAAGGAAATACATGTGTAGCCGACTATATTCCTATTAATAGAGCTTCCCTTTGCAAGATGGAAATATACTAAACAACACCAATACCAGTGACAATTGTGAGTGTGGTCCTAAAGCAACGCACCAAGACCTTCTAAAAGTCTCAACAAAAGCCTAATTTTGAACACTCTTAGAGCTTAAAAGTACCTTCCCTTGCTTTGTCCAAGGTTTTCAATATAAATTTCAATGTGAATTTGATCGTCATGGAAGTCGAAGTACTTAATGGAAATCTTTATAAATCATGGAAGTCCATGGAAATTTATGGGAATGATGGGTTTTTTGGCTGGAACTTTGGGACATGCTAAAATTTTATCAGTAATACATGCTAAGTAAATAGCTTATGTTGTGGATATCCCTGGCATAAAACCAAATTGGTTCTCCGTAATAATAGTTTCTTGTTTCAGGCAAGAAGGACTCATATATTCTTTATTGACTTAGAAAAAGCTTATGAAGGAATTCCCAGAGAGTTAATTTGGCTAGTTGTAGCATAGTTGTCAAGGCACTACAAGGGGTGTGTTTGCTCCTCCATCGCCTTGTTCGCTCTTGGCGCCCTGACAACTATGAGTTGTAGAGAAGTGGGTCAATTTATGTGGAGATAGACTAGTGTAAGAACTCTACCCGGATTGAACTTGGCGATTGTCTGATTACAATTGGATTAAATCAAGGATTTGTTTGCACTAATCATGGACATGATTGAACCAAAACATTCAAGTTGAGGTTCTTTGGTGTTTGATTTGTTGATGATATTGTTTTGATGATGAAACAAAGGCAAGATTAATACGGTGCGTCGTGCCGTGAACCAACCTTGGAATGAAAAAATTTGAGATAAATAAAACGAAGACGGCGGTATATGGTGTGCAACTATATAAGGGCGGATAATGAGGTGGTAAAAAATTGATGAGGGAGATGCTTTGCCAAAGTGACTATTTTAGGTATTTACGTTCAATCATTAATTGAAAAGGTGATATAGAGGATGATGTTTCACAGAGGATTAAAATAGGATGGATGAAATAGAGATGTTCGTCTGGAGTGTTGTGTGATCGGCATATTCTTTTTAAAACTTAAAGAAAAATTTTATAGGGCAGTCATTTTAAGCAAAGAAATCGTCTCCGGCCTGTGGTTTGGGCGGGAGATTGGGCGGCCGGATGGATGGCCGCGATATCGGCACTCCTGGAGGGGATCCGACCCCTCCATCCGAGCCGACCCCGGGGCCGACAAGCTGAGCCGACCTGGGGGTCGGCTCGATCCCTCCGAGGCCGAGGCGGCCATCCATCCGGACGCGCCCGCCTTCACAACCCGGCGGGAGACGATTGGATCCGTCATTTAACCAGCTATGACATATGGTGTGGAATATTGGGCAATTAAGAAGCATCCATATATAGATAAACTCAGCGTAGCTAAGATGAAGATGTTGGAGATGGATGTGTGGCAAAACTAGGAAGGATAAGATAAAGAATGATCATATTAGAGCTGATTTGGGAGTAGCGCCATACATGATAAGGTACAAGAAAATCGCTTGATTGGCATGGCTATGTTCAATGGAAGCCTTTAGATGCTCCATTATGAAGGAGTGGTTTGATTCAAAATTGAAGGATCTAAAGATCCAAGGGCAAACCTAAAACGACTCCTAGGTGTGGTGGTGAGGAAAGACAAGCATTGCTTGGGGCTTTGTTTCAAATATGACATTGAACAGAGCTGATTAGAGGGCATGAATTCATGGTAACGGACCCCATTTAGTTGGGATAAGGATATTGTAACTTAAACTAAATAATAAAACACAAGAACAGGAGAGGAAGAAACCGAGATATGGGAGAAAAGGGGGGGGAAGAGAGAGAGAGAGAGAGAGAGAGATCTCCAGCTTTGCAGAGCTGAGTCGATTGTTGTACACTCCTCTCTTGAAGCCTTCTATTTATAGATGAAAAAGGGACCTAGTAGATAGATCTTGGACTCTACACAAGAGAGTCCAAGTTACAAGTCTCTACAAGAAAGAGTCCAAGATAGAAGTGATTAGAAAGAGATAAGAAATAAGGGGACTACATAGGCAGTAATCCAAAAAGGAGGATTATTCCTGTACAAGGTGGCCAGAATCGATAATGGGCCTGACTTAACTTTTTAGATATTATTTGGAATTAAGTGAATGGGATTTACTATATGGGCCCATTCGTAGTTAACACATATGTTGTTGTACATACCTGTAAACTAATAGCAAAAGCTAGTCAACCTTCTATAATGGTTTGAGAGGATTAATACTTGATAGAATAAACTATCACACATATATAAAACATTAAGGTTCATTTTATAGCTATAAGCCTAATATATATCTCCTCTAAAACAGACAGATAAGCCTAGTATATGGTCCTTTGCCTCTTTTGCAAAAGGCAGCTAACTGCAAAAATTCCCTGAGACCTCAGAGCCCCTGAGGAAGATTTCAGTTTTGGCCGAAAAGGATCATGGAGTGAACCCAAATAGCTCTAGCAAAGCTATATTGGATGAAAAGATGACACAAATTCCCTACTCAAGATGCATAAAGAAAATAAAATTCCTCCTGACCCTCATCTAAATTCTATCACAAGTATTCACCTTCTTGTCCCTAACTCCCAAGCCAAAGCTTTTACATTTAGGAGGTCCTTGGTTCATCTGAAAAATTTTTTAAAAAGGATGAACCCCACTGTTTTGAGAACCTAGAAATTGCAGCCAGAAATAATGATTAGAAGAAAATATGACAGTACCCTGAGAGACCAAATCCTCTTGTCAAGTCGTGACTTTGCAGCTTTCTTCTAAACCCAAAGTTCATGCGATCCTACTGGCATCTAAAGAGAAAATCCTCAATGGTCCACCGTTGCTCTTAACTCCTAAGAACCTGGTACAACTTAGGGAAAATACTGTAGAAAGGGCTTACAACCTAGATTCTTCTAGGAAGGGCCAACCCTTGATGTTTAACCTCGGGTTCTACAATGAGATGTCCCCAGGAATGGACTGAAGTCCAAACTAACCCTGGATTTGGATGAAAGTAAGAGAAAGTTTGTGGTTTTTTACTATGGAAAACAATTTAAAACAACAAGGTGATAATATTAAGGTTTAGTGAAATAAGCACTAGGTTTTTTGATAGTTTTTGAAAGATGAAGGTGTGAGTTGATAGAAGATTACTAGGAAGTGTTTTTGGGGATAATTTAAGGTAGAGAAATCTTTGAAAAAGATCTGTCAAAAAGGTTAAGAATCTGCTGTAATAAAAACTGAAAAACAGAAAATAAAATTAGAAGAAGAAATAGAAGAGATACCTAGGAATCCACCTTCAAAGGAGCCTAGGAATTCACCTAGAAACAAGAAATACCTTATGTTTGCTAAGAAGTCCACCTTAGCATGTTGAGAAATCCATCTCCACCACAATGAATCCACATGGTGGTAGCAGAAAATACCAGAGATAAAACTTATTTTCATTCCATCCTGTTCAAATGTAAAAAAATTACTTATTATGTAATGGTAGTTAGTCTGGTGTAGCAAGTTACTTATGTCTTAAGTAACATGATACTTATCCATTAGGGAACTGGAAGCATCCTCCACCTTGAAATTACAATTATATGCTCATCTAGCACTCTTAATTATAAATCTGCCCACAAATAGTATTTTGACAGGAAATAATCCTATCTATTCCTATAGAAAAACACTTTTATCCACTCACACTCTAATTACCTCTACTTAATGCAATAATATAACTCCAAAAAGTACCCTACATGGATGCTGTAATTAGAAAAATCAAATTGAGCCTGTAACAATGTTTTGCTCCGCATCAAACCATGACCAAAAGTCCCCCACATCCTAATCCCCATTCCCCTGCACCTCATTTGACAATTGAATGAATGAGGAAAAGATGCCATGTATTATCTATACATTAAGGGTGTTTTATGATCATTTTACAAGACTAGTGGACCCAACAATGTGTTTGGTATGTCAATAAACCTATCTTGGTGACAAAAAATCTTTATCAGATCCTATTCTGTCCTGAACTAGACAATCAATGTACCAAGAATATTTGGTTTGCAGGATTAACAGACTTCATAAATGTGACTTGCATTAATAATCCTCTTTGATGTTACATTTTCATGGTAAGTGAGCCTGTCAATGTATCCAACACTATCTTCAATGCTATGCATATTCTATTTACAGCTTTTCAGTGCAAAAGATTCAAAAGTAGTGTTTTCTACATTGGATCTATGATAACATGAAGAAGTTAAAGTATTTCCATGCCTCCACTGAGTTTTGGGGAATTTTTGTGCAAGTGAAGATTTTGATCAAATTCAATCAAAGTTCTATAATTTCTAGCTGCCAGGTAAATATAATGCCAATTTCAGTGGACAGCAACTTAGATCATCTGGAACCAAGTTAAGTTGGCCTACATTCAGGACCATTCCGTACTATCTTTCTTTCTGCAAAGAAAGGATCGATTTCAAGTGCATTAATTGCTTATGCAGTCAAACCCAACCTAATAGGTGTTGGCTGCCTCTTAAGCATACATTACCTATGCTGTAGAGGTGGTGCACTAAGGGTTAGCTGACCCATAACCTGGAATGGGTTTGTAGATTAATCCTGCTTAAAAAATATGAAAAATTAAAAGAAAACATGGGTTGCTGGGGGGACTTGTGTTCTTTAGCAATGAAGTCGGCTAGTGTCACAAAATGCACAACCCTTACCTGACCTGGATTCAGATCATGATGGGTTCAGTCAACCCATAATTGGTGGATAACAGACTGATTGGCAGGTGGGTTCACCAATTTTCCCCTGCAGTATGCCATTAGACTCCAGCAGTCGAGATGATACACATGCCTAGAGGACTCTTTCACTGGGCTCAAATGGCTTCAGGATCATGATCTTTGGAAGCCAATGTCACAAGAAAGAATACTAAAAAGAGATCGGTTTCAAGTTGAAACCTGGATTTAGAACCTATTAAATGGTGACCATGCTGGACATTCATCAAAGGCTATGGAAGCAATTCCATTATTTCTAGGTGTTATATGTGTGACCAGTTATTCTGGTTAATTAATTTCTATATTGCTGTAGATCTTATTGCATAACTGTTGATCACTATTGACTGATACCACAGATCAGTTCCCCCCCCCCCCCCCCCCAAAAAAAATAAATAAATAAATAAAACTCACCACTACACACCCACCCCACACATTTTTATGCATGGATGATGCCTGTGCATCTTATGTAGGAAATTGTATTTAGCATATGCCATTTTAGTTCATTATGTTACAATTTCCATTTAATTCTTAACTGTCCTGTTGTTCTGAATAGCATAGCCTGATTGATTAGTTGCCTTTGTTCTACCTCACAGGATGACAGGGACAATTTCCTCAGTTTAGCATTGGAAGGCTATAAGCGTTGTTTGGTGATAGGGGACAAGTATGATGTAAGAGTGGTATGTACTTATTAGCTATATAGTGATTCATGGAATATCTCAGATGTATTCAAGTCTGGGGCCTCAATAGCATGCCCTGTATGACATGTTCAGAAGATCAGGAAGAACCACACATGAAGAGGTCCAACTTTAAAGATTGTATACATAAAAAAACAGCACGACAAGATATTTAACCATCTGATTTGAATTTTACCTTTTGGTCTTATTGAAACTCTTTTCAGATTCTTATGAACCATTCTAATTAAATACCAAAACAAACAATTGGAATCATCCACTTTTGCCTATTTTTATTTTAGTTAATCTATTAGATGTAACCCATCTGACAGTGGGTCCTGATCCTCCCAACATGAAACATGTAGCAAGTTACAAGGGCCTCAGACTCTCAGAGCCATAGATTAGTCATCCCAATCTACACTTCTGGGAATTTTCATTTAAAATTAAACTGTAGAATTTAGTAGGTAAAAGTTTCTGAAAACCTTGGAATATGGCATATGCAGTACTTGATATAATTTGAAAGTCAGAATTACTTAAAAGTTTTTCTAGTTTTGTCTAATGTTATTTTCCTTGGAAGGTGAGCAAAATTATGTAGACATTATACATGACATATCTATTCCACTATAATTTAAGCATTTAGTTGGATCATATCATTATGGAGTGCATAATTTGTCCATGACAAAGTGATCTATGTGCATTCAGGTGTTTCGACTTGTTTCCCTGTGGTTCAGTCTCTCTTCAAGACCCAATGTTGTAAGCGGCATGCTTAGCACAGTAAAGGAGGTAAGGAGACCGCTGTGTTACTGTTTCTTGATATTCCAGATTCTAAAAATATGGGTGAATAAATAATATATGAAACCACCAAAAAGAGATGCAGAGAACTGGTTATCAAAACGATAGAGTCAAGGCCCAGCACAAAAAAAAAAAAAAAAAAAAAAAAACCTCATCGCATAATTGAATAGGTAAATCACAAGCAGAAATAATAAACTGATTCCTCTTTTTTTTTTTTTTTTGGGGGGGGGGCAGCACTTCTTGAACATGAAACACAATGGCCTCCGTATCTGAGAGAGATTCCTAGACTTAGAAGTTCACACTCTGAGATTTCTTTCCATCCAGATTGATAAATCGCAGCACAAAAAAGAAGTTTGCCCATCGTATCGCAAGGACATTTCCCTCTGAAGACCCTGCAAATCCATCTCCACTCCTTATCAAAAGGATAAATTCTTCTTGAGAAGGGCCAGCAAAGGCAGAGCACAACACCCCAAAAAAAGATCGAGCAATAGAGAGGGCAAGCAAAGAAAGATGATGTACATTTTCCTTGCCTGACCAGAAAAAAACAGCATCTGTCATTTGTACCCAAACCTTTTGGCAAGGGGGGCTCTCGTTGGCAAGGAGTATGTCATGGCTCTCCACACAATGAAACTATGGCGAGGAAAGTGATCCTAAAACGAGACCTTATCAAACCAAGGCACTTTGGATGCTCTAGAACGAACAAGCTCCCAGGCCGAAGAGGCAGAAAACATTCCTGTCGATGAAGCATTCCACTGCATCAGATCACTACTCCCCCTCGGTCTCATTTGAACAGAGTCTAAAGCTCCCCAAGCTTGAAGAAGCATGTGAGAAGAGGCCCGCTCCGGCCACACCTAATAACGATCAAAAAAACTATGGCCAGTCTATCACGACCCGAATCATTCTTATTCTTTTCCCGTAGGTGAATATGAATACCATGTGGGTGCCAATTCTCAAGGCATAGAGGGAGCAAGGACCCATCATCCATCTGAGTCTTTATGATGTGATGTACTCTAAGCTCTAGAATTTTCCCCCAGGTCTAGGGCGAGTCCTGCCGAAACAGACCAAATCGAGTCCTCTTACAAGTAACTATCATAATTCCAGTTTACCCATATTCTTTCTATCTTCACTGCCACTTTCTGGACAAGTTTTAGAATACAAACCTTATTGATTCGTTTACTCTTATAAGACCAAGTCCACCTTCATCTTTAGGAGTGCAGATTGAAGCCCCACGGATAGTATGGAGAAATTTATTACTGTAAGAACCCTCCCAAAGAAAGACACTCATCAAAGATTCTATCCTTTGAGAGATTGCACTAGGGAGATTGGAAACTCTTGTCCAATACAGAAGGGAGCTCTGCATGATAGAACTAACAAGTTCTAAGCAACCCGCATAGGAAGGAATCTGGCCTTCCATAATTGGAGCCTTTTCCTTAATCGGTACGAGATCGGGAAGCAATGATGAGCGAAAGCCTAGATGAAATCAGAGGAAGTCCCAAGCATGTTACAGGGAGAGACCCATGGATAACCAGCAAAACCTTTTAGATTCTTCTTTGCAAGATTCATTGATCCCTACTAAGAAGATGAAAGACTTCTGCTTGTTTGTACTTAGCCCCGTCATATTCCCAAAGGACTCCAGAACATAAGAGATGGCCTTGATAGATTTAGCATTTGCCTTGGACAAGATCATAATGTCATCCGCAAAAGCAAGATGGGTCAGCCAAACCATTTTAGCTGTTGCAATAGACTTAAAAATTGAAAATGCTTCCTTTTTCCCCTATTTGTAATCTAGATTAATATGGTAATAAATTTAACAAAAGTATCCTTTTTTCCCGGGGGTTGATCTAGTTTGACAAGGGTTATGGATTGTAGAGGAGGACAGATCTGTTGGTCCCAGAAGAGAATCTAATAAACAGTGTGGATCGGCTGATCTAGTACGTATACCATGTTGGGTTGTTCCTCCCCCATAAGGATACAGGTCATCCAATCCAATACCGAGTTTTGAATGTGTGTTAATCTATTAATCTTCCTTGCCTAAAAATGTTTACAGGTTCAGTCTTACAAGTTTGTACCACTAGTATATCAAATTGCTTCAAGAATGGGCGGATCAAAAGATGGGCAGGGACCACACACTTTCCAGGTATAAATCTAAGGCTTTCATTGTTTTGTAATAAAATAGAAACAAGTGTGTTGTTTTAACCAATATAGTTTTTGGGTTGTGCAGTTTGCTTTGGTCTCTCTTGTGAAGAAGATGGCCATTGACCATCCATATCATACACTCTTTCAGGTATTTAAGTTAAAACATTTTAACTTTCTCCATGGTAAGAGGTTGATTATCGATCCTTACAACCTAAAATTTGTCATCTCTTGTTTAATCTCACCAAGAGAGTTGTTGAGAGGTACTCTAGTAAAACATGCAGTTAACAGTGAGGTAGCAAGAATCTTCTCACTTTTCTATTCAGACATAATATGCTCCCCTGGTTTCCTTGCCTGCGTTATATACTAATTACTGTTTTCTCTGCATTGTATCTGTGCTAGCTTCTCGCTCTAGCAAACGGTGACCGTGTTAAGGACAAGCAACGTAGTAGAAACTCATTTGTGGTCGACGTGGACAAAAAACATGCAGCAGAAAATCTCTTAAATGAGTTATCATCACACCATGGAGCCATCTTAAGACAGGTGGTTTCCTCCACTACTTGTGTCTCTAAAAATTTATCATTCAAATGTTCTACTTGCTGCCATTTACTGATTTACATAGGTCAAATCTAAATCGCTAATCACATTGCCAGATGAAACAAATGGTTGAGATTTACATCAAACTTGCTGAACTGGAGACAAAAAAAGAGGTCAGCCAATGAGTTCTTATTTTTGAGCTTGAGAATGGGTTATTTCTCATCATTTATATTCTCTGTTCTGTCCATTCAACTCAAACCATTGGCTATGATTGATTTATCCGTCAAAGATAAGTTTTGGAAGTAATTATCTATTGATATAATGCCAACAGGATACTAATAAAACAATACGGCTACCGCGAGAAATCCGCAGTTTTCGGCAGCTTGAACTTGTAAGTGCAACTAGCAACTTGGTGTCATCATCAGTTTCAAATATAATGTCATATTACCTATACGTGATACTTTAATCCTTGGGTACAACTGTTAGTGTACCACGATAAGGGGAGTGTGCCTATCGTGGTTTGGTTTCTTAGCCATATCATTATTCATATCTCTAGTTCCCTTATGTGTTTATCTGCTAGAGTTAGACCGTCTCTATTTTCCTCGATGGACTAGAATTCTGTTTTTCTTATCTTCTTTTGTTGGTTGTAATCTCTTTATTTTATTAATATAATTTGGTGTGAGGGGGGACTGCTGAGATTATCGACATCTACTCTTGGCAGTCTCTTTTTTCTCCTTCATTCTCCTTCTTCTCTTATTTCTCTATTCTAATCACAATTAATATAGACATATGTAACTTCGTTCATATGTCCCAAATTTGTATTCTCAAAAAATCTACTGATATTGAAATCTTTGGTTCACATTTGATCCTTCAGGTACCTGTAATAACAGCCACTTTTCCTGTGGATCGTAGTTGTCAATACCCAGAAGGATCTTTTCCATACTTCAAGGGCTTAGCGGATTCAGTCATGTATAGAGAAGCAGTATCACTAACATTGGTGGTCTTTCCTTCATTGTTATTCTTTCTCACTGTGTTGTCGCTCAATGTTTGTTACATATGCAGGATAATGAATGGTATCAATGCCCCAAAAGTGGTCGAATGTATAGACTCAGATGGTCGCAAATATCGTCAACTAGCGAAATCTGGAAATGATGACCTGAGACAAGATGCTGTATGATACATTATGAAACCCTTCTCTTTTTTTTCTTTTTTTTTTTTACGTGTGTATGTGTAAACCACCCAACCCTACAAAGTTTAACAACAAAACCCACTAATTTGAGCTACATGGAGTGATGATTAGACCTTTCTGTCATATGAATAGTTGGAGGACCATGTGGATTGCCAATGTTTTTGTGCATGTATGTCTATGTGCCACCTTGGCAAGTTTAGCAAGATGGCCTAATACTTTGAGCCATGTGGTGGGATGATTTGGCCATTCTAACAATGGGGAACCCTTTGGATTGACTGCATGTCAAATTTGGTGGCGCACTATGTTTTCGATTTCTTCAACCATTTCTTGTAGCTTTATTTTGCCACATGGTAGAAAGTGACGTGGACTATAAGTGGAGTCTCTCATCTACCACCTAATCTGCCAGCCTGCTACATACTCAATTTTGGGGCCTTTCATTCCAAGCTTACTAGGATCTGTGTGGATACCAGATAGGTCCATGTGTTACCCTACCTTATCGACATAACTTACTTGGTTCTGTATTCATTTTATTTTCTGATAATTTCAACAATCAAATTATAACATTTTTTTTATTTTCCTTCTCTAAGAATCCAAAATTAACCATGGATTAGCAGTACTTCAATTATTGTGATTTTTAGCTTCCCATCCCCCTCCCCCTCCCCTTGATGAATTTGGACAATGAATTATTTCTTCACCTCATTAGGATTCCTCCTAGGTACTCCATTCCTAAGACTAACTGATATCATTGTATTTTTTAATGCAGGTTATGGAACAATTTTTCAGTTTAGTAAACACTTTTTTACAGAATCATCGTGATACATGGCAGAGAAGATTACGAATACGTACATATAAGGTTTTTCTGTGCTTTCATTCTAAAAAACATCAATTCATATTGTTTGGTGGAAGATACACTTTGGATAGAATAGAATGAACAGGAATCTTATAAGTTGTAGACCCAAATAGTTGATCTGGATCTTCTGTTGATGTTGGATTTCTGTTCTTACTTTGTTTTGATTAAGTTCCTTAACATCAAGAACCAAGCTGAGTGATTCTAAACAATGTCAATGCAAGTCAGACTTATCAGTTTGCTTTTCTGATATTTGTTGATAAGATATGTGCTACTTTCTTTGCATACAACCTCACATCTTGCCTTGGCAATAAGCCGACAATACTTTTCCCACCGTTACTATATGATTTTGCCGACCAAAATGTACCGCAAGGTTTTCAAAGTGTCCTTTAAAGATGAGATATTCTATAAAAGAACTGTGGAAATGCACAAATGAATCCATAAAAACTAATACACTTCACAGGAAAAATGTGATCTTTTTTCATCTTTCATGGTTGGGGAAGGTTTGGGGAGAGGGGGGTGGTGGTGACCTTAGGACACCTTGGAATCCATAGCCAGTTCGAGCAAAATATGAAAACATCATGGAAACTGTATAGCATCATAGATCTTTATCTTAGTTTCTTCAAGAGTCAGTGGATCGAGTCAAAACATTCAAAATGGATTTTCATCTCCTGAGCTACTACCCTATATGCGCCACAGGGAACATTTTGTGGGAACTAATCCTTTATGTGCCATTATTTTTTTGTTCGCGGAGATCTTCTCCCTATTGTTAAAGCTGTCCTGATTCCATAAGGAATTTTTTATCATTTCTTCTTGGGATTTACCTATACAGCTTTAATGTGGATAGGATTTCCAGGTCTTTGACCCTTCTGTCCTCTTTCCTTGTTTGAGTCTGGCTCTATACCTAGGTTTGCCCTTTTGGGTCTGTTAACACAATTACCATTAACCAAAAAAAAATAAAAATAAAAAATCCCCTAAGCATATCATGGGGAGTCTGGGAAAATAGGAACTAAATTTTGTTTTAAAACATGAATCAAGAGGTGTATGTGTTAACTGTTATTGGTATGATTTGACGTAAGGGGCTTGGATTTCCAAGGGGTCCCCTGGATAGGACACATTTCTTCATTGTTCTTTGTATCCTTTGTGAATGCATGTAAAGGCAATGATGGTACTGGTAGTACAGCTGTACAGGTACATACTTGTACAGAATTTTTGTTTTATTAATGAAATACTCTTGAACCCAAGGGGGTAGCTCAGTAGGTAAAGACCACCACCTCAAAGAGGTCATGAGGTCAAATCTCCTTGGGGCCTAACTATCAAAAAACAATTTGCGATTCTCCTTTGTTGAAATAAGAATGAGAATAATTGGTTTGTCAAGAATGACAGAGGCATCACTTTATTTATAGAGTAATATGGATTACATGAAAGGAAAATAGGTAAGAAATAAGCCAGCACCCTTATCCCTACATTCAACAAACCTAGACATAAACCCCTATTATCACATCTTTATTTTGCCAATAGGAAAAAACAATCCTTTCTTTCACTTAGAGCAAGACATTTGGTCTCACTTGGTAGATCATTGCACACCAATGGTGTATGTAATTCTGGACAGCAAAAGTCATTGATTAGCTTTTCTTTACAATTCTTTGTTTGTCTTCTAGTAAATTCTCTTGCCCATCCTTCACTTTTTTTCGTGAGAAATATATTCCTCGTCTCACTTAAATAACAGCAGAAGGCAATATGATGTATGGAATTTCTGTACAGCGCATGTCATTGATTAGTTTCCCTTGCAATTTTGTGTTTTTTCAGTTTTCTGCTTTTGAATGCTTTTGACCATCTATGTTTAGTTTGTTCATTGGCATAGTTGTTAATGAATAGGTTGTTTCTTTTACCCCAAGTGCTGGTGTTCTTGAATGGGTTGATGGCACAATTCCACTCAGTGAATATCTTCTAGGAAGGTTAGTTAAACTGACTATTGGTACATTTCCATAATATGATGTGAGATTTCATAAGAAATGCTTTCTACTCAACTCAACTCAATATTATCCCAATTAAATGGGGTCGGCTTCATGAGAAATGCTTTGATTAACTTATTTATTTCATGTCTTTATCTCTTTCAGCTTGAGGAATGGTGGAGCTCATGGGCGGTATGGTATAGGGGACTGGTCATATACGAAATGCCGGGAGCTAATGACAAATGCAAGTGCCATTACCTCATGCATCTATTTTAATCAGGACAATTTGAGAAAAATGAAGTGGAGGAACCTAGAATATACTTCTGTCAAAAATAGCTGGACTACTTTCATATATTTTTTGCAGCATTTTCTTACATTTCTGAAAAACCCAATACTTGAAAAAAGCCAATGCAAGCCCAGGCCACTTCACTGGATTGTGGACCATAATGTTTCTAGCTAATTCAACTATAAGTTATAAAAGTGTATGTTACTGAAACTTTTCTATCACATCCATTACACAACTTAAGTGGTACATTTAGGCTTTTATGAGTTTACCTATTTTGTTACTTTGTATTTCCAGCCTTGTAATCAATTGTTTTACTTACACAATCAATCATAACCTGTTTGAGAGTCAACGATCATTAGAGCGAATTTTCATGAGTTATATACTCATGAATTCCCAATTTCATTGTGTCATTTATGAACTCTTATGTGGCTAGTCAGAGTGTTTCCTTATGAATTTTTCTCCTCATATTTGATTAAGTGGCTTATGAACCACCTAACAGCACACTTGACAGATAAGAGGTAGTTTGAGCTGTACATGCTGCATATAATGCTTTCATATCATGATTAGCCAGTATAATCTTCTTCTTTTTTAACCCTGTGAGAGTATGTGCATCCTAAAAAGTATCCTTGGCATTGATAATAGAAAGCTTCCACTTTTCAAAAATGAATGTTTATAGATACTTGATGAGTAAACCTAAATTGTAAATAAGCAGCAAGGCAGACATAAATGCCAAAATCTTTACGTCAGAAAAATTTTAAAAAGCACTGTTATCTTTTATGCAGGAAAAGGACAAGCGGGCAGCCTTCCAGAAAGTCTCTGAGAACTTCAGGTTTGCCCCTTTTCTTAAGTTTTCTTTGAATTTAAATTTTGGTTTCGTGGATTTAACTTTTTCATTAAATTAAATTCACACAGACCCGTTATGCATCACTTTTTCTTGGAGAGATTCTTCCGACCTGCTGATTGGTTTGAGAAGAGACTCTCTTACTCACGAAGTGTGGCAGCTAGTTCAATGGTGGGTCTTATTTTCTATCCATGCATTGTCGCTGATATTTCAAATTTTCAACTTCATCAATTGTTGCTTTGAAACCGTCTTTGCATTATTCATGGCCTACCTCGTTTTTTGCTGGATTAAAACACACTGTTTACAAAATGACACATTACATACATGATGGAATCACACTTTAAATGATGTTACGGAACCATACTTCCACCGACTCTCCTTTCTTTTTTATTCTTTATTCATTCCAACTGCAAATAAGAAGTTGCAAGGGGGTGCATAGGTATGCAAACATAAACGTCAGTTTTTTTACTTTTTCTTCGTCAAAGAGCCCATTTATGCTGAGCTTTATTTCACTCTTGCATCTTTCTGGTTCTGTGTTTTACAATTTGATCAAAAATCCATCTTTCTTAGAAAAGCCTCTGGAGCACTCTCCAGGAACCTTTCTGTGTTAAAAAATAGTCATAATGCTCTTTTGACTCTTTCCTAATCTTGTTACTGTAATCATGGTTCCTAGAGCATGGGAGTGTAGTATTAGAATAGGCTGTGTTTGGGTTTTGATTTCCATATATTATAATTTGGATTCTGAGATGGCATACCCAATTGAAGTTTCAATTATTTCATAGATGGACCCATTATCCGTAGACATCCTTTTAATTGGATATCTGCAGATACTATTTTCATGTGAAACTATAACAAAATAGAAAATTAGAGAAAATGGAGAGAATCAATGTATCTTGCTCCTCTCCTTGTAGCTTGTTATTTATAGAAAATAGAAAACAACTACTAGATAGGATCTAGGACTACTAGTCAGAGTCTTAATTACAAACTAAAGTTAAAGTAAACTCAACTAGGAAGGAAACTAACAAGCCTAATTGGTAAAAGAAACTAATAAAGCAAACTAATAAACTAACTAGGAGTCCATCAGTCCACATGATTATATCATTATACTAGCACCCCCCTCAAGCTGGAGCATGGGGGAATGTAAGAGCTTCAGTTTGAAACAATGTAGCAATGGAAGCATCAGCAACAGTGAGAGCTTCAACTTGAAATTACATAAGTAGCATCTTGAAGGATAAACAGCACAAGAAATCCCATAAACAAAAGTAGCCGCAACGAAGATCCAAATTTGAAGTCGATCCAATGGTTGGATCCAAAGTTATGAGTTATGTAGAATTATTTGGGACATATTGGAAAAGCAAACAAACCCTTAGAAAGGGAACAGATGGACCCCAATGACAATTTTGTAATTAACTACAATGTTCAAGGGGCCATGGGTAGTTAACATAGAAGGAATGGCAATATTATCAGAACTGTTTAATTTCTTTTGAGTCAAAACAAAGAGACCCTTAAGATTTAATTGGAAACAGAAAAATAAGAGTTGGGGCTCTTTGGGAAGCAAAGTAATGGAAGGGGATGAAACAAAAGACATACTTTAAGCCAGGAGTTCTCTGCAAATAACAAAAGATTAGACTTTAAGGCCAAATAGAAGTAGAGATCTCCTTCAGCATTACGGTAGAAACCCAACAACAGCAGAACTAACAATAAAGCGGGACTTTTCAAACGAGTCCAGATGTAGGTGAAACTTGAAAGGTTGGAGTCACCCTGCCTCAGGTTAAGACCTCAGCCAGAAGCTATTGGTATAATATGTATGAAGAGGCCATGAGGGAAAATTTGCAGAAAATTCAAGAAAACAGGGCACGGAATCTGGTTCTATCAACATGGAGGAACTAACACAATAATAGTATTAGATATTCAGAGAGATCAGTACTAAAAAACTGAAAGCAAAGTTTGGGAGCAAATTATCAAAGGATGAATGAGATATAGAGGAAAGAGAGGAAAACTAATAAAAAAACAGGGTACTACCAGCAGCTTCTGGGCATATGCGTTAGAAACCCGAATGAGAGGATTAGATCTAAGCCAGATCTTATCCTCTACAAGATAGAGTTGGGATAACAGCCAGGACATAAAATGAAGCCATAGCAGTTGAACCAGTGAGAAAAAAAAACTGATTCGGCAACCAATAACAGTCCAATGGGAATCCAAAACAGATTACCATATTAGAACAGATTCAAAGCAGTTTTGAACCAACAATCAGATTAAAACCATGAATAGAAACGATAGAACAGTAATCAAATTCAGATGCATGAACAGAGAGTTAGAAACCCAATCCGAGAGTAAACAGTATAAAGAAAGCACCAGACCCAGATCTGTAAACGATAGGCAATAAAACACAGCAGATAAATAGAAAGAAAGATAGAAGAAGATGGATAGGAGATGCAACAGTTGCAGTAATGGTGGCTGCCCACCAGGATGAACTTTAGACAACTCTCAAAACGGCACTCGCTCTGATACCATGTAACAAAATAAAAAATAAAGGAAGATGGAGAGAATCAATCTCTCTTGCTCCTCTCCTTGTAGTTTGTATTAATAGAAAATAGAAAACAATTGTTAAATAGGATATAGGATTCTACAAATCAAAATTCTAGTCACAAACTAAAGGTAAAGTAAACTCAAATAGGAAAAGGGAACTAACAAGCCTA
The DNA here is from genome assembly GCA_028583415.1 of Protea cynaroides. NCBI lineage: Eukaryota > Viridiplantae > Streptophyta > Magnoliopsida > Proteales > Proteaceae > Protea > Protea cynaroides. Next base: position 51,888,123 of record CM053268.1, read on the forward strand.
ATTGGTAAAGGAAACTAATAAAGCAAACTATAAACTAACTAGGAATCCATTAGTCCACATGATTATATCATTATGCTAACAAGAACAATTTTGCATCTATTATGCTTCTGCATGTGAGCAGGTGTATAATCAACTCCAATTGATCTAGACTCTAGCACTGAAACATTTGCGTTGGATTCAGGTTGGTTACATCGTTGGACTTGGAGATCGACATTCAATGAATATTCTCATTGATCAAGCCACTGCAGAAGTAGTTCACATTGATCTTGGTGTTGCCTTTGAGCAGGGTCTAATGCTCAAAACACCAGAGCGGGTTTGTCTATTTTGTGCCTAATTATTCATCTGTCCCTTGGTTTTTCTCTTGGATGGCCTAGGATTTTTCTTATAAACTTGAGTTCTTGTTACCATCTTTGACAGATTCCATTTAGGCTTACAAGAGATATAATAGATGGTATGGGAGTCACTGGTGTGGAGGGCGTTTTCAGAAGATGTTGCGAAGAAACTCTCTCTGTTATGAGGGCGAATAAGGAAGCACTGCTAACCATCATTGAAGTATAATCAATATTCAAAATATTGCCTGTAATAATAAATTTTCAATCATTTTTATTTCTTAATAAGAGATAGAAACTGTTCTGCAGGTTTTTATTCATGACCCACTTTATAAATGGGCTCTCTCCCCTCTGAAGGCTTTGCAGCGTCAAAAGGTAATTTAAAATTTGACTGCTAGCGGTTAAATTATATGTGGTTAAATTATATTTATGGTGGGCCTTTCCTGCATGGTCTGCCTAGGAAGGCCTTCCTAGGTGGCCCTAATATCTGCCACAAGTTGGGCCCAATTTTTGTGGGCAGGTAGGGCCAAGGGTTCCTTACTCACATATAAAGTTTCAGCTACAACAGAATTGGCCATATGGTGAAATAGAGTTTTGAAAATCATTTGAAAATTAGTTGAAAATGTAAATTTTTTTAAGAAATAGTTGAAAATAAATGGATGGCTGAAAATAGAAGCAAAAATGCCGACAAATGCGAGGTATATGATTGAATTTTGCTCTAAAATATGATGAGTGGCGAGTCCTGACTGCAACCTATTTTTATCTTGTGCTATGTTTCTGTCTCAGGACACAGATGATGATATTGGCTCAAGTTTGGAAGATTCACAAGATGTATATGAAGGGAACAAGGACGCAGCACGTGCATTGATGCGTGTAAAACAAAAGCTAGATGGGTATGAAGAGGGAGAAATGAGAAGTGTGCATGGTCAGGTAATTTTCTGGTTTTCAATTTATGATTTACCTCACACCCTAAGTAGGACAGTAGTGTTAGTCCATTGGAAGGGAAAATGTTCTTGGTCTCATTGCATGCTTATCAGCTGACTATGCTAGAACAAGCACTAAATGTATGCTTGGTGCGATGCTAAATGCTCAGTTAAGGTGCAGATACAGTCTTGAAAGTGGATACTTTGTTCCAAAACTGCCAATTGTTTGGAACACTTTCAATCTACCCCTCCCGAGACCCTGTGAAAGCAGGACTTGTACCGGGTTATAAACCTTTTCTTCTGTCTTCTGTGGGAGATAATGGTTTATTGGCTAGGTTATCTGGATGCACAATTGCATTAACCTCCGCAAGCAAACAGTTTTTTGCATTCTACGGGCTTCAAGTTTCATGGTGTTTCTCCTACTTTTTGTAGCACAGAGTTCAAGAATTGGAGGTATATGCTTTATTTTTTTTATATTTTTAGGCATATGATTAGAGTGAAAAGGCCTCAGGTAGATTGCATCAGCTTCACACACGTGTTACCTTTGACCTCATGAACAATGCATCGTTATTGGGAAGAAGAGACCTGCAAAGATGATTTAAGCAAAATGATGATTAAATTGCTTTGAATGTTCTTATGGATTCGTCCTTGTAGGTCCAACAACTTGTCCAAGATGCAATTGATCCAGAACGTTTGTGTCAATTGTTCCCTGGATGGGGAGCTTGGTTGTGATGTGGAGATTCATCAACTATGGCAGCTCTGACACCCGAAACACATTGTACAAGGGCACTTCCTGGGGGGGAATAGTTCTGTTCTTTTTCCTTTTTCTTTCATTTTCCCCATTTTTGTGATTTATGAGTGTATGGGCTGCTGCTGCCATTTGTTTTGGGATGTTGCATCCGCTCTGCAATTAATCCAGTACGTTTCTGTCAATTGTACCCTGGATAGGGAGCTTTGTTGTGATGGCCAACTTTATTAAATATGGCAGCTCTGGCACCCATACACATTGTACAGGCGAAATTCCTATGGGGGAGTGGATTTTTTTTTTTTTTCCCCTCCCGATTTTGTAATTTGAGACTATTGGCTGTTGTTGCCATGTATTATGAGATAGTTCATCTTTTCTGTATATACTGATGCTCTCTCTCTCTCTCTCTCTCTCTCTCTCTCTAAAAAAAGAAAGAAAAAGGGAAATTATCTGTATTTAAGTCTCCTGTATAGAGCTAGCTCTCGTTGTCTTTTTCAGTTAGAAAGTGTCGTTTCTTGGATGTCATTGTTTACATTTATTCGTATCACCCTTTCTTGATTTAACAAAGCTTGATTTTATCACTTATTAAATTCTATTTGGATTGAAATTTGAAATGTGAACAGGGGACCTTGTGATCTACTTGTTTAAAAATTTGCACAACATTAAATCTGTTACATGGTAGATATTTGGGTCATGATAGGAAGGACCATGGGATGTGCTAAAGAATTCAGCCTTGTGAAATTTGTAGCATTTTAGTTGAAATTTCATATTTTGGCCAAAAGTTATAACTATTACAATCGTTTCAATTTAAAGTCAATTGAACTCAAATCTAGCAATGTGGATATGGGAAGAATGTGTTCGATGTATTTTGTGCATGATTTACAGATTCTATTTTCTAGGCGCGAACTTTCAGTGTCCCCAGTCTCGAATCATCATGATTCTTTGTGCTTGCTGGTTTTCTGATCTTTTGTAGATCTGTGATCTAGTCTCAGAGACTCAATTTATAACCCTTTGACTTTGTTTGTACTACCAAACTTTGTTATTTCTACGCCTTCATTTTCTATCCTCCTTTGATCTGGTTTTGTTTTTGTAACTCAGATTTTTTTTTAAACATTACTATAAAATTGATTAGAGACCGAATAGAAATCATTTTTTGATTGGTCACTTGAAGCTGATTACTGATTAGGAATCGATTAGAAATCATATTTTGTTTGACCACTTGGTGCTGATTATTAATCAGTTTAGTTTTGATTTATGTCTAATATATTTCAAATTGAACTGAACCAATTAAGCCGAAACTGGGTTGATTTACACCCTCAATATAAAGCTTTAACAGACATGGTTCCATGTAGCTGAATCGGCCTCTGTTAAATCCGATCGATGCTGTAATCAATTTCTGGGAATACAACTGAATCAGAATTGGAATCAGCTGATCAGATCAGCCTACTCCGCTTTGAATTGGTTGGAATTTTTATTCCTCAAACCAAGTTAACAAAAGTGTCTACTAAACCTTACGACAAAAATGATTGTCATCATCAGCAAGTTGAAGGGATAAAAATCATTTGATTGCAATGTTAAAATTGTATAACCGTTGCAGTTTTGATATGCTGACCTCCATGGTTCCATGCTTTCTTGTACCTAAGTGTAGGTTGTGGAATTGGATTTTTCAACTACACAAAGAAGGTATCTATAGGAGATTGGTAGGTGGTCAGTTTTTAGGGATATAAATGGAGCGAATTCAAAATGGATGCATCAATATTGAATCCATGTGATGTTAATATATACGCTTAGGAGATTGAAAGTTTGTCATTTTTTCAGGGATATAAACAGATCGAATTCAAAATGGATGCATCAATAACGAATCCATATCATGTATATATATATATATATATATATATATATATATACGCAATAATTTGATCCGATATCTAATAGATATTTCATCAAAGTATCCTACTGAATCCGGTGGGGCGCCTCGCCTTTACTCTAATAAGGGTGGTCGTAGATCAACAGCAAGAGACGGCCAAAAAGCAAGCCATTTTGTATCTATCAAGTAATCGGATATACGAATTTGAATCCATTAACATCCAATTATATGTTTAATATTTATGTATTAAAAATAGTATAAAAATAATGTATAAATAAATATTAAAATATATATAATACATATAAATCCTGAATCTTGAATATTATGGATAATATTAAGATTGGTAGAAGATTTAATGGTCTAAGTGTCCACATAAGCAAGCCTTGGTCAGGTGCCTACTTCTGATATGATTGGGTTATATTTTTGTGGATAAGCATATCCTAAGGTCTCTCTTTTAAATGTCAAGTTTTACGGAATTCGCCATGTGACTAACAACAATTGAAAAATCAAAATGGATTCATCAGTGAAAAAAGTACAGCAAATGTGCATAAATATATATGGTAATGCATGTCAATGCAACTTAACTCAGCCTTATCCCCACGTCTATATATATATATATATTGGACTGCTTTGCTTCTGATGAATGATTTTGTGTTCTTCTTCTTTTTTTTATCTCTGCATTTTTCTTTTGTTACTCGCCCGATGAAATCTTTTTCAAAACACCAAAAAGAAGAAAATATATTAGGATCTTGCTTCTGTTTTGGGCGATTAATTTTTCTGATCAGTGTCTGCTTTTTTTGAATGAATGACTCTGTTTTCTGTTCTTTTTAACCTCTGTATTTTTTTCTTTTGTTACTCATCCGATGAAATCTTTTTCAGAAAAAAGCAAAAAAGATAAAAATAAAAAATAAAAAATAAAAAATAAAAAAACATATTAAGATCTTGTCTCTGTTTTGGGACTATTCTTTTTCTGCTCAGTGCCTCTGTTTCAAGGTTAAATAAATTTTATTTTCTTTTTTTTTTCTGATAAAAACTAATATAATATTCTCTGCTTTTGTAAATATACAAGTTTAATATTTCTTTCCTCCTTTCTCTGTTTTGGAATGTTTCTTCGGAAGTGGGTGTTTCTTTTTCATTTTGATAAGCACTCAGTGAGGAGCTTAGGGCTGGTGAGCTTTTGAGATACTTATGGGCTCTGCTTTCCATCCTTGCCCATTCCAAGCTCAAAAGTCTTATGGAGCCCAAACTCAGTGGATATTCTGTTATATCAACATCTAATTATGATTAATATTTTAACCAATCAAACATATGAAAGCTATATATAAAGCACTGGGAAATGAGTTCATTAGATCATCAATAGAAAATTTTATACATGATGAGTCATATGATTGAAGTAGGGTCAAATTTTATTGATTACATATCAATGGTATTCCACATTATCCACCAATCAGAACACCAACTCATTAATCTTAATAAAATAAATAATAATAAAAAAAGAGCGTCCCAAAGCACACGTTACAGTCTTACTATGACCATCAGGTTGTAATATAACAATCTTACCATCACATCAAGGCTCGCCCCCTAATTAATCTATAGCATTAAAAACATTTGTTTTGGATCCAGGTTGGTTATATTTACTCTTGGTGTTGCTTTCAGAAAATGTTGAGAAGAAAGTCTCTGTTATGAGGGTGAATAAGGATTAAGGAAGCACTGTTAACTATCATTGAAGTATAATCAACATGCAAAAGATGGGGATTGCTCTGCAGGTTTTTATCCATGATCCACTTTAAAAATGGGCTCGCTCCCCCTCTTAAGGCTTTGCAGGGTCAAAAGTTAATTTGAAATTTTGAATTTTCAACCACACAGAGAAGGTACCCATTGGAGGTGAGGAGGTGGGTATTTGTTCTGAGTGTGCCAAGAGGATAAATCAGCAGCTCGATGAAATGTACACACTCTTTAAGACATCTGCTTTCTTGAGATGTAAACAGAGTGAATTCGAATCAGATACACCAATATCTAAATTGTTTCTGATTAACATATCCGCTATCCCATTTGATCCGGTTATATATTTCATCTGAGTGTCCAAATTCTTCAAGGTGTTGAAGGTTTCTGGTCATCCTAAATAGAAAATAAAAATAAAAAATTCTCTCATAGTCCTCTACTAATATGTTGGAGTTGTTGTGGAGACTATTAATAAAATGGACCTGGTTTTTTTGTGTGAGTCATGTACATACATGGTCAGCACTGTAGGGGTAAAAATGTTATTACACATTCTCTTTTCTCCCTCATCCAACATAATAGAACTATGGAAGTACACAAAAATCTTTTTGCCTAATAAAATTTAAAAAAGAAATCTGAGAACCTGCTAGTGCCCCCCAAAAAAATACATGATATAAAATGCAAAAAAAAAATGATGGATAAGATTTTCCTAGGGAGTGGAAGAGAGTCACAATGCTTCTCATATGGAATAAGGGGCATTATTAGAATGTTAAATATATGGGTGTTGGGGTTTTGTATCTTTTGAGGATAGATAATTTCAGACCATGGAATCTCTTATCTGATCAACTAGTGCTATATGAGCATTTATTGTCGTGACCAAATATGTGACAAGAAAACTTTCTCCCTTCCCTTTGTTTTAATGGAAAAATATCTCCCCAAAAATCATTTTATTATATCTAGAGGATACCATGGTTTGTGTGTTTTAACACTAAATTGCCAAGTGGCAAACATAGGTGGGCCCACATGATAGAATACCTCACACATAATTGTCAAGTGGCAAACATAGGTGGGCCCACATGATACCTCACATTCATTCTATCTCACACATCAAATTTTAGCATGTTGTGAAAACATTACGAGTATGGGCACATGCCATTAATTTGAAATAACATTATTGTAACTTAATGAAATTCTTCTTTCTTTCTTTTTTTTTTTTTTTTTTTTTTGGAGCTACAATTTGAGCAATGAGATCAATGTAGATCACATTGACCATCTCATGACTATCACTTGACAAGAATTTGTGATTGATGCCCAGATAAATGATACCAACCTTAAAGTCAAGTAAATATGGGTCTGTCCGAATATAACAAAGTTTGTTACAACATATAGTTATAATGGATTCCCTTTAACACACAAGATGTGCAGAACCTGACTCTCTATTCATTGATTTGATTCATGTTTGAGCTTTTCAGTTGGCCTGCTAGGCCTAAGAAAGAGATGGAAATCAATTCATATTCATTCAAATAGGAAAGCACCCACAGCGCAATGGCATTCATATTCAAATAATCGCAGACATGTTAAGTCCTATATAAATCTAGGGTCTCGGATTCGAATCCTACCCCTACCGGATTTATACATGCATCCAATATCCTCTCTCCCATCTCCCAATAAGGATTACCCCTTGATGTCCAATTCCATCTCCTGGTCCCACAGTCGGTATTCTAGCACACAAAAAATAAACCCTCATATTCAAATACTTTGGACAGATTTGTATTGACGACAATAAATGAGGGATCTTAAAAAAAAAAAGGGAAAAAGGAATATATTGAGGATGCTAGTTAGGCAAACTAGCACTTTTCCTTAGATTGTGAGAGAGCCTTTCTCTGGGAAAGAGAAAAGAGAAAGTAAACAAAAGCAACGGCTTAGAAGGATTCCCCCAACCCTCAGACATCAAAATCAAAGATCCTTCTTGGAATACGGTAAGATATACACAATGGTGACGATCCCAACCACATTTCACTTTCAAATCCCAACTTTAAAATGTTTGGAATTGAGTCACTCTGGATTTAAGGAATAGAATAGAACATAATCAAGTAATGTACATGATCATGTTTTTAGTGTTCTTAAACCCTAAATGTACATGATCATGTTTTTAAAATGACGATTTGACAGTGGCAGCCATCTCTGGAACCGTTGATCTAGCATCCCACACATACCCCAGTTGGAAAATCAGTGAAGAGAGGTCCCACCAATTGATTAGCATCATAATAAGTAGCCCATCAATCTTGTGCCAACCAATTGGTGGGTGGGAAATACATACAGCTTCACTCTCAACCATCTTAATTCTGTTCTGTAAGAAAACTTGCTAAAGAGTTCATCCCTTCCCTCCCCCTGACCCCACTTGACTGATACTATAATGTAAAAAGAAATTCAAATTGTACCTCTCCTGATCCTTGGAACAGATGTCCAAGTCCAAAGGCTCCAAAACCTGCTTTCTCTCGTATCCAAGCTACTGCAACAGTGCAAAGCCCACAATCTTCCTCAGTAAAGGAAGAAAGGAATATCTTTACCTTTTGTCTTTATTAAAGAAGCTGCAGCCCCAACCTCACCTTTGAATTCAAAAACTCCACTAATCACCCAATTCATTCAACTCTCCAACCTCCCGGTGTTGCTTCTTCTATGGCCTAAACTTCAAATCGCCTTTATTCACACTCAACACCACCTATATTATCCTCCTTCCCTCCCTCCCACTTCCACACTCAAAGAACCGCACCTGTGTTCTACTCTTCCACCCTTGCACACATCAAAACTCCGCAGGTGAGAGGAACACAAGGCACCGAACCAGAAGATGTCACTTCTTCTGCCACCACCACCACCAGTGATCGTCTACCCAAATACTGTCTCACCATCACCTTCGTCCCATTCCAAGGGCTCATTTGGGATGGTCTTTATAGTCTTGGCTGTGATCGTTGTTTTATCAGCCATTGCTTGCTTCCTTGGTCGACTCTGCAGCCGACGTTCTTCCAGTTCAAAGCCCAGGCAAGAGTCACAAGACCACACCTTCAACCCAAAGTCAAAGCCCAGGCAAGAGTCACAAGATTACACCTTCCACCCAAAGCCCAAACGGGAGTCACAAGACCACACCTTCCAGCCAAAGCCAAAACGAGAGTCACAAGACCACACCTTCCACCCAAAAGATGGTGACCTGGAATTTGGGTTCAACAAGGGGATTCCGACATCCAAGCCAGCGATCAATGGAGGAAGGACTGACTCCATACCAGGCTATAGTTTCGAAACTAAAGATGACATCAAAGCTGCTAGATATGGAGCTGCTAGAGCAAGTACGTGACAAGAGAGAAAATAGGCTCCTTCACCTGCCACTCAACATGAAACTACTCTGTAGCTTTTACATCAAAAGTTCTATTCTATTTCCTTTTTTTTTTAATGTATGGTCATGTTTATCATGAAACATGTAATATTGTCTGGAAACAGTACAAGTTTGAGCACAGATCGGGCACCATCAATCATCAACAGGGTCCGATGGGGTTTCATCCTCCTTGCGTTTGATTGTAACCACAGGACAGTCTGCGTGCTTCACACAAAATTCACTCACAGTTCCAACAAACACCCTGAAAAAAAAAAAAAAAGGACAAAGCAACCTTCGTAGTCAATGATGTATTCCAATTAATTACCCCAAAAAAAAATGGTGTATTCCAATTACATTATTTGGTTGACAAGCAGCAGCAAATAGGATCATTATTCCCTGACTATGAATCAGAAGTTTCCATGCAAGCAATTGATTAGCTCAAGCTGACCAAACTAGGACATAACACAAACCAAGACACTTCTTTTCTTAGTGAAACCAAACTACTATTTATTGTTTGCTGTGATCAAATACAACAAAATTGTTGTCATAGATAATCAATCAAAGAAAGTAAAATGGTGAAAATGAAAGAGACGTATTCTTAAAGAAAAGGTCTATTAAGTATCAAACATAGCCATATACTCCATTTCATCTGCTTGTTTCCATAAAAATATAAAATGACAAATGGACATCAGGAATGTAGACGAAGCAAGTTCCAGACATACCTTTGAAAAGGGCCAAGCCCACGACTTCCAACAACCAGAAGATCAGGCTGAACTCGCTTTACCTCATGGCAGATCACTTCCTTGGGATCTCCTCTCTTGATCCACGCTTCAGAAGGAACCTAGAAACAGTTCCATAATATTGGAATATATATATAAAAGACAGCTTAAAACAATTGAGAGTCCTAGAATTCCAAACAAGTCAATGAAAAATCATTGGGTCACCTCTTCTTGATCCATCCTTCAAAAGGTAACCTAAAAACAGCTCTGGAGTATTGGAAAATTAAATAGACAGTATAAAATCATTGCAAATCCAATAGTTCTAATGAACACAAGTTGATATAAAAATCAAAGCAAGAAGACAAGGTCAAGCGTCAGCATCTGAGCCCTGGGAAGAAATTTGCAATACCCCAATTTCATGAGACCTCCCGACGAAGTACTCCAGTAAGTGAAGTCCTCTACTCTTGTCTCTGTGTTTCATATCCCGGAAATCTTCGGGTGATGCATAAATACTATCCATGTCATCAAACCCTAGCATGAACATAAGCAACATACTATTAACTACCAATTCTCTAAAATGGTGATAATAAAAATAACTATTTAATGAAATATTTAAAAAGAAAATTGTTCATATATGAATAATATTAATAAATTTCAATTTATTGACAACTAAATTCATCATACAAAGATAACAAAACTACAGACAATGCAAAATTGTATGTCTAAAGATGGATTTGGTGAACAGTTTTTTTTTTTTTTTTTTTTTTTTAGGCTGGGGGGGGGGACTAAGTCTCCATACCAACTGTGATTTGACTAAGTCTCCACACAAACTGTCTCCTGATTCTGGTGTTCTATTATTTGCACCAAGAACAGGAACGGTAGTGCTGTCATCCAAAAAATTCTGAAGTCTTTGACAGGACAATCACAATGCTCCATGGAGCACATTTAATTGTAAACAAACAAGCAGTTCTTACTGTTGACCACAGATGACCAGGTAACATAGCATATAGACTACTAAATTAGCAAAACAAATGGAGCATATACAAAAGATTGGAAAACACCAACTGGTAGGTTTTACCCTTTGAAAATTAGCATGTGACATTATAACTGCCTAGTGTAAACCCAAACAAATGACCATAAACATATGTCTCTCACTCATTTGGAAACTTGGGAAAACCATTGCAGAGAAAGACCAAGAAAAGATGTGTTTGCATCAGTATGTTTCAGCAAATGTAGGATCAAGAAGATATACATTGCATCAGGTGTGGACATATCCAAAATTCAGGTACCTCCTAATTAAAATGTCAGACATATTGCATCAGTGTCAGACACTGACACAAATGGCTGCAATTATCTGATCAGTCAATTTTTGGAGCAAAGAAAAAAGTTTGGAATATCAGACAGTGAAAAGTCTCTCTAACTGCCTCGTGTGCATAGCATGGGAGTGCTTTAACATTGCAAAACCTTATATTCAACCTACCAAATGGTATAGAGCCATCTAAGTGATGTGCGCGATACAAAGTTAATAATGCAGAACTCTTTTGGTTCTTCCTAAAAAGATCAAAATACAGCTATAACATGAAGCCACAGATTATCTGTTCATGTTAAGCCCTATACTGGGTAATAAGAGGTTTGTCCACCTACTGTTATCTCTATATCATTAATAGCATCAGCATTAGGACCACTGCTAGATATATGCTTAAAATTAACAACAACATTCCGAAGTGAATCATGTGAAATGGTAAATGCTAACAGCATAACAGCTAGATTTCAAACAGATGGCCCCAATAATCAGCCAATGATCTGAAACTAAATTTAAGACCTCAAATGAATTGGATTGCCCTAAATTTTATATATATATATATATATATATATATATATATATATATATATATATATATATATATATATATATATATATATATATATATATATATATATATATATATATATATATATATATATATATATATGTGTTCTTTAGGCACATATTTGATATAAATTAGCAATATTTCTAATTGATAATCCCAATAAAACAAAACAAAGATCCATTATTTCTAATTTGTAGAAAAACCAGAAGAATAATGTATTGAGATAGAATCGAATCTAAATCTATCTGCTGAAACACAACAAAAACCCACACAGACTGATTACCCAAAGTAGACAGGTCAGGGTACCAGAGCTAAGATCCATCAAAGAAGTTCATGATTACTGGCACCCATACCACACTTAGTCAAAAGTAAGTTCTAATAAACATTAAATCTCGGGAACTTTTTATCCCCAAAAAAAAAAAGTTTAAATAAACAGCAAAATTCGAACTAAATGGGATGCACTTCCCTTTGTTCAAATTTCTAACCATCATTAAACTCCAATCCATAATATCCCAGAGTAAGTGATGAATTTCCTCGCAAAATGTTATTGATCCACACCAGCTGTTAGGAACACTGACCAAAGAAAAAAAAAAAAACTATAACCAAGTTAACCAACAACTAGCTGGTTTACCCAGTAGACAACTTGTACCCATCAACCAGAACCAAAGGCATCCAAGTAATCATCAAAACCAGATAAGTAAACCAGTATATTATTTGGCAATATCCTTAAACAATGTCTTCAATATAGCCTGCGATACTCTTCAAAAAAGTAAACTAATGTATTATTTGGAAATATCCTAAAAGAATGTCTTCAATATAGCCCATGATACTCTTAAGAATTTCGGTTCATTCCAAATGTTTCTTAAGAATGTGTTGTTTACTGGTTTACTGGAGGATGTGGCACCAAAGAGGTGGCTTAGATGGTCCCAATTGATTGTGCTTTCTTTTTCTTTGGGGGCAAATAGGTATGAGAGAGAGATAAACTACTCATACAATCAGAGTAGAGAAGAGATTCATTTGGTTCCTCGACCCAGATTCTAATAATAAGATATAGAGAAGCACCTTTTCCCAAAAAATGGGCTACTTTACATCAATCTCAATAGAGCAGCAAATCTCACTCCATAAGATTCTGATCATTTGGAGTGCAGCACTTTCACAGAACATGCTTAAAACCAGATTCCTTTCTAACAAGTCTCCACCCCTTTAGCTTCAACCTATGCTAGAAGAGGAGTTTTGAGACTACCACTTTGAATCTTTTGCTGCAATGGAATGTCCTGAGTCATCTCGAAGTATCACACATTTCCCAGATTGCTTTCACTTATTATTTGTAGGTCTATAAGAATTAATTTTAATCGGGCCTGCAGGAGGCCTTACTAAATACTACTGGATGATTGTGTTTGTGGAGTTTATTTTATATAAACAGTAATTTCACTTATACACTTAAAACTGATTTTCCAAAAATAGCTATGTAAATAATGCCTAAGGCTTTCCTTAATTTCAGGACTGTCTCAGGCTCATGGGTCCTGAAGAAAGACAACGAAGAAATCATAAAAGTGAAAAGGACGTTCACAGACCCCTAGCATTCGTTCCTAAGTACGAAAATAAATCAAAATAGCAAAGCAAATAAGAAACATTTAAGAACGAAGAAACACGAATGAAACAGGGAGATAGAGAGAGAGAGAGAGAATACCATCCTCGTCAGGGACTTGAACGTGGAGGAAGAGGAGCTTGAAGCCGGAGGGGTTGGAGCGGACGATCTTCCGCAGAGTCCAATCGAATGCACCGTGGCTGCTAATGGACGCATGTGGGTATCCTTTGATTGACGACTCGTTCACCGCTATCATTATCCGAGTTGCTTCCGATTCCGCCCCTTCCATTGATCTCTCTCTCTCTCTTTCTCGATCTCGATCAATTGACCGATATGTGGATATTGATATTTCTAGACACACTCCCGCCTTCTCCGCTGGCAATTAATAGAACTCCGGAGACGATAATGTTCTTGCTTAAAAGCTTGAAAGAAGCTCTTCTCTCTCTCTCTCTCTCTTCAATGAGTTTAGTTTTTGAGATCTCTCTCTCCTCTTCTCGAATGTGCCGAGGGGGATCCAAATCGTCTCATCCCTTTATTTCGGGGAGGAGACGCGGCGACTCCACTGGATGGTTGCCATGTGGGGGTCGGATGAATCCGATTCCTTCGTCCGAATCGACATTCTCTTATCTGTTCGGCTTGTCTACTCAAACGGAGGGGTCGGATTCATCTGACCCTCACATGACGACCATCTAGTGGGGTCACTGCCCCTCCTCCCGAATCTCAGGGAAGAGTGTGGAGAGATTAACTGCTCCCCAAAGTTAGTAAATTCGAGAACGATAAAAATTCGGGTATAAATATATATATGGGTGTTAAACGGAGGCAGATTTTGATACCGGGATTAATAATCCATTTTAAAAAATATATATATATATATATATATATATATATATATATATATATATATATATATATATATATATATATATATATATATATATATATATATATATATATTATTAATAAAATATGTATTTAATATGATAGGCTATTGAAAATATAGGACTAAAAATAAAAATGCAGGCATATTTTCAATATGCAATAGACATCTCTTCCGTCATTCAATAAATAGAATAATAACATATATATATATATACAAATTAAAAAAAAATTACAATCCATGAAATTCCACACAAAATTATTATCCCATCAAATATATAAACTAAAATATCATCATTCCATCAAACAAAAATACTAAAATTTGCTAAGATAAAATATTTTAATATATATATTTAAGGAAAACGAAAAAAATTATTGAGAAAGAAGACGAGGACAGGAGCCCAGCACTATAGAAAGCCTCTACAATAGACAAGAACTCAAACAAGTAACTCTCAAATAAAAATACAGAGAAATAACATGCTAACTTGATCCTCCATGAGCTTCAGAGAAATTAATACTGGAGTTGATCTGCTTAGGTTTGTAGGTGCTTGAAAAACAGAAAAGGGTTTGATAGATTTTAAAGAAACTAAATGACATTATGTTAAAAATTATAAGTCAGGCTCGATGAGGAGGGAGAGGCTTTGGCCGTGACAGTTAAGTGTGATTTTCTGATTGTCACTGGATATTAATTTCGCTTCAATGTCGACCGGGGGTAACCAGCAATATCATTGCCCATTGGATTAGTAGATCAGTCAATTCATATCGATTTTGGACTTAGCCAATCCCTACTCTGATCCTTTATTCCAACCTATTTTAATATTACTTAATGAGAACTGGACCCGTGTTAGTTTTCCATTGAATCAGTATGTCGACCCAATCCATATCGGATCACTTTTGAACATGACTGATAGTGTGTACGATACCTGGATTTAGAATTATGGTTCCTCCCCTTACTCAATCTCAGGCTCATCTTCGGTGGTAGGTCATTGTCTAATATAAAAAAAAATTCCCCACCTTGTGCCCTTCCCCTCCCCCTTCCTCTTATAGTTGCAAAGTTTTAGACATCAGATAGGATTGGTAGGGGCTGAACCCGTGCAGCCTTGTCAGCATGATTGTAAGGTCATCTTCGGGAGTTTGCGGCCGATAATTGCCTCATCGGTTCAACCTCATGCACCATAAGGTTCGTCGTAGTTAAAGTCACATTGGATAGATAGGTGAGCAAAACAATAAAAATTCAGAAAAAGAAAAAACAACATGCACAAATGCTTATCTCAACTAAATGGGATCGACTACATAAACAATTTATAGGTAATTTTTTTATTTTTTAGAACTTTTCTTCTTTCGGTAAGTCGGTTCTTTACAGGCATTTGGATTCCAGAGAAACAAACAATTGGATCACTCTCTTCTTTTACCAAAAAAATAAAAATAAAAAAATCATTGTCTCTTCTCGTCTCAGGTTGTGTAGTTTCTCCGATCGTGATCCAATGTGTACACTGAATGACTTTAGCTGCTAGATTACTCACTGAACTAACTGCACAACTTGAAAGGAGCTAGACCATTCAATTCACATTCCTTGGTTCCCAGAGAAAGAGACTCTACCAAAACCCAAATGTCCCAACTAGTAAAACTCCAGCCAAACGCTTTCATCTTCCATTCCCACACAGAAGTTCTCTGTGTGCTTAGCTTCATCATCTTCCACTCCCCTTTCTTCCCCCAAGTTTGCATTTCTCTTGATCACACCTTTCCTATCCTTTCCTTTCCTTCTCCTCTTGTTCTCTTCAGGATTATGACCCTTTTTTTCTCTACCCCCAAACACCTCCTCCCAATCATCCAAGGCAACTTCACGAAGGTCAGTGCAAAAAACCTGGATTCGGATCATCTCCAGCTCTTGTTAGAACTGGATAACATCTACCTGTCATTGGATGTTCGACAACTAGACTAGTTTTAATCCAATGGTTTTGATAAATTAGGATCTCAAATGACTTTAATACGTTGCATAACACATAATCAAATGACTTTCTCAATTCTTCTTCTTCTTTTTTTTCCTTCTCAATCTTTTCTTCTTCTTTTCAATCATTTCTTTTCTCAATATATCTTCTTCTTTTTTTTACTTTTCAATCTTTTATTCTTCTTCTTTTCAATTATTTCTTTTCTCAATATATCTTCTTCTTCTCAAATTGGTCTTTGAACGAGCAAATCTTTTCTTTTCTGCAGTTTTCCTTATCTCCTTTTCTTCTCCTTCTCAAACCCTTTTCTTCTTTTCAAACCCTTCTTCCTCTTTTTTTTTTCTCAAATCGGTCTTCTTTCTTCTTCTCAAACTAGTCTACCAAACAGAAAATCTGATGCTATTTATTTCGTTTTACTTCTCTGCATTATATTTTGTTGATCACAAGTTGACATTGAGAGGGGGGTGAATCAGTGTCTTCAAAAATTGTTTTCAGATAACTTCCTTGAAGACGGATGCTATCGAATACTGACACTCCACTCATTGATCACAACCACACTGTCACTGAAGTACAATAACACAAGTACACACACAGTCGTATGCATAACCACCTTGCTATCACAGAGTGGCTAGGTCTACCATGTTGTGCACATCTATCCTACAGGCTATTCCACGCACTTCACAATATACAGATAAACACATTTACACATAATCCACAACACAGAGATATATGTGATTCACCAACACAGTGTGTGATGGCTAGTCTATGAGGTAATGCCCAATGGGCTCTATATACACTCAATACTCTACTTTTAGCTGTCTACACAGCAGGGAGTACATACACCTAGTTTATCCAGTATAAAACTAAGAGGGTACAAATGTGCCAATAATTCAGGTACCAAAGTACTAGTGCTTAACACATGCTATACACACCACACTTAATCCGCACCCACGGGAAACAAATAATATCGATTTTTGGGCTTATAGCAATGTCCTTATAATTTTAGCACAAGCTAGTTAGGTATTCATCATTCATCAACTACAGCTAGCATATAATGAGTACATAATTAAATAATTCAACTCATACAATATTAGGAATTTTACAACCCTTGTTTAACATTTTCTGATACTCTGGGAAGACTTTGGGATGTTTCTGTGAAGCTGGGCATTGTTCTCAAATCCACTGGAGTCTTCAATTCATTGCATACACCATTTTCCTTCTCTCATCTTCAAACCCTTCCTCTTTTTCTTCAATTTAATAAGCACACAATGCAACCCTCTAGTTAAGCTTCTCTAAAGCTTCACCCAACTCTAACAACTACCATTAATGGCAACTTTTCTTCAAAATGCTCAATAGACTTCATTGGTAGCTTACACACCCCATGGAGGGTCAATGATGGGAAACAGAGTTCAACAATAGACCAAATCGAAACTCTAATATGGTATTTTGGTCAAAACAAGATAAACTTCTTCTACAAGCTCTCATTACTGCCATTAATGGCTCAAAATCATTCTCAAGGTCTTCAATACTCTTCAATGGAGCCTCAAACAATTCATAAGAGGTAGGTAGAAGGAATCAATGCATTCAAACACCAACCTACAACCTCATGGAGAGTTTTCACCTAAAAACTAGAGCAGTTTCTTCCCACTTTGTCCCCAAACCATTCCCACTAGGTGGAGCATTCAAAATCATGAACGTGGGCTTTTGGATCATCCGATTTGGAATCTAAATGGCCAAGATATGGCCGAAACAATTTGAGCCAATGAAATAAATCAAAAAAGCATCTTCTGACCGATTATGGTGTACCGCGCCGCACATTAGCCGAGCCACCGCTGACAAGATAGGCTCGCTGTCGAGTTACCATTCACTACCTCAAGCATCTTCAATCTCGGCTGCCAAAACAATTAGAAAATGCTGAATTTTAATTTAGCCATCCGATCGATCGAATCCCGTTAGCGACAATCGATATTAATCGCGACCATTAGATCAGGATCTAGAGCGTTGTTTCACGATACGCACACATTACACAATCACAAACCAGATTTCATGCATCGTGGATCACCTTATAAAATCACCTTCAGCCAATGAAATACCTTGTGGGAGCACTCGACGCAAATGCCACGATACACTCGAGCCCGCATGTTTTTGAGCTGTCAGATTCGAATTTCGCATGCGTGGCTCCATCTGGTCCTTTGATATTAAATCTTCTCCTTATTATCTGCCCAAAATACCCCTCTAAAATCTAGAAATCTCCTCTGTAAAGCAATGAGCTCACTTTCTCTCCTGAAATTGTGTCGAGCACCTGGTGTGCAAGGGGGGGGGGGGGGGGGGGGGTGGCGTACCTTGCTACTGAGCTGTCTGGTTTGTTGCTTGCGGCATGGCTGAGGGCTGGGGCATGCGCATGACATGCAGTAGTGCTTCTGGGTGGCTAGCCTGTGGCAGTGCCATGTGGCTGCTGTTGGGTGCTACCATGTGGCTGGCTGCCACATCAGCTTTGTGGGTCCCACCCACAACACCTATCCTCTTTCTCTCTCTTCGTTCTCTCTCTTTCTTCTCTCTCCTCATTCTCTTTCTTCTTTCTCTTTCCTCATTCTCTTTCTTCTTTCTCTCCCTTCTTTCTATTTTACCAGGGTCATGCTTGGCACATCATCAATGGGGCCCATAGTGGAACCCACACTCTCTCTCCTCTTGCCACACCATTAATGGGACTCATAATCCACACTTTCTCTAGAACACTGTAGAATACGTACCCAAGGCTGTCTCAACTCTGTCACTTACACTGACACTATTTCTCTTGCATAGACGCTCTCTCTCCTCATTTCTCTGACTGCACACCAGTATTGTCACATCAATCAAGTTGTCAACAGTGACAACATATAGCCAACATGTTTGGGGTTCAATTTCTTCAAAGGCCACACATAAAGTATTAAGTTGTGCTGAGAAGAAAAAGAAGAGTTGAGAAGAAGAAGGGAAGCTCAGAAAAATGTTAGATTTGCTGGTTCGAAGGTCACTTTGAGTTGCACGAAAACAAAATATACCTGGTTTGAGAAGAAGAAGAAACGTTTCGGAGAAGACCAATTTGAGAAGAAGAAGAAATGTTTCGAAGAAGACCATTTTGAGAAGAAGAAGAAGAAGAAGAACTGAGAGATGGTGACCAAATCTCCCTTTCAATCTTGATTCCAGGAAAAACAAGAAGCTCTTCCAACGCTCCCTTGAACGGATTCAAATCGTCTCCTCTCTTCGGGAGGAGGTGCCGCTCGGATGGTTCCTGTGGAGGTCGGATGAATCCGACCCTACGTGAGAGCCGCGCCGGCTCTCCCGTGGGGGTCGTCTTGGTTCCGTCGGATTCATCCGACCTCCACATGGCAACCATCCAGTGGGGTCGTCGCCTCTCCTCCCGAATCTCAAGGAGGAAACGATTTGGATCCCCCTCGAATACACAATCTATTTTAGGATTTTGCGGTTTCTTTTTCATTGTTTTACATAAGAAATTTCAAAAAAGTTATTTGATAGTATGTTTTGTATCGTTTGAGATCTTAATTTATCAAAACCGTTGGATTAAAACTAGTCCAGCTGTCGGACATCCAACGGCAGCTGATGTCATCCGGTTCTAACCAGGGCTGGGGACGATCCAAATCCACTGCAGCTCCCCACTGCACAAGGGCAACAACAGATGGCGGCACAGTCCGCCATGAAGCTCGCAATGCAGGATCTGCAATACTTGCTGCCATTCGATCGTTCAATGCGCCTGCCCAAATCGAGGATTTTCTCCCATTCGATCTCTTGTAGTGTTGAAACCTGCAAATTCAAGCTATAAATCGAATCCCTCATTCTCTTGCCCTCACATAAATGTCTGTTTTGTGTCTCTGTCTGAAAATTGATAAACGGGGTTCCCTGCTAACGTAGAGAAAAAAGGAATCTATCTGTTTCATGCATTTGTAGAAAGATCATAAATCCATAAAAGGCTGTCTTTTCCATTGGAACAGGGATTCATGAGTGGTTTCATGAAATTTCAACACTCATCTCTCATCTGTTCTTTGGAAGGATAAAAAACAGAGACCCTCCTCCCTGTTTTGGGTACTACCGCAGAAACCACCTGTATTAGGAAATTTGACAACTGATAGGTTTCAAATGAATTGAAAGCCATGGCTCCCACCATGAGAGAGAGAGAGAGATTGAGTGATGAACAATGACCCACCCACAGGCTACAACCCCACTTTGAATCTTGCTACGTTGATGCCTTGATGGACGTCAAACAGACAACTGATTGGCTCTAGTAATGCTATCATCAGGATTCTCACGATGTTAGGGAACAACAAGGACAGGGGAGGCCGGAGAGGACCCAAGACACCAAAGCACCGAAATAATCAGAAATGGCAACTGAGAGGAGAAAGCTTACAACCCTGTATTTGTGAAAGACTATCATCCTCCCTCCTTCACTATTCCCCTGTTTATTGTGTCATTGTACACAAGGAGAGAGACTTAGGAGTAGAGATGTGTACAGACGGATACGCAGATGTGATCACTAAACGGAAATGAATGCAATAATAATCAAATTTGGATTTTCCATAATCGATTTACATCCGTAAGATGAAGAAATGTAATCTTATAAATATCTATCCCCTATTAAATACACGGCTAATATTTTTAAGCATATATGATCAATCACATGGCAGACGATCCATTGGATAGTCAACAGAAGTAAAGAGATAAAAAGGGTCTCGGATTGGATCCACCAATCCAGTCCCAAAACCGATAGCCTTGATCGATCCAAAAAAACAAGGATGAATCAAGAATCCAATACAAATTATTAAAACCATGGTTGGGAGGGATCCCCGAACATCCTCTCTCGCCTGAGTTTGGGTAGGAGAATTGGCGGCTCGGATGAATGA
Organism: Protea cynaroides; assembly: GCA_028583415.1. Lineage (NCBI taxonomy): Eukaryota > Viridiplantae > Streptophyta > Magnoliopsida > Proteales > Proteaceae > Protea > Protea cynaroides. Next base: position 51,908,965 of record CM053268.1, read on the forward strand.
CTGTCACCTGGCTCTCTGGTGAATCTGAGCCCTCCATTCGAACCGACACCCCTAGGGAGGATTACGGGCCGAAATCACCCCTCGCTTTGGTGGGAGGGCTCAGATTCAACCGAGAGTCAGGTGGGCGGTCATCCATCTGGGCCGCCAATTCTCCTACCCAAACTTAGGCGGGAGAGGATGTCTATCCAGTTGAGAGTGAGTGGATCCCCGAACATGGATCCTCTCTGGTGTGAGGTTGCCCAGTCAGTAGAATCAACAGTGGAGACTCGCACAATCCGATTTGCAAGTTTAGGAAAATTATCTCACCTTGTAAATATATGGCCCCAGGACTAAAGAGGAGGTTCGGGCCTAATGTGCAAAATCACCCAGCTTTAGTGGGTATAAGAAGAATGCCTAATCAATACACCTTGTAAAAGGATATGAGCATTCTCATGGACTAAGGAAGAGACGGTTTTGATTGATCATATGTTAAATTTTAAGGGCTAATCTTATTAAGGGAATACCTCTTTCCTCTAGTGTATCATGCATCACTGTGTACAAGGTTCAAGTGCACATGTTCGACAATCCTGATCCGATCCCAAGTTGGATCGGTCTAGATCGAGCCGACTCGGCTCAATTGAAAAATGAGTCCGAATGGTTTTCTTATATGATATAAGGGTATTTTAGAAACTTTAAAATATCAGGGGAGAAAGAGAAGCAGAAGATTGTATTTTGGATGGAATCTGAAAAAAAGTTCTGAATAAAGGAGTTTGTGTAATTATAGGACTGAAACCCTAAGAGCCAAAAACCTTATAAATAGCATGAAGTCATTGGGGAAGCTTCAGGCTTCAGCCCTAGCGTAGAGAGAGTGACATGCTTTGGGCGTCTAATTCTGTTCTCTGCGTCTGTTCGTGAATCTCCTCGTCTACAGTGTAAGACGATGTATCTATTCTTCTCTTCAGTCTCTAGAGTTATTTATTTCGATTGTTTGAATGGGGGCAAAGATGAATAGTGCTTATTCTGACACCTCTTGTATGAGAAGAGCTTCATTAGTTCTTCTTTGAGCACAGTTAGCAACTCTCTGAGCCCCTCCAATCTTTATATGAATCCAGATTCGATCTTCGTTGGTTTTTTATTTATTTATTTATTTTGCTCTTTTCAAGGTTTTTTTATTTTTATTTTTCTTTCTTTCTATCCTTTAGGGTATTTTTGATTGAATCATGAAACCTAGCTAGTAGCTACCGTTTTTTTATTTTTCGTTTGTGCGTGAGATTATATTTTCCCCTCTGCATTTTGGCATTTTCATATTGCGATATTGAAGGATTTTAATAGTTCAAATTGTGGTTGGAATTCAGAATCTTGATTTTGATTGCTAACATATGAAGTAATACTTGTATGCGTTCCCCCAAACCCCGTAGTTCTAATATATGATGAACTATCAACACCAGTAAACCCTAAGCTGTTCCTGATTACAGACAAAGTGATATACGGGTTTCGGTGTCGGTGTTATATTAGTTTTCAAAACTCTGTACTAACATAAAGTTTCTAGGGTTGTGATTTATCATTTATGGTGTGCACAAATGGTAATTGAAACCTAAGGTCCTAAACCTATCTTTTAAGGTTCAATTGATAATTTTTTAATTTATTTTTTTTTACATTAATTTAAAATAATTTCTAATATAGTTTTTTTAATCCTCAAAATTTAAAACCATTAAATTAAGCCTGTTCTTTAGCGGCGTTTAAAGATAAACGCTGTCAAAGATTAAGGGGGGGGTCCCCCCCCGCCCCCGCCGGCCCTTCCCCTTTCTTTCCGGTTCGGGGTGTGTTTTTTTTGGTCTCCGTTCCCCCCCCCCCCCCCCCCCGGGGCCCATTTTTGACACCCTTACATTCAATGCAGCCAAAATATGGCATTAGCGGCGTTCAATAAAACGCCGCAAATGTTTTTCCCTCCCTACATTTTTTCTCTCTTTCTTCTTTCTTCTTTCTTCTTTCTTTTATTTCTTTATTTCTTTATTTTCTTCGATCCGTTTCATATATCTTTCACCTGCAAGCTGACCATTTCAACAAAGCAAATCAACCAAAACACCCATAATGTTCGAGCTCTATCCAAAAATCTCTCATTCATCCTAAAAAAGATCAGGGGACCTCTTTCAACTAAACCACCGTGACTACACAATAAGCAGTAGACCAAAACAGCAATGCCATAATGCAAAAAATAAAAAAAAAATTAAATTTTATCTAAAATAAAAAATGAAGAAACATTACAAGAAAACAAGGATTATTGGGAACCACTTAATGCTGGGATCTTTTAGGGATTTGTTTCACCCAATTGCAATTGCGTGACAAGTCCAAATATAATCAAGAGTGTTTTGGAATACCTTGAATACATCATTCTCTCACTTTGAAAGAACTTGTCTTTAAATTTGAATCAATCATTCTCAACATCGAATATCTTCCCAATTTGCACATTTTAAATCCAAGTATCTTTTGAATCGACTTTCCATCAGACTAGAAATTGTTAAACATAGAAACATTTTGGAAAACATATCTAGAAAAGGTTTTGTCGTTGCCCTCTCTCTCTCTCTCCCTCTCTACAAGAAACCTGTGTGGAAAGCTGAAAGTCTTCGTCTCCATCATCGTTTTCTAGGGTTCTTCACGTTTGTCATAGAATGACAAGCCATCTAACTCATTCTCTAGTAGTATTCAATAGTTGTACAGTTCCCCTTTCCCCTTTCCCCTTTCCCCTTTCCCCTTTGTAGTTGTGGTACGCATGAATTTATTAATTTTTATTTTCCTTCTTGTTTCTTTTTGTGTAGGCGCCCCCCCCCCCACCCCACTCAAATACCAAATATATTCATACTATATTGTACTTTCTATGATAGTCCAACGAATGCAAATCAAATGTAATTGGTGTCAATGGACCATTAGCTCAACTGCTCAAGCCAGTCCATTAATTAAATACCCCTCTTTGTATTGAAATGCATCTCATGTATCCATACATGTCTACAAATTTTCAAGACATTGTACTCTGTAACTTCGACCTGGAATAGATGATTACGATATAAAAACACTGTAAAAATGAATGACTATATAACTACCATTTTTAAATGGTGAAAATACAAATTCACCGTCACAACTTTCCCAAGTTAACAAATGAAAGGGGAACAAAAACAAATAAGTTTGTCTAGCTTTAATAAAAAATTATTAAATCTCAACTGATATAAAATGACAATCATAAGTTTGTCTTGCTTTACTGAAAAATTTACATTCAATTGATATAAAATGACAAGTAATACGAACCTTCACATAAATAATAAAATGATATAAATCACTCTACCAGTTGCACTTGCACAACAAACACCACCCCCAACCCCTCTCTCCCCCAGTTGATCAGGTAGGAGTCCTACCGTAGGGCCAAGAGAACGGAAGGCAAAATATTTCAGTTGAGTTGAGTTATAGCACTTGGTTGTTGTGAACATCCAAACACACTGAGACGAAAATTGTGGTTCCATAATTCTAGCTACTGGAAAATTTCTTTTGTTCATAACCTCCAGGATCATAAGCAGCAGCTGGATAAACATACCCTTAAGATGTAGCATCTTCAAAGCAGTAAGGCCAGGGTACATTTGGAAAAGAATCTAGACTGGCGTTTCATTTTGTGTGCAGTAGGCTTTGTTGGAATTATGCTCATAACCCACTTGTCTGATTTATACAATGAGTTTGTCACTACTGGAGACACTCGAACCATTCCGACTCCACGAATAACGTGGTACCTCTCTAGAGTTGTTCTCCCCACTGTATGTGCTGTAGTCAGAGCTACCTCCACTACCAAATGCCATCCTGCGGAATTTCTGAATGTCTGATGGGTACTGTCCAGATTCAAAAACTGTGCTCTGACCAAATTTAACACCGTTGGTGATATCACCCATTTCCCCTTCGGAGTCCAATGCTCTCACAACCTGAAAGAGGGAAACAAATAGAGGATTATTTCAACCAATACCCATACCCAAACGATCATGAAGGCCAAAAGAACGTTGGGGTCCCGCACAAATGCAATGATCCCACGTCGGATGTGGAGGCTTAACAGTTATTGAATGGAAGGCAAGTTATTTTTCGCATTCACTCCTTTGATTTTGATTAGGTATGCAACATCTATTAGTTCAAGCCTTTTGTATTTAATGCTGAAACAAGCTTTATCTTTATACTTCACAGTGAGAACCTCTGTCGTACAGATTTTTATTCCCCTTCACATACTGATGCCAGGGAGGAAAAAAATGGGGAAGATAGGTCGAAAAAAATAGTTTGCTTTTATCACCTGAGACATACGGGGTCGCTTTTGAGCGGAATGGCGAACACAAGCAGCAGCTGTCTCAATCATTCTAAACATCTCACTCTCCACATATCTCTTTTCAAGCCTTGGATCTGCTATTTCTTCAAAATCTCCAGATTCAACAGCATGGATCAAGAGTGGCCTTGCCTGCCAAATCAGTGGTATAGATATTCAAAGGAAGCAAACTAGAACTGTAAGGAGATACACACAGTTCAAAAACTCAATACCAAGTTGGTGCTGAATGCAATTATTTCTCTGTGATTAAAGTGGACACAGAGGGATGTAGGGTATTGCCCAGTAGGCAACTTAGCACATAAAGAATATTCAAAAGGGGAATAATTAAGGTATATTATTTCACCAATCAAAGAAGTGGGAAAATTGGGCTTTTTATTAGTCATGTATTTTTTTTTCATTTTCTTTTAAGAAAATAACTTATTTTCCCATAGTAATCAACTGCATTGCATGTTTACAAAAAGATACATAACCTTTTTGTACAAAAAGGGAATGATATGCACACTTGTTAACAAGGGTATAATTTGCTAAAGAGCTGAGAAGTTTTTAAATGGCTTAATGGATGTACTAGAAGGACTCCAAGGTCTTCTTTTGAAAAAGAGAACATGGATCAATAGTCAAGGGCATAAAATGCAATGCTTCTTCCAGGACCTCCTGGCTTCAAATGGCACTTATTGGCAAAAAAATATTGGCTCAAGTATTTTAATAAGACTTGAATAACCAGATCTCATATTTATCGAAACATAACAGATATATCTACTTTTACATACAAAACATTGTAGAGATATGGGAACGCGCTACAACTACACAAGAAAAAAAATGTTATTTTCCAAATGCTCATGTCAAGGAAAACATTGATCAAAACATTTATGGCCTCCAGATGTTTGGCTTGGGAATCCACTTCAAGCTCCTGATCACTTAGTTTTATCAATCTAGGAAAAAAAAAATAGACATGAATAACCAGACCTATTTGCACTGGGTAGAATATAACATTCAGTGCTTGTATTTTCAGATAAAAATTTAGCAGGTGAAAGTAAGAAATATTTAAAATCATGTTTAGATATATGGGAATGATCTGGAATTATCATTTGCATTTTAATATCATAAGATGAGAGAAACAATAATTAGGTTTATGCCAATAGGGTGCAGACTGATCAATACTACATAGCTTTCTCATCTTAGTTTAAAAAACAAGAATAGGAACTCTTTCTAATTCTACATTCAGACCAGCTTTTAACCCATGGTTCTAACAAAATCTATCCTGAGTCTTGGACATAGGGTCCTTTTAAAGGAAATGTATTCTCATAATCTATGTTAGTGTAACTAAGAATAAGATAAATTCTACTATATGTATTCCAAATCCTATTCTATTCATGTGAATGCTTGCATTAGCCATACCCATTCAACTAGACTATCAAAAGGTTGAGTTGGGTCGACAGGTTTACGCCCTGTCAAAAGCTCTAGAAGCACGACTCCAAATGAGAACACATCGGATCTATCTGTCAATTTGCCACTTGACGCATACTCTGGTGCCATGTACCTGAAAACCATTTTTAGGGAGTAAGTATACCTAAAAGCCAATTGAACATTAGAAAAATTACCAACCACATGGATTTGTTTAAGCATTAATTGCGAATATCAAGAAACAGAAAAAATAAAACGGTAAGTCTCCAATGTGTGTTATAACTAGAATTCCATCAACAAGAGGAATACCAGAAAGCGTGATCTGTCATTTAATAGGTCTCACCTTGGAGATCTTCAAAGTGAAAAATCAACATTTTCTGGATGATTGCAAGTGGATTCTTTTAAAGGCAATTTACATGATATACTCACTGCCCAAAAGAATGACATACATTTCTTGCTGCAACCATCTGATGGACTTGATATTTTTATCTATCAGAACTCCAAGACAGTTCTATTTTAAGGGTAGGTCTTTTATCCCTCTGCATGTGTGGCATATGATTCAGTATTCAGTATGCTTATGCCAGTTATCATTCATAAGACTCAGAATGTAGCTTTACCACACTTTTAAGAAAATTGAAAAACCATCTGTAACCTACCCAAATGTCCCCATAACACGAGTTGATACATGTGTGCTAGTATCATTTGTTAATTTCGCAAGCCCAAAATCTGCAACCTGCATTTTCAACGATTTTAACTCAAATATATAAAAGTAAAATTTAAGACACAACATGTTATAATTATTTTAAAAAAAGGGCCAAGCAAAATATGCATGCCTGCGCTTCAAAAGCATCATCCAACAGTATGTTTGCTGATTTGATGTCCCTGTGGATGATTTTTGGATGACCTACATAAAGATAGGACAAGCATCACAAGTAATCAGAATATCAGGTTGTGTTGATATCTATATATGGTTAATGGACTAGATGGATTCACATATCATTGTCCTCACTAAACAGATTCTACACAGAGCCTAGGAGAACCAATTCACAGAAACATAGATGTAGTTTATACTCGATCAATCCACCCACCCCCCCAATCCCTCCAAAAAAGCATATTCTACAGTCACCCTAATCATGAGAATCTTATTCATCAAAAGAAAATTCGGTAGTATATCATCTGGCAGGTTGAAATTTATAGTAATTGATGAGTTGAACTCAAGGTTTTAAAAATAAGATCGAAATTGCAAAATAGGCAGATTCGACTCAGAATCGACCAACCCCTATCCCAATTAACCCGATTCTTTGCTTACTGAGTCCGACTGATGCCAGACAATTCTGAAAAGATTCGAATAAGAATTTATATCGACCAATCATGTACTCAATTCCAAGTTTTTAACCTTGGTTGAACTAGAGATTACTTCCCGGCTGAAACCCAAAATTGAAGATTTGTTGGGCCACATCTGAAGTATGAGGATGTGATAGAATGAACAAGCTAAATAGGATATGCAATTTCTAGATAAACATTACATAGAAGGAGAAATAAAGTTATTTATATTTTCATAACATCTTTAGAATAGAGTGTATAGAGCACATTCCTTATTTTCTTATGATATGGAAAGATTGAGCATCCTTACTAGATAAGAATAAGTACTAAAAAGTGAGGGTGAATGGTGGGAACGGTGTCACTCACAGTCTTCATGAAGATAAGCCAACCCTCGAGCAGCACCAAGAGCAATTTTAACTCTTCTGGACCATTCCAGAACAGGGATTCCTTTACCTGAAAATCATGCATCAAATTCAAATTCATAAGAAAGGAAATACAACGCTTGGGCTTTAAGGCAAACTAGATTTCTCTTTTTTAGTCAAGTTACCATGCAAATGGTGTTCAAGAGTATTATTTGGAACAAATTCATAAACAAGCAAGCGCTGACGTTCAGCAATGCAATAGCCCACCAAAGAGACTAAATGCCGATGGTGAACACGACTAATGATCTCAACTTCGGCTTGGAATTCCCTCTCCCCCTGTCCACTACCAGCCTTGAGCTGTTTCACTGCCACTACTCTACCGTCAGGCAGCCAGCCCTTGTAAACACATCCAAACCCACCCTGACCCAAAATATTTTGTTGAGAAAACCCGTTGGTTATTTCCATTAGCTCTCCGTAGCCAAAAGATGATTTAGAACTCATGACACTCCCATCCAGAGCTTGAGGACTATATCCAACGTGGCTTCCGTAACTACTTCCAAATGTAGGAGGAGAGGCCAGAGATTGTCCACTGAAGTACGGTTCCGTTTGTCCAGGAGTCCCCCCTGTATATTGGTGTGAGTGATAGTAATACCCATCTACAATAACAATACAAGAAAATTAGACCATCAAAAATCATGATTTTTTTTTTTTTTTTTGGGTCCGGGGGGGGAGGGACTTTAGGTGGTCATTACCTGGTTGTCCGGGGTACTTTCTTGATTTAGATTTAAATTGAGCTAGAAAAGCCTCTTCTCGTTTCTTCCTCCTCCTTGTCACAAATAAAAAGGCAAATAAGGCAAGGATCACCACTCCTGCAACAGTAATTCCAATAATAGGACCACTTGAAGTGCTAGATTTGGAATGGCTGGAGGATGATGGAGAGGATAGTTTTGGGACATTATTTGGAGTTTGTGAAACTGTAGTAGTTGATGTAGATGGTGGGACATTTGAGGGAGTGGGATTTTGGGTTGAGGATACAAATGGTGATCCAGGTGTTTGAGGAGATGGGACATCCTTGAGTGGGCTTCCAGCTGAAGGAGGGGAGGTTGTTTCTGATGGTGGTGATCCCGAGTTTCCTGCAACTGGGGGAGGGGGGACATTAATAGCCGCTGGAGTTGGTAAGGATTCCGCAGGAGGAGGAGTTGAATTGGATGGAGAGCTGGTCGGAGGAGGGGAGTTATTAGGGGAAGCTGGAGGAGGAGCAAAAGAGACAGAAGAATTTGGTGTTGGAGGAGGTGGTGATGTAGGAGAACCCGGTGGGGGAGGATGTGAAGAGTTTCCATTTGATGGAGATGGAAACTTTGAAGAGCCTGTACCTGCTGGGGGTGGAGATGCTGGCGGGTTTGGACTCACTGCCTGTGTGGGTGGTGAAGAACCAGAACCCGATGCTGGCGAAGGTGGTGGTGGCGGAGGGGAACTGGCTGGTGAGATAGATGCCGGAGGCGAGGAAGATGTAGAGTTACTTGGTGGAGGAGTGGCACTTGGAGTTGGGGGTGGGGGAGAATTCTGTTTCTTGGTGGGTGGCGGTGACCCCTGAGGCGGAGGAGGAGAAGCTGGAGGTGGAGATTTAGCACTTGGTGGGGGTGAGTTTTGATTTGGAGGAGGAGGAGGAGGAGATCCAGTTAAGGAACTTGGCGATACTGCCGAGTTCGACATTCTCTCTGGCCTCTGTTGTTCTTCGTTTTATAGTTTCCCCCTCCTTTCTAACATCTCTCTGAATCTTTCCCCTCCAATTAGTTCTCAATCTCCCTATAGGTATACAGAACGAACCAAGGAATCCTAAGAAACAGTAATGTGGCTACTTTTTTCTCGTAGAAGACCATCAACAAGTAATGATTGAAGTCTAAAAACTGACATTCGAATCACCAAAAATACAAAATCAAGAGGAAGAACCTGGTCTGAGTAGAAAGAGCTACGTTACCACAATCTGCATCCCATATTGTCCATCTTCATGAACGAAATCTCCCTTACTTTTTCCCCTTCTCCTGAAATTTCGGCAGAACTTCTGTCAGAAAGATTCCAAAACAATCTAAACCTCACTCAGAAATTTTCGCGTAACCTTCTCCAGACCTGCCAGAACCACCACATCTATACCTTTACCTTCACTGTCAACAACCCCTCAAACTCCTTCCTAATCTCATTTCCTAAATCTAGCTAATGACAATCAGAAACCCTAACCGCTGTTCTTCATCTTTTTCTTAAATTCCTCCACCCTCGATTTTCGGTTTACCGCCCAAAGCAACGAAGACTACTAACAAGTCTTTAAAGTTCCATCGCTTCATTCTCTGGTATAACGTGCGCGAGGAGTGTAATTCACGTGGCTAGCTCCGATGCATCCACGTAATCATCTTATCAGACACGTAGAGCATCGAACGGTTTAAATGAAACAAAGACAGTGCGCACCTGGCGTCAGTTATAATTTCGCGCGACTAGCTTGTGAAAGCAAACTGGACTTAAATATTTGAATGATTATTACCGTTAGAACACCGCGGGTTTCTTTCCAACGACCACAAAGCACTTGAAATGACTAATTTAACCCAAATAGTTTCAGCTACGAAGATAAAATATCTAGTGAAATATGAAATTTCATTAGTGGCAATACCGTCCATCGATGCTCACATCTCGATGTGCGGTAACGTTTAATCTGAGTTTAGGTGGGCCACATTGAAATAACAGAAAGATCATCCATGCACGATTTTGATTAAAAAATTATTTATGACCGTCCGATCAATACTGGAATAAAATTATTTTTGAATATTTTACTGGGTAGTTGGGTGGTTTCTACTCTGGGAAATAGAGAAGGCGGTTAAAACGTGGGAAGCACCTTCTTCTTCTTTTTTTTTTTTTTTTTTCTTCCCCAAATGAATATTAGCTTAGGAAAATAAAATTTCAGTTCATCCATCATATCTGTCACCCTGGCACGTAAGTGGTGAACTGGTCAAATCTAACAAAGTTCAATCTCTGAGATCTAATCTCTTGCCAACTCTAATCAAATATCTCTAACATCAACAACAACAATAACAATGTCATTTATGTTGATTATATTTTATAAATGATTTAATACACGAACATCACGATCATGGCTGGGATCTGTCGGTTTAACTTTTGGCTAGTGAAATCATCACTTCTTGTTGGGTCGTGTCTTGTATTTTGTGAGGTCTATATAGTTATTGAAATTGTATTTGTATTTGGATTTAGGTCTATTATATATACAAAAGTCAATTTGTAGGATTCACATCATCTCTTCCCAGTCATTCTGGGAGGACGCGGCAACCTCCCCTCGGATGGCCGCCACGTGACTCTCGGGTGAATCCGAGACCCACGTCAGAGCCGACACCCCCTGTCGGCTTGGCTTGTCGACTCAAACGTGGGTCTCGGATTCACCGAGAGCCACGTGGCGGCCATCCGAGGGAGGTTGTCGCTGTCCTCCCATAATGATTGGGAGGAGAAGATGCATATCCTAATTTGTAATTGTGCGAGATTAGGATTTTTAAGAAACCTATACATTGTGTTTATGGAAAAAATCTTAGGTAAGAGAACAAAGAGAAAACACTTTGTGAACTAAAAAGAGATGTAGAGTTTTTTTTTTTTTTTTTTTTTTTTTTGTGAATAAATAAATTCAATCCTAACATCCCACATGAGATAGCTAATAGAAGCCCTTATATATGGGTTTGAATCCTCTCCTGTAGTTGGAGGGACTCTAGTCATGATTCAACGGCTGGAGTTTATTCGATATACATATCAATACATCAGTATAAACGCCAGGTGACCGTGGATCAACAGTTGGAGAGACTGAATAAGAGGAGACAACCTTCCTCCCCGTCCCCTATATACACTACTTTGACTATAGCATAAAACAAAAGAAATCCAAGCACTTCATGTGAATTGATTCAGTCAATCCGTCCCACGATCATAAGCAAGTTGGCATTTTCCTTTCTAAATTATATAAAAGGAAGATTAGTCCAATAAAATAGTAAGATTTGTTTAATGATTGACTTGATAAATATATAGTGGTTATAAATGTTGAAAAATGTCAAGAAATATTAAATGTATGGACAGTTAGTAGAATACAAGCAAATATAAGGGAAGATTTATAAAATAGAAAATAAGAGAAGATGGAAAGAATCCATATGTATTCATCTCTTCTCACTATTTATAGATAAAATAAAAGAAATATTTCACCCAATCCTCTGAACTTTGTCTTTAATTCACTCAACTTCAAACCTTACTCATAATTTCACCCACATCCAATCATAGTTATTTGATTTGGATTCGGGAATTATTCTGAAGGAAAATAATTCGGAATGAGTCGTTTCGATAATTTAATAATTCGGTCAAAGATACGGTCAAAAAAACGGACTTAAAATAAAATTCAAATTATGTTTGGTTCGATAATTATTCTTTTGTCTAAAAAAAATTCGGACAAAAAATTCGGATGTTAATTTTTAATATTTGGTGTTCCTATCAATCAATTATTACACCTGCATAATATATAAGTAACATTAGTTAATTTATAAATAACAATATAATACATAATAGATGGGTATGTATGTATAATGGTGGATTTGTTAGATTTCATTACAGTATATAATGTGGATCATTAGATTTTATTATGATTGCAATACCATTCCAGTGGCGCTGATGTTCATAAAATCAAACATTTTTATAAATTCATTCAATTATCCTCATGAAATCCATCTCTTTTTCATGTTTGTTAATTACTTCCTAATGATTATTATAATATTTATTTTTAGACTCATATTTAATCTCGATTGCACGAAAGTAATGGCTTGCTTTATATTATGGTATGATTTTTTTACTCATATTTAATTCCATGTTGTCGAATGAAATTAATTATTTACTTTATATTATGATTTGATTTTCGTACTCATATTTAATATCACATTGGAAAAAAAATGAAATTAATGATATTTTTTATATTATGACGTGATTTTTAGACTTAGAATTAGACTTGAATTGAAAAAGATACAAATAGTGATGACATTAAGTTTTTTTTTTTTTTAGAAAACTTTGTTTCATAACACTCCAGCTCTTTTCTTCTTAGCTCCGGAGCTAATCCGAAATAGAATGGCGATTGATAAACACAGTTCAAGTTTTGACTCCAATGGAGTGAATCGCTCCAAAAATGTCTCTGGGAGCTAAAAAACTGGAGCTAAAAAAACTTACTTCTCTTGCTCCGGAACTATTACCACTATCGACTGCCATCACCACCACCACTGGCACTACCATCATCACCACCATTCCTCTACCGCCACCATCCCCACCACCACCCGCCACCCACAACCGCCGTGACCACTACCACCACCACCGCCACCACAAGAGCATGAATATGACATTGGAGCTGAGACAAATCATGTTTCCTTTCAACAGGCTATTGATAGTGCACATTGTTCTCAGTGGATGGATATCATGCATGATGAATTTGAATCTATAAAAACTAATGAGGTTTGGGACCTAGTTGAATTGCCCAATGATTTCAGACCAATTGGTTGTAAGTGGGTGTTTAAGACCAAAAGGGATGTTAGAGGAGAAATTGAGCGTTACAAAGTCAAACTTGTAGCAAAAGGCTTCAGTCAAAAGGAAGGTATAGATTACACAGAAACTTTCTCTCCAATGTCCACCAAGGATTCTTTCAGGATAATTATGGCATTGGTTCCACAATTTGACTTAGAGCTGCATCAGATGGATGTAAAGACTGCATTTCTTAATGGAGTCTTAGAAGAGGAAGTATACATGTTACAACCTCCTCGTTTCATGACAGTTGATAATGAGATTATGATATGTAAACTCAAAAGGTCTATTTATGGCTTGAAACAATCTCCTAGACAATGGTACTTGAGGTTTGACCAAGTTGTTACCTCTCTTGGATTCAAAGAAAATGTTGTTGATCAATGTATATACCTTAAGATCAGTGGGAGTAGATTTATCTTCCTAGTTCTCTATGTAGATGATATTCTTTTAGCCAGTAATGAAGAGATTGTTGTCCAACCACTTCAATATGAAGGATCTTGGTGAGGCATCCTATGTTTTGGAATAGAGATTCTTTGTAATAGATCATGTGGTGTTTTTGGATTGTCACAAAGAACATATATTGATAGAGTATTGCAGAGGTTTAATATGATTAATTGTGCCTCCACGAAGACTCCTATTACAAAGGGCGATAAATTCACCAAATCTAATTGTCCAAAGAATAAAGTTGAACGGACTCAGATGAAAGACATACCATATGCTTCTGTTGTTGGTAGTCTTATGTATGCTCAGGTTTGTACTCGATCTGATATCGCGTTTGCTATCAGTGTACTTGGACGATTCCAGAGTAATCCAGGGTGGACTCATTGGGTGGCAGCGAAAAAGGTCATGAGGTATCTTAAGGGCACTAGAGACCTCATGCTTACCTTCAAACGGACTGATACTCTTGAAGTGATTGGATATTCAGATTTCGATTATGCTGGATGTCCAGATGATCTAAAGTCAACATCTGGTTATGTTTTTATGATGGCTGGTGGCGCAGTATCATGGAAGAGTGTGAAGCAAACAATTACTGCTTCTTCTACTGGGCACGCAGAATATGTGGCATGTTATGAAGCCACAGTTCAGGCTCTATGATTGAGGAACTTCATTTCAGGTCTTCAGGTGGTTGATTCCATATCCAGACCCTTGAAGTTGTATTGTGATAACTCTGCTGCAGTGCAGTTTTCTCAGAATAGCAAGAATACTTCTGGTTTAAAACACATTGACATAAAATATTTCTTTGTTAGGGAGAAGTTCTAAGAGTCTGTGATTTCTATTGAACAAATCTCTACGAATATCATGATTGTTGATCCACTAACAAAAGCTTTAGCTATAAATGTTTTTCAAAAACATGTTGTTGGTATGGGATTAGTTGAATCCCTGGATATATTTTGTTAGTGGGAATACAGTTTATAGACACAGGCAGTGTTTATTATTATTATTATTTTTGTACATATTTTGCCTTGAATGAAAGTAAAGGCAAGCCTTGAATGAGAGTAAAGGCAAACCTCGAATGATAGTAGAGGTAGTTTTCATGTGTTACCTTCCTCATTTTTATAGGTTGTATTTATAGGTACACTTAGTTAGTAGAGTTACTCTGTTTGAGAACTTGGGCTAGTGTGATGGGATTTATGAATCTAATCCCATGATACTTCAGTGTGAAGTATTTATAGTGTGTTTCTATATGAAATAGCTATTTTGGTAGTTCTAGTGGCAGTTTGCCATGTCAAGAATGATTCCAGTGAGCTCTAAATGATGGAGTAACTAATGACTTCAGTTGGAAGTCTGGACTAATTTGGATTTGACATGTTTGATGATTGAGACATGAAAATTCCATACTCTAGCTTTTACACTATCTGTAGTCCAAAAGCGGGTAAGGGTGCAAGCACTTTGACGTGTAGTGTTCCACGTTGACTTAAGACGTGATAACATTTACGATTGGGTGTTTATGTTCTTACTTGGTCCAAGGGTGTATGGTTAAGGTGAGCTACTTTCAAACACTTCCTATATGTGATCACAATCTTTCTAATCCATGGTTGAAGTAATATTCTGTTGCAACCCAAGTGGGAGAATGTAATATTTTCATCATGTATGGGCTTGCACCAGGCATTGTGTAGGTAGGATTAGTGAAAATGTGTTGAATGGACGACTGTGATTCGATGATACCCTTTATGGGAGGGTTCCAATTAATCTACATTAATGTATAATTGTTTGGGGACCTTCTGTAATTTGGTCCGATTATGGGAAGGACCATGTCACACCCCAATTCCGCACACTTCAGAATGGTGTGATGAACCGCTAACAAACCAACGGTTCAACCAGGATCTCGTACAGATGGTATCCGACTGATCTAAACTTCATACATCCACATTCATAATCAGAGTAAATACACAATAGTGGAAGTCTTATAGTAAATGAACTGAGAATCTACTGTGATATTAATATTTAAATAGTAAATTATTCTGTATCAATTGAGACATAAATAAATATCAAATACATGTCCTTAATAAATCTAAATAAATAAATCTAGAAAAAAAATCTAATCGAATACACATGAGTTGCACTCGCAAGACGAGTTATATGTATCCAATGCATCTTCCACTTCCATCGCCGCCACGTTCCCGTACACTAGAGCATTTATATAATCTTCGACGGTAATACCTGCATCATCAACTAAAAAAAATATTCGACGTCAAGGGGTGAGCACACATTATGGCTCAGTGAGCAAACAAAATAATACAACAATACATATGCATGCAGTCAAATCATATCTTTGGTCCGGTTTAAAGTTTGCAATGTGCTATAGAAAAAATAGGTGGTCGCCGCACCTCTATACACGAGTGTGTGGAAACGCCCAATGAAAACGACACCGTCGCCCCACATGCACCCAGAATGACACAATATACACCCCATGAAAAACGATCATGACTGTACCGATTTATACCATACCAACAAATAAACCCCTACTGGCTAGGATTGCAAACTGGGCTCGCAACTAACCAATCCTAATGCCAAACAGTGTATCCAAGGTCTCACCCCAGCATCCCTCAGAACATCCATAGAGATAGAGCTAAGACCCCCCGGTAGAGTTAAAGACTACAAGGACCGAGACCACCTCCCCTGATACTCTATGACATAATAGTTCTGCTAAGGTAATGGTGATACGAAGACGTCAGTGGACATGACTTGAATAGGCTATGGCACAATATACCCCGATGAAAATGGCATCGAAGTACCGGTTGATACCATCCCTATCCGCACCATATACACTGGTCAAACACAAACATTCACATGCCTATTCCTATCACCATCATCATCATCATGTAATAAACAATAAAGTAAATATGCATGAACAAATAACAGAAATATTGGATGACATGTTGAATGCACATACAAGCATATACGCATAGAATCATTATGACATTGGACTCAAGAAATAAAACAGTTTATTATTAACCAATTAGTTTAGGTCTTGTTCCCTCACCTTAGCTTGTTAATAGATCCTCTTCCAAGCTTTATAATCACTTTTATATTGTTATTATATTGCTAGAAGACCTAACAAAGTCGATAGAACTTAATTAGAATTTATTCCGAATTTAAAAACCATACTGTTAACTGGGGGTCGGAGGTAGGGTCGGAGTAATGATCGACCCCTGGTGCGACCACCCCTATTCTGGACTTCCCGAACACTGGGGGTCGATGCTCAGGGTCTGGTAGGGTCGATTGGTCATCGACCCCCCATGCGACCCCCTGTGGGTTTTGGTCGATTTTCTTCCTTAAATCCATTCTTCGTGTTTGGGGTCCTATGACTTGCTACTACAGTCCATATTACACATGTTCTACGGCCTAGAACCATGATTCATTCACCTAAATGGCTTTCATGACTTCCCCATGGTTTCCATGAAAACCTAACCATGGGTTGATGGTTTGGGATTTTTCGAGATCATACTCTCTTCATTATCTAACCTAAGGTCTGTAGAAACTCATGGAATTAGTATCCATACCTGAGAAGAATACTCCTTCTCTGCAACTCTTCTCCTTTTTGCTTTCTTCTTTTCCTTGCTTCTCTTCTTCTTCTCTTCCTTCTCTTCTCTTTCTCTCAATTCAATTAGGGTTGTAAAATGAGTGAAAGAGGCTTAGGGACGTCCTATTTATAGAGTAGAAACTCCTAAAATCAGTCTCATTGAGATTTGGAAAG
Organism: Protea cynaroides; assembly: GCA_028583415.1. Lineage (NCBI taxonomy): Eukaryota > Viridiplantae > Streptophyta > Magnoliopsida > Proteales > Proteaceae > Protea > Protea cynaroides. Next base: position 51,926,162 of record CM053268.1, read on the forward strand.
AGTCCAACCGAAATTAGAAAACTTTCCTAATTTTTGTTTCTGGCGGCAATTGAGGGTCGATGAGGGGGTCGATGATCCCGTCGACCCCTGGTTCCTATAGTGTCCGACCCCCTCTGTAAAACTGGGGGTCTGACCTTCTGTCTTGGGGGGTCCGACCCTCCCTTGCTGGGTATGCGACCCTCTCCTTAATTTAAGTGTTTTTGGGTCGATTTAATACCTGGGATCACGATCTCCTTCACGCCCTTGGTCCATTTTTCTCAACCATGATGGGTAAACCTGTTTCAAGATGGTAAAATCGGATTAGTTTAATACGGGTCTTGCAGACCAAATTACCCTACTTAACAGGATTAGTCTCTGCTCCTTGTCTTTATATAGATGGTTAATTCCCATAATTGACAATTGTTCACATATACTGAAAAGGGAACAGACAAGACTAGCAGAGAATTAAAGTTCTTTGTGGAACTTCTTCTTCTCCAAACTATATGGATCCGGGTATGTTTACTTTCTTTAATTCGATTCATGTTATAGTATGTCTTACATTCCCTACCTCCTTCTCTCTGGAGAGCTTCCTTCCTCCCTGATTGCAAATTACGTGGACATTGAGTGGTAAAACGGTAACAATAAGGACACTTTAAATTCCCTGATCCCCCACCTCGTCTCCACAGAGCTAGACCTGAGTTGCGTCTTTGTTTTTGTAACAATACATTTCTACCTATAAGGTTTCAGATCTCAAATCTCTTCACGGTTATAGATTTTCTTTTCAATTTGGCCATTGAAATCGTAATTTATTTTATCTCTGCCTCTCTTTGTTTTACATAGTCATGTTTTTCCTCTTCCTTTATGTATCTGGCCTCTAATGGAGTAGAAATGATTAGCCATCCGCCAAATCCTGGTTGGCAGATCCTTAACAAAGATTAAGATTAGACTTGGGAGCTGTAGATATCAATGAAGATCCAGTGTGACGTTTGCAACAGAGAGGAGGCTTCCCTCTTTTGCTCCGCCGATGAGGCTGCTCCTGCCATGGTTGCGATCACCATATCCACCATGCCAACAAGCTCACCAGAAAACACCACCGCTTCCCCCTTCTCCATCCTTCTTCCGAAGAAGCTCCTCGTTGAGACATTATTTACCTTTTTTAAAAAAATGGAAATTAGGAGAGATTAAAATAATTAATTAATACTACTAAGGGTAATTTTGGTATTATATATTTTTTAACATTGCCACCTCATCACTTAACAGATCAATCTAATAAGTTTGGACTTGTATGATACATATTTCACAATTGAGGGGGTGTGCGTGAAATTATGAGCAAAGTTTGGGGTTGCGTAAATTAAAGGCAAAGTTCAAGAGGGTTGGTGAAATTTACTCTAAAATAAAAGAGTTAAAGTGATAGGTCTAGGACTCCACAAGATAAAGAATCCTAGTTACTAAAAGGATAAAGAGAAGCAGTTCTATTCTAATAAGGAGAAGGAAACTCCATTAAATAAGGTGGAGTTCTAGACAGTTGTCAAGACGCCAAGGTGACCCAAGGCGTTGGAGAGGTGCCTAGGCGCCTAGGCATACCCAAGACATTTCCAAGGCGTTATAAGATTACATCTTAATAAGAGGTGGAGTAAGTCCGAGTTATCCTTGCCTAGTTTGTTTTGGGTTTGTGCTTTCTGTGGTTGCTGTGGGTTACGGTTTTGGTTTGTGGATTTTGTGGGTGCTGTTTTGGTTGTGGGCCTTTGGTGGTTGATGTGGGCTTTTTTGTTGTCTGCCTCTTTGTGGGTGGCTTGTAGTGTTCTCTTTTTCTGAGTTAATAATATATTTATCTATCCCCCCGTCCCTCCCAAAAAAAAAAAAAAAGGATTTATACAAAAAGGAATAGGTTAGCGCATCAATTTTATTGTTTTTAATACATATGTATAATTCCATGCATTACAGTGTATATATATACTTTATACATTCAATAAAAATACTATAAATGACATTAATTAAAAAATAAATAAACAAATAAAACAAGGCGTGATACAATAAGAAGACCAACCGCCTAGCCCTATCTGACTTATTCGGACTTCTTAACAACTACAATATAAGAGTGGGATGTATTAAAGCTTGACTCCACTATAAGGTGAACAGTACCGTAAAAAGTAATTCACGAATAGTGAGCCCATCTATTAGGCCAAACATGGGAATGGACTTGTTAATCAGACCCATTCCTTTACATTAATATTTGTTAACAAAAGGACATTTTGATTGATTTACTTCTTATACAACAGTTTAATTTCTTCAAAGGTCAGCTGGAAAGGCCTGGTTTTGGTTTGTAGGATTTCAGTAGCTATTTGCCTGATTCATCAATGGGCTGGGCTTTAACCAAAGTCTAGCCTGTAATGACTACCAGAGGAAAGCAAGATGAGGCCCAATTCAAGTGTTCAAACAAGGAGACCTTATGTAAACTGGATGTTGACAAGGCAGATTCAGACTTCCATTTATGAGAGATCCATCGGATCTACCATAGGGCCAAAACTTTTTCATCAAGACCCCCAAACCACGGCTCCGTTTGGTTGTGAGAAAAATCATGGAGAAGGGAAGTGAAATTTACGAACCTAAAATAAAAAATTTTGTAATCATAACACCACATGACTATCTAAAAATTACATCTAAATATTATTATTATTAAATATGATAAGAATTTTAAGCAGTTTATACAATCATTTTTTGTAATGATTAATTGAAAATTTTTCATCTTTGGTAATGGTTAGTTGGAAAATTTTCACGTCTCTTCTCTTCCCTTAATTTTCCTTGCAACCAAATTAAATTGATCCCGTATTAAGGATTGACCACGAACTAGACCGATCCCGTATTATTGGACCACTTTTGGAGTTTGGACTAATCTAGCTGAATCTTGATCAATTTAACTTGAGATTTTATTGTGGCTGATCTAATCCCCAAATTCCTGCCCTACACTTAGGAATCAATCTCCCAATTGCATTGCATTATATGGTATCTTTGATTTCATTACTTTTCTTAAGGATTTTTTTATTCCATATGGCCCAATCCAATTCATGGGTTTTCCCCATGGATGAAGAAACTCATCTCCTAAGGTCTTCTTTTTCGACTGGCTTTGTCTTAGTAAACCCAATGAAGGAAAGTATCATTTGAAAGACATGAACATACTTAAGCAACAAGGAAGGATAATAAATAGGATTTCTAAAAGTCTTTTTTAAAATTCAACTTTTTTTTTTTTTTTTTTTATAAAATTAGCTTTTCATTTCACTTCTTTGATAATCAAGAAAGATGCAGGAAAAAAGAGATTCTTTATAAAGATATTTTCTTTTTCATTCTTTTATGGATATGCTGAATATATAAATTAAAAAGTATTTTTATTTTCTTTTTAGATTTGCATCCTGAAAAGTGTGTGCAGTTTTTTGTACTTTTATTTGTTGTCACATGGTAATGCCAATTGGGTAAATTTGAACTATGGGGTCTTAAGTTTTAGGCAGCTGTTAGTTGTTCATAGCATTGATAACAATTTCGTCGGTCTCTGACCCATGGTCGTAGGTGTGTAAAAAAAAAATAAAAAAAGGGGTTAGTGGGGAAGGGAAAAAGATCATTCGTAGTGAGGTCACCTTTTATAGTGAGGTTCTCATCCACTCAAAGTAGATCGACATGTATTTAGATTCACTCAAAGTGTATTGGGATACACACAGATCTACTTTGAGTGGGTAGGATCCTTACTACAAGGGTGACCTCACTAAAGAAGAGGGATTCTATCCTTCATCAAGTGTGATCCTCTTCTTCAACTGTTGAAGAACCTAGTGAGTGATCCGATGACACGTAATCCGATACATGGGAGTACGTGCAGTGTCCAACATTGGACAGCCTGGTGTTGTAGAGGATCGGGATTGCTCCTAATAGTGTAGAAATCATCTCCCGCCGACCTGCCGTCTGCCAAGGGCAGGATTTCAGCCGGCCCACCTCCCCATATATTGGTAGGCGGACCGACAGATCTTCAGCCCTTGAATCAACGATAAAAACCTCCTGCCGCGAGAGAGGATTTTTATCCCTCCTAATAGGGGAGTAGTGATTCTATGCGACTGTTCTCATGTAAAATTTCCCAATTTAGAAACTTACCTTCAGCCCATCTTTAATAAAGGTGTAGCCGACTAAACAGGTGGTTATGGGCTTTGTAGTTTTCAACAATGCTGACACATCATGAAATAAATAATTATTTCACAAAAAAAAAAAAAAAATTTAAGGTCCTACTCTTTATCAGGGCTCCAATGTATAAATAATGGAATGGACCGAATGTACCTGCTTGAGTAGGATGTTTAATAAATAATAGAGGGAAAGCCCTCATGCCAAGAGAATGGGAATGCTTTTTCATATCCTCTTACATCCTCTCCATATGGGCCTACTGCAATACTTTTGGTAATGAAAATCAATTTGACACTTCAATCTATTGATATTCTCTCTCTTCTCTGATCATATGAATTCTCTATTGATGAAATTATATCACACACGATAATTGGTGTGACGTGAAACCTTTTCCCTAAATAATATAAAAGAGAGGGCTCTTAAAAACGGTATTGTCTTCTGCACCTTCAATAGAGTCATAGGAGGAGAGAGATAAAGAGTAGCTTGTGATGTTTGTACTTCTAGGTGTGTCAACCGGTCGGTCCGGGTCAAATCGATGTAGGTCTTTATAGTGTTTGACCGAAACATGTTCATTAAGAGGTTTGAGCTGAGTGGACTGCACTATGCACATTAACTAATGGACCGGTCCCGTTTCGGGTTGTTATCGAGCTGGTTTGGGTTGAAAGCCTGATAAGAAACCCATTAAAGCCATCTAAAAGACTGAAGTAATGAAGCTAGGTTTTAATATTCGGTCTAAATCGGTTTGGTTCGGACCATTATAGGGTTCGAGCTCATCGATCTATTTTTTTGTCGTTTCGGGCTAGCCTAGACAGAACCGGGACCGGTAGGATATGTCATACCTCAACCAAAATATGTCATATAACAGTCCAGTCCAATTCGATTTTGGTTTGATTCAAATCGATTTGGTCCCAAAATTGACACACCCACCTACGTCGCAATTCAGAGAACATTTTCCCTACTCAAACTAAACTCTAATTACAAGATACCGTATTCCCATTAGAAACAGAGGTTCTCTGGTCTGGAATTCACTAGACTGGATAGCTTAGTTACCTTTCTCTTTCTAGCTTATGCTTAAGGCAGCAAGCTAGAGAATGATACTGACTCCAATATGTGTGATGCTCCAACATCACAACTCATAAGGCATCGAATCAGTTATCATAATCAAGCATATACATATATGATTTAGGGAAGTCTCAAAAATGCTATGCTCTTCTATATTCTCTCTTTTATTAGCTTCAAGGGTTTGGTTCTTCCATTTGTTATCTTCTTCCCCAAGACAAGAACCCACAATTGTAAAGAGGGTTCTTCCTATTCTCCACCTACTTTAAAAAAATATATATAATATAAATAAGAATTGACTTTTTTCCACGGACCGTGTCGTGTGGCGTTTTGTTCAATAGGGGCAAAAATGGTATTACACGACTTCTTTCCTCATTAGGTAATTGAAAGTACGACCATACACTTGCACGATCGTGCACCAAAACTTTTTGCATAAGAATAATAAATGAAGAACTTGTTCCATAAAAACAATAATAATGGCTTCATTATATGGGGTATTTAGTTGGTGAGAACATCTATTGAATTCCACTGGTACAAATCCTTACCAACTGAGCTAGTAGGCAACTTAGGAACAATTGATTTCATTTTTTTATTATTATTATAATTTACTATAGGCAAAAGGTAATTACATTAGAAAAAAAGATATCTTTGCGGCAGTAATAACCGTCGCTAATACTGGTAAACCCGTACCTATAGCGACTGTTAAATGAACCGCCGCAAAGTGACGTAAAAGTGCCGACGCAAATAATAAGCGACAGCTAATATGGTACCAATCCAATGTCAACAACTGTTGATATTGGCGTTCGGTGTCCATCATATGAGCATAAACCTCCCTTACCCTCAAATATATTCCCCCCGGTCCAAAGTAGGAAACTGGATCAATGAAAAGGTAGAAGACGGATTCATTTGACGGGGAACCTAGAACTCATTATCAGGGTGGGAAAGAATCTGTACTCTGATATTGTGGGGATATTTTCCTATAAAATGTAAAAACAAATTAAATTGTGCATACAATAACGAACCTAGATCGTCTGAAGCCATGCAGCCCCTACAGCCACATTCGGGCCGTTAAAGTGTATCAGGGCACGTGCAAATGCACTCTCAAAGACTTGGATACAGCTGCAATGACTGCACGGCTGTAGGAAATCCAAAAATGTGGGTAAGTGAAATTAAAATTCCATTGGGAAATTAAAGTGAAATGGATTGAAATGAGAAACAACAAGGACAATAGCTGTTTGTTAAACAATTTTCACATGATCGCATCACGGTCTATGGATGTGGGACCTACCTTTGGAGTGTGGAATATTATTGGATATATGGTTTCGATAATATCAATATGTATTGGTTCAGTATGGAATGTAATAGGGTAATTTCATTACCGTACCGTTTAAGTAAATGATATTTAATTGCTTATCATTTCCGATTGTAATCAATATCAATAAATCGATATGTAAACGGTTTTCGTATGAACAGTTTAAACAGTTATGGTTGCGGTATTGTGGTTTCAAATATCAGTTACTTAACGGTTCGATACGTAAACGATTTTTCATACAAACAGTACTATTTAGGTAAATGGTATAAAATTGCTTATCATTACCAATTGTAATCAATATCAATAAATGGATACGTAAACGGTTTTTCGTACCAACAATTTAAACAGTTGTGGTTGCGATATTGTGGTTTCAAATATCAGTTATTTAACGGTTCGATATGTAAACGGTTTTTTATACAAACAGTACTATTTAGGTAATGGTATAAAATTGCTTATCATTCATTACCAATTGTAATCAATATTAATAAATCGATACGTAAACGGTTTTTTGCACGAACAGTTTAAACAGTTATGGTTGCGGTATTATGGTTTCAAATATCAGTTACTTAACGGTTCGATACATAAACGGTTTTTCATACAAACAATACTGTTTAGGTAAATGGTATAAAATTGCTTATCATTACCAATTGTAATCAATATCAATAAATCTATACGTAAACGGTTTTTTGTACGAACAGTTTAAACAATTATGGTTGCGGTATTGTGGTTTCAAATATCAGTTATTTAACGGTTCGATATGTAAACGGTTTTTTATACAAACGGTACTATTTAGGTAAATGGTATAAAATTGCTTATCATTACCAATTGTAATCCATATCAATAAATCGATACGTAAACGGTTTTTCATACAAACAGTTTAAACAATTATGGTTGCGGTATTGTGGTTTCAAATATCGCTTACTTAACAGTCGATTTACCATTAAATGCTTTTGTTTGCCATTAAACTGTTTTAAATAATTTTATATCAATTGCATGGACCTTGATAAAAATAATTAAATCTAAATCTAAAAGAAAATCATTAAATTGAAACCTTCATCAATCCAAACATTCATTTTATCCAGTTAAAACACTTAATTATCGACATAATTAAAACACTCAATTACAAAAATCACAATAACAACTATTAAATGAATTTATTTTTTTATTCTTTCGCCAAATTAAAACCCCTCTTTGCAATTGTCCAATTGTAAAAATACTAAATAAATACAATGTATTATTCAGTATGTAATCGATTTTGTACCGATAATATATCCATATAATATCGTATTATATTAATTAAATAAACAGTATCGGTAGTATTTTGACACCCTTGACAATGAATCAGGATCTTCTAGTCACATGTATTGTGACTGGAATCCTCACTGCCACTTGGCAGCCATGGAGGATTTAGTATTTTGACACCTTTGACAATGAACCAGGATCCTCTATAATCACGTGTACTGTGACTGAAATCCTCACTGCCACTTGGCAGCCATGAAAGATTTTTTTGCTTGATAATGGGAGAGGATAAGACTGAAAGAACCTGTTATGCATGCATTCTCCATTTTAATAAATTAATATGGTTAACGTATATTCCTTTTATAACAAACAGCACACATGACTACATGAGGAGCACATGTCATCATGATTCATGAATGACGATTTGGTGATTCTATGGGCTGTGGTGGTCCTGTGATCGACATACGTTAGAGACTGGTTCACGAGCGCCTAGAAGTGAATAGTGATGGGCCTGTGGCTCCTGTCACAAGTCTCAATAACAGGGAAAAAGATCCTCTGAAGTGAGGCCAGCGGTATAGTGAGGATCCTATTTACTCAAAGTGGATCGACATATATTTCAAGACAATCAAAGTGTATTGAGATATATACCGATTCACTTTGAGTGGATGAAATCCTCACTACAACTCACTACAAGATATCCTCACTACAGAGGATCCCAGTCCCAATAACAGTTCCCAATTTGGCAACTCTTGTTATCTAAGTAATGGAAAATCAGCAAGAAAGGTGTGGGGTTCTTATCAAGTTAATGAGTTATATGACCTGGCTTATTAAATACAGAGAAAACATGAAAATTCCATCATCCTCTGGTTATAATAACTGATTTTTTTAAATCTTTCTTTAAAGATCAAATCTAAATCTATTATTACTAAAATTGGTATCTTTTTCTTATGAGGGTATAAAGGTAATTTCATCTTTCTTAGAAAACACAAATTAAAAGAATTTTTTTGAATATTTAGGTTTGTAGGGGTGATTATATACTCGACAGTTTAATGGTTATGTATGTCATGATTGTCTAGTCTTTGTATTGTATGAGTTCCACTTGTTCTAATGAATAATTTATCTTTGAAAAAAAAAATATAAATCAGATATGATAAATCAACTAACTAGTTAGTTTGTCTTAGTTTTAAAGTCTAACAATTAGTTCATCGCCGTTTTAATCGAGAAATATACGGGGCCAAACCGATTATTAATTAGTTAGTTTTGATTTGTGGTCATTAAATTTCAAACCAAATCGATAAACCAAAACCAAACTAATTTACATCCTTACTCGTTTTGTTCCAACTTCGGAGGGATCCCCGTTCTTTCAAAGCTGTCGTAAGTTGGGCTCTTCCTGCTAGATTCGCGGGGAAGGAAAAACAAGCAATTTACGCTTTAGTAGCTTCTGTTTCAGGTGGTTGACGATACTTGCCAAAGAAGCATCTAATAATCAAGTCTCTACAAGATCGAGGATTGTTGCCTTAGTGGCTGACTAAATGTCATATGATAGGATGATCGTATATCAGGCTGGATGTAAATCAACCCTACCGTGCTTTACCGATAGCGGCACGTTAGCGCGAGAATCCCTAGCTTGGGATCAGGCGTCAATAAGATGTGGGACCCATCTTTAGAGTGAAAGACTTACATTTGAAACATGGGACCCATTGAATCCTCTCATGCCCTTCCTACTCGCATGGAGGAAATCCAATGGTTATGGTTTACTGTGCATACATACGGATGTATTAGTATACCTGCACAGTGGATGACAACCACTGGATTTCTTCATATCGACACGAGGGGCATGAGAGTATTTGAATCGTGGGACCCACTGAACATGGGTCACGATACCCACGACAGTCCCTAGATTTCTTCATACGGACACGAGGGGCATAAGAGGATTTGAATCGTGGGGCCCACAAAGTTTGAGGTCACGAGGCCCACGAGGGGGAGAGGAGCTTTTCTCTCTCCTATTCGGACTACAAATAAAGGGGGCACGAAATCAGTTTGCGCCGCATTGACAGAAGGAAAACCCAAACCGAGTGAGAGGCGGTTTTCTTTCTTTTACTGTATAATAACGGCTCCATTCTTTCCTTCTCTCAACCAAAAAATCCTTCTGATCTTCATCAACTTCTGAATTCTTATTCCCCAAGAAATCAGATTTCTTCGTCTCAATGCTTTCCATCTCCTTCATGTGTGATCTTTTATATTTTTTTACCTTTTATTTATATCAGTTTTTTCTGTAGTATCTCGCTCTGAATATCTTCCGGAATAACAAGGTTTGATCTCCGACTTTAATTTGTAGATCTCTTTTCTTTCTTTTTTTTTTTAATTTGTGTGAAGCTTTACTGTTAATCCAACTTTTTCAAGATTAATGGATCTTGATGTTGGATTTATGAGGATATGCTTTGCTTTAGGATTTTCTCTTCGTTTTCCTTAAATCCGCATTACTGAAGGAACTAGTTAGATAAACATACTGTTTGATTTACGAATTCAATCTCATTCTTGAATCTCAGGCTTCGGCTTCTGTTACTCAAGTTGAATTCGTTTCAGTTCTTTTCTTGTCTCTTTCTACTCACTTTTTGAAGATTATTAATTAGTTGCTTTGAAGATGCAGAAACTTCTGTCAATCGTTTGTGTTTAGTTCTTGTTTCTCGTGTCCCAATATTGCATTAGACCGCAGTTTTAGTTTCATTAGTTACCTCTCCTGGAATCCGACGTTTATATATACGCCGTTGCTATGGAGAGTAACGGAAAGAAATGCCAGTTATCATCTCTTGCTCTGGGAAGAAGTGGTAAGCATTGACATAGTTCTAGGATTTATCCTCTGATCGTTACAAAAGACGTAGAGAACTTTAAGTATGGTGCATACTGAAATTGGAGATTCGGTATCAGATACCATCAGTGAGTCGGATGGATCGGTTTCCGATTCGGGAAGTGTCATTTGTGACTCCACTAATCCGGAGTTTGAGTCCTTCGAAAGAATTGGGCTGATCAGGTTGGAAGGAAATCAAGAGCATGACATCATCAAGAACAGATTCATCTTGGGTTTGGGACCTCTTGGAAGGCATACTGCGGTTGTTGCCATACACAAGAATTCTTTCTCGAGTTTCCACAGAAAAGCTAGACTGCAATCGTTCAGTATCTTCTCGGAAGCTATCTTGCGGAAGTGCCATGGCAACGCTAACATAAAGTATGCATGGTATGGAACTTCGAGGGATGGGGTTCATAGGATCATTACTCATGGATTTGGTGAGTTTGGAAACCCTGAGAATGACAGATTGTATGGTTGCGGTCTTTATCTTTCCCCAGAGAATTCTTCTATTGAAAGGTACGCTGGAAATTAACAAAGTTGATTCTATCCTCTCTTTTTTTATTTGTTCTACATGCTTTCTTTTCTTTCCATTTGTCTTGAAATGAAAATCCTTCCGTACGAGTTCTGATTTATTTATCTATACGCAGTGCGATGGCCTCCGATCTTGATGAAAGTGGTTTACGACATTTGTTGCTTTGTCGTGTGATCTTGGGAAATATGGAGGAAATTCTTCCTGGGTCTGAGCAGTTCCATCCTAGTTCTGAGGATTTCGACTCTGGAGTTGATAATCTGTCGACTCCTAGGAAATATATTATCTGGAACACACATATGAATAGTCATATCTTGCCTGAATATGTCATTAGTTTCAGGGCTCCTCCTTGCTTGAAAGGTGTGCGATTGAACCCAATGTATTTGCTATTGAACAACTGAAAGTTTAGAAGTTAAATTTTTAGGATACTCATCGTGTTTGTATCTCCGGCATGTTTAGAGTTTCAAAGGATACAAGAACATGTGGTAAAAAAACCCACATCTGCTTGGATGCCGTTCCCGACTCTAATATCAGTACTATCGAGGTTCTTGAAACCCACTTCCATTGCTTGCATTGAGAAGTATCACAATGATTACAGAGTAAGCTAAAGCGTGTTTGAGTTGTCTATTTTGTCTTTATAATGAAACAGTGAGGTATTTAAATGTTGCGCTTTGTATGTTGCAGGCGAAGAAAATCTCTCGGCAGTATCTGATACAGCGAGTGAGACAAATTGCTGGGGACAAATTGCTAGTTGCAGTGATTAAATCTTGCAGAAACAGGGTTTGACTTCTTATCACACGAAAGAGATATTCTTATCATATTGAATTGTTTTTGCAATGGCATAATCTGTTTGATGGATGTGAAGCATGTTTGTGCTCTACTGGACTTTTTATGGCTTATGTTATAGGCTCTTTTGTTGGATTTACTTGGTGGCAAACCGGGTTTAATTGACATGTCCGAAAAGGTTTAATTGGGCTGGAGGCTTTCAGTATTGGATAATGGAATTTCTTAGTATCTTACCAGTAGTTAATGGCACTGAAATCCCAAGGAAATGAAGTGATTCCTAGAATTCAAAAATTCATGAGAAGAATCAAACATTATAAAGTGGTATTATTTTTAGAAATTTTGAGAAAATACTCTCATCTCTTAGACCTTGAGATAGTGATGCCACCAGCATCTAGATTGGAAACTCTGTGTCCTTCTAACAACGAAATTGTATCTTAGGTCGAATTTGAAACCTCAGCTTCAATAGCTATGGGAATGGAGACCAACATTTTTACACTGTTTGCCCTCTCAGCAGAGAAGCCTTCTTGTTGCATTACCTGATTTATTTGTACCCATTCTTCTGTTCCTCATGTATCTGTTTCTGGCTTAGGGCTTGAAAGGTCACATGTTCCCTTGAGCTTATGGTTTATCTTTGATTGTTTATGCAGCATGAGACTCCAATGTTAGACTTACTGAGATTAAAATGGAGTGAATATACTTTGGCCTCATGATATGCTTAGGGCCTCGGCATGGCATGAAATTTCTTGTTATCAATTGATCCTAAGTACTTTGTAGCACATAAAACTAGGTAACCTCATTTTTGATGGAGTGTATTTCTAAGTCACTCCGACTGAAGAGATCTAGCTGCCTTCTGCACTACTGGCCAGTTTGACATTTTGATCTACACACTGGTAAATGGCTAGATTAATGAGTTGGCAGCACCTCCGTTCAGTTATCGGCTGAGGTCTACGTAAGATTAGCCTACAGATATACAATTGCTATCATCATCAATGTTGCACTTGATTTGTTGTTTTTCTTTTCTTACTTCTGAGTTTATCTATTCGTTGAAATGAGTAAATCGTACTTTTCTGTTCTCCAGAATTTCAGAACTACAATGGGTACTTCACCGAGCAGCAGCTCAAGTGCAGAGGAGACTCAGAGTACACATGGAACAAGAGGGCTAAATGATGCAGGTGACTGAGTGTCAGTTTGCTGACTTGTTCTGAAGCTGTAGACAAGAGCTGCTGATGCCTGAGTGGCACTTGACTACTTGTTCGGAAGAGTTGGCAGAAGTGATGGGTGTCCATGTATGGGGGATTCTCTCTGAGTCAGTATCTCCATTTGGAGGTTGTTTACAATAAGTGGATTGTATTCAAAGCAGCAATTTTCATCCATAGAATAACGATCGAAAAGGAATTTAAAAAATCTGGTGCTGTCAAATTGCCATCAACAAAAACAAACTGATATGAACACAATACCCAGTACTAATAGCCACTAAGAGTGGTTGGGTTTGGGTGGGCAATGATATCCAACTTCCATGATGTTTGTGATGCCTCCCAGAAGTCAGAAGAACGGTTGGTCGATGCTTCTGGACTGAATAAAGATGGAAAGGGAATGAAAATATATTGTTAATGCAAGGTGAACTATGGGGATGATATTGATAATGAGCTGAACTTTTCTAGTTGATTGCATCGAGCACAGATTAACATTCATGGGAAGAAATGAGGGGCAGAAGCATCGGCTATAAACCACTTAGCCCTTTTGACTGTCCTCTCAATTGACCATTAACATAACTAGAAAAGTGAGGAACAAAGAAAGAGAGCCTGACATTTGTCGAGGAATCCAGAGGAGGAATCAGGTCTTTTCTCACCCCAACCATAGTTAGTAATGTTAGACTTCAATAAGGGGATTGAAAATCCGATTTAAAAAAGAAAACACATACGACATTAATACATACGACATTAATACATACGTATTTAATATGACAACATTTTTACTGAAAATAAGGAAATATTTACATCATTCAATAAATAAATAAATAAAACATATATACAAATTTACATTAAAAAAAAACGTGTTTAATACATTTCAATATAAAAAATACAATATTTCAACAAATAAAAAACTGGATGTTTCTTTAATGTTAAAAGTTAAAATACTGAAGGAAATGTTCTTGACAAGTTTTTATTTTCAATTTTTTTTTCATGTTTAATATACATTTAAAACTTGTTTAATATATTTTAATATAAAAAATATCATATTTCGAGTTGTCATCAAGAGTCAGATTCAAAGATGTGAAATTTATAAGTGGTAACAGTTTCAGATGAAATTCGAGGGAATCATCAAAATTCGATCACTTGCTTAGGGAGGTTGAATGCTACAGAATTGAGTATTGTCGGCTAAGATCTTTGAAAAGCTTTCACAGTTCTTACCAAATGCGTACCCGAAGAGAGATTCTGCTCATCAAAGTCCTTGAATTTTGTTGCGAGGAAACAAATGAAAATCTCACTTTTCTCCTATTGCTCCTCTCCACCAAAATCGTCAGCTGCATCTCTTAAATCTCTTGATGCTCGGCCAAAATCTCGCCTAAAAGCGATGCAAATACCTATTATACAAGAATTGCAGAATCAATTGGAAGAAGGAGATGAGAGACAGTTTCTTCAGCCAGCGACTCCAGCGGAGTAATACATCGGAGTCGAAGAAGATTATCCCGAAACGAAAAATGCACAAAGAGGAATCTTTCTGTTGAGCAATGGTCATAACTGTGGGTTATTAGTGGGTATGTTCATCAAACTCAGCCGGGACGATGGAGATCCAGTTGGCTTTGTAGAACGAAGATAAGTGGATTCTAGCTCTCCTCGGGATATCCCTTGCTCTTCTTTCCTTTTGATTTCTGAATCTTTTATTAAAACATAAGAAGAGTTGTGAACTGTTGGGACAGGAAGCTCAGTAATGAAGGGCAAAGACAGAAAGACAAGATCTAGAGATAACGAAAGAGCCCGAAAGAAACACAGGGAGTCAGAGACTGACTTTCGGAAGAGCGCAAGGAAGCAGAAAATAGGCGATTGAGGGTAAGGAAAGAAAGAGAGCGGCAACAAAGTCAAAGGAACCACTCTCTAAAACAAAAGATGCAAAATAAACAACATCATTTCGTAATGGTTGAATCTGCAGTTCACAAGGAAGAGTACCCCTCTTCCTAGTAATTTGCTTGAGTTGACTTAGATTAAACTATCTATTATAGAATTAATTATATAATATATTATAATATAGGTAATTGTTTAGTATGATTTAAAGTTCTTATTATATTTTAAAAAAATTGATCTAATTTAAAATCTAGTAAATTAAAAAAGTGTTGATCATTATTATGATAATTTATTTTTATTTATTTATATCTAGTGGTATTTAACCGTTATTATTTATGATTCATAATTTATTTCTATTAACGATTTATTATAAATAAGTCATAAACATAAAAAAAAAATTCATCTAACTTCCAAAAACTATGTCAATTTCGATTTACTATCCAATGGTTTCCGAAAACTCTAATCGACCTCATTTAATTGATAGACTTGATTAGAAATGTGATAAGACATTTCTACACTTTGTATTTGAAACTGAAAAGATATTAAGTTGAGATGAAATTATTAATTTACCCATCTTCTTTGAAATTGAAAATTTTTAGAATTACTAATTTGATCATAGGTACGCACATCTGACCACCGTCGCCGTCAGACCAGCATACGCACATCCGACCACCATCGCCGTCCACAAGGGAGGGAGAGGAAGAACCAACCACAAACAACTGAAACTAAGTAAGCCTGAGATGAGTTTAAATTGTGGGATCGAAACTAAAGTATCGACGAACCTGGAAAATCCCATGGCTCAACTTTGTAAAGGTCGACTTCCCAGGTTGCATTGAAACGAAAGAGAGAAACATCTACATGGATTCCATTCTGTTGGAGAAATCCAAAATTGTACCTAGATAAGATCAGCTGGTAAAGCTATGAGGTTCCAGACATTAATGGAGGTGAAGCTATGAGAGTACCACAAACTACAAAAGAGGAGTACCTTCCCCAAATCTCTTTTCTACCCAGGGATCTGTTCAAAACCCAATTTTCAAATTCCAAAGTTTGATTGCAACAAAGTACAAATTTCAAGCCTGAAAACCCAAAAGTTAAAAAAGTTATCCCCACATTCACCAACTTGTGATTTTGAATTTAATTTTAATTTTGAGAGAAACCCAGTTACAGATTTGGACCTCATCTCATCAAAGATTCAGATGATCAGAAGAGCTTTTGACGCATTGAACATCTTCTAGCCCCATGGTAGATAAATGGATCATGGCAGATAAATTCTCTGGAGAGGCATTTCTCTGTATAGAGATTTGAGATTAGGAGAGAGAGTAGACGAGATGTGGAAGACAAATTAGAAAGTGAAGCTAATGACGACAGAATGGAACAAGAAATCTGATTGATTACTTTTTATTTATTTTTTTAACTACAAGAATAGAACTATAGACACAACACTTGAAGAAATAGATCTACAACAAGGTTTGCAAAGCACTGAAGAAGTGGATCTGCAACGAAAATAAGAACAATAGAAACAAGTTTGAAGAAATAGATCTGCAACAAGATTTGCAGAACACTGAAGAAAATTGAATCTGCAACGAGACTTGCAGAGAAAAGGAAAACAGGCCGTCGCAACTCACCGGAACAGCTGAAGTAGGACGACTACTGGTTGACTGTAGTCGTCGGCGAATGAAAATGGCAACACACTGTAGTCGACGAACAAGGGTTTCACCGTCGCAACTCGTCAGGGAAGAAAGGTATCGAAAGAGAGATGTATTTTTTACTTTTACTATAGAAGATGAAAAAGGGTTATACGAATCAGTAAGTAAAGGTGTTTTTTAGTTTGGGGGGCATTATGATCTTTTATCTTTGGAATAAGGGCATTATTGTCCTAATATTTGCAACTAACATGACTCTACTAACGGGGTGGGGTCTCTTTGATTAACGGTGGAAAAATTTTAGGTGGTAGATGAAATATTTGGAAACATTTTGTATTGTAGATGAGACTTTTGAAATTTATAGGGGTTAGATCAAATTTGACATAATTTTTGAAGATTAGATGAAATTTTTTCTAAACATAAATATAAACTATATCAAAGAGAGCCTAAGAGCTATTTACATCTCTCCTAGGACTACGCTAGTTGTCGTTCATCCATGGGCGACTAGCACCTCTCCACCTGATCCGCAATAGAAGAGGATCTTTTCCCCCCCACCCTGTAGATAAAGAAAAAGAGAAGACGAGAGTGAGAGAGAAAGAGAGAGAGAGAGAGAGAGAGACTGATGTGAGAGGTGTAACTTCTTATAACCATCATAACTATCTGTAATCACTTCTATATAAATAGGTTTAAGGCCTTGAGGGTGGAAATTAATTGCATAATATAATTTATTCTCTGATTATCCTTGCTTTACTATTACTTAATCTCTTTCACCATCCCTGCCAACAACTCTCTCTCTCTCTCTCTCCCCAACCCCCCCCCAAAAGGAAACAGAGATTGAAAAAAAAAAATCTCAAATTTGACAAAAGCGCCATTATGTACATCCATACCCGAGGGTGGCCTACCTTTGTTCTTTTTTGGGAGGGATGGAGGCAGTGAGGTTGAAGGAGAGGGTGTGCAAACCATAATATAATATAAAATACACCTTTTTTTTTTTTCTACGAAAATACAATATATTGTCATTGAATTACAAAAGATATTCTACTCCCCCAAAAAAATTACAGAAGATATTTATGTGGCGCTTCCAAAGATACAAAAATTTGGGTGCGGATTCTTCACCCACATTCGTCTCTCATATTTTATAATATATTGTACAATAAAAATACAACTAAAGCACATTTACCCTGCGACTCCTAGAAAACCAACTAGGTCCTCCAACCCCTTTTCGACAAGATCTGTCCGACGAAAGAAACAAAGACGGATTAGGACTGAGGGATTGCCATTACTCCTCTTCTTTCTATTTTTCAAACCTCCTGCTCCTAACACAGCATTCAACTGCCTTCGTAGCTGCAAACCACAGGGATGTAGATAACTTCTACTTCAGATCATGAACTAGTCATGAATTAGGATCGATCGTCGGTTCTCATCTTCGAAAAACATGATAGGTTGGGAGAATCATGACTGCTCCTTGTTCACTTTCTCAATCCTCTCATCCTGCTTGTTCAGAGCATTGAATTGCCTTTCCAGCTGCCAACCACAGGGTTTTATGTTACTTTAGATCTACTAAGATGACTTGTGTTGCTTAGGAGACATCAGAATGAATTAGGAAAAAGAATTAAGACCATTCTAATAAGACAAGGTAAGAAAAAGGAAACATCGTAGAAACAGATAGGGAGAACAGCATACAATATGCTCAATGTTACATCATGTTTGCCACTTCAAATGGTTAGCAGAGTTCAAAAGAAGTCGGAACTAGCACCTTTCTGAAGGACAGTACATTCTCAGTTCTCCAGGAACCAGGGTTTCTGGGTCATAACTTAAAAGATTGGCTGATAGAATCAGAGAGCCATCCCAAACAGCAGTTTATTTGCAACTCGTTCTACAGACCAATGCATTGGATCCTATAGACCGTCGAAGGTAAAGATAGTGCACTCAGGTGTAACATAGATATCAGCCTTCAACAATAGAGTGCACCGACCAATTGAAAATAAAAACTAATTATCATTACTTACTGTGAGAGAGAGAGAGAGAGAGAGAGAGAGAGAGAGAGAGAGAGCAAACGAAACCATTAACTCCACAGTAAGAGAGAGAAGCAAACCTGAGCATTTACCACCTTCAGTCTCTGCAACTCTTCAACAAGACTTTCAAAGCTGACATTGAAGAAAAACTTGATTAAAGTTGTGAAATCCTTCTAATAGTAAGCAACCTAGTAAATAAGACAAAGGCCTCATCTAATACCTTTGCTGCAGATGATTCAGTTGAGCTTGTAGTTCTTTTTCCCTAGCAGAAGCAGGAGATATCTGCATGATGGTATCACTAAATATTAACTGCAGTCAGGTGTTTTGCAGGAAAATTAGACCAATTCAGAGGCTACCCTATCAAGCCACTGGTTCAGATTGGTAATATCAGTCCTTCACATAGCTCAATTTGGGAGCCCGATCTTCCAGGCCCCTATCTGAACAATGTTTCATATTGGCTACATGTGTTTTACTCATGGACGCATCCTGCTAAGTCTAGTAGGATAGTGGCCTGGAAAACCTCTTGCAATAAATTATGAGCATAAAACAACATGCAGCCAGAGGTCAAGCCGTTAGATGTCTTAGTTTTTAACAAATCATGGCAAGCCTACTTTAACCCATACATTTAAATAAATGAATGACTAAGATCAGCCAGGATTTATCTATGGTAACAGCAGCCAATGACCTTGACATCTTACTTTCAACTTATAACTTTGAGCCTCCTTTAGCCCATAACCACATAGTTTAATAGATATACACAAATGACTCAAATGAATCAGCCAGGAATTTGTGGCCAGATGGTTTCAACAAGTTCAACCATCTGGCACAGGCCTGGCCAGTTCTTGCATGAACCATAAGTGAAACCAAATTACTGACTTGTGGCCATAACCTGATCTACCATCAATATCTTAAAAATGTAATTCATAATATCATTTAGGACAGACGACATCAAAAGACACTAAAATAGTGATTCTAGTTTTTCCTTGTGCAAACATTTTGTTAAGCAATTAAAGGAGCAATAATCTTACAATCCTAAAAGGAGTATAACGGATTCTGAAACTCAAAATACAAAACAGTGAAAATATTCTGATTAATAAGTTGAAACTAATCTCATTTAACGAACACATTTTGCAAAATAAAGCTCCTTAACAGAAGTAGTAGAAGCATCTATCATGTTGTAGTGTATCCAATAAATAATGCCAGGGTTCTCAAGCAAGAAGAGTAGTGGATACCTGTAGGAGCTCAGTACTGCTGGCATCAGAAGACTCTGCTTGATGGCCTGTGTAGAGCATGACAATAATACAAAGACATATACACAATTAAGATGAAGAAAACATGGGAATGTTTTGAAAAAAATGCAAAGACAAGAATTACCAAATGATTGTTCCACATATTTAATCAATTTAATGATTTGCTCCTGTAAAAATCAACCAGAAACCACAGTAAACAACTGCAGAGTGAAGTGAATAAAGAGAGTGGAGAGTTTGCTAACACACACCTTCTGCTTAGCATTCTGCTGCAAGATGCATTGCAACGATGGAAGAACTGAAGCAGCTGAAACATTCGGGGTCGTCAAACTGCTTGAAGCTCCACAAGCTGAGTTAACCAAGCAGTTTGTAGAAGCACTCTGAACGAGAAACAACAGTGGCCACGTTAAAAAGGAATTGCCTGGAAGATAAAATGCTAATTCCCATATAATCGCATGTCATGTACATAAGAATGAATATATATCATGATGAATCTGCCCCATCTCCAGGGAGAAGGTCAAGTGCAACCCAAATACAACCCAACCAAGTCTTCCCAACTATAACAATCAAGTGCAACCCCACCACTGGATATTAATTCAATCCATGAAAAACAAAGCTGTAATGGACATGAATCAAAGCAAAGTCCCAGCAAGGTAGATTATCCCACAAACAAGGTTGAACAAGTGCAGCAAGCCAGGAAAAAAAGTAACAGCCTTCACCATGATTTTTTTTTATTCTTCTATATTAACCTTTAAATGAATAGATTTAGTACAGTAACATGTCAGTTAAAATTAAGAAAAAAGTATACTCAGAACAGATTCCACCTGAAAACTTCTTACACATTAGTGTTTTGAGATTCCAGAGTTTCTAAAGAAATATTTACTATAACAAATAAGGAAAAATAAGCATATATATTACTACCGTCTATTCATATTTCTGTGTGTTATGCAATAATAATGTATAATCTCATTTACCATGTAACCATGCATTATAAGTGCAGTAAGCAAAGTTAGTGCTGATGACTAACATGATTCTATCCCAACAAAAAGCATTCTCACATTTGATATAGCAGTTTAGGCAGTATACCTTGGGAGTGTGATCTGCCGAGGTTACTTTAAATCGACCCTTGCGTTGAATGACTGCTCCTGATGCATCATCCACTGAATGCAAAGGATTAAAAACACGAGTATATTAGTTACATATTATAATTTATGAATGATCTATAATAAACACCAAAATAATGAGATGAGATTTGAAAATGACTTCTGATTAATGAACAATATCTTATGACATACCATCCATGTCTCTCTTTTGTCGATATAATTGTCCACTATAATTGTGTTCAATTTGAGATTTCAGATGTCCATAATCCCTTCAAAAAATTTGCAAGACCCAAGTTAGATGGTAACAATATGAATTAAAATCTTTTTGTCAAAAATAGTCAAAAATAAACATAAGGGGAAAAGGTCTCTGAGCTGGCATGGCAGAATATGCACATCCTACTCTGCTAGTTCAGAAATCATTCGACCAAAACAGAAATAGTCGGCTCATTAAAGTATCTACTATCAGAATGCCATTATGCAGATCATTAAAAAACAATATATGATTTTGGGGGAAAAAAATGAGGTAACAGCGAGACACAACTCCAACCGTTGAAGCAATCAGACGCACAACACCATCACATTCATAGGAGCCAAAAAATGTCAATTAAGGTTGGGAGCCTTTGGATAGTCAGAAAGTTCCTATTTATTCAGCATCTGAAACTGAATGTTGTGTAACCTTAACTAGAAGGGCCAAGTAGTCTCAACTCTCAACTGCTTCCATTATTAAAATAGATTTTACATTTGGCTACTGGATCATAATTACTCAAATTCCGATGGGAAGGTTTTCTGATGCATGATATAATAATTAATCACAGGTCAAGCAGAAGCTGCAAAAGTTTATCTTCATTCTTGGATAAATTCATAAGAAATAGAACACGACAAAGGTTTCTTTCACAAAATGAAAATTATGCACATCCTCATGAATGTATACGTCTATTCATATTTCATTGGCATTATGTAAAGTACTCCATGAATTTTTTCAACTACAAAGTCAAATAAGGGAGGTGCATCACATCATCAAATCTCCACAGCTGCAGTTAATTCCAACAAAGAAATATTTTAGATCCTTAATTCCTTATCGTCAACTGAAAGTGTGGCACAAGACAAATTAAAGTGCCCACATTTGGTCTCCTAACTAATCATGCAACTGTCTCCCTCAACCATGAGTTCACCTTGATAGACAAGAATAGAGGATCAAACACAATACTTCACATTTCACTCATCAGCTTATATCATGCAATTGAGAGTAGTACTAATAATCTGTGCATGAGGCTACATGCCTACAGGAACTCAGAAAAAAAAATTAAAAAGGGGAAGAGAGGGGGGGGAATGGATTTAGATGTCACAATTCAGAACATTTTTACTCAACATGGTTTCATCAATCAGTTTGAAGCAGCAAGCTTCCCTAATGCAAGTGAGAAATATGCCAAAGAGCTGGTGCATAACATTAAAAACTATATAATATGAACACAGAAGATAACTGCATTATTGCAAAAGTAGATCTTAAGACTTATTCCAAAAAAAGAAAAGGTGGATATTAAAAAGTATTAATATTACCTGTCCCCATCCCCATTAACATTTTTATGAGGGGAAAGAATATTGTCTGGTAGAATTGAACCACTGAAGAACTTCTGGCGTCCAGGAATAACATATTTTGGTAAAGAGCTACTTTTTTCCAGATTATCACCATAACAGTTTTTAATTTCTTGGTCCACTTCCATTGATGATGTCTGAACCAGAGACTGTTGGTCAGAATCGGATTGGATAGAATATTTGCAGTTTGGGCTGCTTGTGGTATTCTCATCTTCACAAACATCAAAATAACCTCTGCAATAAAGGAAATGGATAAAGAAATTAATGAGCATCAATATAAAATCAGCATGAAATTCAGATGTTAACCTCCTCTTATCCTACCCACCTACATATCTTAAATCACTGCCAGTGATAACAATTAATAAAAAAACCAAAAAGAATCACAGAAGGCCACATCAAATTTAAACATAACTCATTAAAGATATTACTGTGTACAAAGTATAAAAAGTTCCTTCCCAATAAATCAATATCTATAACACACCAATGGAAAGATAGACATACTTAAGTGCCTGAAGAGGACGGATAGGAAATGAAGCAAGTGAACTTTCCACATCCTGAAGATCATTGAGCCCATCCTGGAACAAACAGAAGGAAGATGTTACTAACATCAGGGAATCATTAGTTGCAGGATCATCCAAAGATCCAGATCAGATGGCTTGGATTAGCTCCATTTAGTATACAGTCGTTTTTTACGTAATCAGGGGCAGAATCGTAATTTTGTTCAGACTGTTGTAAAGGGGTCTTAAGGTATTTCACATGGGGTTATTAGTTGTTTTCCATTTTGTCAGAAAGGGCCATACATAATTAGTAGCTTGGGGATTATTTTAGTTTTGATTTAGAAAGTCATGTCAGTGTTAGGGAGTTTAGATTCCTAGCTGTACAATTATTTATCTTCTTTTGTTCTTTTTAGTCCATGAATACAAGAATGTGGTGTTCCATGGCTAGTTATCAATTACAAGTCTCTCAATGATGCTCTTCAATGGATCAGGTATCCTGTTCCTAACCATCAAACGTTTCTACTCAACATTACAGTAGCTATAATTTTTCAGTAAGTTTTATCTCAAGTCTGGTTAGATGTAAAAAAATCCCCTCCCCTCGCAATACTAGATAATTGGATAAGAATTGCTCTCTCTTCCCTCTCGGTACTTTCTTTTCTCCCTAATTTTTCTCCTATTTCTTCTATTTTATTTTCCTCTTTCCACTATATCAATACCCCTATTTCCTCACCACCTTTATTTCCAATTGATTTCTCTTCCTTTATCTCCTATTTTATCTCTCCGCGGTCCACACTATCCATCCTGTCTCCCCTGCACGTTTGCTTCATCGATTTTGTCCATCCCACAGGCTACTGTTTTATTGCTTATTTTTATCACAATGTAAAAAAATATTGTATTTGCGATTTGAATTTCTAGACTATTCTGGCCACTGGTCCCTCTCTGGTTCCCTGTGCCATTGTTTTCCGCAGAGCAAGTCAGCTGTTATTCTACATCCTATCTGGATTTTAGAATCAGATTTACACACTTTTTTTTGCTTGGACGGGTACAAATCTTGAGAGCGGTCACTTTGGGCAAAAATGCCAAAGGTTAGGACACTCTCCAAACTCACCTCTCCCAGGACCCTGCGTAAGTAGGACCAGCACTGGCTGATGGCCCTTTAGTTTCTCGTGGACTGGATCAACTAGCTGCAGGCTGATATGGATCCTACCCGCATCAGCTGGTATAGCCAAATATTCCTAAATCCAAAATTAGAGCTTTGGCTGGACTTTACAACTTTCTAAATATGATATTATATATAAATACGCTATTGACATTAGAAAATGAGAAGAATAATACACACTTAAAAGTTTTTAGACCTACTAACAATGAGTCAATGACTAAAGCTACAATACTGAGAGACCTGCCCAAGCTTGGCCCAACCCCAAAAACCCAAGCATGACTCAGGGTTTTTTGCTTGCGTAGCGCAAGGTTAGAAATGGCTTGGGCTCTGTATACCCTCTTAGTCCTCAGGTTGAGCTCAGGCCAGATTTCCAGCACCCCCAATCCTCACTCTCAGTTAAGAACCTACCTAGGTGCAGAAGAACTCAAAGTCTGGAACAAGACAAGGAGTTGAGATGAAGAAAGCCTATAATGAACTTAAGTAATAATACCTCCTGAATGGGTGTAACATTAAAATGGTTGACAGTTTTAGGGGGCTTCTCTGTCGTAGAACTTGCATCATCATATCCATCTTTTTCTTTGCTGCTCACACCTGGATGTTCCATATTTGAAACACCAACATCATCATGAATCTGCAAATAAAACAGCTAGTGAAACAGTAAAAAGATAAAGAAAAAAAGCTGTAGGCATCAATGAAACAATTTTTAACCCAGTATTCATTGATGGAACTGATAAACATCTAACTAGGAAATACACCTACTTACAAGAGCAGCTTGAGCCTTCAGATCATCCAGATTAAAGTTCCATGCACTGATTCCGCGTATGTATTCTTGCTGCAAGATAAAAAGAGCATCAGCCAAAGATGTACTATTCATGGACTAGCGCGAAAGTACACACACGTGCAAAGCGTGCTTTACATAAAAGTAAGAATAAATCAATTTGCCAGAAATTGGAAAGGAATTTGTTTACGGGGAAGTGTGCTTCATTGCCCATTGAGATAAGTTTATCTACATGTGAGTCAATGTGATTATGTGTGGCCCGATATTCGTTACATGGCCAATGCAGAGGCAAGCAACCAATCTAATGGTCCATTTGGAGAGATCAAACTTTCATGTGCCTTGTATAGAATAATAAAAGGACCATCACCTGGCACAAGTCCTGCTTTCGCAGGGTCCCGAGAGCGGTGGATTGGACATGGTCCTAACCTTCGGCATTCTTTTGCAGAAAAAGACCACTTCAAGACTCGAACCTGTGTTTTCATGCTGGCAGCCCAACCTTTTACCCTTGCATCAAGCAACTACCCTAAAAGAAAGACCTACAAATCAGTTTTGCACTTTGGTCACCCTTTGCAATAGTCCAACATGGGAATCCACTAGTAAGATGCATTGAAAATCCCCCCCTTTTTCTTTCTCTTTTCCTCTCAGGTGATTTTTCTTCCATCTCCAGCAGCTAGTTCATACTTCATACACAGTTTCATGGATTCAGGTTTCCCAGTAACCAGTTCATGGTGGTATTTTCATCTCTGACATAAGGCTTCATACTTCCAGAATTCTAACTTGTATCAGTGTTAAGGTTTCAAGTTTAGGGTTCACATGTATCCTGCATTTTCTGGCTACTTCTCTCTCTCTCTCTCTCTCTCTATTTTTACTGCCTATCTGTCTCTTTCTTCTTTATATTTTTGGCATTGTTCCCACGTTGGCCGACAAAAATATAATGGGTAGCTTCGATTGCTCAATGTTTTCAGAGCAGGGCCATTGTGCCAGCCACAACACAATACTACTGCTGCTGCTATTACTAATAGTTATAATAATAATAGCAGCAGCAGCAGTAGTAGCAGTAGCAGTAGTACTAGTACTAGTACTACTACTACTACTACTACTACTACTACTACTACTACTACTACTAATAATAATAATAATAATAATAATGGTTTCTCAACATTATAAGATATATAAAGGAATTCTTGATATACAGTAAATTAGGACCCTTTCAGAGAAATTTATCAGCCTGCTTCCCTTCCCATGTCTGAGACTCTGAGGGCATCCCTGCCAGCCTGATTAACAAAGCCCTCTCTACTGATTAGCAAGCCAGCCTGGAAGCCCTTCCTTCTGAAGAAGAATTTGTTGACTATCAAGTCCTCCAAAACCCAAAAGGCTCCAGGCCCTGATGGATTCAGCTTGGGTTTCTTTTCCAGGGACATTGGGAAGAATGTTCTCGTCAAGGCACCTCACATCTTCTTCATCTCGCCCACTCAGATCTCAAAGATGAACCAAACTTTCCTTGATTCCCAAGGTTGAAGGAGCTTGCTCACTTTCTGATTTCAGACCCATTGACTTATGCAATTCTATACACAAGTTTTGTTGCCAAAGAGGCTCAAGAGAGTTGTGGATCCTCTAGTTAGCACCAACCAGTCTGCATTCATTGAAGTAAGATATATCAAGGATAACATTCTTTTTTGCTCAGAATTGGCTTAGAGGATTTGATAGAAAATCCCATCATCCACCGGCTATCTTGAAGATTGATATTTACAAGGCCTACGACTCAGTTCGGTGGGAATTTCTGGTTGAAGCATTGACTAAGATGCATTCCCTCTTTGCTTCATCAAGTGGGTGCTTTGTCACATCTCCACTGTTCACCTCTCATCTCTAGTTAATGGAATTCCAGTAAAAAATTTTGGTAGCAGAAGAGGAATAAGGCAAGGATGCCCCATGCCTCTCTACCTTTCACCCTCATCATGGAGGTTCTCTCCAGGAGAATTCAAGTAAAGGCAGACAACAAGGAGATTGATTTCCACCAAAATGTGAATCCATGGAGCTAACCCACCTTGCCTTCGCGGATGATGTGATGCTATTTTCCAACGTTAATTCTTATGACTATTTTTCCCGATCCGAAAGCGCCTTTAAGTGATAGGGGGGCAGCTGGGACGTGAAGGAATGCTGGTGGTTCAGACGCATGCGTCAAGCTCCGGATCAAATGCCGGTGGGTTGGATGCCGCTGATCTATCCACTGGATTTATAGGGAGGGCCTTTCACTCTGTCGTATGAATGCACTCAAAAGTCAAGATGTTCTATTGAAGTCATTACTCACACTCTTGCCTCCTTTGGTGCCATGTAAGGTATCTCTGTCAACTATTTTAAGTCGTCCAACTTCCTTGCAGGGAAGCAACCAGTGAGCATCTGAGAAGCATTTCAAATTTTTCCCGAGGCTCCCTGCCTGAAAAATATCTAGGCCTCCTCCTTATCTCCTTCAGGTTGGCTGCTCACCACTGCTACCCTATCCTTGATTGCCTCTGAAAAAAGCTTTCTATTATGAAAGGCACAAGCCCTATGGTGGCGATTAGAGTTGGTCAAATTGCTCATGCAGAGCTCTTATCTCTATTGGATAGGGTTTTTTGGTTTGCCTCAATCCATCACTTGTAGAATTTGAGTTTTTATGAGTGCTTTCCTTAGGACTTCGACAGCAATAAATTCTTACACATGATGAGTTAGGCATCAGTTTGTATTCCCAGACAAGAAGGGGGTCTTGGCATACAAAGAGTTATAGAAGTCAGCAAAGTTTCTATCATCAAACTGATATGGAAAGTGCCAGCAAAGAAGAAAAGTATTGGGGTGGATTGGATCTATGATAGATTCCTCAAAAAGAATTCTACATGGACTGATACTTGTGCCACTGCCAAAGACTCAACCTGGGGCTGGTGGCTGATTCTGGAGTATAGACCGCTTGTCATCAACCTTATCAAAACAAGTATCGATGATGGATCCTCTACTCTCCTCTGGTTGGATAACTAGCATCCCCATGGAGTCCTCATTCATACCTATGGAAAGAGTATATATATGACTCCCACTGAGACAAATTTTCCAATTTGTCTCCCATATTTTTGCAAAAGGAGCTTGGAATCCTTGTCCGCTTTCCTCCGGGACATTGTCTCAAGACTGGCCGGCTCTTCTTTCCACCACAAGAAGCCCCCGGGCTCAGATGATTTTGTGAGATGTACTGCAACAACATCTGGGAAGTTCTCCACTTTTGCTTGGGAGATTATCAAATCTAGGTCAGCTGGGGTCCCCTGTTCGAAGTCATCTGGTTTCATTGATGGAGACCAACTGACTAAATCCTTGCCTACCAGATTGTTTCTGGCTCAGAGACAAATTGCAGTTCAATCCAGTTGTTGCTTGTGCTGGCCAGCTTCTGAAGATATCCCTCAACTCTTTTTCAACTGTCCTATCTCATCCTGCCTTTGGGAAGGGTTTCTTAGTTAGTGCTGGCACGCTAAGCGAAGGATCCTCAACTTCAAGAGGGAGTGGAGATGATTCACAAAGCATTTAAAGGTGTAAATCGCCTTGTGACATTCTTGGGAGGTTGGCTTTCTGCGTCACATCTACCATATTTGGATGGAGAGGAATATCATATCCTGGACTATCAAATCCCAAACATTTTGCCAGATTTGGAATACCATCAGTTATAAGTTACACCCCAGAAGCGTTATCCCTTCCGGGGCTCTTATTCGAAAAAAACCAGCTATCCATTCTGCATTCCCCACCCACTGCAGTTCAGATGGCACAGAGAACCATGCCATTCAGAAGAGTTGTGAAACATACGAATGGTGTAGAAGTTCTCTTCGTGTTCAGGGATGCTTACCCCCATGTTGAGACCTTCTCCGTATTCTATTAGGATTAGATTTATTACCAATGCCTGGGATTTGCCTCCCTAATTTCAGTGTGGAGAGGACCTCCTGAGTGATCCTTTTGTTATCCTACCAAATTCCAGACATTTTGTTAGATTTGGGATACCATAATTTTTTAAGTTAGGGGATACTTACACCCATTTTGAGACCTTCTACAAATTTTAATAGGAATAGATTCATTACCAATGCCTGGGATTTACCTATCCAAATTTAGTGTGGATAGAATGTCCCTTGTGATCAAGATTTAAAATCTCAGATTTCGGTCTCTTCTCGGTTAGATCGAGATTTTCGAGATCTCGCCGAGACATTGGATTTTTTGCAGTGGTTCGAACTTGGAAGAACATGTAAGATAGAGCCAATATAATGATTAAGAGGTTGAGATTCTCGAAATTTCCAAAATCTCGCAAAGATTTTTATTAATTTGGTCCACGGTCCAACCGAGATCTCCGAGTGTTTTAATTCACATGTTGTTTCGTCTCGGCAAGGTCAAGATTCCAAGATCTTGCCAAGATTATATTATATGCGTGTGATCCTTTTGTGGATCCCTTTTAGCTTCTTTCTTAGTAGCCTTTTAAAGGATTCCGATCTTGTATTCTTTTTAGGTTTTGTTAATACAATTTTATTCACCCAAAAGATATATGGAGCAATGATAAAACCAACTGGCCATCTCTCCTGAAGTTCGGGCAAAAGGATACAAGAATAATTCCAAGTGAATGACTATTTTAGTTTCATTCAAAAGTTCAGAATTTATGGCAAGGAAATCCCTTTAATATATAACAGGATCATGGGAGAATGACAGGTTTTTTTTTCTTCTTCTTTTTTTTTTTTACCTGCCCATTTTTAATTGGAAATAGATCATGAAAATTAATGATAGTGTTAGAGTTAACGATATGCAGTGGGTCCCAACTATCAGTGCTACATATAGTCTTGCTTCTAGTAGTTATTTCCATTTATTGTAGTGGATTTGTTTCCACCATAATTGTTTATTTGTTTCCTTATTGGTTAGGGTTTATTACCTAAGTTGTCTAGGTTTAGTTTCCTAATTAGTTTATGATTGTAATTAGGAAAGTTTCCTAAACTATTGTTTCTCCTCTTTGATTATAAATAAATGAACCATAGGAGGAGGAGAATACATTTGATTCTCTCTCCCTCTCTATTCTCCATTCTCTCCATCTTCCCTTTCTTTCTTTTCTATTTTGTTACACAGTATCAGAGCGGGTGCCGTTTTGAGAGTTGTATCTGGGTTTCTGGTTTGTGGTGAAACCCTAGTTCGTAGAAGAAGAAAACTAAGGTTTCGATGTAGATGATGAGTGTCAATGAAGAATCATACCTGATCGATTGAGTTTGCTGCTGAAGTTTATTGCTACTACTGGTTAGCAATCGTACATGTCTACTGGTCTCTCCGCTGGTTCACCCTGGAATTTAATGGAATCAGTTTCTGACTATTGACGGTGTGCATCTGTGCACAATTGGTCTTCCCAGTTCTGCCGGTGACCACATCTTATCGTTTTCTCTACACACTACCTGCTGCCGCCCTCAGCAATGTCTCGATCTGCTCTACCCAGATCAGATTGACTGGTCTGCTATTAATCTACTGCTGTAACTGGTCATACTACTGGGATCCGATTTATGGTGGTGCTTGCTGCTCACCAGAGCTGAATCGAATCCTATTGATTCATCTCTCTTCTTCCTAAGATTCTGGCTACAAGTTTCTCCAATGTGGGCGACCTTACCTGCTAAACATCATCTTGAAATTTTGCTGAAATTGTGAGATCTCATCCTGAAACCAGACCTGGGCAACACCTTACCGTCAATCTTTGTTTCAGTAATTCCATTATTACTTTGTTTGCTGTTTTGCTTCTCTAATGGTTGAACTTAATAGATCTGTGGGTTAACTACTTCCTCCTAGAATTTCGAATCGGTTGAAGGTCCCATGGGAGAGAAATTTTACCTGCAAACTAATCTGTTTTTCCGCCTCTTGTTCTATCACAACATTGAAGAAGATGACCTTCCTCTTCCCAAAACGTGAATGGGTTAAAGAGATATTTAATTGGATTTCCATTATTACCCTTGGATTCTAAAACAATCCTATCTTGTCCTACTTTATCCACTTTTTCTATTCCCTTCCAAGACTGCCCTTTAATACTTTCCATCTCCCACATGTGGTCCATAAATATTCTAATTTATCACAGAATTGCTACTCACCCTCATAAACTTGAGATATTTACTGTTTTGCCACTATGGTCAATTTATTCCTATCCCGTCATAAGGATCTGTTTGGGTATCACATTCTCTTGTTTATGGGATTTATTGTGCACTCATCCATCGAGATACTGATTATTGCTGTTGCCGGAAGATGGTGGAATATTTTTTTTGTTGCATCCTATGCCTTAACTGTCCACATGGAATGCTCCACGTGAGGGGGAGAAGGAACATATTTGCTTGTACTTGTGTTTGGAGCCTACTACTACCCGTTGCACGTGATGCAACCTCTAACTACTTGTTGCACGTGATGCAACCTCTACCTACTTGTTGCACATGATGTAACCTACTTGTTTGTGTTTGAGCTACCATTATTGCTGCTCCTGCTACCACTGCTACTGCTACTACAACTGCTGCTTGGTGTCTACTCTATTGCTGATGCTACTTCTACTCGGTTCACAGTGACCTCAAACTGTGCTATTGTTGCTGCTTGGTTTACAGTAACCTATATTGTGCTACGTTACTACTATTACTATTGTTCTAGCTTCTGTTGATAAGTTGTTTCAAGCTGAAGCTTTTACATCCCCCCGTGCTCCAGCTTGAGGGGGAGTGTTAGAGTTAACGATATGTTGTGGGTCCCAACTATCGGTGCTACATATGGTCTTGCTTCTATTAGTTATTTCCATTTATTGTAGTGGATTTGTTTACAACATAGTTGTTTATTTGTTTCCTTATTGGTTAGGGTTTATTTCCTAAGTTGTCCTAATTGGTTTATGATTGTAATTAGAGAAGTTTCCTAAACTACTGTTTCTCTTCTTTGATTATAAATAAAGGAACCATAGGAGGAGGAGAATACATTTGATTCTCTCTCCCTCTCCATTCTCCATTCTCTCCATCTTCCCTTTCTTTCTTTTCTATTTTGTTACAAATAGGATCCGGTGCATTAGTGTTGGTATGACTACACATAAAAGTCATGAGAATTTTAACACCTCCAACCAAACCAAAGATAAGCATATAGCACACATGGCTAAAAGAATGAAGGAGAAATATCTAATAGACTCTCGGCAGCAAAGTGACTTATTTCACAACCATGAGTGTGGCAAAAGAGAAATTGGGTTGTTCACCTGTGATAATTGCTCTTTATCTCCATTCAACACCTTGTTATGTACCAGAAAATCAGCCTCTTTTGCCTGCAAACACAGTCCAAATAAGCCTAGCAAACTTAATAACATTTATTACAAAAGAGATTATGTACTAGCAACAGAAAAAATCTTATCAATTTAGACATCATAATCAGAATCAGGACCTTTAGCATTCTAAAACGTTCACCAAGTGGAGCAAGGCCATCAAGAATGGTTCGTGCAAGATACTCATTTGAACGTGCGTGTTTAAAGAAATTATGCTTCAAAAGCTTCTCTGAAGTGGGACGCTTCTTGGGATCCTTCACTAAGCAAGCAGCCACCATCTCTTTGAAAGACTACGAAGACAGAGCACTTTCAAAACAATATTCAAAAGCAGTCATTTTCTGAGGAAGTTTCAATTGAAAACCCCAAACCTTTGTGAATCGCTTGTCTCTTTCATAGTCAAGGCCTGGCGGTGCATTCTGTAATGTCATCAGCAACACCTGCAAGAAGAGAAAGGGACAATTGAATTTATTCCTAAATAAGCATATCTAAACTTGGAGTACTGCCGAGAGTCACCTTCATTGGAGGATACTTTGAAAATGGGGCATGACCATGAGCAAGTTCAAGAGCTGTTATTCCAAAGGACCAAATATCCGCTCTGTTTACATAGAGCTAATCTTAAGAGAAGTAATTATGTATAACAACTTTTTATATCAACAAAATAAAAAGATAAGTTAACAGATGAGTCACCCACTCACTTAAAGTCATATCCATGCAATTGCTGCATTACTTCAGGGGCCATCCTGGAAAAGATATTTACAACAAAAAAAAGGGGAAGTCAACAGTCGGAAGAAATTTAATTTAAACAAAACTGCATTCCCCAAAGCACCAATAGGATCTCAATAAGCAAAAAACTTGGTGGGAGGGGAGAGAAGGAGAAAAATATAAATATGTAGGCACCAGCACGGAGTTCCAACAAAAGTGTTTCTTGAGCGTTGTCTATCCCCAGTATCAAACATGCATGCTGATACTCCAAAGTCTGCTAACTTGACAGCACCACTAGAATCAATTAATATATTTCCAGCCTACAAAGGTATAGATAAAAAGGTTTCAACAAAGAAAGCGAATGGGATGCATCACAAAAATATAAGAGAGAAGAAAGAACAACAGATAACCAGAACACAGGGCTACAAATAACATTAAAGTATCTCAAAATGCCAGGTCCAGGCATGATTCAAAATTTCGGCTAAATAATTTGGATGTCAAAACGTAATCCCATGCGAAACACAAGGTAATCCAGATTTTGGCGAAATTTTGGTCATTTCGTCGAACTTTCACGCCCTTTCTCCTGAGAGCTCACTGCTAGAAAACCAGCATTTTTATTTTTTTGGGGCAAAGTCCTCCATTTTTCTGCTGAATTAATAGTGGTCAATTGTAGTGCATCCACTTCAATATTTGGTTGTATTTGAAGCATCATTGGCCCCATTTTTCTCAAGCTTCAAATTTCTCACCTATAAGGCAGTTGTGATGGACTTAGTGAGATTCTTTAGGCAGAGGATGACATTTGTCATCATATGCCTTAGGGTCCAAAGCCGAACTACCACTTCGGGTGCTTTTTCTTTCCAAACTAATGTTTCAAATATGTGTAAACATGCTTAAATAGGCAACCCTAGAAGCTTCAGGGCAAAATTCCAAGTGCCGGCTACCAAAATGACCATTGCAAAATTACCACCAAAATGGACCAAATTTCAGTGGGATTTCGACAATCTTAGTGGTAAATTTTAGTTTCGAGCCAGGTCGAGAAATGGCCACAAATCAAAATCCTGAACCATGTGTCCAGGTAGACACTGCCTAATAAACATGTCATTACATTTGATATCTTAAATAAGAAAACACAGCACTTGGAAACATATTCAAGAAAAAACTATTACATCACAACGAACAGAAAATGGTAAGAATGATCTCCCTCAAAAAGCCAACGACATATTTTCTTCACATTCAATATTTAAAAATAACTAAAATGCTTCCTTTCAGACATTGTCAGTTGGGCACATTTCTCTCATGAAACTTCAGTATTTCAAACAAACATGGACATTCTTGGGGCAGACCAACACACAAATAATTATTTAGGAGTTTAAGATGACAAACTGCAGAAACTAAATATATCATAACATAATAATAACTAGATGTAATACCTTAACATCTCTATGGATGTGCCCATGGGCATGGAGATACACAAGAGCTTTAAGAACCTCACGTAATAATGTAGCAATAACAGGTTCCTCAAAACCCTCTGGAAAAGCAGATTTCATTATGTGAAGACATGATCCCCCAGCCATGTATGGCATAACAACCCAAAGGTTGGGGCCATTAGGAAAAGAGCAATGTGACTTTAATACATTTGGGTGATTAATCAAGCTCATCGTCTGTACCTCTCGACGAACACCATCCTGTATAAATTACCAAAAAGAAGGAAATGAAACAGCCATCATTAGTAAGTCAGCCATCTTTCTTGCTTCTTCCACCAATAACAAGAAGAAAATAGATATTAAAAATCTCAACGATGAGTCACCCTACATGCTCATCACCCTCTTCTAAATAATCTAAATGCTCTATTTGCAAGATTTAAACAAGTTAACATTCACCCTAATCTACAGAGCGATGCAAGAATCTCCAAGGAATTAATTTTAGAAGTAATACAACACTCAAGAGCAGAAAAGGAACAACATTAAAAATTGTGGCAACCAAGTCAATAAATTAATCAACACTATGATAGCAGGAGAAAGTCTATCCCAAAGCTTAGGGTCCATTGCCGTTGGTAGGACAAAGTAAATTCAAAATTTGAGAGTTGAGTTTCCCATCTACCACAACCCCCCCGTTTGGCAAGGTTTAAAATCTCAAGTCCCAAGGGTGTCTCAACCCTTTGAGAAATCGAGATTTGGGAGTCAAGATCTCAGCGAAACACTGTAAAAAAGCCACTAAGGTTTAAAAAGTGTCTCGGGGCTCAAATGGTCATTTTAAAGCCTGATCCTCCAGAGAATCACTCTATTAGCACACATAATCACAATTAAACAATAAAATTGAAAAAATAATCCACATGGTGGTTATTTGGGTTTACACCCATGTTTGGCAGTGTTGGTCTAAAGTTCAGATGTAAACCTAGGGTAACATTGGCTATTCTACATAATGTTACACTAGTAGAAAATCAAAGAAGACCAAATGAGCCAGTAAAATTATATTTTAGGAGAAAAATAAACATAATAGTACTTAATTAGTTAATTGTCATACTCAAAAAATCAAAAGTAGTCACGTAGACCAAACAATCATAATTCATACATTATGTTGACACCAGTCAAGAACTGGTCGAAAATGTCAACACGAGGTCTCATATGAGATCTCGTCTCGACCTATTCAAGAACTTCGAGATCTCGACAAGATCTCTCTGACAAAGTTGTCAAGGCACTAAGGCGAACCAAGGCGTTGAAGGCCTGAAGGGGTGCCTAGGTGACCACGGGGCCCGCCTGGGGGATTAGAGCACCCACCTAGGCGGTGCCTAGCGACGCCTTAACAACTATGCTCGATGAGATTTTGAACCATGCCATTGGGTCTCCCATCCTTCACCATGGTGGCAGGCCTCCCCACCACTGCTGAAGAAGAAACCCCCTACCACCTCATACCTCCAATCCTTCCTTTAACAACCTGTTTTCCTATCTCCCTCCTTCATCAGAAGACCTGGAGGAAGGTGAGATATTATTACAACCTGAATCGGAGGAGCTCATCTTTCCTAGCCTTGAAAGCATCCGGCCAACCATGAAACCTCATCCCCCCCCCCCAACCCCCAAGTGACAGTCACCTTGATTACAAGTAGACCAAGGGGAGCCTAGATTGCTATCATTAACTGCAATCCTCTTTCTTTTGGTGAAGGGATCGCACATCACTATGCTCATCCCTTAGTGGAGAATGTGTCATGACCCAAACCCTAACGAGGTAAGAGTATAGCCCTCACATGCGCTAATCTAATGACCGACCAAATAACTAAAAATTAACTTTAATTTCCATAAAATAATCCAACTCAAAACAATAAGTAAAGTAACAAGTCAATCAAAATATGTTGGTGGCAGCCTAGTGTGTCATAAACATGAAATAAAAAGCACTTGTCCTCAGATGAATTCAAAACCCTATACATCCATTCTAATAAAACTTCAACTAAAACTAAGGGTAGGCTTGCGCATCCTCTATGCTCCCTCTTGTTCCTCATCAACTTCCTCGTCATTAGAGAAAACTTGGTAAGGGATAAGCTCACTAGCCCGGTAAAAAGAAAATAACAAAAATACAACACTAAGATGATCACAAAAACAATGCGAATAAACAATGCAAGAATACTGGTTTTCATTTTCTTTCAAAACAACTCTCATTTTATTTCACTTTCAAAACAATTCTCATTTAATTTCACTTTTGGCCAACAGTTAGTAATAATCATCTACCATTGCCCTAATAGAGGGTTAACCACAGCCTAAATCACATTTCTAGTCATCCGTACAAGACCATATTCTCATTATCCGCAACGTGACGGATAGCAACTCAGATGGCAATTACTCTCCACCCTATTGTCCTCGTTACCCTCTACTAGACCTAATGTAGCAAATTACCCTTTTATCACATTCTCAAAATTACCCATTACTTAAATGCATGACAAATCACAACTCATGCATACTATCAAAACGTAGAAAATGCAAAACAAAATTAAAGCACAAATGACATCAATATTCGATAGAACACATCATAATCAACACCAATCCATTCATACAACACTGAAACAAAAAGATAAAGCTAAGAAGCAAAAACATAAATCAAACTATGAAGTGTCACCCTAGTGGTGCAATTCTAAAATATTCAACTTACCTCTTCTCGCACACGTAGATTGGTCAATGCTTCAATCACGAGGCAGTCCCAGTCCTACATATATTATTTAATTCCATACACTAATTAATAAATGAGTACCTTAATTAACCTTTTAAAAACCTCCCACTCATATCTGTTTAATTAGCCTTTTAATCCCAAAATCGTTCCCAAGAATCTGAACAGAAACTAGAACTGATAGATAAATCTGATGTATAATCTGTTATAAACCTGATTCGTTATATGACATGAAACTGATATGAAATCTGCCCTTAAAACTGATCTATGATATGATATTAAATAGATCTGAATTCTGGTATTAAACTGATCTTAGACTGTGATATTAAATCTGATATTGGGGACTGATATAGAATCCGATATAAACAGAACGAAATCTGAGACTGATATAAAAAGTTGGTACTTGAATCTGTCATAAATCTGATACATAAACTGAGGTTGATAGGCATATGTACCACAATGCTGATATAAATTACTCTCAAAGTCTGATGTAAAAATTGATCTAAAATCTGCTATATATAAATCAAGATATAAAAATCTGTATACAATTTGGTATAAGAAACCGTATATAAATCAATATATAATTCAACATACAAATCTGGACTTAGATGAATAAACAAATATATGTATCAACTGAGATACGAATCAAAAACTGATATCTAATATTGATACATAAGACTGATCTGTACTCTAATAAGATCTGGTATTACAGATCTGTGATCTGTCAATAAACCGATCTTAAATCTGTCATAAAACGGAAACCTACATACAAAATCTGCAACGGATCTGAGGCATAGTCTGATGTATAAATTGTCCTTAAAATCAATTTTGACATTAAAACCCATAAAATATCAGTCATTAACCATGGCTAAAATCTCAATCTTCTCACCACTAAATCACTCTCACATCCCCTCCAATGATCAATATATTAAACTCTTAATCAACATAAGAATAAAACTTTCCTGATATATTGTTGCTATTTACATTCTCTCCTTCTTCTTCTTCCTCTTCTTTTCCTTCTTCCTTTTCTTCTTCTTCACCTTCTTCTTCTTTTTCTTCATCTTCACGGCTTCTCTCTCTCCTTTTCTATTTCTATTTTTTTCACTCTCGGTTCTCCCTTCTTTTCTTTTTCTCACGATCTCTTCATCTCTCCTTTTTTTTATTTCTGTTTTAATTTAATAATCCAAATCTTATTATAAGTCTCTCTCTTTCTTTTTATTTTCTAATATTTTAATAGTCTTAATCCTTTTCAATTACTTCTAATCATTCTCTTGCTCTCTCTTTTCCACGCAAATAGGTGTGTGGACCCCACTATGTTTGTGAGATGGCTCTCTTTCCATCTCCTTTTCCATGTAAAAGTGGGTGTGGGTCCCCCCCTTTTTCCTTCCCTTAAAACTCTATTTTAATGCCACTTGGCTTTTTACTTTCCTATTTGATTTCAACTTCCTTTCTTGTTTAACAAATATAAGAGTCCAAGGTGAGTTGGACACTTAATACTTCTTCTACTAATCCTTAATCCTCAAGATAAGATTAAATAAATCCAATTAGAGTGGATCCCATTGCTGCCCACGATATAAGCAATCCGATATTACTATTTTAATAATAAAAATTAATATAATGTGAGCTCCACTTGCTGTCCACGTTTTTGGCCTTCCCCCATATACCAATTTATAATTTTTTTTATATATATCACGTTATATCTTTATAATATTAACTCTTAAGGATAATATTACATATTTTAATATTATAATACTTCTTTTAATCATTAAAAACAATATTACCCACAAGATTCTCTACCATAATAAGGAATATTTTCCTCGCATCCAAAGATTCAAACGCAAGGTGCTTTTTGAGATTTACTAATTAACATTGTTGGATCGACACCAAACTTTTCCTTGTGGGTCCCATGCCTCCATAGGCAAGATTCCCACTGCGGATTTTAAATTTGGCCTAGGCTAAACGTCACCATGCATCAAATGTACTAAACACCACCAAGGTGTGCTAAACAGCACCTAGATTCTAAATGGCACCTGATTTCAGTATACTTCACCAAATAGAAAATTAATAAAAATATAGGGCATCACTCTCCTTATAAAAATTTCATCTTCGAAATGGAACGTACCTTGATCTACGAATAATGGTGGATAGTGAGAACTCATCTCGACTTCGCGCTCTCAGGTTGCTTCTTGTATCGAATGATTGCTCCATGAAACTTTCACTAATATAGTTTTCTTTCGCAAGACTTTTTATTTTCGTTCCAAATCTTGGGTTGGTGTCTCCTCGTAAGATAGGTCCTCTTTCAGCTCCAAAGCTTCATAACTCGGAACGTACAAAGGGTCAAGCACGTACTTTTTCAGCATTGAGACATGAAAACAATATACACACTAGAAGGCGAGTGAATAGGCAATCTGGTATGCCATCGGCCCAATCTTCTTGAGGATTTAAAAAGGTCCAATGTATCTAGAACTTATTTTATCCTTCTTTCCAAACCTCAACACTCCAACCCGAAGAAATATCATGTCTCCAACTTTGAATTCAAGCCCTTTCCTTCTGCCATCAGCATAACTCTTCTATCGACTTTTAAACTGTAGAGATCCTCTTTTGAATCAACTTTATCTTCTCACAAGTCACTTGTAAAGTTGCAGGACCCAATAATTTCAGCTCACCAAATTCATCCCAATACACCGGAGATCTACACTTCCTGCCATATAAAGCTTCATACCGTGCCATTCCTATGGTAGCTTGGTAACTGTTAT
This sequence comes from Protea cynaroides, assembly GCA_028583415.1. Classification (NCBI taxonomy): domain Eukaryota; kingdom Viridiplantae; phylum Streptophyta; class Magnoliopsida; order Proteales; family Proteaceae; genus Protea; species Protea cynaroides. The sequence continues at coordinate 51,966,070 of CM053268.1, forward strand.
TATAAGTAAACTCAATCAACGATATATGATCTTCCAGCTACCCTTGAGATCTAAGGCACAAACCCTTAACATGTCTTCCAGAATTTGGATAGTTCTTACAGTTTGGCCATCGGTCTGGGGGTGGAAGGCTGTACTCATAACCAACTCCGTCCCCAAGGTGTAATGCCCCAGATTTTTAGATTAATTTTCTGTATGTTGAAGTAAAGTGAAATGAGGTGACATTTACAAACTATATGCTACTTAGCACACTTTGGTGTTGTTTAGTACACCTCGTGCATGGTGATGTTTAACATAAGACTTAAAAATCTGAGTGCGAAAATCCTGTCTATGGACACAAGGGACCAAAAAGAAAAAATTTGGAGTCGATCCAATAGTGGTAGATAATAAATCTCAAAAAACACCTTGCGTCTGAACCATTGGATGCTAAGAATAGATTCCTTATTGCAATAGAGAGACTTGTGGATAATATTGTTTTTAATGATTAAAAAAATTAGTAAAATAATGAAATATGTAACATTATCCTTAAGCGTTAATATTATAACAATATAACGTGATTTAAATTAATAAAATTATAAATTGGTATATGGGGGAAGGCCAAAAACGTGGACAGCAAGTGGAGCCCACATTGGATTAATTTTTATTATTAAAACAATAATATTGGATTACCTATACCATGGGCAGCAATGGGACCCGCTCTAATTAGATTAATTTAATCTTATCTTAAGGGTTAAGGATTAATGGGAGAAGTATTAAGAGTCCAACTCACATTGGATTCTTGTACTTGTTAAACGAGAAAGGAAGTTGAAACCAAATAAGAAAGTAAAAAGCCAAGTGGCATTAAAAGAGAGTTTTAAAAAAGGAAAAGGAGGGACCCACACCTACTTTTACAAATGAAAAGGAGATGGAAAGAGAGCCATTTCACAAATATAGTGGGGTCCCACACTCCTTTTTACATGGAAAAGAGAGAGAAAGAGAAAGATTAGAAGTAATTGAAAAGGATTAGGACTATTAAAATAAAAGAAAAAGAGAGAGAGAGACTTATAAGATTATTAAATTAAAATAGAAATAAAAGAAAGGGAGAACCAAGAGTGAGAAAAAAAAAGGAAAGAAAAGAAGATAAATCGTGAAGAAGAAGAAAAAGAAGAAGAGGGTGAAGAAGAAAAAAAGGGAGAAGGAAAAGAATATGAAGAAGAAGAAGAAGAAGAAGAAGAAGAAAAAGGAGAGGAAGTAAACAATAACAATATATCAAGTAAATTATAATCTTATGTTAATTAAGGGTTAAATCTATAGATTATGGGAGGGGATGTGAGTGATTTAGTGGTGAGAAAAAAAAAACCTTATAGCCATGGTTAATGGCTGTGATATTTGATGGGTTTTAATGTCAGAATTGATTTAAAGACAATTTATACATCAGACTATACCTCAGATCTATAGCAGATTTTATTCATAGGTTTCGGTTTTATAACAGATTTAAGAAGGTTGGGCTTGATTTAAGGACAATTTATACATCAGACAATGCCTCAGATCTGTAGCAGATTTTATATATAGGTATCAGTTTTATGACAGATTTAAGATCGGTTCATCGACAGATCATAGATCTGTAATACCATATCTTATCAGTTCAAATTTATATCGTCATATATATCAGAGTACAGATCAGTCTTATGTATCAGTATTAGATATCAGTTTCCGATTCGTATTTCAGTTCATACATATATCAGTTTATTCATCTCAGTCCAGCTTTATATGTTGAATTATATACAGATTTATATACGGTTTAATATACAAAATTGTATATAGATTTTTATATATTGATTTATATAGCAGATTTTAGATCAATTTTTACATCACACTTTAAGAGTAATTTATATCAACATTGTAGTACATATGCATATCAACCTAAGTTCATATATCAGATTCATGACAGATTCTTTCTATATATCAGTCTCAGATTTCGTTCTGTTTATATCAGATTCTCCCTAATATCAGATTTAATACCACAGTCTAAGATCAATTTAATACCAGAATTCAGATATGTTTAACACCACAACACAGATCAGTTTTAAGGGCAGATTTCAGATCAGTTTCATGTCATATAACAGATCCGGTTTATAACAGATTATACATCAGATTTATCTATCAGTTCTAGTTTCTGTTCAGAATCTTGGGAACGATTTTTGGGGTTCAAAGACTAATTAAACATATATGAGTGAGAGGTTTTTAAAGGGTTAATTAAGGTACGGATTTGTTAATTAATGTATGGGATTAAATAATATATGTAGGACTGGACTACCTCATGATTGAAGCATCGACCAGTCTACGTGCACGAGAAGAGGTAAGTGGAATATTTCAAAATTGCACCACTATGATGACACTTCGTAGTTTGATTTATGTTTTTGCTTCTTTGTTTAATCTTTTTGTTTCAGTGTTGTATGAATGGATTGCTTTTGATTATGATGTATTCTATTGAATATTGATGTTATATGTGCTTTTATCTTGTTATGCATTTCCTACGTTTTTAATAGTGTGCATGAGTTGTGATTTGTCACACATCTAAGTATTAAGTAACTTTGAAAATGTGATAAAAGGGTGATTACCTACATTGGGTCTAGCAGAGGATAATGAAGACAATAGTGGGAAGAGTAATTGCCATCTAAGTCACTATCAGTCACACTGCGGATAAATGAGGATGGGGTCATAGCCCGTTATGTACGGATGACCAGAATTGTATTTTAGGTTGTGCTTAAACCTCTACTACGGCAATGGTAGATGATTATTCTTAGCAGTTGACCAAAAGTGAAATTAAATGAGAATTGTTTTGAGAGTGTAATTAAATGAAAATTGTTTTGAAAGTGAAATTAAATGAGAATTTCTTGAAAGTGAAATTAAATGAAAGTTGTTTTGAAAGTAAAAACCAGTTTTCTTGAATTGTTTTTTGTGATCATCTTAATGTTGTATTTCTGTTATGTTCTTTTTACTAGGCTAGCGAGCTCACCCTTTACCATGACATCTCAGATGACAAGGAGGTTGATCAGGAACAAGAGAGAGCATAAAGGAAGTGCAAGCCCACGTTTAGTGTTTTTTGAAATTTTATTTTATTAAAATGGATGTATAAGGTGTTGAATTCATGTGTGAGGACAAGTGCTTTTTATTTCATGTTTATGACACTAAACTACCACCAATAGTTCTGGCTTAATCAAGTTACTTTCTTATGTCATGTTATATACAAAGACGGCATTGCGATGGACCCTAGCAAGATAAAATCTATCTCAATTGGGCTAGTCCTACAAATAAACGGAAGTAAAAAAAACTCTCCTAGGTTTGGCTAGTTATTATCGGCGGTTCGTGGAAGATTTCTCTCGGATTGCGACACCTTTGACCAGTATGACAAGGAAGAAGGCACAATTCAAGTGGACCAAGGAATGTGAGAAAAGTTTTCACGAACTAAAGCAAAGATTGGGTACTCCGGTTTGACAACTCCTTCAGACTCGGCGGATTGGTCAAATATAGTAATGCATCAAGAAAAGGGTTTGGGTGTGTATTGATGCAACATGGCAAAGTGGTTGCATATGCTTCACGCCTATTGAAGCCTTACGAGCAAAATTATCCGACTCATGATTTGGAGTTAACGGCTGAGGTGTTTGCCTGGAAAATATGGAGACATTTTACGAAGAAAAATGTGAGATATAAACTGACCATAGGAGCCTGAATTATTTCTTCACACAGAATGAATTGAATATGAGGTAGCGGCAATGGCTCGAATTAATAAAGGATTACGACATTACCATTTCATATCATCCCGATAAAGCTAACGTGGTGGCAGATGCCTTGAGTAGGAAACCACAAGGATAATCTGCAGCCCTCCTAACTACTCAAGGGCACCTTTTGGAGGATATGAGGAGATTAAATATAGAAGTGACAGTGAATGATGTCATTGCAAGGTTAGCATCTTTGAGCATCCAACCATCATTGATCCAGAAGATTAAAGCCGCTCAGGGGAGAGACCCCAAGCTTGTGAAGATCAAGAAGACGTTTTGGAAGGTAAACGGCAAGATTTTGTTGTCTCAGAGGAATGGACTATGAGATTCGGTACAAGACTCTGTAGTCCGAAAGGCAAGGGCTTGAAACAAGAAGTGAGTACATTGCACTCATTACGGTACATCCTGAGAACACGAAGATGTATCAAGATTTGAAAAAAGCATATTGGTGGAACAATATCAAAAGACACAATATCAAAAGACATGTTGCTAAATACGTTGAGCAATGTTTAACTTGTCAACAAGTAAAAGCTGAGCATTAGCAACCGCTTCCTATTCCGGAGTGGAAGTAGGAAGGCATTGCTATGGACTTTGTTACATTGTTACAAAGATTGCCTAAGGGGCACGATGCGGCATGTGTGGTTGTGAATCGTTTGACAAAATCAGCTCATTTATTGGGTATTTGGATGACATATTCCATGGAAAAGATGGCCTAAGGTATATTGACCAGATTTTCATATTGCACGGAGTTCCAATGTCCATAGTGTCTAACCGAGAACCAAGATTTACATCACGATTTTGGTACAGCTTACAGAATGCCTTGGGGACGACGTTGGATATGAGTACAGCCATCCACACCCAAACCAATGGACATACAGAAAGAACTATCCAAATTTTGGAAGACATGCTAAGGGCTTGTGCCTTAAACCTCAAGGGTAGCTAGGTGGATCATAAGTCGTTGATTGAATTTGCTTATAATAACAGTTACTAAGCTATCAAAGGAATGGCACCGTATGAAGCTTTATATGGCAGGAAGTATTGATCTCCAGCGTATTAGGATGAAGTTGGTGAGCGAAAATTATTGGGTCCTGCAATATTACAAGAGACTTGTGAGAAGATAAAGTTGATTCAAAAGAGGATCTCTAAAGCTCAAAAGTCGCCAGAAGAGTTATGTTGATGGCTGAAGGAAAGGGCTTGAATTCAAAGTTTGAGACAAGATATTTCTTCAGGTTGCCCCTATGAAAGGAGGGTTGAGGTTTGGAAAGAATGATAAATTAAGCCCTAGATACGTTGGGCCTTTTTAAATCCTCAAGAGGATTGGACAGGTGGCATGCCAGATTGCTTAGCCACCCGCCTTATCTAACGTGCATAATGTTTTCATGTCTCAATGGTGAAAAAGTACGTGCCTGAACCTTTGCACGTTCTGAGTTATGAAGCTTTGGAGCTGAAAGAGGACCTATCTTATGAGAAAACACCCACCCAAGTTTTGGAATGAAAAGATTAAGTCTTACAAAACAAAAGTATATCATTAGTGGAAGTATCATGGAGCAATCAGTCGATACAATAAGCAACCTAGGAGCGCGAAGTCGAGATGAGATCTCACTATCCACAATTATTCGAAGATCAAGGTACATTCAATTTCAAGGACGAAATTTTTATAAGGAGGGTAACGCCCCAAATTTTTATTAATTTTCTATTTGGTAAAGTATACTGAAATCAAGTTCCATTTAGAATCTAGGTGTTATTTAGCACACCTTCGTGTCGTTTAGTAAACTTGATGCATGGTGACATTTAGCGTAGATCAAATTTAAAATCCAACAGTGGAAATCATAACTATAGAGGGATGGGACCCACAAGGAAAAGTTTGGTGTCAATCCAACAGTGTTAATTAGTAAATCTCAAAAACCGCCTTGCGTCTGAATTGTTGTATGCTAGGAGAATATTCCTTGTTGCGGTAAAGAATCTTGTGGGTAATATTATTTTTGATGATTCAAAGAAGTATTAAAATAGTAGAATACGTAACATTACCCTTAAGAGTTAATATTAAAACAATATAACGTGATTTATATTAAAGAAATTATAAATTGGTATATAAGGGAAAACCAAAAACGTGGACAGCAAATAGAGCCCACATTGGATTAATTTTTATTATTAAAATAGTAATACTAGATTGCTTATATCGTGGGCAACAATGGAACCCAATCTTATTGGATTTATTTAATCTTATCTTGAGGATTAAGGATTAGTGGGAGAAGTATTAAGAGTCCAACTCACCTTGGACTCTTGTACTTATTAAACAAGAAAGGAAGTTGAAACCAAATAGGAAAGTAAAAAGCCAAGTGGCATTAAAAGGAAAGAAAAAAGGGGGACCCACACCCACTTTTACGTGGAATATGAGATGGAAAGAGAGCCATCTTGCAAATATAGTGGGGTCCCACACACCTATTTGCGTGGAAAAGATAGAGCAAGAGAAAGATTAGAAGTAATTGAAAAGGATTAGGACTATTAAAATAAAATAAAAAGAAAGAGAGACTTAATTATAGAATTAGGATTATCAAATTAAAATAGAAATAAAGGAAAGGGATAACTAAGAGTGAGAAAAAAAAAAGAGAGAGAGAGTAATCGTGAAGAATAAGGGGGGAAAAAAAAAGAAGAAGAACGGGAAGAAGGAAAAAAAGAGGTAGAAGAAGAAGGAGAGGAAGTAAACAGCAACAAAATATCAAGTAAGTTTTATTCTTATGTTGATTAAGAGTTTAATCTATAGATCATGGGAGGGGATGTGAAAGTGATTTTATGGTGAGAAAATTAAGCTGTTAGCCATGGTTAATGGTTGTGATATTTTATGGGTTTTAATGTAAGAATTAATTTAAGGACAATTTACACATCAGACTATGCCTCAGATCCATAGCAGATTTTATATGTATGTTTCAGTTTAATAACAAATTTAAGATCAGTTTATTGACAGATCACAAATCTGTAATACTAGATCTTATCAGTTCAAATATATATATATATATATATATATATATATATATATATATATATATATATATATATATATATATATATATCAGAGTACAGAGCAGTCTTATGTATCAGTATTACATGTACAAATCAGTCTTATGTATCAGTATTAGATATTAAAAAAAATATCATCTAGACCCCATCAAAGATTGCTAACATCATTAAAATCCACAAGGATGCAAAAACATCACCTAGGTCCAATTAACTGCCGAAAATCACTAAATTTATTGAAATACAATTTTACCCCTCAAATTATACATTTAAAAATTAAAAAATTATGTTCATTTATTAATTTATCCTTCAAATGTAACTTATATTTTCAAACCGCCTTCCTCTCCGGGGACGTGAATATTTTTCCGGTCTCTCTCTCTCTCTCTCTCTCTCTCTCTCTCTCTCTCTCTCTCGGCCTCCCTTCAACGGAATTCTCTAAGCATGAGCCATTCTTCCTGTCCGAGATTCTCCGGTGTGTTTCACGGAGTAGATGTTGCAGGAAAACCCGGTCACTAGAGATCTATGCGTAACGCAGTACTAAAATAACGGAGTCAGTGAAAAAGTAATAAGGAGGAATTATAATTACCAACTCCAGAAGGACCAATCAGGGAAAACCATGCCCAATGACCAATCTTCACCCTTTGCGTCATCTCTCTTACGGTCGTGGTCGTAGTTGAGGCTTCGCGGCTGAGCCTTAAAGATGAGAGGGACAAAATGAAAGAAATCGATTTTGCTGGTAATATTCTCTGTTTTACAACTTTCTTGTTTCAATGAATAGATTTATTGTTTCCAGTTTATAAATGTCTTGAATGAAAAGAAATCGATTTTACCTTATTGTAACGTTTTACTTTATTCGAATGAATGAGAAGAAATCGATTTTATCATGGTAGCCAAGAAATTTTCTCCGTTCTTCATCCGTGATTACATTCTTGCAAAGCGATCTGTCGTCTGCGACCATCTTCTTCACCTGCAACTGAGCTACAATCTGTTCTTTCTTAGGCGAGTTCCATTTCTTCTAAGCTACGTTCCTTTGTTTCTTGATTTTTTGAACTTATGATTCTTAAGATTCATTCACATCAGATCTTGAAATTTCATCTGTTTTTGAAATTTCATCGCCATCGTAATCTCAAAGACCAAATAAGAGTGCCAACTTTGAGGAGGAATAAAAAACTGCCTCAAAACAAATCAAGAATATCAAAACAGAAAAACAATAACAGAGTATGAAAGAGATGGGCAAACCCAAAACAAAATAAGGAAATCCGTTTAATCTTTAAACAAAGAACACACCCCGTAACTCATATAACGAAACCCAATTGAAAAATCAGACCCAAAACAACTGGAACGTCTTCCTACCAAAGAAAATCAAACAGGAGGGATGCTTAAAGAACATCAAGAGGTAGGATGCTTACAAGTGCACTTTGAGATCGTGAGAAGATACTCACCGTTCTCCTCTCTTCGTCTTCTCAAATCACTAATTACACACAAAAGGTCTTCCAATCTTTTGCCTCTCTCCCTGCTTCGATTTTGGGGTGAAATGGCAAAGCTTGGGATTCTCGAACAGGTCCTATTTCTCTTCCATCTCTACTGATTAATACTTAACCCTGCTTTTCAAATTCCCAAAAGAACCCAGAAAAGGGAAGAGGATAAGATCTGCAAAGAAAGCATAAGCTGAAGCGGAAAAAGAAGTAGACACAGAGCAGAAGATGAAGATATACAAGGGTATAATGGTCTTTTCAACAGGCCAAAAGAGTATTATCATCTCTGAAATATTCCAATCCAGCAGACATCAGAATCTAACGGGAATCAACTGACGGAGTGGACTTCTTTGATTACCACAGCAAAAGTATTGGGGGGTAGATGATGTTTTTGGATTCTTGTGGGTGTAGATGATGTTAGCAATCTTTGATGGGGTCTAGATGAAATTTTTTCCAGATATTAGTTTTTTATTTGTATCTCAATTCACATGTATCATTTTATTCAGCCCAGTCCAACTTTGTATGTTGAATTATATACAGATTTATATACGGTTTCATATACAAAATTGTATACATATTTTATATATGGATTTATACTGCAGATTTTATATCAATTTTTACATCAAACTTTGAGAGTAATTTATATCAGCAGTGTAGTACATATGCCTATCAACCTCAGTTTATATATCAGATTCATGACAGATTCTAGTAACAAATTATATATCATTCCCAGATTTTGTTCACTTTTATATTGTATTCTATATCAGTCCCTAATATCAGATTTAATACCACAGTTTAAGATCAATTTAATACCAGAATTCAGATCTGTTTAATACCATACCACAGATTAGTTTAAGAGCAGATTTCATAACATTTTCATGTCATATAACAAATCAGATTTATAACAGATTATACATCAAATTTATCTATCAGTTCTAGTTTCTGTTCAGATTCTTGGGAACGATTTTGGGGTTAAAAGACTAATTAAACAGATATGAGTGGGAGGTATTTAAAGGGTTAATTAAGGTACTCATTTAATGTAGGACTGGGACTGCCTCGTGATTGCAGCAACGACCAGCCTACGTGTGCAGAAGAGGTAAGTGGAATATTTCAGAATTGCACCACTAGGGTGACACTTCGTAGTTTGATTTATGTTCTTACTTCTTTGCTTTATCCTTTTGTTTCAGTGTTGTATGAATGGATTGGTATTGATTATGATGTGTTCTATTCAATATTGATGTTATATATGCTTTTATCTTGTTATGCATTTTCTACATTTTAATAATATGCATGAGTTGAGATTTGTTACATATGTAAGTATTGGGTAACTTTAAGAATGTGATAAAAGGGTAATTAGTTATATTGGGTCTAGTAGAGGGTAATGAGGACAATAGAGTGGAGAGTAATTGTCATCTGAGTCGCTATCCATCACAACGCAGATAAAGAGAATGGGGGTCACGTACGGATGACCAGAAATGTGTTTTAGGATGTGGTTAACCCTCCACTAGAGCAATGGTAGATGATTATTCCTAGCAATTGGCCAAAAGTGAATATTAAATGAGAATTGTCTTGAAAGTGAAATTAAATGAGAGTTGTTTTGGAAGTAAATAAAAAACCAGTACTCTTGCATTGTTTATTGGCATTGTTTTTTGTGATCATCTTAGTGTTGTATTTTTGTTCTGTTCTTTTTACTATGCTAGTGAGCTCACCCCTTACCATGATATCTCAGATGACAAGAAGGTTGATTGGGAACAAGAGGGAGCATAGAGGATGCGCAAGCCTACCTTTAGTTTTAGTTGAAATTTCATTTATTAAAATGGATGTATAGGGTTTTGAATTCGTGTGAGGACAAGTACTTTTTATTTCATGCTTATGACACTAGACTGCCACTAGTAGGTTTTGATTGATTTGTTATTTTACTTATTGCTTGGAGTTGGATTATTTTACGGAAATTAAAGTTTAATTTTTAATTATTAGGTCGGTCGTTAGATCAATGCTCGTGAGGGCTGTACTCTTACCTCGTACAGGTTTGGGTCGTGACACAAGGCATTCTATAAGCTGTACCAAAATCGTGAAGTAACTCTCGAGTCTCGGTCAGACACTGGTTTCGACCGGTACAACTCTGTTTAGACCAAGACCAAGACGAAACCTTAGGCCGAACCCGAAAAGTACCAACTTTCGGTCCAAAGTAGGTTTCCACATGGTTTGGTTTATAAAAAGCTGGGTTTCGATCAAAACCTGTCGAAATACACAGGTTTCGACTCCAAAACCAAGATCAGGACACAGAAGCAACACTTATCAGGCTACACAGGACCAACATTTACGAGGCAATACTTATTTATGACTAATATCATTTAAGTAAATGTAACATTTACTTAAGTAAGCAAAAAACCTCCATTTGAATCTAATAAAAATAGTCTAAAATCCAAATTCCAAAAGGATAAAAAGTCAACCCTCCAGTTCAAGAACAAAAACTGTATTTTTGGATACATAGGCGATTTTCAACTTCCAAATGCTAGGCTTTTTTCCAAATATAAAAAAACTATAAATCTTATTATAGTAAAGCATCACTAAAAACCAAGAGTGCATCAAAATAATCTCTTGTTTTGATGCTCAAAAAATTATTTACATTTAGACAGACTTTAAACAGCATTCGAGTACTCTGAACAAGGTTTGACCGGAATGTAACTCCTTCATTATAACTCGGATTTAAGCAATCTCGGATTTGTTGGAAGTTGATTATGTTATCGTTGTAATGAATTCGATGTTGTTTGAATCCGAGTTATATTAAAGGAGTTATGCTCCGACCAAATTTTGTTAAAAGTACACAAATGTTAGCCATAAATATGTGTTGCATACATAACTCTAGACACAATCCCAAGTCTCAACGTACACTAGTGAACTTAGGTCCACACCACATATTATAATTTTGGATGTTTTTATTTAAACTAATGTGAGAATACGTGTAAAATGGTTAAAATAAGCTACAAAAAAAAACTCAGATCAAGAAAAACACTTTTGGGTCTCTAAACCATGCTTCGAGATGACCCAAGAAAAATCCCAGGTTTGAACCGAAATCTGATCAAAACCCTAGACAACTCGGCTTCGAGGCTGGTCAAAACCGGCACCTTGAACCTTAATGGAGATTCTCTCTAAGAGCTTACAAGTCAAAGCTGCCCTCAAAAGCATTGGTCCATCAAGCTTACTCACCTTGCCTTTGCCGATGAAATAATGATCTTTGCCAAAGCAAACTCCAATCAACTCGCTCCCTCACCTCCTCTCTTTCTTCTTTTGGTGCTATGGCACGGCTTCGAGTCAACAATCAAAAACTTCCATCTTCCTTGCATGGGTAAATGACAACACCAGAGAGCATCAAGTGTTTCAGGATTCTCCTAAGCTCCCTTCCCATTATACTTAGGCTTCCCTTTGATTTCAACAAAATTAACTGCCCACCATTGCTCACCGATATTAGACCGTCTCCAGAAGAAGCTCCAATTATGGAATGCATGATTCCTCTCTTAGGTGGGTCACCTAGAGCTCATCGAATCAGCTATGCCCGGTTCATACATTTATTGGGCAGGGGTCTTTGGCCATCTGAGATCAATCTCCCAAAAGATTGAATCCATGATGAGTGATTTCTGATGGAAGGGGACTGAGAGTAATAAATTTTTTCACACTTTAAGGTAGGCTTCGATCTGTCTCCCTAAGGACAAAAGAGGCCTTGGTCTTAGAAGAGTAAAGGAAATTAACAAAGTCTGCATCCTCAAGCTGATTTGGAGAGTGGAAGCCAAAAAGAAGACTACTTGGGTGGATTGGCTTTATGCTAAGTACCTTAAAAAGGATTCCATTGGATAGTGTCCTGTGGGAACGGCTCCCTCCTTGAACTTGGTGGAAGATTATACAAACCCCTAGACTAGGATACCATCAAGTCAAAAATAAAAAATGGTACCTCCACTCTTCTTTGGATGGAAAAATTGGCACCCCGAAGGAGTTTTCATCCATTCAGATGGAGAATGAATTAGACTCGACTCTGGCCATGATAGAATGACCCTGGTATCCTCCATCCTCCACACTGGCTTGTAGCAAGGCCGACTATCCTCTCACAAATTATCTCAAGCAGTCAAGCTTGGGCGGCTCTCCCATATAATTTTAGAAGACCCTAGAGGAGCGATGATCTTATCATCTGGGATGCAACTGCTTCAGGGCCTCTTCTCTTCCTCTTTTGCTTGGAACCTTAGTCGTTCTCAGGCAGACAGAGTCCCTTCGCATGATGTTGTCTAGTTCCAAAACCACATTCCTTGTCATAGCTTCATTGTGTGGAGAGGCATGACATAATCCCTTCCAAAAATGGTGTTCCTTCTTCATAAACATGTTCTTCCGCGATGCCTATGTTGATCATCCAATGAAAACATTAGCCAGCTCTTCTTTGTTTCCCTTTTCGAGCTGCATTTCGGAAGGGATCCTCAGCGCTGCTGCCCAAATGGAAGACAGATTAGAGCCTTTGAGAAAGAATGGAGATGGATTTGCAAGACTTTCAAAGAGAAGTTTCCTTGCGATACCATCAGTAAACTAGCCTTCTGCGCGATGATTTATCACATTTGGATATAAAGAAATCTCATATCTTGGACATCCAAATCCAGGACCTCAGCCAGATCTGGAATGCCATTGTTTTTTAGGTTCAAGGGTTCTTAATCCTGGTTCCTAGATCTTGCCCGAATTCTCCTAGGAATAGATTTATTGTAAATGCTTGGGACTTACCTATCCAATTCTAATGTGGATAGGATGGCCTATGAACTCTTGATATAATCTCCTTTTGGTTTTAGCCTTGTATCCTCTTTGGGTTTCAGCCTTGTATCCTTTTGTTAATATAATTCTTTACTCAGAGAAAGAGAGGAGGGGGGAATCCTAGGGTGATTGCTATTCACCTTGAAAAGCAACTCAATGATGAGCAGTACCCTGCTGTATAAATACTGTGGGCATTGAAAGTATGGTGACAACATACCAACTAAGCAGTATTTGAAGGAAAATTACACAAAAATATAATGATTAAATGCATGCAGAAGTAAATATCTTTAGTAACTAGCATCAAAAAAGCCACATACCAAATCATTGTTGCATTTTTCCAGGTCAAGAACCTTGATGGCAACTGTTTCATTAAATGGAATGCAGAGAGCTCTGTGCACAGTAGCACTGACTCCTTCACCAACTGCCTCATACAGCTTGTAATCTTTTGCATTAACCGGATATCTCTTCTCTGACATATGTTCCATGGTTCTGTCTTATAGCTACATCATTAATAGCCTCTGTACTGCATTTTTAAAACGCATACATAACTTGTAAAAAGTTGAGGAGGTGACAGCCAAATTAACAAGGGATCTCTTTCAACATGATAGCATCTTCCATCCATTCAGAAAGAAGTACGTGTAATTAGTTCTTCCATCAAGTTGATCTTCTCCATATATCCTCCTCTCATGCCAAAACATCCTAATCCAACTTGCAACTAGTTTCACAGACAGAAGTAACTCTAGCAGAAAAAGATTCCAATGTATCTTGAGATTTGGTATCACAGTTGTGGACTGGCATTCCGTCTATTCTCAAATACTCTTGAGCAACCTATTTATTCTGAGTACCATTACACCAGACAGTCTCCAATCTAATCTGAAAAATCATGGCAACCACGTTATCCAACTCTGAATTTTTAAAAATCCTTGGGTAGTGATAAAAATTCATGCCAAGGACATGCAAAAGCTGAAGAAGCAATATAGACAGAAGAAATAACAGCTGATTTTTTCAACCAAAAAAAAGGGCTGATTTTACTCCCCAGTGAACACCAAGAATTAGAAAGCATGGGCCAGGCCACCAGTTACAGCAAATAACAATAACAAAATGATTTTTTATAATAAAAGTAACGACCCTACTAAAACAAAAGCACAGGTGTAGCACGTTAATAATGGAACTGCAAAGGAATTTCAGAATGTCAAATGGATTGAAGGTTATGTGGTGTACTAGCATCAGGGAGCTTCATCACCTAGTTGGCCATGAACAAAAGCTTAATGCACAACATTTTATTTTAAACAAACTGTCTCACTAAGCCTGACCAGTGCTGGTGCTGTAAAGAATGCAACAAGACATCAGGAAAAATTTATTAAAAAAAGCTGAAATATTTAATTATTTATACAGTTCAAAATTTAATCAGTACATCTCAAGATGATCATAAGGTCCACTTCAATGACTACCATAATGATGCCTCTATGAAGAAATATACTCAACATATCAAAAGACTAGCCTTATCAACTATGTTGGTGAGAAGTTCTGAATCACTACCCTAGAAGTGATGAGTACTGGATCATGTTGTGTACGATGTACTTGATTATAAAGTGAAAAGTACTGGATCAGTCCCCTATTTAAGTAGGGGCACACTAGTCATCTTAAGAATTTAATAATTAAATAAATACCTAGGACCAGATCGGTAGGGAAAAAGTTACCCTACCAGTCGATCACTCTTTTCTCTCTCTCATCTCTCTTTTCTTTCTTTCTTCTCAGTTTCTGCCTTTGTCTATGTTTTGTTCCACTACGGTATCAGAGCACTAATCTATAGCTGATATCTTTCTCTTTTATTTTTCAAAATCCAGGTTCTTCTTTCTCTGGAACTAAGGAATAAATTTCAGTTTTCTGTTCCCTCCTTCTGTGTGCTGCAACCTAGTGGCTGTTGCCTGTCATAGTAGGTTATGTCCCTGTGATGTATATTGTAATCTTCCCTTCTAGTCAAATCAGCAATAGAAGGGAATGACATGTTCTGTGCCTAAGTATGGTGGTGCATGTGATTGGAGATTCAGCTGTTAATGCTGCTGTGATTGAAACCCTAAAAGTTCTTGCAGCTGTAACTGAGTAACTATGAATTGATTGTGGGTGGTGGCTGTCGGCAATGTGCGTTCTGGCCATTAGAAGGTTGCTGATTGAACCTTGCTTGCTATCGGCAGTGTGGTGGTTCGTTTGCAGCTTATTAGAAGGGTGCTGGTTGATATCTACACTTTCATTGTGGCGAGTACAGTGGCTGTTTTCTGCTCTCTTATTGCTGTTGGATTAGTAGGATGGCTACTAGTAGCGAGGGAAAACTGCCGAGTGACATCAATACAGTCCAGACTTCATCTATTATATTGAATTCATCAAATTACTGTGGGAACAAGCTGTGAAGCCTTATTTTGGGTCAAGGGGGAAATTACATGTTTTGGTTGATCCCCCTCCTAGTAAAGACAATAAATTTATCTGGATTGGATGAAAGATGATTATTTGCTTAAACATTGGCTATGGAATGGTATGGAACAATCTACTAGTGCCAACTTATGTTCTATCCAACTGCCAAAGTGGTTTGGGTGCGGTCCATAAGAGTTTTATTTTTAGTGTGTACCAGATTTATGAAAACATTTTTAAAAAGGAACAGGGTGATAAATCTCTTACTGATTAAAGTGCTTTAAAAGGCAAGTGGGAAGAACTAAATCAGTGTCAGCCTTGTAGTGCTAATATCAATGTTCTCAAAAAGCAAATGGCAGATTTTCAAGTTGCCAAATTTCTCTCTCAACTACATCCTGAGTTCAAATGAGTTAAGATCAGATGTTTGCAAGCAACAACTTGCCTTCTACGAGCAGTGCCAATGCTAGACCAAAGCATGTTAATGTTCTTCATCTTCTACTCCCACAACAACATATTAGGAGGAGAATTCTGCTCTTATCTCTACTGCTGGTGCTGGACATGTTAGAGGAGCTGCCTTCCGAGGTCCATACTTGGTCATGTGTTCCAAGTTTAGCATGTAAGATGTATATGCTCCAGTTTGAGGGGGAGTGTTGGTGATGTTAAGATTCTTAGTCTTGGTGTTGATTATTACCACACTAGAGTTGTTACTAGTATTGGTGAATTTGGTGTTGTTTAGTATTTTCTTTGTTTATCTAAGTCCTTTCCTTATGTAATTGAGTCAGCTACACTATGGGTAGCCGACCTATTTTAGTTTATATTCTATCAATATAAATATAACAGTAGGAGAGACCACTCTCTCTCTCTCTCTCTCTCTCTCTCTCTCTCTCTCTCTCTCTCTCTCTCTCTTGTTCTTCTTCTTCTCCATTCTTTCTTTACATTGTACCTGGTATCGGTGCAGTTGATCTGATCTGCCATTTTGAGAGTCATTTAAGTTCAACATTTTGGTGTGCCACCATTGCAGCCCCTATTGTTTATGGTATTGTTCTATTCTACTTTTCATTCTCTGCAAGATCTGGAAAGTCATCACTGCAAGTAATTCTATTCAGTTTCAGATCTGTATCTTATCGGTCAATCCATATTTCTTGTTTAAGTGCTCCTATAAATCAGGTTCTGTTATCTCCCATAATGAGATGCTATGGTTCTATCTACTCCTATTATTCTGTTGCTGATATCAAGTTAAGCTAATTGATTTTATTTTCTCTTTTGCTTTGATCTGTTCTGCCAGCTGGTTATTTTAAACTAATAACATATTAAGATTAGTTAATCCTAATCTGATCTGCTGTGCTCTTTATTCCTATTCTGGGCCACTGGTTTAGTAGTAGTTCCTATGACTTGTCCTAATTCAATCTGCTATTTTGAGTGCCAACGGATGTTATAGATTAGAATCAATCTATCCTGATTTGATGGGATCCTATCTCCATTATTTTGCCATTGATTTCAATTATGGTCAGATGTGCATCCATTAATCATCAATACTGGAGATTCTTTTTGTTCCTACGACAATTGTCCTTTACTTGGTGGCTGATCTGTTATTGAAGAATCCCACTTGGATATCTCCTAAACCTGTGGCAGCCATATCTCTTTTGGCCGACTCTTCTTTTCAGAGTCCTTTTGTATAGGAAATAAATCGTGCTGTACTCCTTTTATTCAGGGAATCATTACTTTTTGGGTGACCAGTATTAACGACTGGTCTGCTGTCAATTGAGTATCCCTTTGCTGCTATCAGAATTAAGTGTTTTTTTTATTCTGAATCTCTGATGTACTGTGGTAATCACATCAGTGACCGATTCGGTCGTCTCCACCGAGATCTAATTTCCTGGTAGTATCTATCACAGCTGTCTCATGCTTATCTCCATATTAAACTGAATGCAATAGTATTACTTCTTATCGATCGAGGTGTAACGCCCAACCTCCAATCAACCATCAAGATATTGTCCTCTTAGGCCCATGAGCCTCAAGGTTTTAAAACGAGTCTTGACATGTTGAGGAGGTTAACGGTTATCAACTAGCTCAATCTCTTCCCCCTAACCAATGTGGGACTAAGTCTGTACACCCTTATCGATCTCCCAAACCACCTGGTACCCGTTGTATCCTAGGATGGTTGGTACACTCCGCCCTCAAGTGTCACACCAAGACTGTTCTGTTGGGTAGATTGCTGATGTGTCATTTTATGTTTTGAGGAATTCTATCCCCACTAGGATTTCTCAATTACTCTCATATCCACCCTTGGATCGTATTATATCTTATTGTCCAATCATGTTATGATACATTGACCTTTGCTGATCTGTCTTTGCAGCATCACAACTTTGACTTTCAATTCTAGTAAAAAAAACACTTGCACGTGGTCAGTAATCCAACAGTCCTAGGAGTCTCCCATAACTCTTAATACAACCGTTGGATCGTTTTAATATTGGGATATTTCACTTATTGTTATACTTGCTATTATGTGTTAAACTGTGGTTTTCATCTGACCGTCAGATCAGGAGTTATTATGAGCTTTATATTCTGGTTCTAACCAGTTCACTGCAATTCTAGCTATTTGGGAGTCTCTCCCTCATCAACATTCTAATCATATTACTGCAAATCTGCTCTATCAGTTCCATGCACATTGCTACTATCTACTGTTGTTGCAAGGTGTCTGCTCTAGTGTGCTGTTATCTACTGATTGTCTGGTGCTCTCTGCCACAAACCTGTTCATATGTTACTTCCCTGCACCTGATCTACGTAATGCTAGTACAATCTGGAACCGTTTCTGCACTTTGTTGCTGCCGCAAGCCACCCAACTGCTACTGCCTTCTTTGTTCTGCTCAAGTTTGTGCCTCCCGTCATAATTTGTCCATTTGGAATGTTTCAAGTGAGGGGCAGAAGGTGTTTATATCTGTTCAAGTTCATGTCTACTCATTGAAGAGAGCCTACTAAAATAGTAGATGCAACCTCTCCTACCAGTTGCACCTAATGCAACCTCTACTACCAATTGCACGTGATGTAATCTCTACTACAGTTGCACATGATGCAACCCCTACAACAAGTTGCACCTGATGCAACCTCTACTACCATTTGCACCTGATGCAACCTCTACTACCAATTACACGTGATGCAACCTCTACTACCAATTACACGTGATGCAACCTCTACTATCAGTTCGTGTTTGATCGTGTTGAAGCCTACTAGTTTGTGTTTGCTCATGTTGAAGCCTACAAGTACCTTTTTGCTGTTGTTGGAGCCTACTACCTTTTGCACGTGTTTGTTCATGTTGGAGCCGGCTAGTACTACCTAAAGACCGGTGTTGCAGTTCATATATGTTCTTGCTATTCCAAGCTAGGGCATATTCCAACTTGAGGAGTGTTGAGATTCTTAGTCTAGGTGTTGAATTGTACCACACTAGAGTTGTCACTAGTAGTGGTGCTGTTCAGTATTCTCTTTCATTATTTAGGTCCTTTCCTAACATAATTGAGTCGGCTACACTAGCCGACCTTTTTTTTTAGTTTCTATTCTATTATATAGCAGTAGGAGGATAGACCACTCTCTCTCTCTCTCTCTCTCTCTCTCTCTCTCTCTCCTGCCCTTCTTCTTCTCCATTCTTTCTTTACTTTGTTACAGGTGACAAGTACCGAATCACTACCCTATTAAGTGAGATGGTACCGGATCATGTTGTCTCAGACAAACTATATTAAAATGACGAGATCGGTAGAATAACTTTGTCCCTTCTGGTCAATCACTACTCTTCTCTTCACTTTCTTTCTTTCTTCTCAGTTTCTTCCCTAGTCAGTGTTCTGTTAAACTACAAAATATGTATCAAGTATCAACTGCATGCTGATAATTACTTTTTTCCTCTTTTTCACCCCTCAAATATTTTGCTTATTTTATTGCATGGGGTGTATTCACTATGACATATTCGATGATCAAAATTTCTCCTTAATTACCTTATAAATGCTCCTTCAACTAACCCCAAAAAAAAAAATCCTTCTCAATTTCAATGTTTGGCAGTTGATATTGCATGCCTATCCTATTGAATCAACTAGAAGGCAATATGCATGGCAAGGACTACCATACTTAAACCATGCATACTTGACAAGGGCACTCAGCATTAACAGAAAAGGTCAACTTGACCATAAGCTGAAAGTTGATTGGATAACATAAATGATCACTCTATGAATGCTATACAAGAAACTCAAAGTCGTCATTTCGGAAAGTAAGTACCAAAAACAATAGCCACAAATATATGTTCAGCAATAAGAAGTGTATGCAAGGGATTGGACAGCATTTCTGTAAGAGATTTGAATTCTTGAAAGTATTCAACAAAAAATAAAACATAGTTCTAGCTAACACCTTTTTAGTTGACCAGCGGGTAATAATTTAGTCTAAAAAATTTGCTTCTCAATCTGACAAAGGTACCATACTACCATGCTTCTGGATTCCGATCAAGTCTATTTTTGTTTTATAAAGGCATGAAGGAGAAGACCTTATCTAGATGGTGGACACATGTCTAATTAAAAGGATTCAAAAAGAGTCCAACAGAGAAAACTTTGACAGGAAAATTGCTCTACAGCCTCATAAGAGAACCATACAAGAAGGGATGGAGCTCATATCCAGTAAATTGTTTCCACTTTCCAATCAAGTCCTCTGCCTTCTGAATAGTATCGCCATCATTCTTTTTTTCTTTCTTTTGAGAGATATGGTTCCCATCATTTTTAAGAGTACAGATTCACCAACCCAATCTATTTCTCTGTACTTAACCACAGTGAATTATATCATCCAGATTCACAATTGGTTTTAACTCCCAGCTGGCATGTCCTCTTTGAAGTGTCATGTTCCAAAAGATAATACGAGGGGGAAGACCAATATAATCCCTTATATCATAATGTTTGGTTGGGGTAGGAACTGACATACTATAATAGACACAAACGGATCATAGTTGCTTAGTTGAACCATAAGGAAGAAGGAGAAAGGTGTTACTTTAGTTTACGTGAAAGGCTTTGAAAATTTAGCATCCTAACAAGTAGAACGAATATTACAGGCTCTCAACCAAAAAATGGGCCATAATAAAATACAAAGCCCGCTTTCACAAGGTCCTGGGAGGGGTGGATCTGGATCCATCCTAGTTTCTGCATTTTTTTGCACGAAGTGACCACCCTAAGAGTCTTAGACTCGAATCACATCTTCAAGCAAGCAATCCAAGCATTTACCATAACAGCAAGTACAGCCCCTAGATAATGGTCTCAAATAACCTAGTTAACTCAACTAGGAAGTGACAAAGCTATATTTTCATTTATCAAATATGTGAGCTGAACAAACCCAATTTGTCCACTAATACTCCCTCCTCTTACTAAGGCCCTGAAAGGAAAAAAAAATATTACAGCTACCTCCCTTTACGTTTGCCCGAATTTCAATTTCCTCCCAAACGTTTCAAACAATTACGAATACCTCCCCTACAACGACTACTAAATTACAACTATATCCACGCCCTTAGGTATATTTTGTTAGATGCTGATGGCCAATAATTTTCTAATGACCAAACTAACCCCATTACATCTACCTCCCCTGTGCTTTTCCCTTCAACTTCTTCTTGTGCAACTTAATTTTTTTCTGTTTTCTTCTCCTTTTTCTTCTGCGATTTCCTCCTCATCTTGGAGCCGTCTAGTCATCCACCTGAATCTCTTTACCCAAACTCCTTTGTGTTGTATCCCCACCTACACCCTAAACACCTATTGCATCGCGATCATATGTGAAGTAAATCACCCAAACTTCCATTTGGCATTTACTTGTAAACAATAAGCCAGCAATCCCAAGCAAATCGATGCAATCGAAGTTGAAGATGAAAAACATTGAAGGACAGACTCGAGTGCCGCTGAAGGAAGTGATCCCTAATTGCGTGAAACGGTGGTTTGAAGACATGCTCAAGGAGGCCAAGGCAGGGGACACTGGAAAGTAGGTCCAACTCGGTCAGATGAGTCTAGCATGGAAGATGATCACCACCACGGAGAGGCAAACCCGTGAGACAGAGCCCCTGGCCCTCTCCAATTCTCAACTTGTTTCGACGGTGGCATCGACGTTCAAGGCAGAGAGCCCTGGTGCTCCATCGGAGAGCTCCGTTGATCTTCCCAATCGGCACACTTCTTCCCTTCTTCAGCTTCAATTCGAATTCAACGATTTGCTGGTAAGCTCAATTTTGGAGCAAGCAATCTTGATCTCCTTTGTGAACGACCATCACTACGTTATTGCGACTCTGAAGACGAAAGATATGAGATTTCGATGACTCACAAAGACTCATCTGTAGAATGGGGATCCGAATAGAACAGTCCAAGCAAACGGCTTTCATCATCCCAGGAGCATCGTGTTTCAGATGAAGAGAGAAAAAGGGATGAGAGAGAGCAAAGAAAGGGCGAGAGAGAAGGGGTGAGAGAGCAAAGAAAGAATAGAGGTCTCTTGTGGCTTCGTGGATATAATTGTCTATTGTAGGTTAAGTTTAACAACATTAGAAAAAATGGGGCAGTTGTAATTTTTTGAAACGTTTGGGAGGAAGTTGAAATTCGAGCAAACGTGAGGGAGATAGCTGTAATTTTCCCAAACAAAAGGATTTTGTAAGCCAATGAGAAATGGAAGAAATATGAGGGGGAAAAGCAAAGCGTCCACAAAAATTAGAAAGAAGAAGAGAGGATGATTATCATGCTAGAAACGTGACAAAAAAACCATTAGTAGATACCTCCTACCAAGTCTAACTAGACCATCGAATGAAATAGAAAGAATCACTTCAAACCAGATGCAGCATCACTAAATCAATGCTCCCAAATATGTTGGAATCCCTGTCAAGGAGACCAAAATTAAAAAAACATACTTGACTACACCAAGGGAATGATGTTAAAAAGTGTTTTAGTTCCCTAGGCAAAAAACTAAGGCGAGTTATCAAATTCAAGCATCTTGACCAATCAAATACTAAGGCAAGTTATCAAAGTCAATTATCTTGACCAATCGGATGACCAGGCATAGGAAGCTTATGGTTTACTGACTCTGATTGCCATGAAACTGGACAAACCCAAACAACTAGTTAGAGTATCTCCTTTTTTTTAACATCAGAAATTCGATGCCACTTTCCTTGTATCCTTCAAGACTGATCCATCCCATAGCCAAATCAGATTGGAAGGACACAGGCTCCCAGCATTCAACTTTGGTCTGATCAGACCGTTTGGAGGAATGCCGGTCCATCATTCGATCGAACTGATTGATCCGGAATGCGTAAAAGCAAGCAATTCCGTTGATTATGACTACCCTTCCTTTCATTACTTTCAGGGAGTTAACTGATCATATGAGAAATGTGAATGCGATACTAGGTCCTAGACACCATAGAACCACTAGAAGAAGCAGAAATAGTGTTCCTCCCTCCACCCATCAGACTTCGGCCCAAGTCCACGAAAATCCCACCATAGTTGCTTTCAATCCAGGATGACCCGTAACTGAGATCAGAATCAACGATTACAAGCTCTGTGGGAACTCATGATAATGGCAGAAGCACTTTTACCGGATGAAACGATCTTATTCCAAATAGGTTCCAACAGTGAAGAAGAGATCACTCTGGATGATCCACGAGATCAAGAGATCAACATGATCTTCGTCAATGATACAGAAGAGAGGGGTTATCCGGAAGTAGAAGCATTAGCCGACCAATTCGAATGTGATATCTTCATCACACTCGGCCTGACCTTCAAAAAGCTGGTTTCCCACGGGCTTATAGCTTTAATTAAACACAGGCCAATATCTACTTCACCCCCAATCTAGTACAAGTCAGATCAGTACAGTGAGTAGTGAGTACAGTACTACAACCAAAATGGCCACCTCACAAATGAGTGCATAGTGTTAAGCCATCAGATACAGGACATTCTAAAGCAAGGGAAATGCTCAATCCGTCCAAAAGAGCAACCCATGTGACGGACAACAGTCTCCCAAATCATAACAAAATTATTTTATTCTCGCATAACTAACATTACTCTAGGAATTTTAGAATTCATAAGAGAAAAATACATAACACGTGAAACTAGAGGTAGAGAGGGGGCAGGCTTGGACACCCCAAGTCTAACTAGGGTTTTAACTTGTCCAGCCCCAAACCCAATTTGCAAATAGGCTCAGGTCAGGCTCCAAAGATTTCTTCAGTTTGTAGCTTCATGGCAGTCTAGGGTTTATTTAGCCAAAAAATAAGATAGATTATGGGGCCTAAATTCAAGGTTGCTTTGATCCCCCCCCCCAAAAAAAAAAAAAAAAAAAAACTATATGGACCCCAATGGATGATGTCATCATATTATATAATGAAGCCCCAATTGCACTCGGGTTAGGAATACCATCTGGACCAACTGTTAAAAAGAGAAATCCCAGTACTTCAGACTTACACATAGATTCAACTTCAACAAGGGGTAAAATAACCCCACTTCTATTATTTATAGAATTCTTAAAATCCAAATTCAAGTAGAGATTGGGAAAGATGACACTCAATCCAATATGAAATCACTATTAAAACAGATAAAGATGCTGGAAATCAAATGTGAACTGCAGAGAATAATCAAAAATCAATTGAAGCAACCCCGATTGGCTCAAACCTGAAGCAAATGTCCAGGAGGACCTAATGGAACAGAAAGATTGAAATCTCCTCTGTTTTGATTTGTGTGATTGAGCAGGATTGGATTTGTGGTTAGCTTCAGATAAACTAATCTGAGATTCAATTTGACTACTCAAAATGAAAGATAAATTCAAGAAATCAGTACAAATATTTAGAACACTAGCAATAGCCAGAACCGAAAACCAGCATAGAAAAACTAAAACTGAAGAATGAATCATGTGACAATAACTTCTGGTACTGTAAATTGGAGAGTAGATTCAAATTAGTAGGTAATATTTGAAGGAATAACCTGATTCAAATAGTCTTTCTTAGGAACTCCTTTCCTTAACCAGACTATCAGTTTTTGTCTAGTGAATCTTTTCCTATCATGATTATAATGTTGTGGGTGGCCATCGGTAAGCCATGTAAAGGACTATTGTATATATTCTCTTGCTTCCATCAATAAAGGTTGTTGCTCATCAAAAGGGGGGAGAGAGAGAGTAAGGCAGGATAGTTCACGGATTAAAAATTTTGAGCTAGTGAGAAAACTGAAGAATCATTGTTTAATGAAAAAGATAGACACCTAAATTGCCATAAATGGTGGAGGGACTTCAGACCCCTCGCCTCAAGGTTATATCTTGGGTTTTGGAGGATATGAGAGAATTGAACAAAGACGTCATTACCACTTCCAAACTTCAGCATACGATCAACCTTAACCAACATGACTCTTTATTCTTTTTGGTTGAAGAATTACAAGTCTCTTGATGCTTCAAAAAGCAGCACGAAACGTGTTTCAATCACCTCTTAAAAAGAATGCAAAATAATTCCTCAACATGCAGCAGAACTGAATCACATTCACTCAAACTATCATCAAAACTTTCACCCTGAACAACAAATACTACCCTAACGCAATAGACTCACTACCGAGTTAATCTCCTATAGAAATTGTTTCTATCCTCACAAAACTAAAGTCGGTCAACGTTTTTGGTTTTGGAGAGGGGATCTTGCCACACAAAAATTTCTTTTTTTTATTTCCGGTCCTTAACGCAAAAACATATTCATACCCATCTCCCTTAACTTATTAAAAGAAGAATTACAGAAGCCCATCAGTTTATTGGTTTAATCAAAATCAATTTCAACAATGAGGCTATGACTAACTACCACAATTCTTCAGTTTCCATTTACTTCTAAGCATTCCAGAAAATGAAGAACTCAATGAAGTACGAAAATACAAAAACACAGAATGAATAACCGATTGCATGTAAAGAAAAACAAATTCAATCAGAACCAAAGTACCTTTTTCCAAGTATATCTTCTGTTAGAACCTAGGGTTCAAACCATCTCCTTTCTCATTTACACTCGAACCACAAATGAATCTAGCGTATAAAAGTATTAATGTATCTGTTAGATTCCTCCAGATGACGAAATGATTAAAGATCTTAGCTGTTCCGGATGACTTGGTTTGCGATGGTCTCTTCCACCACCAACAGAGTCACAGGCAGCTATATCTCTTTTTCGCTTTGTTTCTCTCCGTGAAATTTAGAAAAATAAAATTTTATATATATATATATATATATATATATATATATATATATATATATATATATATATATATATATATATATATATTTATTTATTTATTTATTTATAGAAACCAACATCGCGGTAAAATATAGGAGCGATTTACGGAAATATAGCTAGAAAAATAAATAAATAGGAGTTTAGTACGGAACTACAGCAGGTTAAAAATAAAATATAAAAATTAGAAATTTGGTAGGTGAAAGATGTAGTCTCACTATATTCTCATTTTTATGTAAAAACCTTTTATTTTGGCGAATTTTGGTCATTAAAGCCTATTATCTACGTGGAAGGCTGACATGACCACTTATGGCCACTGAAAAATTGGGAACCCATCGTGTTGGCCCATGTCAATAACTTAAATCTTTTGGTAAATTATTATTGTATGTATTTGTTGAGGCGCCAAGGTGACCTAAACTGGTGGAGAAGTATCAAGAACCTTGGCATTGTAAGGGTACATTTTAATTAGATGATTTATATAGAAATAAGATGATTAACGCATTAATTTTAATTGTTTCTAATATATATGTATGATTCCATGCATTATGATATCTGTAAAAAATATTACAAATGGCATTAATTAAAAAATAAAAAAATAAACAAATAAAACAATGGTGATACAATAAGGCGACCAACCACTTGTCTAACTCGCCCGAACAACTATGGAATGTATTTTATTTTTCTAAACATCATAATTCATCTTCTATGCCATGTAAAGAGATGACTATATCCATTCCAATCGTTTTATAGAGAAAACACCTCTCCTATGTATCCCGTGCATGTGTATTAATAATCTAAATATTATCATGTTTTTCTCCACAAAAAAAATGGTTTTGATTAAAAACAACTTGTATATTTGAAAAATCATATTTTTCTTGTGGTTTTTGAAAACGTCGTATTCCTTTGTTATATCAATAACTACCTAAAAAAATATTCCATAGCATCAAAATAATTGACAATGAGAAATAATTGACATGCGCAACTATAAAGTAATTGAGGTATGTTTCCATTAAGAGGGACACCAACTAAGTTGCCAACTTACATATTCCCAACCCACTAAGAGAAGTAGTATGAGGGATCTAGTTGCGTTTGCATATAATAACAAAAATATAGTGAAACACTGCATGCATAATTGTGTACGAACTTGTCAATACTTTTGACATTGGGCAGAAATACTTGGTTTCTTGTTTTTTTCTATCCATTGGTGAACAATTGATCATATTTAATCTTAATAAATTCAAAATATTAATTTACCATTTAGAAGTAGTTGTTTGAGAAATGTGTCTTTTGGTAAAAGTATTTGGGCATACTCCTTGAAGACAATCATTAGTATTTTCCTCATACTCTCCTATAAATAGGGAGAAGTATATATATATATAGCATTGCGATTGTCAAATATCGTTCACTTAAATCCAAGATCCAATCGTTAAAGAGGCACTCTGTTGGGTTTTTTAGATTTTTAAAAACAAAAACAACTAAAAGTTTCAAAATTTTGACTTTTTCCCTAATTTCGGTTTTGGAGGGAAATTTTCCCACTTATATTTTTTGGTTGGCATAGCTTGTAGGACTTGTTTTAGTCACATATTGCTTGGAGAAGAAAGATTAAGAAGGTATATATATATATATTGTGTGACGTATAACATCTTGAGCCCTTAAATGAAAGGATGCCTCTAGAGGGAAGGGTCCGGGGTTCTTTTCACACACGCCAAAATAAAAGGTTTTTACATAAGTGGAAGAAGCTTCGACTTCTCTCTCTCTCTCTCTCTCTCTTCCACTCTTTCTTCCTCTCTCTCTTATATATATATATATATATATAAACATATATAGTATATATATCATAAAGTATATAATGCACATGGGATGAACCGGTTTGGTTTGGACCGGGTTGGACTGAATTGGGCTTGAACTGGGTCAGGTTGAGACAGGCTTTTCTCTCTCATTCTGTCTTTTTCATGAGCTATTTCGGCTCGCCGCTCTGCATGGGATCCTTCGATGACTTTTGTCCCAAATTTTGTACGTCTACTTTGAAGATTACTGAAATGAAGAACAATGATGTTTGAATCACCTGTTTCGGATGTTGGATGACCAAAATATGAAGAATTGAAGTTTTGATGAGCATATCGGCTTGCGGCTCCGCATGGGATCCTTTGGAGACCTCTGTTCTAGATTTTCTACGTCCAATTTGTAAAGGACGGACAATGGAGCACGCTGGCGCTTGAATAGCTTGATTTGGATGTCGGATGATCAAGATATGACCGACTGAAGTCCAATCGATTCAATTCATGATAATTCGCCCAATAAATCATTTACTTATGATAATTTGCAGAAAAGCCCCTGGATTTTTAATGCACTTTTCATCCTACTAAAATCGTGATATCTTCTTTGTTTGATATCGAAATTGAGTGATCTTGGTCTCATTCCGAAGGTATTTCCAAGACCTACGCATCCATGCATATGGCAGCCCATGACCTTGCTGTGGGTCTTGCCAAAATCAGCCTCAAAGTCGTCAAAAAATCCAAACCTTCAATTAGGACCCGCTACCTTTCCAAATATGCCGTACACTCCCTTATACTTTTCTAAAGTTTCACTCACCTCCCCTCCTTTGCTGTCTGTAAATCAACAAGACTCTGATCGACTAGGGATGACAAAAATGGAATGCTTACAACACTACAAGTTTTTGCATTTTAGTCATTTAGGGATAACATTCTCTTGCGATTTTTAAAATATTTTCTTATTTATTATAGTGACAGTAGCGTTCAAGCTTTTTATGTTTATCTATATCTTTTATATATATATATTTGTAGGATTGTTGGGTTTTTGTGGAAAGTAGGTCATTTTGGTCATTTGGGAGTTATATTCATTCACGAATTTAAGAAATGGTTTTCCTAATCATATTAGCATCAGAGATGTTTCTCTGTTGTCTTATGATTCATTTTGATTTTATATATGTATATATTTAGCATTTTTGGTGTTTTTAGGAATCATGCTCTAGGAAAGTTATTTTAGTCATTTTGTCTATTTATTTAATTCTAATTATATTTAATATGTGTTATATGCTATAATATCATTTTAGGATGCTTATGTAATTATTTAACTATTTTTTTCTTTTTATTCATTAATTAAGAATATCCCATTTACGATATGTAAAACAACAATATGTAAATATTGCATGCTTGTAGACTAGGATTTATTTTATGTTTTACTAATAATAAATAATTTAATTTAACTTTATTTAACATGTAAATATTTAGTTAATTCCATTTTATTTTTTGAAAAAAAAAATTAATTTGTAGAAATGCATCCACAAGTCTTAATTCCCTTTATATATATATATATATATATATATATATATATATATATATATATATAATAATTCCCACCAAATCCAATGTTTTGACACGTAAGACCAATACAATTGGTACACTCTATGTTAATTAGGTTATTGGTTTTTACTGAAAACAACTCTCAATGAAACTTGAGATGGTAAGCCTATATATGTTCTTTATGAAATTATAATTAAATTACATTATTTTTGAAAGAGTCCATAAGGCATTGCATAAGTCATAATGCAGCCAAAATTTTAATAATAATAATAATAATAATATTAAAGACAACCAAGCAAAGTCCAATTAATGGTACAAATCATGTACTAGAGATTTAACAATTCAAAAAAAAAAAAATGGTGAAAATTTAAAAACTCAATTATAGACATAGTATAATAGGTTTCTTCAACGTCATCATAAACTACAAGTAGAATGGAGCCAAATACATCAATCCCTTTTGTCAAATAAGGGATGAGTCTATAGAAAAAAAAATTGTAGGTTCCCATCAAACCTTCTCTTTTACTTGAGAAAGTTTACACAAGTGGCCTAAACAAACAATACCTAATAAGATAATATTATTTTTCTATACAGATAAGATAAAATGTTAAAATAATGATAATAACAATCCCTAAAAACATTTAAGAGTATTTAAAAACATGTTCTATGAACATCACAATGGAAAAAGATCCCCACAACGACAACGTCATTGTGGGGATCGTTGTGGGGATTATTTTCCGTAACCTCTCACATAATTCACACACACTATCCTCTTGGCAGTTTCTCTCTCCTCCTTTCGATATTGTGGGCCTTATTGAAGATCTTAATTCCTACATACTTATTTGTACAGTGGCGTTGTAAGTCCCGTTGAAAATCTTGATTCTGCATATCTTTTGCTTGTGAAGGAGATCCCTTCATGTCATGACCAATAATATTGAACCACAAGGGCTCACCATTTTAAGCTTTCAAATCATATATCATATATATGACATATAATATATATCTCTTGCGTTGACCATACGTCTATTTGTTGAGTCCCTATCAACTTACAATTTGCCATGCATTGAAGTTTTCTATTTTAAATTACTATATTTTTTAATTTTGTCCATTAAGCTATGTTTAGATCTCAATAAAATAAAATAAGAGAAAACAAATTTTTTTAAATGAAAAAGAGATAGAGGCATAAAGTGAATATTGTTTCATCATTATGTTTATTGTTTTTTCCTTTTTTTTTTTTTCTTTTTTTTTTTTTGTGTGGCATTTAAACATAGATTTACTGCAAAACAATCTTATATTGACATGTTCTTCTTAAAATGAGACTATTTTTGTTTCCTGTGGTATAATTAGACCTTCTTACTAGCCATACAGCAAATCTTGTTTACTCTAAGATTTACTTGATGGTTGTATATTTCACACACACATGGACACACAAAATAATAATAATAAAATAAAAACTTGATGGTTGTATTAATTAATGGAACCGTTGCTTTAATGGCCTCATTGTGTATGATGAGTTAAGAAAAGTGGAATCGACTGAAACCCTAGAAATCTAGTATAAATCAACGGCAATCGAAACCAGCCGATTATGACGATTCCTATCTCGATTATAGGCAATTTGACACGGCCAATTGTCTCACTTTTGTTAGGGTTCAATGACAGCCAATTGTAATTGGATCAAAACCATAGTTAGTAAGTTCAGGAAACATTCGGGTATATGAACATACGTATATTAAGCGCAATCAAACTTTGATACGGGGATTAAAAATCTTGTTCAAAAAATCACATAACATTAATACATACGTGTTTAATATAATAACCTTTTTACTAAAAATATGGATACATATTCATTATGCAATAGACATCTACATCATTCAACAATAACATATAAATACAAATTTATAAACAGACAAAATTTGCAACCCAAGAAAATACACATAAAATCGTCATATCATTAACATAAAACACATGTCAAAGCTAGAAGGATTCATTCGGAAGTGTTGTTCTAGGAATTTTGGAAAAAATAAAAATATAAGGAGAGTTCAGATCAGCTGCATGTACTATAAGAGAAACAACTCTTCTAGTACGCTATTTGGATGACAAGTGTCATATATAAGGGTGTCAACGGGCCGGTCCGGGCCAGTTTCGGTCCGGGTTGAATCGTTGTCGGATTTTATAAGCCCAGCCCAAAACATGTCCATTAAGAGTTCGGGCTGGGTTGGGCTGCGCTGGACACAATAACTATCGGGCTGGTCCGGTGTCGGTTTGTTATCGGGTTTGGCTTATTGAGGTGATTTCGGGCTGGTTCGGTTCGGACCGGGCTTATCAAGCTTATCGAGCTTATTTTATATGTAAGATATATAGCCCATGTTATTATTTCTATCTATAAAATTAGCATCATTCCTTCTATATACATGTAATTCAGTAAATTATAACAATTAACATACTCTTTTCAACTATAGATTCATATAATCTTTCCGATCAAGAAGTGAACTATAACAGTGTAATATAATCCATCAAAATTTAAAACTATTAAAATTAAGAAACTGGGTCTGGATGGACCTTACTGGTGTTCGGGTTAGGTATTATTGGTTCGGACTAGTTCGGGCTTCTTAACGGGCTGGTCCGGTCTGATTTCGGTTTGGGCTGAAACGGTGTCGGGCTTTACAAGCCGAGACCGAAACCTGTCCATTAAGGTCCGGTCCGGGTTGGGTTTGGGTTATATCGGGCTGGCTCGGTCCATGCTATCGGGCCGGGCCCATTTTGAGTTCACGGTGCTAACTTCCGTTATCTAAATAAATTCTATTTTTTAATTCCTTTTATTTAATTAGGTAATTGATTTGGTGAATTGACAATCAAGATTTTAAGGTAAATACTTAATCTATTAGAAATAAAACTCTAACAATATTTAAGGTAAGTAAAGTTATTAGAAATAAAACTCTTAACGGTTTTTAATTTTTTTTATTTCTATTTTATTTTATCCATTACTTCCTATTTTAATGGTGAGCATACTAAATTAGTGATTTTTTGTTTGAAAAATAAAATTTTCCTTAATAAAAAATCATATTTGAATGTCAAAGAAACTTGTTGATTATCTAATGTTGTGAAACCATTGGGGAAAGAGCACCAATCCAATATTCATGATGAAGAAAATAATGTTCATTCTCTTTATCATAATTTCCCCAATGGGTTCGCAACTTCCTCCTAGGTTTTATTTTGGTTTCAGTTTTTTATACTAAAACTTATGAGGAAATTGTGAACCCGTTGGAGAAATCATGACAAAGAGAAAGAACATCATCTTCTTCATCATAAAACTTGAATTGATGCTCCTTCCCCAGTGGTTTCACAACATTAAATAATAAACAAGTTTCCTTGACATTCAAATATGATTTTTGAAGAAAATAACTAATTTAATTTGCTCACCATTAAAATAAGAAGTAATGGATAAAAGAAAATAGAAATAAAAAAATAAAAAATCGTTAAGAATTTTAGCAAATCATTAGAGTTTTATTTCTAATAGATTTACTTACCTTAAAAATCGTTAGAGTTTTATTTCTAATTGTTTAACTTACCTTAAAAATCATGATTGTCAATTCACCAAATCAATTACCTTGATAAAATGAATTAAAAAATATAATTTATTTAGCTAACGGAAGTTAGCACCGTTAACTCCATAGGACACTTGTCGTCCAAAGAGCGTGTTACTCTTATAGTATGTGCAGCTGATCCGGACTCACATAAGGAGGGAGAGATAGAGACAGAGGGGGAAATTTATATTTTTATTTCCATGTTTAATACGACAATATGCATTTAAAACGTGTTTGATATGTTTCAATGTGAAAAAAATATGAATTTTTTTAAGAATCTATGCAATAGTTCATAAAAATATATTTAAAATTTTCAAAACACGTATAATTAATGTATTAAACGCTGCTTCACTAACTATGATCAAAACTAGAATTCCATTGCCAATTCCATTTACTTGGACTATGATCAATATAATATAATTAGGCTAAAAGTATAACTTTTAGAAAAAAATATATATATATTTAAGTTGTTTGCAGAAGGTCCTATCATATAGATTTGTCTATGCATGCAAGTCATGTGGAACATTAATCACGATTCATATAGTTTTTTTTTTTTTTTTGGTAGGTATGTAGTTGTTTCCACTAATAATGAAAGTAAGGAAACTAGTCAAAACTCAACCAAATTAGCTACTCAAGGTGGTCAAACTCAACCGCATTTCTTACTTGGTTTTAGATTTTCTATTTGAATTTCTTATAAACCAATAAACCTTTTTGTTGACACGATCTTCATCAAAATATTAATATTCCCATTATTTTTTTCCAAAAAAAAGCTATACTACATGGATATCTTTGATTACTCATGAAACTTCCCACGTGAGTAACTATATATTAATTACCAAAAAAAAAAAAAAAAAATAGGCACTTATATGATTGCAGTATGGACCTCCCCCGTACACTTTATTTTCCAGCAAATTTTGAAAACTATTTTTTAACAATTCGGATGATGTGGAGGTCATCAAGGATTAGAGAAGACTAGTAGAGAAGGGAAAAATTACCGACAACCTTAATAATTAACAAAGAAAATAAAGTACGCAGTGTTGGTGTGTATTTTCCTTTTACATCTATTCTTGTTGAAATCTAGTTCTCCCTCTCTCCCCCCATCCCCCTCCCCCCCGGTGACTAGCTACGAGTCGTTTTTTTACTCCTATTTTCCCATCAGCGTACAAGATTCTAATATTCCTCACTAATGGATCAACTTGTAATTATCAATGGGAATCTCCTTGGTTGTCTGGATCACCTGCATGTATTAGAAGAATAACAACTCTTTTAGTACATTCTTTGGATGACAAGTGATCTATGGAGTTAACCGTACTAACTTCGTTGACTAAATAAATTATATTTTTAATTCATTTTATTTAGGTAATTGATTTGATGAATTGGCAATCACAAATTTTAAGGTAAGTAAATCTTATAAGAAATAAAACTCTAATGATGACTTTCCAATTTTAGCATTAAGTTATATGGTACAGACAAAACTCTAACGATTTTTGAGTTAATTTGTTTTTTTTTTTAATTTCTATTTTCTGTTATCCATTACTTCCTCTTTACTACTCTTTGCTACTCGCATACGTCACTCTTTACTAATCTTTGCCATCTCTGTTTTTGCTTGCAGATGATGATGAGTACAAACTTCTGTTGAAAATGGCCAAACACCAAAGTATAATCCCCAAAATCTATCTTAAAGGTTATGGATGATGATGAATCTGAAACGAACTTGAAAGAAAAAGCTACGTACAATGATCCAAGGCATCAAAAGTGTTTATAAATAATCTCAATCAGAAAGTTCACTATCTAATCCAATTAACGGTTGGTAGAGATATAGATCAGACAAAAGATAGGTGTTTGTTGCGAATTTGCTAATAAAATTTCAAAAGAAAACAAATGAATTACTCAACTTCTTAGAATCGTGCAAGATTACATTGATTAATGATGTGCTTAACACAGAGATGATTTACGTCTCTATCTTTGTGACTCGATAAAGGATGTTCATTTTTCAATTCTTCCCATTTGAATCGATATAAGAAAATATAAATTAAAAAAAAAATCATGACTTTTATTAATTCGTTATAGTTTTATCTCTAATTGTTTTTCTTTTTAAAAATCGTTAGAGTTTTATTTCAGTTTCGTCCATAATACGTATCCGGGGTCCACTCCGAGCTGACTAGACCTGCAAGGCAAAACACAAGGCAAATGGGAGGCGGGCCTATGACCCTAGGTCTATGCCAAAGTCAGGAATCTATGAACAGTCAATGGGTACGGTATCCGAGCTCACTTTTATATGTGTGGGGTAAGCAAGATATTTTGAGTCCGAGGTGTTAGAGCAATAATCCATAGGAATGAGTATTAAATGTTGTGTCCCTTAAATCTCAGGATTCGTGGTATTTATAGTGAATAGTGCCTCTTTACAAATGTTGCTTTTACCTTTGTTCTGTATATGATGACCAAAATATCCTCGTAGAGCTGTAGAAATGGCGCTCTGGCCTTATCTATTGGTAAAAATTATAGAAATGTCGTCCTTTTAGACTTATTTGGAAGTGCTAGCTAGGATTGTCTTCTCCTAGCTGTTGTCACCTTGCTAGTGATGTGGGAAATTCTCCTAACAATTTCTAATAGATTTACTTACTTTAAAAATCATTAGAGTTTTATTTTTAATAGTTTTACTTACCTTAAAAACTGTGATTGCTAATTCATCAAATCAATTATCTAAATAAAAAGAATTAAAAATTTGAATTTATTTAGTTAACCAAGTTAGCACCGTTAACTCCATAAGACATTAATTTGTCATCCAAAAAATGTACTAGAAGAGTTGTTATTCTTCTAGTGCATGTAGGTGATCCTGAGTCGTTGTTTTGTGGCTGAGTATGGATGTTCTGAATTCAATTACCAGCACAGTTTGTTGGGTGCCTTACTAGAGTGCACTGGAGGTCGGGGTTCAATTTTCATGTCTTCATGTGTATATACACCTTGTCCACCTTTCCCTTCCTCTCTTCAAGTGGCATATGGGTGCCCTAGAGTAAGATGATAGGGAAAAAAAAAAACTACGAATATTTTGTGCTTCTAGGGGCCATTTGATAAAACTTATACTTTTGGATTCTATGGATTCTAACTACCAGGGAGCCATTTTGGAGTAGAAGTGCGTTTAATAAGAAAAATAGTCTGATTCTCACAAAGTGAACCGAATTCAAAATGACTCTAGAATCCAAAATTTTTGAGTAACTAGTATTTGCTCCAATGTGTTGGAGCAAGTTTTTGGAATAAGAAAAAGAGTCCGACTCTCACTTCACCACCCCCCACCACACAACCACCACCGCCACCACTCACCACCGCCACCACAACCACCACCACCACTGCCGCCACCACCGCCACCACCACCGCCACCATCGCCACCACCACCGCCACCACCCATCACCCATCACCACCACCACCCATCACCCATCACTCACTACCATCACCACCCACAACTACCACCACAACTTTTATAGACTTCGATTGGGGGCATAGTGTTTATCAATTCAAAGGATACTCTGAAATCCATTACAGAAAATTTGTTTTTCAAACATGTTTTTACTCCCAAATAATTATGGAGTAGCCTGAAGTATAATTCAAATTCTGAACCAGAACCAGAATCCAAAATCCAGAGTAGAAGTTTTAACGAACAGACCCCTAAGGTTGTGTTCATGCTCACATTTGTTTCTTGATTTTGATTTCTATGTAATTTAAGGAATTTTTTTCTCTTTATTATAGTAAAAAAGTAATGGTGTTAATTGGTCCAATTATGCTTAGTTTGATTTCGATTTTAAGATGCGATAAACAAAAAACCAAAACCAAATCAATTATTAACGAGTCACAACTTTGATCCAGTTATTGTTCGTCAGTTTGGTTTCAGTTTTAAGAAATTATAGATAAAATTCAAAACTGAAATAATTACTAATCGGTTCCAAATTCCCAAATCGAAACTGATTAATAATCGTTTTCGATTAATCATTTTTGTTAGTTATGGTTACATGGTTACTATATCTTTCAGTTTGTTAATTAGATTCAATTAAATAGTCCATAAACAATTATGTCTTTTAATAGATGTAAGCCCACTAAAGAAATCCCAATTGGGAACCTACGCAAGCGGCTCAGGGAGTTAATTTTGAATCAATAAACAGTTTTTAATCAATTTATAATGGTTGAATAGTTTAACGGTTTATTCATCGGTTCTTTATTAATTTAGAACAAAAAAGCAAGTTAATTATTATTCAGATTCAATTTCCAAAATCAAAACCAAACAAATTATTGATCGATTTATTAATTGTGATTTAAACAGTGGTTTCGGTTCAAAATTCACATCCTCGAACAAAAGTCCCTCAACAAAGCTTTTGGTTATTATAAGTAATGGTATCAATTATGAATTGCAATCGTTAAACCAAACTGAATCCAGCCTTTGAATCGCATGGAATTTTATATAATCGGCTCGTTTTGATTTTAGATGATAAAAACATGTCTGGTTATGATTTTAGACAAAACATGATAAAAAAAACTGGTTTATCCAATAACTTAGGCTCTCTTTGGTATAATTTATATTTATTTTTATAATTTATTTATCATAAATCATTTATGATAATAAATTATGAATGATCAATAATAACCTAGGCATAAAGAAGTAATAATATATTATCACAATAATGATAAACATCTTCTAATTTATTTATAGATTTTAGATTATCTCAATTTATTTTCAATATAAATAATCACTATAAATCATACCAAACAACTACATATGTTATAATTTGTTATAAAATTAATTCTACAATACATATGAAAAAGATCCTTAAAATAGTCTCTAAAGAACCTCCATTAGTCCCTCCAAGCAATAATACCTTACTCATTTTCTTTGGTTTTTAGATGTTCATGATTCTCCAAACCTTCCTCCAAGATTGTCACTATTGTTTTCGCCAAAGCGCCTAGAAGCTTGGAGGAGCAATGACACGATAGGAATGGTTATTTGCCACATTTATAAAAAGAACCCGATTAGTAAAAGATTAAACTGACAAACTAATTACTAATCGTTTTGATTTCACCATTGGGAAATATTTAATCTGTTCGGTTTTTGTTTATGTCTAATATATCTTGAACTGAATCGAATTAAAACAATTAAACCGAACTAAATGAAACGAAAACGGAACTCAGTTACACCCTTACACTGTTTTTACAATAAAAAAATAAAACATTTTAGCATAAATTGCCCTTTTTCTAAAAGGATATGGTCATCAAACATTTTGCGTCCCTATGATCTCATCACCGTCTATATTGTATCCTACATTCTAGATGTGAGTCTCAAATCACATCGACTATTATAGATCTAATAAAAAAGTACATGTACATGCAAATGATTCGAACCCAACGATTTTGACATTTCACTAGATCGAGTTTTAGTAGTTTTTTGTTATAAATTTTCAGAGAAATAAATTTATTATCCAAATATTATTTGTAAATCTTTCTTTTCCCGTGTGTGTAAGGGATTCAAATCGTCTCCTCCCTGTACTTTAGGGAGGAGGGAGACGCCCCTGTCAGATGGCCGACACGTGGTTATCGAGAAAATGAGCTTCACGTCCGAGCAGACACCCAGCCGACAAGCCGAACCGACAGGGGGTGTCGGTTCGGACGTGAGGCTTGGATTTTCCTGAGAGCCACGTATCGGCTATCCAACGGGGGCGTTTCCCTTCTCCATGAACTACAGGGAGGAGACGATTGGGATCCGTATGTAAAATATATATATTTTTTAATTTATAAATAGTAATTTTATTCACCAAAAAAAAGGAAAAAAAGAAGAAGAAGAAGAAGTTATGTGTTTTATTTTAGTGCTTCAATCAACAATTAGATAGTAGCCACGAAGATTCTAATCTTACGGTTAACTGCTAATAACATGGTAACACTGTCCTTCGATTTGCGAAATCATATACATGGATCAGATGGAGGGTTTGAATTCACCCGAGGATCAGTGTCGGCCTTCCATCCGGACCGCCAATCTATGGCGGGAGAGGATTTCTATACCCTTCGTTATTCCCTTTCTTCTTTAGCGTTGAATATCGAAACGAAAAGGAAGTCAGGAAGAGTCATGGCGTCTTGGCATTTGGGGCAGTTGTTCTGCAAAAACCTACTTCGTCTTGCTTATAGAGGCGGTAATGCTACCTTGCAAAATTACATGTGGTCAGGCCATATTTGCTTTGGACGTGAATGTGTGTCTTTCAGTGACATCGTGTTTGGGATGACGCTGGTAGGAAGAAATCTCTTGAACTTTAACCTGAAGTAAGGAATTCTCTCCAGGATCTTCATTTTATAGACTTTACTTCCATTTTGGTTTTCTCTGCTTTCTTTACAGGAAGAAATCTCTTGAACTTTGGATCTGGATCTGTATTTTCTAGACTTTACTTCCATTTTGGTTTTCTCTGCTTTCTTTACAGGATTCTTTTTTACTTTAACTTGATAGAATAAATAGTCAATTTTCTGCAGTTGGGTTAAGTTCTCTCCATGTTTGAAGAAACTCCCGCCAATTCATTGTACGAATATTATAGTCTTGAAGCTAAGAATTTCCTGGTTGCGTATATGAAACTGTT
Organism: Protea cynaroides; assembly: GCA_028583415.1. NCBI lineage: Eukaryota > Viridiplantae > Streptophyta > Magnoliopsida > Proteales > Proteaceae > Protea > Protea cynaroides. Next base: position 52,005,237 of record CM053268.1, read on the forward strand.
GCCTTTTCTTCTTATAACGTGGTTTCTTTATTTAAAGATCTCAAAGATCTGGTTTTCTCAGTTTTAGAGCCACTTAGCACCTTTTGTCAAGAATGCTGCTAAAATGGGGCTTTCATTTGATGTAGTTACCTTCAATCTGATTTTATTATCAAATGAAGGAGAGATGGAAGTGGAAGTATGAGAGGGGGGAAATGTCGAGTGGCCTCAAGAAAGGGATTTACTTCAGCGAGTACTACACATTTTCATTAATCTGTTCTTCGTTTGAGGATGATGATCAGCCCCAGATAGGGAAGAAAGGTTACTCTAGAGTGGTCTACTGTAACGACCCTGATAATCCTGAAGCATTACAACTCAACTACAGTACAAATTATGTCTCCACCACGAAGTATACACCAGCTAATTTCATTCCAAAGTCTTTGTTTGAGCAGTTTAGAAGGGTTGCGAACATATACTTTCTTGTGGTGGCTTGTGTTTCCTTTACTCCGTTGGCACCTTACCAGGCTGGCAGCGTCGTTTTACCTCTAGTGCTAGTGATCGGTGTTTCAATGGCCAAGGAGGCTGTTGAAGATTTGAGGCGTAGGAAGCAGGTGATCTATGATAACTTTTCTATGCTAGATTTATATTTTTTCAGTTATATCTCTTTGAGTATCGACACATTGTGGGTGTGATTGGATAATATTAGCAACTTTTTCATCTTGAATTTGATTCTACTCTGTTTTAATTGCTCAAAGCAATAACCATTAGGTCTATGTTGATTCTGACAATTTATGATATTAGGCATAAATAAATTCTATGTAGGAGCAGAAGTTGCAACTATGGTAGATTTAAGTTTTTGATTTCCTCCTCGAAAGAAGCTTTATATGGTTAATTGTTAAAAGCATTGAAGGACATATATTGATCTAGGACAGTCTAGGTTTTAGGTTTCCCACACTTACAGTTAAGCTAGGTAACAAATTACCTAATGGCTAGCTAATTTGGACAAAGGCGTTGCATATATGGCATACTTTTAGAGCGTAGAGCTGAATTTTTAGCTAATGAACAATATAATCCTAACATTTGAATTACCAACTTAACAACACTCAACTAGAGTGAAATAGAATCTCAGTAAATAAAAGGCAGCATTGACAAGTCATATTATGTAGGGAAATTTCAGTACTCTTAAAATAGTAACAACTATGTCTTAGGCTCTCTTTAGCATCATTTTTATTTTTATTTTTTTACCTATTTATCATAAAGTATTTTAAAAATAATTTTTGATAAAAAATAAGATGTTATTTGATAGATACTATGCATAATAGATTGTAGTTTGAGAAATAAATTTGGTATTCTATTAAGAATAAAATATGTTTTTGTTTCTTCAAGTCGTAAAATTTTCAAGCCTTAATATCTTGTGATCCCCTTATCTGATCATCTGAAATTTGGATACCCTTAACTTTTTTTCTTGGCCTTGGCATCCAATTAATCTGATTGGAGGTTGGACCGCCAGAAATATACAACTGAGGTGGTCGAAATCAAGAACAAGAGTTGAATTTCTTCAATTTGCAGGATTTTCAAAGCATTCATATTTTGTGATCTCCTAAATCCGATCGACCTAACATTTGGATACCCTTACCCTTTTTTTCCTGGTTTTGACATCTAACAGATCTGATCAGAGCTTGAACGACCAGAAAAATACAACTAAGGTGTCCGAAATCAAGAACAAGAGTTGGATTTCTTCTAGTTGCAGAATTTTTCAAATCTTGATATCTAGTAATCTCCTAAGATTGACTTGAAAATTTGGTAACCCTTACCCTTTTTTATTATACTTGTCATCCAACGGAACGGATAGAAGGTTGGACGGCCAGAAAAAGTGTTTATGGTGGCCAAGTCCATGAAACAAAGAAAGAGAAAGAAAGAGGAGCGGATGAGAAGCTAATGTAATAGAAAATATTGGTTTTACCATTTTACCCTCACTTAAAACACATACTCGTTAAAGTCTTGCACAAAAATAGGGAAAAACTCTTTTTGACAAAAAAATCAAAAAGAGGTCTTTGTTTTTGGGGCTATTTTTATTTTTTGTTTTCATAAACAACACCAAAAAATGATATCAAACACCTACAAAAACAAAAACAAAAAGAAAAATGATACCAAAGAGAGCCTTGGTGTTTAAGAAGCCAGTTTCCATGGAGTTCGGTAATAATCCAATATAAAGAAAATGGAATATTGATTAGAAATAATGCTGAAATATAAGAACCAATACAGGGTTCTACACGGTAGGAAGGGACTGTTAATAGCAACAGAAAAACTAACATAGTACATGACAAACATATACTGTTTACAGTAATAAGAAAGAAAATATAACAGTACCTAAAATTTTAAAAAAAAGCTGTTTAACGATGACAGTAACTGATAATGGAATAATGGAAGACTAAATGCTGCAGGGAGGGGTTTATAATGGGACATTAAACATACTTGTTGGAGTTAGCGAAATGGGTGACCTGTAGCTATATCAATATAATAGGTCTATGGGTGCAGTGGGACCCACTTTAGATTTGGTAGATTTATTAAATTTAGTTATTTTTTATTTGCTGTAAGTGGTATCTTGGTTTCTTAAGGTGTTAGTCTCCATTCCTAGTAGGGTTATGATGTAATTAGGAAAGTTTCTTAAATACCATTGTTACTATTTGTCCATTATTAATATAAATAAAGGGATGAAAGGGGAGGACAATAGATTCAATTCTTCCTTCTTCTAAGAATCCAACCTCCCTCCTCTCTCTTTCTCTCTCTCTCTCTCTCTCTCTTACGGTCTTTGTGTAACTGTTTTTCTTTTATTGTAAATTGTTACATGGTATTAGAGCGGGTGTCGTTTTGAGAGTTGTATCTGGGTTTATGGTTTGTGGTAAAACCCTAGTTTGTAGAAGAAGAACTAGGGTTTTGATGAAGATGACAAATGTGTGTAACAATTTCACAAAAAGATAACCACTAAGTTTACAAATCAGAAAAATAGAGAAGAAGATTTAAGAGAAGGAGAAGAGTAGGAGAGAAAAATATTTCGACAGCAGCAGTGTGCTACAGCCAAAATCGATAAAAAAACACTCCTCTCTATCACTTATATTTATAGAGAATGAAAACATCTATTACAAGAAAGTCTCCATAATAAGAGGAGACAAAAAGAGAAAGATAATAATCATAATGGGAAACAAATCAGGAACCCAAATAGGGAAGAAACTAAAGTCGATATCCCTAGCGGTAATTATCGCCCAGTGATATCGATATGGGCATTTTTGGGCCTGTATCGTAACACCCTCCCTCAAGCTGGAGTGTACAATTCACCCAATCCATGCTTTTAACAGTTTAACTGATATGCTAGTCCAAACAAGGGCTTTGTAAGAATGTTGGCGAGCTGATTTGAAGAAGATACAAAGGGAGTGACAACTAACTTCTTCATAACAGCATCTCGAACGAAATGACAATCCACCTTTATATGTTTGGTACGTTCATGTAACACTGGATTGCTAGCAAAATAGATAGCAGCTTGATTGTCACATATCAAGGACATAGGGCAAAAGGTAGAAAATCCAAGTTCTTGCAAAAGATATATGAATCATAACAATTCAGCAGTAGTCTGTGCCATAGCACGGTATTCAGCTTCAGCACTGGTCTTGGATATAGTAGTTTGCTTTTTTACTTCGCCAAGTAACTAGATTACCCCCAACAAAGGTACAATATCCAGTATTAGAGCGCCTATCACCATCAGCTCCTGTCCAATCAGGATCAGAAAAACCAACAATATCAAGATGACGATATCAATGATAAATAAAACCAGTACTAGGAGATTTCTTGAGATAGCGCAATATACGACAGACAACCTCCTAGTGGGCAACCTTAGGAGCATGTATAAATTGGCTAACCATTCCAACAGCAAAGGAAAGGTCAGACCGAGTTACAGTAAAAAAGATTAGCTTTCCAACCAAGCGTCTATATTTATGGACATCAGAATATTCAGGACTATCACGTGTTTTAAGCTTCTGATGTGGGCCCATTGGTGTATCCGCTTACTTGGTTCCAAGGAATCTTGTTTCAGAAAGAAGATCAAGTACATACTTTCTTTGATAAAGACTAATACTTTTGCTATTGCAAACCACTTAAACCCCCAGAAAATAGTGAAATAGTCCTAAATCTTTCATTTAGAACTGTGTGTTCAAATAAGACTTGATCTCAGCAATGCCAGACTTATCATTTCCTGTAATAATAATATCATCAACATAAACAACAATAATGGTGACAGCAGAGGGACGATGTCGCACAAAGATAGAATGATCAGAGTAACAGGTAGTGAAACCAAAATTTGTAATAACAGTGCTGAATTTATCAAACGAAGCATGAGGAGACTGTTTAAGGCCATAGATAGATTAAGTAATTTGCATACTTTAGTTAAGTTCCATCCCTTAGCAAAATACCCTGGAGGTTGGTCCATATAAACTTCGTCGTGTAGGTCCCCATATAAGAAGGCATTTTTGACATCCATCTGATAAATATGCCAATCAAAGTTCATAGCCTAAGAGATAATAACATGAACAAAGTTAACATCTCAAAATAATCAACCCCAAATGTCTGAGTGAACCCTTTGACAACAAGTCTAGCCTTCAGTCTATCAATGGTGCCATTAGAGTTATGTTTAACCGTATATACCCATTTGCAATGAACAACGGAGTGACCCTGCGGGTGATCAACAAGAGTCCAAGTTTGTCATGCCATTAGAGAATCCATTTCAGCATCCATAGCTGCTTTCCACCCTAGATGGGTCAATGCTTGGGAAAGAGAAATAGGAATAAAAGTAGTAAATAGGGAGTGAACCAAATTTTGGTGACAACGAAGAGGATGGACAGTACTTAGTAGAAACAAAATGCTCAATAGGAAAGGTAAGTAAAGAACGCTGAGTACAAGTACGAGTACCTTGGAGTGCAATAGGGAGGTCAGGAGAGACCTTAGGATCAGACGAAGTAGTAGTAGTCGGTGCAGCAGCTGGTGCAATAGTAGTCGGAGCCACTGGAGGTTGGCTTGTATAAATTTGTAGGGGAGGTGGGGGGTTGGTCAGATGGTGGGTCAGGATCATCAGGTGTGATGGAAGGGACCGGTGGCAAGGGGTAGGGGAAGGATCATCATGTGATGGAAGGAGTCGACACCGCACCCGGATACTATGGTTTGTCTTCAAAGAAAGTAACATCAGGACTAACATAGTGACGTTTAGTAGTAGGATCAAAACATTTATTCCCTTTTTGAGTACGAGAATAACCAAGAAAAATACACTTGAGAGAGCGAGGAAAAAGTTTTCCCAATTTAGGATGCATGGTATGTATAAAACAGGCACTACCAAAAATTCTAGGGTAGACATGAAATAAGGAGGTATTTGGATAAAGGAGACGGAATGGAACTTTATTATGAAGAATAGAAGAGGGCATCCGATTAACAAATAGGTATATCTTAGATCTAACAACAAATTTTCCCTTAACAATAAAAAATGTTGATTCATGAAAAAAAATAGGTTAGAGTCATGTACATATTATTGTTACTACTGCTGGAAAGACAAATCAGGACCAAAACAGGGAATCGATGAATAGAAATTGAGAGAGAGAGAGAGAGAGAGAGAGAGAGAGAGAGAGAGAATAGTCAAATTTTACATGAAAAAAAAATATTATCTGAATTATATTTCTATTTTTTTAATCAGAAAATAAAAAATAAAAAATAAACTCGAAAATTATAACTGAGAAGCAAAGATGGTAGATCAGTGGTCTACATATCTTATATAAATAGTAGAAGAGGAAATGATTAGTTTTTGGAAAAAAAAAATTTCAAAATTTCTTCTGTTTGTCCAAAATTTCTCAAATCAGTGTTTAAATCCATACATGTAGCATGCATTCATCAAATAGGACCATAGTTCATTGATTCATGAGAAGAAACAATACAAAAATTGATTTATTATGAAAAAAATTGAAGTTGAAATTCATACCTTTAGGGTTTTCCACCCTTGGAGCTTGAAGAGATGATTTTAAGCTCTAATCTTCACAAAAACCCAGTTTGATGCTACATTCCTAATCGTTTTAGGGTTAAGAATCAAAACCCTAAGGTTTTTTGGAAAAAAATCAAGTTGCAGAGGAGTATTGAAGCTTCAATGGTTGTCGGTTTTTGAAAAAACACGAACATGGTCTGTTTTTGAGTAGTATCGATACTGCTCGACACTTAAAAGGCTGTATCGACCAGTATCGAACCGATACAGTTTGATACTGCTCGATACAGGTTGGTTTTTCTTCTTTTTTTTTTTTTTAAATCAAAATTAAAGTGTATCGATGCATATCGAGCATATCGAGCCGTATCGATTTGATAGGGTTCGATACGCTCGATACTATACTTTTTTTAAAAATGAAGAGACGAATCGACTGGTACCATATCGATTAGTGTCGATACCGATATGTATCGACCGATACGGTGCGTATTGTGTTGATACTTGATTCCTTGCTTGGCAGTATTGTGAAACATCGTAGGTAAGATGGAAGGTTCAATACTATTCTACAGCCAAGTTTGAACCATAGAGTTGTCACGAAGTCAGGTATTATAAGTCTTAACAGACTCAGGATCTTTAGCATCGCAGGTAGCAGCATCTTCAAACAACAACTGTAATTTATCCTTAGACAAAATGTAGGCCTTGATAGCCTGAGCCCAGAGAAGGTAGTTTGAAACCCTTCTCAATTTCATAGAGATGATCTGAATCTCTGTAGGTTTGGAATCAATCATCTGGAATAGAATAAATAGCAATCAACACAATCAAACAATGTAAATTTTGTTTTTCTTTCACTCGGTACTCGGTTTCGCCAACCGAGAGGCCAAAGGAGATAATGCTCAAAGTGAAGCAAGGGTTGGTGGTGGTAATAGGGTATAATAATAATAAAAAAAAAATACAATGCTCGGTTCAGCCAATCGAGTGGCCAAAGGAATGAATGGCTCAAGAGGAGTGGCGGTAGTAGTAGTAGGGTAGTAAATTTTTTTTTTTAATTATTTGCTCAACACATTAACAATAAGAAGGTGATCGAGAAGTTAAAGACTAAAGCATTGGCAGCATAGTAGTAAGAGAAATAGTACATAGTTAATGATCTAGTGTTCTGATACCATGTAACAATTTCACAAAAAGATAACCAGCAAGTTCACGAACCAGAAAAAGAGAGAAGAAAATTGAAGAGAAGGAGAGAAAGATTTCGACAGTAGCAGTGTGCTACAATCAAAATTGATAAAAAAATCTCTCCTCTATCACTTATATTTACGGAGAATGAAAACATCTATTACAAGAAAGTCTTTATAATAAGAGGAGACACAAAGAGAAAGACAATAATCTTAATGGAAAACAAATCAGCAACCCAAATTGGGAAGAAACAAAAGTCGATATCGCTGGGCGGTAATTCGCTGGCGGTAATTACCGCCCAGCGATATCGATATGGGCCTTTTTGGGCCTATATCGTAACAATGTGTATCATACCTGAAGATTTGTTCCAATATCTAATGCTGATTACTGCTGTTTCTGCTACTGTGCTTCTTCTTCAACCCTCGATGGAATCCCTGGTCCAATATCTAATGCTGATTACTAGGGTTTCGATGAAGATGATAAATGTGTATCATACCTGAAGATTTGTTCCAATATCTAATGCTGATTTCTGCTGTTTCTGCTGTTTCTGCTACTGTGCTTCTTCTTCAACCCTCGATGGAACCCCTGTTTTTGGTTCAAATCCGAACAGATTGAATTGATTGTATATTTTTCAGTATGGTTCTGGTTACTCCCAGATTTGATTACTGAGGGTCCGTTCATGATATCTTTTGACTTTTGACACCGTACTTCAGTTCCTTAATCCTTCGATTACAGATCGGAGTGCCATGCTCTGTTTCTGTTTTCTTTCCTGCAACTGATCTACAGTACCATTCCAGCCCCCTTAGTACAATATTTTGTGGCCTGATCCTGTCCACCAGTGCTGGGGGACTCTTGGGTGAAATTCCACTTCCAATTGGTTGAGCTTTGGGAAGTTATCGCTTCCCTTACATAATTGGGTGCACCGCTCCTTTGTGTCATCGTGAAGTTGAAGAAAGAAACTTATTTGTTCTTTCCACTTAAAAACCAGGTTTGGTTTTTATTTATTTTTTATTTTTTATGTTTCACTTCACTATTGATGTTTAATCACATAACAGCCCCTATTTTCTATAGTTATTTTTGTTTTAACACTTCTTGGAATTTACAACTTCATCCTTTATTCTTTACTTTAATTGCCTTTCTGTCCTAACTTTTGTTTTTTACAGAAAACTCTTGGCTTAAAGTATATCTTTTGTTTTATCCCCTTATTACTTCTCATATTCAAGAACAGTCCTAGGTTTTAAAAGTTTCTATATTCGTACTATTCCAGAATTACCCTCAACTTTTTAGTCACAATTCCTATTATGTCCAAAGTCCTTTTTGGCTATGATTGAACCTTTCAAGTATTCTAAAATTATCAGATTACCACTGGATCCATATGTTCCCTTTCTAAGGGTCTGTTTGTCTATCCAATATGTCTCAAATAGTTCTGCATACCTTATAACTTTGGATCCAACCCTCGGATTGATTTCAAATTTGGATCTTTATTGTGGCTGCCCATTGCTTATGGGATTTTTGGTGCGCATCCTTTGAGATGCTACTTGTTGCTACCATATGATGTCTACTTGTTGCACGTGATGCAACCTACTATTTTTTACTCATGTTGGAGCTATCACTATTGCTACTAGTATCTGTTTTATTGTTGATGCTACTTCTACTTGGTTCAGAGTAACCTATATTGTGTTGCTGCTTGGTTCTGATGTAGTAGCGTGCTCATGGATGGATCAATACAAGCCGATTTGGCTACCCAAGTCAAACCTGAACCAGCTAAAACCCAAACCAACCTTTTGGTTTGGACAGAGTTGATAGAGAATTATTTAAAATAAGAAAGTTTCAATTTTATGTTTCCTTATTGATGGTTTCTATTTTGATTAGAGATTTTATTTAATAGAGATTTTATTTAGTTACTAAACTTGTTCACTTAGTTTAAGAAAGTGTTTCTTTAAAATAGACCATTTAGTAGGACTTTTATATTCGGATTTAAAGAAGAATGTTATGAATGAAATTTAAGAAGTTAGATTTGAGTCGCTGTACCTGCTGGCTCTCTCTGTGTTTCTCTCTCTTTTGACTTTGTGCACTGACAGAACCAACCTAGATCTGCTTCTCTTTCTTTTTCCTCTTCCGTCTTATTTCCTTTTCTTCTTCCTTTCTCCCTCCCCTGTTTTGGGCAGTAATCCCTGCCCACAGAAATCCATCGATCTCCCTCATCCCTTTCCATTTTCCCTTGCAATTCTGGGTGTGAGTAACTCCCCCATAGGCGACTTAACTCCCCCAAACCCATGTACAGAAGTACCTCCTACAGTGAATACCAAAACCTGGAAACTTACCTTTCTCTCTCCTACCGCCGAAACCAGTTTTAGTCCTTCGATACTCCTTGTTTCTCTGTTGTTTGGAACCAATATCTGTAGGAGTCGATAGACTTATGTATTGCGACTCCTCCCTTGAAGTTTTGAGTCAGTTGGGCTTGCAACTAAGAAGTTTGATCGATTTCTTCCCCGCCAGCTTCCGCCTCTATTTTCTGTTCAGGGATATTCTCCAATGTAGGTTAAAGAAGAAGTCATTATTTCTATTTTTCCCATTATGCCTTTGGCTTCTAAAACAATCCCATCTTGTCCTATTTTATTTCTTATTCCAAGTTTAGCCTTATTTCTTTAATTCTAATTCCTCTCCTTTCTTAAAGGGCTTGTTTGGTTCCTCAAATTATTGCATAGTTTTGATTAACTACAATTTTGCCACTATCATTATTATTTGAGCTGGTTATTATTTCGGTGGGCCTAATAGCTGATCAATAAGAGGTTTTCCAACCCGGGTCCCGCATCAGGTTCACAATGACCTATACTGTGCTATTGTTGGTGCTTGGTTCATTGTAACCTATACTGTGCTGCTTTACTACTATTGTTGCTGCTGCTTCCGTTGATACATTGGTTTAAAGTGAAGCTTGTGCTGCTGTTGCTTCTTAATTCACAGTGACCTATACCGTGCTGCTTTATTACTACGACTGCTGTTGCTTCTGTTAATATGTTGTTTCAAGCTGAAGCTCTCACTGTTGCTGCTGCTTCTATTGTTATATCGTTTTAAGCTGAAGCTCTGACATTCCCCCGTGCTCTAGCTTGAGGGAGAGTGTTAGCTTTAGCGAAATGGGTGACCTGTAGCTATATCGCCAAAGGTTTGTGGGGGCTATGGGACCCACTTTAGATTTGATAGATTTATTAATTTTAATTATTTTCTATTTGCTATAAATGGTGTCTTGGTTTCTGTTGAATGTCATCCATAGTATATAGGACTCTTATATTTGTTTTATTTCCTTTTATTTTCCTTTGTTAACTAGGACTCTTTCTTTCCTAAGTTCACTAGGACTCCTAGTCTCTCTAGGACTAGGACTCCTATTAGATTGTAATCTCTTTTCTCTTTTCTTATAAATAAAAGAGAGATGGTGGGAGAATTTTAACTCTCACTTATTCTTTTTTTCAGGATTATTTATTGATTTAAGGGCTGCTGCCCACCGTGGATCAGTTTGAGATCCTAATTTCTTTAGCACCAACAACTTATGTGCTGCCTTATTGGCTGGACAGTAGCTCCCAACTTTTTATGGGATCATATTGTGACCCGTTTATGGTTCCGATTTCTCTTTACAATGAGATCGACAAATATTTTTTAGATAGATCAACATCACGGCAACAGGTCGTCGGTTTCGGATCTTTATTCCCCAAAGAGATCCATATTACCACATTGGTTCAAGGTAATTTTATTGGGGTCCCCTGCAGTTTTATTATTCGTTTTTTTATATATTACTCCGATCTATCCTTTGGTGCTTGTGATGTCTTCAAATTACATCCGCTGGTATGGACTTTTACACAAAGGAACATTTGACCATTCCCACCAATACCACAAAACTCGATGGTGGTAACTACCTAATGTGGTCTAGGGCTACACAACTTTCATCGCCGAGGGTTATCCGGGTATCTCACGGGCGCCAAAACTAAACCCATTCCTGACGATACTACTCGGACAAATGGAATCTTTGAGAATTCCTTAGTAATGCAATATCTTCTTAATTCCATGCAACCGCCATAGCCGAGGGATACCTCTTATTGGATCTCTGCTGCCGCAGATCCGGAAGTCTACAAAGGACACATATTCCCGGGTTGGGAATGATGCCTTAATTTATGCTATGCAAAAAAAGTTCATGAAACTACTCAAAAAGAGATGACTGTATCTCAATATTATACTCGGTTGAGGAGCCATTGGCGAGCCATTGATTTTTATGACTCCATACATGCCAAGTGTGAAGAAGATGTTACACTTGTTTAAAAAACGGGAAGAAAAATACGAGTTTATACCTTTCTAGCGAGATTGAATGTTGAGCTTGATCCTATTCGCTCACAAATCCTAAGTAAGGATCCTTTCCCTACTCTAGAGCGGGCATATGCTATGGTTCAGCTTGAAGACCAAAGGAGAGCTACTATGTTACTGCCCTCTATTCTCGATAGGTCCGCCCTCCGGACATCTACTCCCGGCTCCTAAGGGCCCTACTCCACCCGAGAGATACCGTTAAATGTGAGCATTGTGGTAAACCCCGGCATACTAAAGACACATGCTTTGGAAACTCCATGGGAAACCAGCGGACTTTGAAGCCAAGAGACGTGACAAACTTATGCTAAAAAACAAGACTTTCAAGGGTTCCGGGCACATCGGGCGCGGCTCATCGGGTTGTTGATCCCACGGTTCCACTGCAAGATAATCGAATACCCGGGCACTTGGTCGTTTGCTCCAACCACCCTCTCGCTTGCTCCTTCGTACCACCATCCGGTATTGCTCCTACTTTACCACTCCGGGTTCTCACCTTGCCCATTCGGTATGTGTTTTGGTGGCCCGGCGTCAATGGTCTCTAATCCTTGGATTATTGACTCGGTGCCACGGATCATATGGCCGGTAACCATAGCCTATTTCATGAGTACTTCCCTAATCCCGAAATTATCATTGTTCGTGTGGCCGATGGGACTCTCTCCTCATCTCGGGGACCGGTTCCATCAATGCACTCCTTCTTTAGCTTTGCGATCCGTCTTCATGTTCCAAAATTTAATATCAATCTAATGTCTATTAGTAGTATTACCTCTACTCTAAAATGCAAAGTGACGTTTTTCCTTCTTATTGTTGCTTTCGGGATCCGGAAACGAGAAGACGGTGGATGTGGTAAGATGCGGGGTGGTTTGTATTTGCTTGAGGAAGGTATCCCAAAGTCGGTTTCAGCCTCCCCAAGCCCGAGACATCAACTTTATTCAGCATCCTCTCGATCTCCAACGATGGCACCGCGGCTCGGGCATCCATCATTTAATGTTTTAGCAAGTCTTTTTCCCTCTTTTAGCATATAAATGTAAACGAGGCGAGTTTTTTGCGAAGCTTGTATTCTAGCTAAGCAAACTCGTTCTTCGTATAGTCATACCTCTAAGCGCGGTGAGCGCCTTTCATTTAGTTCATTCGTGTTTGGGGACCAGCCGGAACTACTTCCATTACTGGTCACCGTTGGTTTGTTACATTTATAGATTGTTATTCTAGAACCACTTGGGTTTACCTCTTACATACTAAAAGTGAAGTGTTTCAGTCCTTTTCGTCTTTCACCAAATGATTAAGACTCGGTTTCAAGCTTCTTTAAAGATTCTTCGGGTGACAATGGCGAGAGATACATGGATGGAGAGTTTCAACATTATCTAGCGGATCATGGTATTTTTGCACCGACAAGTTGTGTTGATACTCCCGCTCGAATGGGGGTGGCGAAAAGAAAGAATCGCCATCTCCTTGAAGTGGCTCGTGCTTTGATGTTTTGCCCGCAATGTGCCACCACAATATTGGAGTGATGCTATCCTTACCTCGGCCTACCTTATCAACCGTGTTCCAACCCCGGCCTTGGATCATCACTCTCCTTTACACCTTTTGTGTGATGACTCCCATATTGTTCCTCCTAAGATCTTTGGCTGCGTATGCTATGTGCGCAATCATCGCTCTCCAGGAAAGCTAGAACCCCGTGGTTTTCGTTGTCTTTTCTTGGGATATTCTCCAACCCAAAAAGGCTATAAATGTTACCACCCCCCACCCGTCGCACTTTCGTCTCCTTGGATGTTATCTTTTATGAGCACCTCCCTTACTACCCGGGGTCCCATCTTCGGGGGGCCTAGTCTTCGGGAAGATAGGCCTATCATCATGCCTATGCCCTCTCCCCTTCCATTTCGGGGGGAGACATCACCTCCCTCCCCCTCCTCCCGAGTCTTCACCCGAGCCTCCATTACCTTCTCGAGCCTTCACCGAGTTTACATCACCTTCTCCCGAACACTCTCGAACAAATTCTCGTGGAGACACCTCGCCTTAAGTCTACAGCCGTACTAGACTCAAGCGGGGAAGGACCACCACCATCAACGCACCTACACACATCCCTTCGTCAGCTCTGGATCCGGAAACTGTTTCAGAACATGAGATCCTTCAGTCTGGTAATATTCTTCCCTCTGAGTCAAATTTACCTATTGCCCTTCATAAAGGCACTAGGTCCTGTACTCAGCATCCTATATCTCCGTATGTTTCGTATAAATCATTGTCTCCTTCATATCTTGCTTTTATTTCTACTTTGTCTTATGTCTATTCCCAAACATTGGCGGGATGCAATTGCGGATGCGAGATGGAAGGCGGCTATGATAGAGGAAATGACGCCCTAAGAAAAAATGAGACATGGGACCTAGTTGAACTTCCACCGGGGAAGAAAACTGGTGTAAGTGGATCTTTCTTGTAAAGCGAGAAAGAAGATGGGTGTAGACGGATACACGGCCGTTAGTTGCTCGTGGATTCACACGGACTTATGGAATCGACTATCGGGAGACCTTTGCCCCGTAGCAAAAATGACTACTATCCGGTGTCATTTTAGCTTGTGCGAACACTTTGATTGGGATCTACAACAGCTGGATGTAAAAAATGCATTTCTTCATGGGGAGTTAGCGGAAGAAGTGTACATGGATATTCCTCCGGGCTTTACCTCATCGGCCACCGAGAAAAAAGTCTCGTAAACTGGCGATCTCTCATGGACTTAAGCAATCTCCTAGGGCATGGTTTGGGAGATTTCACGAGCTATGACTTGTAGGCTACAAACAAAGCAATGCTGATCATACATTGTTCATTAAGCAAAGGGAGGGAAAATTACTATTCTTATAGTATATGTTGATGATATTGTGATTCTTGGTAGTGATGATGAAGATATTAGGCAGTTGAAGATCTTCTTAGGAAAGGAGTTTGAAGTCAAAGACACGGGAAACGAGATATTTCCTTGGGATTGAGGTTGCTCGCTCCACCAAAGGTATCTATTTGTCTCAAAGGAAGTATATACTTGATCTTCCCTCATAAACGGGTCTCTTAGGGTGTCGGCCTTGTGAAACACCAATTGATTCTAATGTCAAATTGCAAGAAAAGACCGGTACACCGGTTGACAAGGAACAATACCAACGATAGTTGGAAAGTTGATATATCCGGCTCATACTCGACCGGATATTGCTTTTGCGATGAGCTTGGTGAGCCAATTTATGCATGACCCTTATACTTCTCATATGGATGCTGTTCTACGCATTTTACACTATCTCAAATCTGCTCCCGGAAGAGGAATCCCTCGACCTCTCGGGGTCATCTCGAGTCGATGCCTACACGTGCGGATTGGGCGGGAAATCCAGATAGAAAATCTACTTCAGGATATTGTACCTTTATTGGGGGGAACCTAGTGACTTGGCGCGGCAAGAAGCGAATGTGGTTGCCGTTCAAGTGCGAGAGGCTGAGTTTAGAGCTATGGCTCGGGGAATATGTGAGTTGTTATGGTTGCAAGGGATTACTCAAGGATCCGAGAATCCATACTACCCAGCCTATGAGGTTATTTTGTGACAATAAGGCTGCAATCGGTATTGCTCACAATCCGGTGGCAACATGATAGAACCAAGCATGTGGAAATTGATCGTCACTTTATCAAGGAAAAATTAGATATGGACAGATATGTGTTCCATACGTTCGATCCGGTTGATCAAGTGGGCTGACATCTTTACAAAAGGACTCCCAATGGGCAATTTCATCCATTATTATCCAAGTTGTGCATGGTGACATATATGCACCAACTTGAGGGGGAGTGTTGAATGTCATCCATAGTATATAGGACTCTTATATTTGTTTTATTTCCTTTTATTTTCCTTTGTTAACTAGGACTCTTTCTTTCCTAAGTTCACTAGGACTCCTAGTCTCTCTAGGACTAGGACTCTGATTAGATTGTAATCTCTTTTCTTTTCTTTAAATAAAGGAGAGATGGTGGGAGAACTTTAACTCTCACTTATTCTTTTTCTTAATCAACAGTTTCCTAAGTTGTTAGGTCTCCATTCCTTGTTGGGTTATGTAATTAGGAAAGTTTCCTAAATACGATTATTACTATTTCTCCATTATTAATATTGTTAGCGTCTCCGACTTGTGATACAGAGCTGTAGATCCTGTTTTCTATTTTTGGTTATTTCTTTTATGGTTTAGATTGTTTTTCCTTTATTAGAATAACTTGTTGGGAAACTATCTTGTTAGTTATTCTTTTCTATATTGTAAAGATCATTATAAATACAAGATTGAGAGAGGAGAAGAGTACGACTATTAACTCTTCTTCCTTAGAGTGGATATCACCTCTCGGTTTTCTCTTCATCTCTTCTTTTAACAATTTCAGTTTCTGGTTTTCTTTTATTTTCCAAACTGTAACAAATATAAATAAAGGGTTGAAAGGGGAAGACAATAGAATCGATTCTTCTAAGAATTGAACCTCCCTCCTTTCTTTTTCTTTCTTTCTTTCTCTCTTACGGTTTTTGTGTTATTGTTTTTCTTTTATTGTTGTTAAATCAGAGAGAATGGGAGAGAATTAATAATCTCTCCACATAACCTTCTTATTTATAAAGAATACGATTAGAAACTAACAAGAACTTTAGAGTGACTAGGAGGCCCACCTCTAGAGTGACTAGGATTCTAAGAAAAGGAAATAAAACAAATATAAAATATAAAATTACAAGTATGCCATTAGAGGCGAAGAACTTGATATTTAATTCGACTGGAGTAGCAGCAGTATGATCATCAGACAGTTGTGCTCGACTAAGGATATCAGAAGCATACTTCGATCGGGATAGAAGGTAGCCCTTTGGTGAATGAGCAACCTCTATGCCCAAAAAATAGCGAAGCAAGCCCAAGTCCTTCATAGAAAATTCACTCAAGAGATGCCTTTTGACTTCCTCAATATCAGAAGAATCAGCACCAGTAATGATCATATCATCAACATATAATAGGAGAACAATAGGCCCACTGGGAGAAGATTTAATAAAAATGGCAGGATCATGAGTACTTGAAGTGAAGCCAATACGAGAGATAGCCAGGTGAAACCGTTCAAACCACGCACAAGGAGCTGCTTAAGACCATAAAGAGCATGGTGGAGATGACAAACATGATCAGTGGGATGAGGAAGGCTTGGAGGAGGTTTCATATAAACCTTTTCAGTCAAATGCCCATTTAGGAAAACATTCTTGACATCCATCTGAAAAAGAAACCATTGGCGGACAGCAGCAACAGAGATCAAGGTACAAACAGTCGTCATCTTAGCAGCAACAGGTTCAAAGGTTTCTTCATAATATATACCACACTCCTGAGAGAATCCTTTTGCAACAAGGCAAGCTTTGTAGCGTTCGAGGGAACCATCAGAGTTGGTCTTAACCTTAAAAACCCACTTGCAACCAACAATATTAGAAAATTTCAGTATTCTCAAAAAGATAACAATTATGTTTTAATGCATAAGAAACTAGTTTCATGTGATTCAGTAACAACTCAATATTGAGGAAATAGAAAACTAACCAATTTAACTATGTATCAAAGGGGCAAGTCAGACTTCTATTAACATGGTTGCTGTCAACAGAAACCAGAAAACAGAACAGGAACAAAAGGGGACAGCAAAATAAGGCTGCCTGTCCAATTAGGTTAGGGGTTATGAACAGAAATAGGGAAATGCTATTTCATGGACTGTATAGGGGAAGGGATTAGGTGTTACAGAAAAATTAGAATGAAGAAGTAAGAAGAATATAGAAGAGGGATAGGGATTCAGAACTAACATAGAAAGAGAGAGGGGGGTGGGGGTGAAGAGGAGAAAAGAGAGAGTCTTGCAGCACAGTAGAAGATTCCATTCACATCAAATTACAACAGAAAAAAATGACCCTTAAAAGGTTGAAGAGGAAACCGTGGAGGGGTAGGGGGAACTGCCTCTGGGCAGTTATAACTCCTATAACTGAAGAAATTCAAAAATAAATAATAGTAAAAGGGGGGAGTGAACACGTGAAGAGGTTTTTTTTTTTATTTTTTTTATTTTTGGGGGGGGGGTGTTTGCATGCTGTAAATAAAAAAGAAGAAAAGAACTCACTGCAAATAAAAGTAACAGAAACTGAAAATAACAGAAAAAAGAAAATAAAGATAAAACAAAGCTGCTGCTGCTCCTAGCTGATAGGTTGCTGTAAATTGTGTCCTCATCATATATTCATCATCATCAGGAATCTTTGGACCATCACACTGGAGACGAATCTGCTAATCCTTTGCTGGAAGTATTTGTCTGCCAGGTTTAATCAGAAGTCCCCCCACCCTGCAGTAGTAGATTAGCTTTCCTTCATAAGGCGTGCTTGAGAGGAGGATTCACTTGTCAATGCTTTTATCATGCTAGGGAGGAGAATCTTATAGATGCATTTGCTTCATGTGGTTGCATGTGTGATATCCACTGCTTATCCATGTGCAAATTCTAGGTTTCTAACTTTGATATTGGTAACAAAAGGATCAATTATTTCATCAATGGAGGGAAAAAAATTTGTTGACTGAAACTGGCCAAGAATGGGCTAATTGCCACCTTCAATGTTTTGAAGATATCTGAGAGTTTCCATAAACATGTTAGAATGGCTTGATGCCTAGCCCAGATTTAACATTAGTTAAGGTCTGTATATATTTCTATTTTTAAGGTCTGTATATATTTCTATTTGAACAAAAACATGTACTGTATCTCAAACTTTAATATGCTTTCATGGGTCATCAATCTTTCCCCTAAAATCATAAATCAACAAAACTTGATGCTGATTAAGTTAACTGGTCAATCTTATGTATTTTTCTCCCAAAAATTGGAGATGAAAGTTGAACACAGAAGGAGTCTCCTGAAATTTGGAGCTCACGAGGAAATGAGTTTCTTGCTGCAGCAATGATGGGCATCTTGGTTTCAAAGTTGCTAAAAGTGGCATACAATGGACGGTGCTATTATTGGATTACTTGGTTTCTTTCTGTTCCTTTCTTCACTTTCAAAATCTTTTTTCTTGGTCTAATTCACATTGGAAAAATTAATATCTATCCCAATGGTAGAGCAGCAACAGGTAATGCCAGGTTGATAAAAATGAGAACTCATCTATAATTTCCAAATCATGACTTGATCAAACAATAGTAACTTACCACTGAGGTACTGACTGCAAGTCTGCAAGGATGCGAAAGACTGGAAATGCCCTGAGCTTGTACTGGGGAAGTATAGTTTAACAAAAGGATAACCTGCTCTCATCGTTTCTCTTACCAAAATTTATCACCTATAAACTTACAATCTCCTTTTGCTCTGAATAGGTGTAGTCAAGTTTTAAAGCATTAATATTTGTGGTGGCAATGAAAAATTTATTTATTAGAGTGCCATGCATCATTGGGATGAATAAGACACAGGAATTAGCTTCGTCTTGATTATTGCATTTGACTTTGTCCTGCTTAATCTCTATTATGAATCTATGATTCAAACAATGTATAATGGTTTTCAGGATAGAGAGGCCAATAATCGTGAGGTTCAAGTGTATAGAGAGGATCGTACATTCAAGAAAACTGCGTGGAAGAATCTACGGGTTGGAGATCTCGTTATGGTGGAGAAGGATGAATTCTTTCCTGCTGATCTGCTTCTGCTTTCTTCAAGTCATGGTGATGGGATTTGTTATGTTGAGACCATGAATCTTGATGGTGAGACAAACTTAAAAGTTAAGCAATGTTTGGAGGCAACAAAAGCTGTGCGGGATGAATTCTGGAAATTTAAAGCAATTGTGAAATGTGAGGACCCAAATGAAAACTTGTATTCCTTTATTGGACGTTTGTATTATGATGGCAGACAGTACCCTCTTTCACCTCAGCATATCCTTCTAAGAGATTCAAAGCTTCGAAACACTGAATATATCTACGGAGTGGTTATTTTTAGTGACCACGACACAAAGGTAATGCAGAATACTATAGATCCTCCTTCCAAGAGGAGTAAGGTTGAAAGGAAAATGGATAATATAGTCTATTTCCTTTTCAGTGTCCTGGTTTTGATTTCTTCTGTTGGATCTGTTTTCTTTGGTGTTCAAACCAAGAATGATACTAGTGGAGGAAGGTATAAAAGGTGGTATCTTAGACCAGATTCTACAACTGTATTTTTTGACCCAAAAAGAGCGTCTTTAGCAACAGTTTTTCAATTCTTGACGGGTCTTATGTTGTATGGATATTTGATACCAATATCCTTGTATGTCTCCATTGAAGTTGTGAAGATTTTGCAGATCATATTTATTAACCATGATCGGGACATGTATCATGAGGAAACACATAAGCTAGCCTGTGCTCGCACTTCAAATTTGAATGAGGATCTTGGTCAAGTTGGTACTATACTCTCTGACAAAACAGGTACATTGACATGCAACTCTATGGAGTTTCTTAAATGCTCCATAGCTGGAACTGCTTATGGCCGTGGTATGACTGAAGTGGAGAAGGATATCACAAGAAGGCAAAAAGCTGGCACTCCTGAATTTGAGGCATTGTTTGATATAGAGGAGCATACTGGCAATATTATGAACTCAATCAAGGGTTTCAACTTCAGGGATGAGCGTATCATGGAAGGAAAGTGGATAAAGGAAATTCGTGCGGATATCATAGAGAAATTCCTTTGTGTGTTAGCAATCTGCCATACTGCCATTCCCGTGTCAGGTGGAATTTCTTATGAAGCTGAGTCACCAGATGAAGCTGCTTTTGTCATAGCTGCAAGGGAGTTTGGCTTTGAATTTTATGAAAGGACACAGACTACTATAAAATTGCATGAATTGGATCGTAAGACGGGAGAAAAGGTTGATAGGTGTGTTTTCTTGAATATTGTTCCTACTATTGGCTTCTCTAGTTTTATTTAGGAACTCTTTTTGTGTATTTTATTTGACTTGGTTTATTAATTCCAGAGCATATAAGCTTCTTCATGTCTTAGAGTTTAGTAGTTCCCGCAAGAGGATGTCCGTGATAGTGAAGAATGAACAGAATCAGTTGTTACTCTTTTCAAAGGGTGCAGACAGGTCTGATACTCTACATTTACATATTGTGTGCTGTCGATTCCATAAACTTGTGGTAGTGGTCTTTTGATGCAAAAGTTTGTCTTTATCTGGATGGATTCAGTGTAATGTTTGAAAGGCTCTCGAAGGATGGGCAGATATTTGCAGTTGAGACGAAAGATCACATTAGCAAATACGCTGCAGCAGGTTTAAGAACCTTGGTAATTGCATATCGTGAACTGGGTGAAGAAGAGTACAGAATATGGGAAGAGGAATTCTTAAAGGCCAAAACATCTCTCTCTGGTGTCCATGATGAACTGGTATATGCTGCAGTGGATAAGATTGAGAGGGATTTGATACTTCTTGGTGCTACAGCTGTTGAAGACAAACTGCAAAAGGGGGTGAATATCCAACTGTCATCTTGAAACTGAACCCCGCCCCCCCTCTCCCAGGGCATGTTTAAGTTTAATTACGTCTATTTGCTGTTTAAGTCTATGCACTTACAAAAGCCCTACCTAGAATTACAGAAGCACAAGGGCAATGCAAAATATATAAATTCCTTGCAGAGGTTCTCTAATATCTTCCACTGAGAATGCTTCTGCAGTTTTTCTTGCATATGAATGCACAAGCTTGTGAAACAATGAAATATATTTCTACAATCTTGTTTTGGAAGAAGTGTATACATGAATAAATGGTTGACTATCAAACTGATAGCCTCTTTGGATGTACAGGTTCCTCAGTGCATTGAGAAGCTCTCCCAGGCCGGGGTTAAAATATGGGTCTTAACTGGGGATAAGATGGAAACTGCAGTCAATATTGGGTCTGGTTTACTAAGTTGTCAATCTATTTCTTGTTAATTTAGTGTGGCGAGCTTGAGGTCTGAGTCTCCATTATGATGGTTATATATAATAACCAAAAATAACCTACAGGTATGCGTGTAACTTGCTGAGGGAAGGGATGAGGCAGATTGTGATTACACTAGATAAACCAGAAGTCATTGCCATAGAGAAAGGAGGAGACAAGGAAGCCATTGCAAAGGTTTGCAAAATGTCAGGTTTCCAAGGGAAACGATTGAACAATCATTCTCTATTTCTTCTTCTTTTTCTCCTATTTAAAAATATATATATATATATATATTTGGGCATGTGGGGTTTTGGTTGATCTATGATTCTGAATAGAATTGATTCTTGTTAGGCATCTCTTGAGAGTGTAAGAAAGCAAATTCTAGAAGGAAAATCTCAAGTTACTTCTTCTAGACAAAGTGGTGTTTCATCTGCTTTTATAATTGATGGCAAGTCTTTGACTTTTGCTCTTACGGGGAATCTAGAGAGCTTGTTTATGGAGCTTGCAATTGATTGTGCATCTGTTATTTGCTGTCGATCCTCACCAATACAGAAAGCGATTGTAAGTTCTACTTCATTTTGTTGACTCAAAGAGATTCTTTAAAGTGTAATTTGTTTTAATGAATCATCAGTTCCAGAGTTCAGTTATTGACATTGAAATAATCTGATAGAAATGTGGAAGGCATGCAGGTAACCAGATTTGTGAAAAGGGCAACAGGTAAGACAACATTAGCAATTGGTGATGGGGCAAATGATGTTGGCATGCTTCAAGAAGCTGACATAGGTGTTGGCATCAGCGGTGTGGAGGGAATGCAGGTTATTATAGTTTCTGTGGATTTGAGGAGCCTTATGTCTTTTTAATTAAGTAATATATGTGTTTTTAGGCAAAAGTTTCCCTAATTCCGCCAAATGGAAAATCTAAAGATCTGACCATTAGATGACTAGGAGATGGTTTAGATAGATGATGGACCAAAATTCAATCATTTGCCCCTCCCAATGGATGGCATGCATTCCTGTGTATGTCCATGCCAACTACTCATACTCCGATACTACTGGATCTCTTCTTATATTTCTAATGCTTTGTTTTGACACTAGACAAACTCTGTTTGAGTTGAAACTTGAATTGTGAGCAGGGAACTTTGGGGTCCACATGTGTACGGAATTTCAGTCCAATCGGATCTGACATGTGGCAGAATTAGGCAACTAACCAAGGCTTGGTTATGTGGACCGCCAGAATGGAAAACCTTCTGCCATATGTTTATCTTGTTAGAATGAAGAACTAATCCTTCATTTATTCCAAATAGACTTTTACTACAGTTGTTAATAGGGAAGGGGTTCTCTAATTTTTTCAGTTTGAATTCGTTCAAGGGTAACTATTATGTCTTTCATATTGTTATGTAATCTAATATTTTCTCCAGGGACTTCATAATGAGCAAACTTTATGCCCTCACCTTGTAGAGTCTGTTCTGCGGTCTTAGTGGTTGTGGCCCAGAGGATTTTAATATTGGAAAATTGTTGTTTTTAGGGGTCTCCAACTATTGTAGATTCTTTCATATTGTGTCTCCCTTCTGTTTTCTTCTTGACACATTCTGTTTATACATAAGCTCCACTACATTATTGTGTGTTGCTCATCAGCCAAGTTGTTTGCTGTCTCTGCTTCCATTGAGATCAGATATTCCGTTGGGACTCAAGTGCCCTAACTCGCTCAATCAAGGAGGAGAATTTCCATGGATCTCTTCATCTTCCATCCACTTAACCACCAACTTTCTCCTTATACCTGTGTGGCTGTGCCTGCTGTGGAAGATGTGGTGCAGAATTCAGGCCATGCGAGTAGTAGAAAGAAGAAGAAGAGCTCCTGCAGCAAGCCATGGCCTGTGGCTGGAGAATTGGATTTTTTTCCATTCTTGTGGTTCTTGATTCCTGTTCAATTCAGGAATCTGATCCACAGAAGGAACTAAATCTCGGTTTCGAGGGCCCGAAACTGAGATGTGCCTCTTGTTTTGAGGTTTCGATATTGAGTTTCGACCTTGGGCCTCCCTGTGCTCCATGAGTCTTGACTCTGGGTTTCATTCGGCCAGGCCCGAAACCGAGACAACTCAAATATTTCGGTCAGTTTCAATTGAAACCTAGAATCACGGATCACAGTCCTTTCATGGGCATGTTTTGAGGCTTTTTTTTAATTTTATTTTTAATTATTATTAAGTTGCTGGATCAAACTGCTATGAATCCAGTCATGGTACTTTCTGTTATTTGTTAGTTTCCTAGTTACGTCAGGAAACCCCCATTTACAGCCATTGATTGGAGGGTTTCCCAGTGAGTTTATGTTTGTTTTATTTTCCTTTTCTGTTTCTGGTTGGCTTTAGCTTTCCTTGCTTGAGTCTGAGACAGCTTTACATACAATTATAAATAAGTGTAAGAGGCTACAGTCTCCCCACGATTTTACTTGAATGAATGAAGCTGTGCTTTTATAATTTTGTGGATTCTAAGCCTAACTTTTGTGGGATCCAATAGTGTTTTCTCAGTGGATTCTGATTATGATTTCTGTGGATTCAGAAGTGAGGTTTTGGTGGATTCCAAACCTGCTGCCAGGTGGATTCCTGATTATATCTCTCTTATCTCTATTCTCTATTTTGTCCATTGCATATCAGATCAGAATTCTGAATCTTTATTCTCCTACGATTTCTAATTCTGGTCTTCAATTTCTGTCTTGAGTTTCCAGTTAGTTCTTGCACATGTTATCGATTTGCTTAACCAGTTACTAGTTTTAGTTTTTTGTTTAATTCTCAATTTTCCATCAATTTCAAGAATTGCACTTCAAGTATACTTCTTTAAATTCTGGTTTCTGTGTTTTCTGATTTCTGGATTTCAGTTTACTAAGTAATCGCTGTCTATTGCCCTAACTGAATTCTGTTTTGGAACCCTAAACTGTCCATTGATTCTGCAGTTCTTTGAGCTGTCCTATTTCCGGTGGTATTGCTTCGTAAATTGGAATCTTACCATCAGTTTCAATCAAACTTTACTGGACTGCTCCTCCTGTTAAATAGACCACTTGATTAAGAGTTTAGTTCAATCAGACAAGTCTTGACTATGATATCAACTGTTCTCTTACTCTGGTTCTGGTTCCTATCCTGCAATTCTGGAATTCTTCTTGGATTTCTAGCCCTAATTAGGTGACTAGAAACCCATTAAGATGGAAGTCATTGAACTAGACCTGTTTGAAGAAAGATACTTTGTACTTCTGCTGAAGTGGAGTCAGCCGCATGTATTCGATCGGAGCAGGCCAAATGTTATCCACACATATTGCTGCAAGTTTCTAGAAAGGATTATACATGCAATTGTTCATGCCACGGTTAAATCCTGTTATATAGTCGGTATGACCATGTGTTACAAAACAGCACAGATATAAATATGGGTGGCTGCATGAAGTGCCATGAGGAGGGGGCAGCAGAAGAATCCGGAATCCCATCACTTTACTTGGGCCATTGGCTTCTTACTTTGATAGGCTGGAATGCCTTGATCAGTATTGTGAAAATGCTTGACGGTATAGGTGATAATCAGTGATTTGGGTGAAAGCTGAACTTTCCAGAACTTTGACATTTGTTTCTCTTTTTCATTATAATTGGAGTCAAATATATCTAACTAAACAAGTCCTAAAAATTTGATTGATTTGAATATTGTGCCATATATCTTTATTAAACCAGACTATTATGTTTGAATGTCTCAAAACTATTTTGTTCTATTGTTATTGTTGTTGTTGAATATTAAATAATGTGAACACCAAGAAAGAGCAAACATAATTTTCCCTCCTGTGATTACTTAATTTTCTATTTAAACACTACAAATATAACAAGCCATTTATTTCTAATCTCATTTTTCTTTATTTATAGAATGAAGTTATAGATTCCTAGTTTAATATTGCATGGTCCTTTTTTTTTATCAGTGACACTAAAAAGTAAATTTTGCATCTAGTGAGTTTTTTCAACGAACATACTATGATGCATCTTTTGTAATTGTAGGACTCTTTGCGAAGTTGTGATCTTTGCAAAACATATGTGGAAATTTAATGAACATTTTTCCTACTCTTTCATGTTAAACTTTTTCAGCTGGCCCATAAACTAGTTCTGATCACTGCCTTGGACTAGACTAGCTACGTAACATTAATATCTATGGAATGCCTGTTTGATTAGTTCTCCAATAATTCAACATCATGTAACTTGGAATCTATTTCATTTCGTTGTGAATTGTGATCAAGTTATTTAAGTGAATGTCCTATTGACTGGTTTTACGGATGTAGCACATCCCTTTCAGACTTTAGGTCTAGTTTTTGGAGTCATCGTGCTCATAGACTAGGTGCAATTTTCCCATCAAAGTATAGTTTTAGAATATATTAATTTTAAGAAATTCTTGAGAGTTTATCTAGCACAGCATAAAGCCATTACCCTCTCTTAGTATTCGTTGGTAGAATAATCATTTTAGTACTTTTCTTGGAAAATTCCTCTCATCTTTGGTTGAGTGAGATTCGTAAATTTATGGTGGTTCCATTCCAATCACCAATGATAATATTGATGTTGTAGCTCCATTAATGCTTCCTATGATTTGGCTTGCAAATATATGAATGATGTATGATATTGTTCTGCTGCTACACTATATCTTGCACTGCAAGAGGGTAAATGTCAACTGAAGGTTTTGTAGGAGATAGAGAATGGCAGTTGGAATCTTTCGAAACTTGGGTTCTGGAATGTTTGGCTAGGATTTTCTTGTGAGAGAGTTATTGCTTTTATGGGGTATTTTAAATTGAAAAAATAGGCTTAAGGTTGGCTGTACTTTGTAGAAGATCTACATAATGTAAGGGTAGTGTTACTTTCTGGAAGATTTTCTCACCTGAGTAGAGGAAGACTACCTCTAGAGTAGGGAAATCTCTTGTTATTGTGTAATTTAGTTGTTGATCTTACCTCCTTGTTTAGTGGATTTCTTTAGATGTGGACATGACTCTTTGCGGATAACCACACAAGCCCTGCCAAGGTGACCCTTTATACAAGCTCTGCAAAACCTGATTTGCTTTTCTCTCTCCCTGAACTTAGCCAATTTTCCCTTTCCTCTAAATATCCAAACTTATTACGTGCACATAAACCATTGTTTTCCTTGCAGCTTTCCAGTCCCTAATGCTTTGATCCTTAGGCTCATCTGTTTGCACAAAAAAGCCATGTAGAAGTAAAATGTTCCGGTAAATCTTTTTCCCCGATAGATTTTATCTGGATATTTTCCTTTTACGTGGTTTTTACCTGGAAACACAAGGAGCCTTTTTGCAATTATTCTAAAACCAGCAAGCTATGTTAGATAAACTCTCTATCTCATACCTTTTAGAATTTTAAACATTTTCAACAAAGCCTATTCCTATAACCTAAAGGTTTCCTGTTCTTTCCTACGAACCAATTCTTCTTCTTCTGATCCGTCACCTGCAAGATATGACCAAAAAGCCATATTGCTCTAGCAGCAAGAAAATTACTACGCTTGCTAACGTGCAACAGCGGTCTACGATCAGCTAGCGCTTAGGTGTGTGCTAACGTGCAGGGAAAGAAATTCAATTGTTTTCGCGGTTCACATGTCAAAGTGCTTCAAAAAAAACAGTTTTTTCCTCAGAGAGGTGAGCTCTGGGGCTTTCTTAAACTTCTCTCTTGAGAGCATTGTAGCTCGTGCATCTGATCCATGTGTTCGGGTGCGAAAGATCCTAGAATTGCAGTTCGGTGGAAAGATCACAGTAACTGCAGAGGGTTCATTACTGCCGCTGTTGTGGAGCACCTGCCCGTAGGTTTATTAGACATCGGTACGATTCTAGGATGTTAGAACTCTTTAAGGCAATGATAGGGAGTCTATGACTATTTAAAACCATCTCGCTTGCTGGTCTTTTCGACCGTATCATAACCCATGATCTAATCCTGCCCACATTCAGGATAGGGCGGAGGTCAGTCAATGGCATACCTATTATTGACCCAACCTGTGCAGCCGCATCTCGAAATGAGCTTCCTCCTTATCTTATTTGCTTTTCTTCTTCTTCTCCTTTCTCTCCTCTTCAATTTTGAAGAGACCACTCCAACTTCTATATGTTATTCAGTCCATGTCTTTGAAGAAGGGGTGACAGAATGGAGTTTATAGAATTATACTGAATGGTTCTTGGTGAAAAATGAATGACTTATGAGGTTATATTCCATTGAGTCGGATACTTGGTGGCCTCTTCTTGCTAATCACATGGTAATAAACAGCATTGAGAATATACTTGCTATTTGAGAATATACTTGCTATCTGGTATCTGTATTTTACCAAGATTATGGCGCCCGGTTTTTTCCCACCAAAACATCCTATGGATGCTTTTTCCTGTCTTTTAATAAAGATTGAGAAGAGATAAAAGAAGCCTATCTATTTCAGCATGACCCTCTTCTTTCAAGAGTGACATACAACAGGAAAACATCTTTTCTTCAATCAACTTGATCTGTTAAATGATATTGAGAATCAACATAATCATTCTGATTGATTTTTGTTTGCAGGCTGCCATGGCTAGTGATTTTGCAATAGCTCAGTTCCGTTTTCTGGAGCGTCTGTTGCTGGTGCATGGCCATTGGTGTTACAGGCGAATAGCCATGATGGTAAGTGCTGTTTACCTGTTTTCTCAGGTCCTGATCTACAATTTTTCAATCACAGTGAATCATTCACTATAACTCTTGAATTCAAGGTTTTTTTCTGTTTTTCAGGGGAAACCCTAATGGAACTTCCTAAATTTGAGTTCCAGGGAAAATAGGAAAGAAAAGCTCAGAAGTAGGAGAATTAATGGGAAGATAAACTGTTGGGACTTTCTTTTGTCCTTGGATTTCATGTGGATGCTAAACTTTTTTCAGGATTTCAACTAAATTCAGGCCTGCACCAGTTAAAACCCTAGTTCTAAATGGACACTGAAAACCTTGGTCCAAAATCTCAATAAAACAATCAAAATGCCAAGTAGATTATATACTTCTTCCAAATTCCATGACACTTTGTTTATTATTAACTGTTATTTCTTTTCTTAATGTTCTCATTGAAGTCCTTTAAGTTGGGATTGGTCAATTTTGTGACAAACCATCAATGCTTCTAACCAACATCACAAGAATGGGAACTTCTCTTTTTTGTTTTAGTAGGAAGCTGGATCAAAACAAATAGAGTGATGGTTTTCTTTTATTCTTACTTGAGTGAAAAAAATTTGAGATGAATACCCCAAGGGGTAGCTCAGTTGGTACAGACCAACACTTAAAAGAGGTCATGAGTTTTCCTTCGGGCCTACCTATCCAAAAAAAAAAGAAAAAAAAAAAGAAGAAAAAAGAGATGAATGGAATATTCTTGTTGCAAGGTTAATGGTGGGACTTTTTTATTTGTTTTTGCAGATATGCTACTTTTTCTACAAAGAAATAGTGTTTGGTTTAACCCTATTTTGGTTTGAGGCTCATGCTTCTTTTTCCGGCCAGCCTGCTTATAATGATTGGTACATGTCTGTCTACAATGTCTTCTTCACTTCGCTTCCTGTGATTGCGTTTGGTATCTTTGAGCAGGATGTTTCTGCAAGCCTCTGTCTTAAGGTACACAATTTCATGTGCTTAGCTCTTAAATACAAGGATGCGTATAAACCAAATAGTGACAACTAAAAAGTCTCCTTGGAGAAGGATATCCTCATTGCAAACAGAGAAATTGCACATGCAGCCATGCAGGGTAGGCTATTGGTCATTGAAAAAGCATGAAAATTTTATAAAGGGAAGTAGAGCTTATGATTTAGTCACTAAACCAACAATTAATTATTTGGCTAACTATAATTTATATTATCCTTACGACAGTTCATTGTGAATGTTGGGTATCGCTTGTCCAGCTCCTTATGACATCTGACAATTTTGTTAAGGAACAGTCCGTTTGTCATATTCTAGTCAAGAGGACCTCTTTTTTCTGTTTATTATTGTTATTTTTATATCTATATTCCTATATTTGTTTCACAGCACCCCATGTTATATCAAGAAGGTTTAAAGAACATGCTCTTCAGCTGGACTAGTATACTCGGTTGGATGTTTAATGGGGTTATCAGTTCTGTTATCATCTTCTTCTTAATCACTAGCTCAGTCCTTCACCAGGCCTTCCGGAGAGATGGAAAAGTGGCAGGTTATGAAGTCCTCGGGGTCACACTGTATACTAGTATTGTGTGGACTGTAAACTGTCAGATGGCTCTGGTCATCAATTACTTCACATGGATCCAACACTTGTTCATCTGGGGCAGCATCATCTACTGGTACATCTTCTTGGTTTCTTATGGGCTATTTCCACCAACGATATCTACAACAGCATACCAGGTTTTTGTGGAAGCTTGTGCATTGAGCCCTCTCTACTGGTTGACTACTTTCTGTGTTGTTATATTTGCGTTGGTACCTTATTTTTCCTTCAAGGCTTTTCAGTTCCGATTCTTTCCTATATACCACAACAAAATTCAGATAGAACGACTAGAGAGATGAGGCTCAAAGTTCTGTTGGGCTCTGTGTTGGGGTTTAGGATCCAATTCGGCATCATTTAAAGGAGAGACTCTGGCAGAGAACTAGTGAAACATGGTCAGTGTCGGAATTTTGAGTTCGACCCTAAGAATGGTTTCCAGGATTTCATAGTTTCTTCAGCATGTTGCAAGTCAAATGAAGCTTGATTGTTAGTGGATTGTATTTTTTCTGTTCAGCCTGTTCGGCAAGTAAAATGAAGCTTGATAGGTAGTGAACTGTATATATTTTCTTCAGCGTGTTGTGATGCAGATTTGGATTCCTGTCTTACTGGGACATTGGAGCTATGGACTTCCCTCAACTATGATTCAGGAGTTTTAACAGTATCCAAGGCATATCGCTTGAGATGTGGATGAATTCCCATATTCTGTATTTGGCATCCTTTAATGCTTATGGATTCTGTTTATTTTAAGGAAGGAGTGTTACCATCGCACTATTGATCCTGAAACAATAAGCCAGGACCCTTTCCTACAGAAGAGAGTTTAAGGAACATGGCAAATTTTTCAGGGGTTCTTGTGTGTCGGATGGAGGAAAATGAGTGAAGTCTAGTGGTTATTTTGTGCCTTTGGGAGGGTCTTCATTTCATGATAATGCTTTATTGTACTTTTAAAATGAGAGGGAACCTTTTGCATATAAAATCGTGGAAATCTGGAAACTGATTTTCCAACAACGACCACATTTAAGTGTGCATTCTAAAATATGGAAAAAGATTTCCAGCAAATGCTTGGTTTTGTGTGCATCGATCTAGAGTCTGTTCCTTCCCCAATGGATTCACAAATTCCCTTAGGTCATAGAAAATTATTATGACTCTTGATGCGATGAGAAAGGAATAGTTTTTAAGGAGGGACTTTTACGGGTGGTTAGATAAAGCGGAAGTGTATTATGGAAACTTAAAATACGATGGTGGGTTAGGGGGATTTGCACTTTTTTGGCGGTGATACGCACCGGACCATTGCCCCTCTTTTGCTGAGGGGCGAACCAGTCTAACTTTCTCAAAGGCTATAGCTCCATTTGTTTTGATACATGCAACATATTATTTGTAATTATTTTTTCTATGTTTGTTTCCAATAGATAAAAGAAGGACGAAGTTATTTTTCCCTCCTCCTTAGAGATAACTAAATTTACCTCTTGGAGACAAATGTTGAAAAAAAAAATTACATATAAATGTTACACCTAAACTTTTAGGTGAAAACAAACAGAGTCTCTATATCAAATTTTAAGGTCTGATTCAATCAAATACTCTCTTGTATTGATATTCATCCCTTGTATATCTAGGCGTGTGTACTAGTACTCTAGCAAACATTATGCACCCATCCAACTCTAAATATGAAGGGAATAGATCAGTTTAAATAAGAAAAATCATGAAAGTAGATGGCTCAAATTTATTCAGTGAGTTTTGAAATGTCACATTACTTTGTTACATGGATAAAAAACAGTGTTTTATTTCACGATGTCAGAGTATCAGTATCGAATACGAGTATCAACCAGTATCTATTAGGTATTGGTAGCCATTCTGATTTAATCATTTGTTTCGTATCAGCCAGATATTTATATCGGTCAATGCCAATACCAATACCAATACCAATACCAATATAGATCGACCCATCCAATCTGGATACGTAAAACGTGATAACAAACTATTTATTTTGTACTCTATTTTCTTCTCCTGATCTTAATAACCAAATCGAATGGCCCACCAAAACTAATCTGGTTATGGTAGGGTACATCAAATTCAAACCATTCGGTGAGGTTGGCAGTGTTGTAGATAAGGAAGGAGATCGTCTCCTGCGGCAGGAGGCTCCTGCGACTAATCCAAGGGTTTGGGGATCAGTCTGGCCGCCTGCCAATACATTGGGGGGTGGGCCGGCTGAAATCCGGCCCTTGGCAGGCGGCAGGACCGCAGGAGACGATTTCTATGCTTGTAGATAACTACTTACACCATTTTAGGAGGTGGAGATGATATCGGTTTGACAGGTTTAGTACGTAGGGTGATGTGGCAATCCGTTGGACACCTTAACAATATGCTATTTGGGCAGCCCTTGTTTGGGTTTGGTCTTGTTGGATCAGTTAAGATTCATGGCCACTTTTTATATCTTGTCCTTGAAGAATCTTCATTGTATCATGTGTTGTTGAACTAAACGGGTTATTAAACCACTTAAAGGCTTAACTCTTAAATCCTAAACCCTAAACCCTAAACCTAATCTCAAAGTCGTACATTCTCAACCTAATACTTTCATTCATTTTATACTTCATAATTCATTAATCATTACCTTCAATTAGTCAATCCCTCACAAAGTAAAGGGGTGCCATTTGGGCCTTACTAGTTCCTTACCGGGTTGGTTAACGAGTTCAAAATCAAACTGATCCGAAATCAGCCTGATAACAAATTGACATCGGATCAGCATGTTAACTAATGTATACAGTGCAACCACCCTATTCTAATCTCTTACTGGAAAAGTTTTAGGTTACCCCTGAAAAACCAGAGATTGACTTGCTCTGGACCAAAACCAACTCGAATCAACCTGTTGACACCCTTAAATCAAACAAATAAGCGAAGACCAAACAAAACTCAAAATCATAATTAGTGGCGATACCCAAGAATGACCGAAAAGCATTAACTACTAGGCCGACATGATAACGGGAGCCATGGTTTCACACTTTCACAGTCCAAACTGAAATAAACCTAATGAAAATGGGTTTTTTCCCGGGATTATATGGTACGAAAACAGTTTTGGATTTGGTTTGTTTTACGATTTCAAATTCAGTATGAATTGCGGTTTCAAATTCGGTACAAGTTGTAGTTCTAATAGGGAATACTGTTTTGATATTAAATACAATACTGGTTTAGATACGATTTTGATATTAAATTGACACCATCTATCTATTACTTTATTATAATTTTATATCAGTACCTCTATGTCATGAAAGATAAAGAACATATATCGGACGAAATAAGATGGAAAAAAGAAGACCCATACATATCCTATGTGGATTCAAATCGTCTCCTCCCTCAGATTCGGGAGGAGGGATGGCGGCCTGGATGGATGGCCGCTACCTGGCTCTCGGGTGAATCCTAGCCATCCATCCGAGCTGACACCTCAGCCGACAAGCTAAGCCGACAGGGGTGTCGGCTCGGATGGATGGCTCGGATTCACCCGAGAGCCAGGTGACTGCCATCCATCTAGGCGGCCGCCCCTCCTCCCAAATCCCAAGGAGGAGACGATGTGGATCCTATGTATGTTCTTTTATTCCATGTGAAGAACTACAACAAGACCAAAAAGCGGTATAAGTATCGATACAAAAATGGAATATAATCGATAGGTATCGTTGGTATACCAGTATAAGATTAATTATGATTTTAACCATGAAACTTAAGATTGATAAAGATATATTGAACGTATCATACAAGAAATTTTATATTTAATATCTATATTTTTTTGTACATTAA
This sequence comes from Protea cynaroides, assembly GCA_028583415.1. Lineage (NCBI taxonomy): Eukaryota > Viridiplantae > Streptophyta > Magnoliopsida > Proteales > Proteaceae > Protea > Protea cynaroides. Next base: position 52,038,593 of record CM053268.1, read on the forward strand.
ATCGAACCTAAAAATATCTACTTGTTTGTTTGCAGAATTTTTTTTTTTTCCATATGGCTCACCTTGTTTAGAAGTAAAATTTACGGTAAAATGTTATGTGTAATATTTTATAAGTAAAAGAAAAAAATTTCAATGTTTGTTTCGAGTAGGTAAAAGAAAAAGGAAGTTCTTTTACTCTCCTTTAGAAATCATTGTATTTTATGTTTTGGAAACAAACATTAAAAGTTAATTACATATAAAATGATACATGTCAAACTTTACGGTAAAATTTTACATCAAAACAAACAGAGTACAGGAATTCTTGGGTTATGACTCATCGCTTGGGTTGGTATTATCAGCCGATAGCTTCTTCTTGTGTTATTCAGGTTCTATGGGGGAAGCCTCCAAGGTAGTAGATCAAGCTAAATGTTGATGGGAAGTTTATGGGAAACCCATGGCGGGCTGGCGTTGACGGGAAATCCTTAAGGCATGGTTGTTGGTAATGGTGTCAAGTGAGACGGTTTAGATAATTGCAATAGTTACATTATCATTCCAGTTCCAACGAGACCATTCCTAGAATCGTCCCATTTATAAAAAAAGTCCCAAAACTAGAAATTCATCCCATTATTAAATGGGAGGGACCGGTTCGACCCCACTGCCCCCCCCCCCCCCCCCCCCCCCCCCCCCCCCCTCCCAAAAAAAAAAAAAAAAATGGAAAAGAGAAAGATCTATCAAATTGGGAAAAAAGAGAGGAAAATTTAACTTATTTTCCTTCAATTCGAGTGTCGTTTGTTGATTAACAAAATCAACTCCTTAAGAGAATCGATGAAGAGTAGGCAAGTAGCTATTCCAAATCAGCTTGCCCTCATTTAATTAAAATAGGGAAAATTTCACCTACCTCCCAAAAAGATTTCGACAAATCATTTACCACCCAAGTTTTTTTTAAAAATCACCTACCACCCAAATTACATAAACATTTATCAAAAAAATCCAGAAGCAACTAACAGAGCGCTCTGTCAGTTGCTGATGTCAGTCGTTAAAAAATACATGAATGACAATAATACCCTTATTGTAAGGGGAAAAGTCCAATTTACCTTTACTACCCTACTCTCCATTTCTAGTTTTGTTTAGATTCCAAATCCGAAAATATTACTATTCCTCCTAACCCTAACTTTAAACTGCCAATCTGACCATCACTCTGCTACTTCGATCGCCGAATATGTTTCTGTAAACCGCCAAGGACGATGCCATAGCACACGAAGCCATTTGTTTGATTGCTGACGCCAATCCTTATCTTCCTTTGCTCTGCTACTTCACTCTGTTACTCCGAATGGTTTGTTCTAGTGATTCCTTCTCTTCGTTCAACTCATGTAGAAGACGAAGATGAGATCGTAGGGAGCTAGTAAGGAATTCTAATCTTATATAGAATTCAGATTGAAGTTTCTTGGGAACATGAGGTCAGAAACCCTAACATTAGTGTGATGCTTTTGTTTTTTTGTCTGAATATTTTAAGTTTGAATCCATAATCAAGCTTCCTTTTAGATTATTATAATTGATTGTCTTTGTTTTGCAGTTATACTAGATTGTGTCGTGAAAGTCGTTTGAGCAAAGATGAAATGAAATGTAAAAAATTTTAGATTAGTGATGCTCACCCTTGTGAGGTACAGATCCGGTGGAGAAGTTTTCAGAGATACTTGAGTCAAGGAGAGGGGAAAGGGAACATGGGAGGGTGTGAATAATAATGAGAGAGAGATGAAGGAAAGGGGAAAGGGAATCAGAATTACGATGAGGGAGAGAGGAAGGAGAGGGGAAAAGAAATCAGAATCACGATGAAGAGAGAGGAAGGAGAGGGGAAAGGGAATCAAAATCACGATGGGAGTGAGGAAGGGGAGAATGATGAGGGAGAGAGGAAAGATATGGGAGAAAAACCCTAATGTTTTGCAAGATTCATTGTTGCAGCTCAGCTCGACAAGTTTCGGTGAGATTGAATCTGATAGGGACATATAGTGTCATTTACACTGAGGTTAAATAAGTAATTTTCATATTGATTAACATTTTTAAATTTAACAAGATAAGTGTATAAACGTCTACACACAATTTCAATTCTTTTCCGTCAATTAATTGATTATTGTTTGATAATTTGGATGGTTAGAGATTTTAAAAAAAAAATTTGAATGGTAGATGATTTTTTTAAAAAACATTTTAGATGGTAGGTGAAAATTTTCCATTAAAATAAATAGAGAAAAAAGAAGAAGGACATGATGACTTGCCAAGTGGATAATCTACCACACAAGTTTCATGCATATTTATTTTTAACTGATAAAGAAAATATCATGCACAAATAATATCATCTCTCCTACTTGATTGCAATTGTCAATGTTCTCATCATCCATCATCATCCATAAAGCATGTCCCGGAAATTGCAAAAGTCAATGGTCACAAAACCATGTATTGATAAAAACTGCAAACGTTGATCCAAAATTTTCAACAATGGTAGGCAAACAGAGAGCTCCCTTAACAGAATTTAGAAACAGAGAGAATTACATGCTTACTCGGGGATTATACCTTAAATGGTTCCTTATTAGGTTATCGATCGGTTCTACACTCGTTGGAAAACCTATCCCAGAACCGTCCCGTTAATTTAATATTCAATCCCAAAACTAACTCTTAAAACGATTCCATTCATTTAGTAATCGGACAGTTTTGTGACGAATTAGTGGGTCATTTCTAGGACGTTCCAAATTGACACCCTTAGCTATCGGTACTTTTTCAATTTTTTTTGGGTGTTACTACGAACTACCTTGTTGGGTTCCATGCGGAAATAAAAGGTTTCAGGGTGGTTAAGGACAACCTAGATCCTCTCTTGTCGCCCATCCTCGCCAACCATCCATCGGACGAACTAGGATACTCGACATGCATGCCGATGCATTCCAATTCATTCAATGGACGATTGACGAACTAGATGACAAGAGAGAATCCTTTTCCAGCTAAGGATCGAAGCTGGGTTTGATTCACCCTATGGGTAGAATGATGACGGTTGTTGAGACGGTTCGTCAGGCCTCAATCCCTTGGCACAAGGACCTAGATCCTCTGTAGTGACTGTTAACAATAAAGAAGATCCTGACCGCTCAAAGTGTATTAGCATATGTCTATACTACGTACCACTTGATAATCACAACAGAGAATCTTTTTACTTAACACAACCCCTTATGACCAGAATAGTTGTCGACCACAGAACGGATCGAAAGGGTAATCTAATCTATGTTCATTAAGTAGGTCTGAACCTGGCCTCTTAATTAATTTAATTAATTAGTGTTAGCTAGGGAATATTATTACGATATAAAAATTATAGATGATTAAATTAAAAAATTTCATGATCCAGGCCGAAATGGCCAAATGACTCATGGAGTTTAGTCAGCAATCAGCATTAGCCATTAGGTCCGTGCTGATATCATCAATTACGTCTGCTTACGTGGCGTATTGAATGACCTGAGTGGCTGACAACTGTCAACGCCTCAAAAAAAGTTGGTTCTTTCGCACCCAAGAGATCTGATGAGCTAAGGTAGGTGAACATCGTAACGTCACGAAAAAAAATGCCTGCCCTTTGCCAGCTGGATATAGGATTTTCTCTCTCATCATGATTCATGTTAATTTGTATAATTTAATATTATTGTATGGGAAAAGAAGGTTATCCGATTGCGTAGAACCTTCTAGAAGTTCAAAATGATTGTCTCATCATTTTTCATCTAATGCTAAAACTCGAAAAAGATCCTCTCTTATTGTTCAATTCGTCAGTTATTTACGTGTTGAACGTTCCAATCTATTTGGTAGAAGGTTGGACCACAGGAGAGGATCGAAGTCCCAAATTCTCATTTCTCATCTTGATGAATGTTTTCGCACACTCTCATTGGTCCCACACTATTGTAGGGCCACGTAACATGGCAATGATTAGCCTCCCTATTTTGTGCACAATTGTGCATTTATATGATTTGTATAAAAACATAGGGGTGTCAATGGGCCGGTTTGGCTGGTTTTGTGCTAGCCAAATTAGTGTCGAGCTTTATAGGGTCCTGATTGAAACACATCCATTAAGAGGTTCAGACTGGATGGGTTGTACTGTGCACATTAATTAACAGACCGGTTTGGTTTTGAGTTGTTATCTAAGCTTATTAGGTTGTTATCGGGTTGGTGCGGACCGATTTAGGTTGAATGCCTGGTAGGAAACCCATTAAAACCATCTAAAAAAGGTTAAAAATAATAAATTTAGGATTTAATATTTGGTCTAAATCGATTTAATTTGGGCCATTACAAGGTTCGGACTCATTGGTCTGTCTTTTCAGGCTGATTTCAGGCTAATCTGTATTGGACCGGGACGAATAGGATATGCCATACTAAACTCGAAACATGTCTGATAATGGTATGGTCCGAGTCAGTAGTTTCGTTCATTAGTGACGTAGCAACATCTCTCGGTTCCCTACATTTTAGACAGATTTATCATTTAATCTCAACCGTCCATATGTTGATTAAAAATAGAAGGTCAACGGAGAATTTAGAAGAAGAAAGTTCGAATGGAAACGTTTTGCAGTTTTTACATTTCAAAAGTCCACACGTTCGTAGTTATTTTTCTACCTTACAGTTTTAATCACACGTGTGGATTTCTCATTTTTGATCCATTGATGAGAATTTTGTTATGACAAGATAAAAACTCCGCTTCACCACCTGAGTTGGGATTATCTACAGGTACAATTACTCTTCACGAGATTTCATCACTCGGGACCCACCTCTAGAGTGTGGGACCCCGAATACGAACGGCCAAAATCATATCATACGCCTCCCTCATTCTCTTACACGCGTCATTCTATAAAGTCAGCGTCACTCCACGCGCCTTTCTGGAACTTCAGAGGGTGAGGGTGGTTCAGGGGACAGGCCACTTTCTCTCTCTTCCTCTCTCTCTCTCAAGGTCTGGTATATAAAGGAAACCAAGACATCCATATCTCAGTAGGACTCAGATCCTGAAGAAGAAAGAAACGAAGCAATCATCTCAACAACAAAAATCATAATAAAAGGTAGAAAGGTTTTTGTGATTCTGGAAGAACATTGAGAGATCAGAAGAAAAATTTGTCTGAAATAGGCAGTGATGGAGAGTTTGCTTCTCGATGAATCTCCAAGCTTCAACAGCTACTCCTGTGACGTGCTTGCAGAGATCGTCGCCAAAGTCGTTGAAGAATTCAAGCAGGAGTCCTTCCAAGACAACACGGAAGAAGAGTTTGAGCCGCCTCCTCTGTTATCGCAGAGCATAAACGATGAACCACAACAAGAAGAAGAACAGAACGAAGATGGGGATGAAGATGATGAAGGTAACGATGAAGATGACAATGAAGATGATTTCGAATTCGCTATTGTTGGCAAAGATATCGATTTTTCTACGATTTCTGCCGATAAGATCTTCGACAATGGTCAGATTCGGCCGGTTTTCCCCATTTTCAATCGTGCTCTGCTCTTCGCCGACGGCGCCGATTACGATTCCAAGCCTCGAAACAAAGGAAAACATATTATCGAGGAACGTGAAAACGATAACCCTCACTGTTCCTCTTCCTCCGAAGATGAACTCGAAAGCATCCCTGACGAAATTTACTGCGTTTGGGATCCGAAACCTGGCAAAACATCTCCAGAGATATGTAAAAAGAGCAATTCCACCGGATTCACAAAGCGATCGTGGAAGTTTCGTGATCTTCTCTATCGAAGCAACAGCGAAGGTATGGATACCTACGTTTTCTTGACTCCTCCAAAACCTATGATGAAGAGAGATGACAAAACTGAAAAAGTGGCTGACAGGGAGGGGGTTTACAAGGCTGATCAGTTTAACCAACAGAGGCCGCCGAAGATGAAGAGCACCTCTGTTTCCAGTCAAGTTAATGTCGCTGGCAAGGGGAAGATGAAGGTCAAGAGAGTGTCCGGCGAGACAGTGTCGGCTCATGAGATTCATTATGTTCGTTACAGAGCTCTGAAGGAGGAAGATCGCCGACGCTCGTATCTTCCTTACAGACAAGATCTGGTTGGTTTGTTTGCTAACCCGAATGGTGTGACCAAGAATAATCTCCATCCATTTTAGAGTGTCTTTGTTTTCTTTCAATTATTTTTGGCAAAAGTAACCAATTTACATAGGAGTTTGTGTTGAATCTCTCTCTCTGATCACATCTGTTCTTCAAGGTTCCATTAACTCAAAGTTGGTTTTTTATTTTTATTTTTCTCTTAATCGAGAGTTTTTGTTGAAAAAAAAAAGTTCACGAGTTCTTTTTGGTCAATTACATCAGAGTTAATTAACTTTTTGAGAAATTATACCAGAGATATCTCACGTTTCAAAAATCATAACGGAGGTACTTGACGTTTTGAAAAATTATACTAGAGATACCTGACATTTTAAAAATATTACATTTGAGGTACTTTCTATCTTTATACTTTCAAATTTATCCTTCTTTAACATAACTTCCTTGGTCCCTTTATGTTCATGCTCTCATCATCCTGTTGTCTCAACGACTCACCACTCAGATTCTCATGTGTTCATTACTGTTTCAATTATCCACCCCCTCTCTTGCCCTTGTCCTTTCCCGTGATCCTTTTTCACCAGCAATTGCTCATCACCAAGTCATAGATCTCGATTATGGGACACACCTCCGGTGAAAATTTCGCATCTCAACTTGTTGCTTTTTCGATTGGTGTACCAATGATCAGGTACCAAATAAGGGTAGTTCAATAAGAAACAATCAGTCCCTGAAAGTTTGAGATAGATCTAATGGTTATCTTGGAAGATGCTAATATTAGATAGGGTTAATATTGGAAATATGAGAAGAAGTACCTCTGGTATGATTTTTGAAACGTGGAGTACCTCTAGTATGATTGCTCAAAATATCGAGTACCTCTGATGTAAATTACCCGGAGTTTTTTTGTTTTTTGTTTTTTTATTTTTTGAGGGGTTGGTCGAGTCTGTATTGATAAAAAAAAAATACAAAATATGATATTAAGATTGAAGTTGTAGAACTTATATATGAATGAAGAAATTATGGTTCAAGATTATATTCTGAGTGTATAATTTGATATTATCCAAGATAAATAAGGATCAAGAATGAGAAGACAAGACGGTAGCAGATGGTGATTATATTTGAAGGCTTACTACTTGAGGTTTTGTTTGTTTTGTTGTAAAATTTTACATGTAAATGATATTTTATACAAAAATTTATTTTCAAGTAATTTTTTTTTATGTATTTCACATTAAAACAAAAAATTGAAAATCTTATTTCCTAGAAATTTTTTTCTTTTCCCTCGTTTTGTGGGTTTTTATTCTTTTGTTTTTGTCGAACGCTTGACAACGTCTCATGCAATGAAGACCAGCCAAGTAGATGTGATTTACAATAGATTCATGAAGCCAAAGGGAGGAAATAGGTCAAAGTACCAAACCCAAAATGATTTGATCCTTTTATATGGAAATAAGGGAAGCTTAAATAATTTTCTTCAGTAGATTTGTGAGTGAGTGGGATTTTGTGTTGAATGAGATTCTTCAATTTATTTAATCGTGAAGAGATTCATGCATGGCTACATACATAAACTTTTGTCTATTTTAATTAACAAAAAAAAAAATCTTTTGTAAAATAAATAATAATTAGGTGTAATATTGCTTTTATTTATTTATTTATTTATTATTGATGTAACAAACTTCTTTGACCATGCAAAATCTTGTCATTTCGCATGTAAAACAATGATAAATATTTTTTTGAGAATAAAACAAGAGTAATCAAAATAATTTTTGAAAATTAATATTAGAGGTAATTAAAAGGATGTTAAAATTTATTGTATCAGAACTTTGGTTATACAAAGATACACCCATTAATTAATTGAGTTTGTGGCCAGTCCAAGGTTACAGTAATCAGTATCAGCTTTAGAGGTATCAATCTGGATTGATGGTACGACATCTGTTGGTATTGGATTAAGAAATTAAAAGAAGGGGGATCAGAGTGGTTCAATGTTGGCCGATGTTGATATAGGCCAAATACGACATCAAATCCTAACCTCATCAAATCATCACCTCTTCTTCATCGTTGTCCTCGTCTTAGCCCTTTTTGTCCAAGATTTCATCTCATCGGTATCAATTACATGGCATCCTGGTAACAAGCTCAGAGCTCTATCGTGGCCTTCCTCAAAAAAGTAGTAGAGTACTATCATCGACGGTCGAAGTCTTTTGAATTTCTACGTAAAATAGAAACTTTACATGGTATCAGAGTGAGTTTTCATCATTTACATAGTCTCCATATGTCTGCATTACATATTGCCACATGTCCGGCTTGGTATTGGGAATTTAGTCTTTACACTTGTCACACCTGGTCACTGCACATGGAATACAATGATAGAGATAAAGAGGTTCACAAATTCCCTCCTAGTTTATAGTATTTTTTAAAATATATTTTTTCATTAGATCATGATTCCGTCTGAATCAATAAATTTTGATTACCTATGAAAAAAATGATTCCATATGGGTTTACAAGAAACTAGGTAGCAAGAAAGTTCTTGCCTCGGCCCCAATTGCACAAAAATATACTGTATTCCCATGGGGAAGGATGAGGGACGTTAAGGGTAAAAATGGAAAAAAAATGTAGGTGTGCGAGGAAGGCTGTGAGGGGAATTATTTAGGTAGTTTGAGTAATTTAGTTGAACAAAAGATTGTATGAGTAATTTGGTAAATACAAATCCACTATTGAAATAATCTTAGAAATTTCCAGTTTTGATTTTAGGAAATGTTGGAGAAATGATAAAACCATCAATCAAAGAAGGACATGTGTTTGATGCAGATTACCAACAAATGCACAACGCATGTCACCGTCATGAATCTGTTATTAGATGCTACCTCATTATACAGTTAAATGGGAAGGTTATCCCCATGATCTCGGCGATAACCATAAGTCAACCTTGAACATAAAGGTCCCCTCATATTTCGGCCACGTGTCAACTATCCAGGATGTCTCCGAGTTGAGATCGCGGGATAGTTTTAACAAGGCCATTGTCAGATCAATATTGAATGGTCAAATAGCTTCCCTAGCCACGACCAACCCTCATTTACAAGGGATACGATCATGCATGCACCAACTTGCCTCATCCAACCACCACGACAATTCATAACTATTGGCATAATGTCAGGAACATGCTGGAGATCAAAAGAATTGCTCGAACCATGTCTACAATCATTCCACTCCGTGCTTCTCTCAAATATTTTTCAGAACGAAGGTACCCAAATCATAAATTTCACAGTCAATATTTTAAACCTCACTCCACTGGAACTCGTATACTTCATATATATTCCAATATCCAATTGCTTGTTTACCGGTTCTGACTTAGGCATCGAAGTAGCCATAGGGTTTCTTACTCTACCGTCCATTTGCTTCCATCTTGACAGGTGTCATAACAAAAAATTTAGGATGAAAACGAGCAACAAGAGAAAAAAAAAATCTTTGTCTTTCAGCTTCTATTGAAGAATCCACATTCATACCCTCCATTGGTGACCCGAGCATAGGAAACTCCACCATTCAAAGAACCATTATCCTTTTTTTTTTTTTTTTAAATAAAAAATCAAATTTTCTTCTCCTAGTTCTGTAGCATTTATCAATGGAGGGAGTTAATAGAAAAACAGTTACCTACACCTGTAACTAGGTAATGACCTAACTAAAAAGAATTTTAAAATTAAATTTTTCTAGAAGAGGAGAGAGAGTAATAGATTATTGTGTATGGGTTTGCTAAAGCTATGGTAGTAATTACATAATTGGGTCAGATAATTAATATTTTTCTTTGATTTTAATTAATGGCAGAAAATAGATTGAGTTAGGAGGATGGAGTGTTTGACTTGTAGAAAGAAGAGTTAATATCTTTTATTTTTTATATGGGAGAGAGTTCCATACCTCCCTTGCGAGATCAAATATTATAAAAACGGTATCATCAATAAGGAGTCACATGGTCATATAGAGAAGAGAGACTATCTGATAAAAAAAAAAATTGTGATATTTCTACCCTTTTGATATTAATGAATGAAAATAATATATTTTTTTTTAAATAAGGCCTTGACCTCTTAATCAATATAGTGGGATTTAATCCAAATTTATAGTTCTATACCATGGATCTAATGCGAATCTTTACATTCACATCTTATCAAAATCCAAGGAAACGTATCCTATACTTTTATTAATGGGGAGAGGGTTTCCCATGCCGTCAGTGTGAGAATATTCTCATGTCACACCGTTAAGTGCGGAATAATTCCTTCCCTCATTCAATTATGAATGGAAACTTCTATAGTTAAATAGTGTAGGTGTTGGGCTTCAAAATTTTCTTCCTAATCAAAAGTTGAAGGTCTGACTGGAGTCTCTCCTCATCAAAATTTTAAGAGTTGTTTTCTTGGTTATAATATATTAGTTTAATAAAATTTATTTTTATCTAATGTAAAAAATATAAAGCTTTGAAAACTGATTGAAAACCTTCTAGTATCTTTGAAAATATGGTTGAGATGAAATCCCAAATTAAACACATGACTCTAGACATGTAAAGAAAATCCCCGAACTCCAACCCTAGTAGTGAGAGTGTGAGATCATATACTTAAATTTCATTGTGGGTCGGGAGGATAATGAAAATCTAATACTATGTTTGGATGTAAAGAAAAGAGCAAATGTTTTTTAAATAGAAGGAAAAAATTGACATATAACTTCATCATTTTCTATTCATTAATTACTTTGATTTGTACATAAACAAAAACATATTAGATAAACCAATAGAGTATAAAGAAGGATTAAAAAAAAAAAAGAGTTAAGTGCAAATCAAATTATTTTTGTCTCATCAAAAAATATATATTTTTCGATATGTTTATCATTTTAGGGAAAGGAAGTACCTTTCGGTCTGTGTTTTTTTTTCTTGAAATCTTGATCCTGTCTCTTTTCTCCAAGCGACTAGCTATAGATTTTTGTAGTACTTCTATTTTTCCGTGGGCATATTAAATTCCAATATGTTGCATTAACTTATTAGAAAATTTCAAGAAAAAAAAAATGAAAAGGAGGTGAAAAAAGAGGCATTGTCCATAGAAGATTTAAAAAATTGACATCCTTCTCTTCCTTTTGGAGGTCTCGATGACCATGATTGCTTTTGTTAAGGTGGTTCAATCAACCTTGGTGGGAAAAAAAGAAGTGACAAATTGACAAGCCAACGATTCAATTTTTTTTAGGATGTCGTAAATGTCTTCTTTCTTTGGAGGGACTTCAACCGTGATCCAATAGCTGAATAAATCGGACAACATGAGATGATTTTTTTTCCATAGATACGGAACAAATCATTAACCTTACTACTCAAGAGAAATATATTGCCTCTAAAGAGATGCAAGGAATAAAGGGTGATCACCCAATGTTCGATCATCTTTCCGGGAGGAATGAGTTCGGAAATGATCTTAATTTGGTATTTTTTGTGTGGTTATTTTAAGGGGTGTTTGATAAAATTTCAATTCTGGGATTCTTACTTTCGGTCAAAATTTCTACTCCTGCTTCAAATGGATTCAAGAGTATTTGGGAGTAGAAACATGTTTGGTAACATAATTTTGACATGATTTCCAGAACGACTTTAGAACAGAAGCATGTTTGATAAATCTGGTTTTGGAACCATTTCAGAGCAAATATAGAGTAGAAGTATGTTTGATAACAAAAAATCTTTGATCTAAATTCAAAACAAGTTTAATTATAAAAATTGTCAATCCTACATCTGTTCCATGGTATTTCAAATTATAAATGGTTACATATTAAAAAAATTAACAATCATCTTTCTAGTATTTCATGGTTGCTATATAACAACAAAGCATGTCAGAATCAACAACCATATGGCTTCGAATATAACTATGCCATATATTCAGATATAACACGGATTGGTGTAGAACAACTTCATGTCGTATATGCTGACTTCCGTCACTTCTAAAATGTTGACTTCCCTCACCCCCGTATATGCTCACTTTCCTCACTCCGTATATGCTGACTTCCCTCACTCGCACAAAATGGTTGAGCGGACTGATGTTTAAACCCTGCAGTCCCTTTATATTAATCGACCCAAATAAAAAATTTTTCATGATCTTTCTTGATCGGACAAGTGTAAAACTTATGGCCCAGATTTTTTTGGGTGCGAGATGTTTGCAATATCATTCTCCCCTTGCCACACTCACACATTGGGATATCACAACCAGCCATATATATCTGTGATTGAGAAACAAAATTAAAATCGTCAATTTTCTGCCAAGTCAAGTTTTTCCAATGGCCTAACGAGTAAGCAACCTATTCCTGTCGAGTTTTCCAGCGACCTATCGATACCGAAACGCTTCGCCCCTCTGACCTTCCATGGCTATACTAATGACGAGGCTCCATACCTATTCCAGTTCGTGTAGCTGATTAAATATGTATTCACCTATCCCTCATTTAGTTAGTATGAAATTAAAGAAAACATCTAACAAGGATTAATTAAAAATATCAAGGCAGCGATAAATTGTTGTAATACACTGCATAATTAAATAAGTGTTCATAGTCATATGTATCAAAACAAAAAGTTCATATCTATGGTAACCTATTGTCCCTAGCCAATTGGTTGGCAATACCTCTCCTAATGATATTCATCTCATGTGCAGTACCAGTCAAATTCTTATTTTCATTATGAACATTATCATTTCTTAACAGAACATTCTCCTTTTCTTGAGGTTCATCCAAAGCATCTTTTCCATTTAGTCTAACAAATTCTCGATCGGCAATTTGTTCATCATTAATCAAATTATGCAGAGAACAACATGCTATGACAATATAAACTTGAATTCTTAGAGAATATGATGGCATAGCTTTCAATATATCGAAACGTGCCTTCAACACTCCAAATGTTCTTTCAATTACATTACACAGCGAAAAATGTCTGTGATTGAACAACTCTTTGGCAGTTTTAGGCTCTCGTCCAGCGCCCCTATAATCACGTAGATAATATCGATCCCCTTTAAATGATGTCAAATACCTACGCTGGCTTGAATATCCAGAAATCTATGGCATAATATTTTCTTATAATACGTAATAGGCCACAATTAATAATATAAATAACCTGAAAGAAATCTATATGATACATTATAAGACAGAACTAGGAGTAAAACCAAGGGGTGGATGAGAAAATGATGGTGACCGATGGACATCTGCTAATACACGGTAGTCATTAGCATTACCCTCCCATCCTGGGTGCACATAGGTGAATTTTATGTCAAACGAGTATATAACCATGACATTCTGTGAAAGTGTGTGTTTCCTATTCTTGTAAGGAGTTCGTAAGTTTTTCGAAACAGAAGCGTTCACGTGCGTCCCGTCATGGCCCCAACGCAATTCTTATGAAGAAGACAAAAACTTACATAAATATATGTAGATATATAACAAGGTAAAACGATACAAAAATCAAGAATAAAGTTATTACCTTGAAGTAACGATGATGCCTTTGGTTGTCTCTAATTTGAGGTTGTTCAATATTCATATTTGGGGCATGAATATTTTCCTTAGTTAAGTTTAGAAATGCCTTCAATATAATTTTGAAGAACCTATTGACAAGTTATCTTGTAGCCACCCTCTACGTTGCATGAAGTTACATAAGTTAATGAACACGTGCCTTTCCATACGTAATGATTCGTATATTCTATTTGTATGCCCATTCAACAGTTCTGCTACCCATCTAGAACCAGCCATTGATGAATCCCTACATGGTTCCTTGATGTGCAATGAATTATCTAATTGATAGAGTGATATGACCTCCAATATACTCCACTCCAATCCATCTCCTCAAAAACTCTCATAACTTCATTGCTAATCACTCCATTCATGTTTAAAATTACATAATAAATGAAGACATAGAGAGAAATCAATCCATGAAGTACAAGCTAAGATTAAAACAAATCATAGCAAATTTACATAATCAATTAGCTAAGATTTAAATAAAGTATAGGATCAAACCAAATGATCCAAAGTAAATATACCATAAGAGCTTAGCATCACATATTGTACCGATATTAAAACAAACCATTTAAAACAAACTATCAAACCATTGTACCGAAATTAAGATAAAATCACTTTATGAAACCATTGTATGAAACCCTTGTCCCTGGTCAATTAGTTGGCAATGCCTCTCCTAATATCATTCATTTAATGTGCAATACCAATCAATTTTGCCCACCGAATATCACTTGGAGTTTCCGAAACTGCGGCAGTCCATTTATCCTAAATTTTGCGCACTCCGAGTTTTCCTGAAAACAAATGATTAATTTTAAGGAATTCGTGAACTGAATACCAATAAATTACTATGTCTACTCCAGTTAGATATGATTACCTGAATGTAATTGTCTCATATATCTGGGTCAAGTGTTTCCACACGCTGGGTTGTCTCATTCCATCCAAACCCAGTAGTGTTCAACACTCTTCGAAAACTACCATATTCAGACCTCAAACAATTGAGTTTGTTCCTCAACTGTTTCAATGTCAATGGTCTACCCAACACTGATGCCATTTTGTTCTTTATGTTACTCTTACCGTCTTTGTTAAACGTGCATATTCTTTTATTTCCCTTCATGACCTCTTCCACTAGTATATCAACATATATGTCCACTTCCATCTTATTCCATGTAACTGTTTCTATACTTTTTTGTGAACAACTTTCTATTCTATAGACTAACAACTAACTATAACAAAATTGAAGTGGTGAATGACACCAACAAAGATGACAATCAACAATCAAACAAATATATCTGGGTACATACATATCATAACAAGTTAAAAATAAACTAAAATTATAATTCTATCAAATAGAACATATTAAAACAAAGCAGACAGACCAAACCAGTATATCTACATGTAAAATACCATAACAAGTTAATATCACACATTGTATTGAATATGTTCCAACCCAATAAAGAGTTTACATCAAATTGTTTCAAAAAAAAAAAAAAAACCATCAAAACCAAAGTATCAAACCATTGTTCTAAATTAAAAATAAAATCATTGTATCTGTAGCATTGAAATAAGAACCACTAAGCAAAGGATGGAGTAACTAGAAGGTTGGTATAGCACTGGTGATATCATGGAATGAACTCTATTGCCCACAACTTCTTCTCCTCATCCAAGCCCATAAACAACTCCCTCCATTCTGCATTGTTGGTCAAATGATTCATAGTCTTGATATATGTTGCCTTGTCCAAGCCCGAAATGGTGTTCAATACTGCCAGACATTGGATGATTGAATAACCTCCTGTACTGATAGAGTTAGGAGAAGGAGAGGCTGAGGAAGTGTGTGACTAGTGAACAAATCCAAAAGGACTTTGGAATGTTCCACCATTGCATTTATAGCTCCCACAATGTCACTACTTTGACTCCTTTTCCTAAGGGCAGAAGGAATCCTATTCAGTCTGTGACCTGTAGCTACCTGTGGGGTATGATGCACATCACCTTCTTCAGTGAGATCAGTGGTAGGTTCTATAGGTGGAACCTTTGAACTATCTTAGATGTCCAAGTTATCAGCATCTCCTTCTTCAAATATGAAGTTGTCATTGTGGTTGTTACAGGCAAATTCATCATTTGCATATGAATCACCAAATATCACTTGAAGCTCTGGATACTACGGCAGTCAATTTTTCTTAAATTTGGCCCAATCTGGATTTTTTTGAAAGTAAATGAAAGAAAGCTTCAGAATTTGTGAACTGATTACCAGTTAATTACTATCTATACTACAGTTAGATATGATTACTTGAATGTGTCTGTCCCATATAGCTGGGTCATGTGTTTCAACACGCTTGGTCGTGTCATTCCATCCAAACCTAGTAGTATTGATCAGTCTTCCAAAACTACCATACTTAGACCTTAACTTGTTCAGTTTGTTCCTCAACTGTTTCAGTGTCAATGGTCTAGCCAATGCTTCTTCCATTTTATTCTTTATGTTACCTCATCCGTTTTTGATAAATGTGCAAGTTGTTTTATTTCCCTTTATGACCTCCTCCACTAGTATATCAACATATGTGTTAACTTCTAGCTTGTTCCATTTAACTGTCTCTATATTTGTTCTTGAAGAACTTGTCATTTTACAGACTAACAACTTGCTGTAAATGGAACAAAGTTGACAATCAGTCTTTAAAGACAATCAACTGGCTTAGGCAATGCTTAATCAATGATAAACATTTAAAACTTAAATAGAATTTAATCATGATCTAAAAAAAACTTACAAAGAAGTATACATTGATCCCAAGACTTCTCAACTTTAGAAGACTTATACAATTAACTAGTTAAATTTATATGTCCCTTATTTTTCACGTGAGTTTCAAAATAGGGCCATTATGGCAGAAAACATAGGAATTCCTGCTGACCAGTTTCTTGCATACGGACATGGAATCAAGCTCCAATGAAAAAGATATTTAAAAAAAAATACTATAAACGAAGAAGGTGCTTGTGAACCTGTTGGAGAAGGGACAGATTCCATATGGGTCCATATGAATCTTTGTAGGAATTTTTTTCCAGAAAACAATTGAAAAGAATTTGGATTGAGATTAGACCCGATATACATGGGTTTGCTAGTCTCGAAATTTATTGAATTCAGGACAGATGCCAACATCCAGACCCTATATTCATAAGGCTAGGTATATATATGGTTAATCTAAATACCCCTATCCGACCCATGTGCAATCTATTTATTATAGAATCCAGAATTTTCATTTGTTAAATAGAATAACCAAATACTGAGTTTGGATTTTGGACCTGTAAAACTTTTGGGAGTCTGCTTGGGAAAATTGGCCATAAATACTATAATTAATTAAGAGTTTTCTTATTGGATTCCTCTTATCAAATGCTCCTACAATGGCAAATCATGATTACCATTGCTAATGCCAATCTATTCTAATTAATGCATAAAGAGAATTTGAGGGGAACCCTAATGACTGATGAGGTGAATCCACTTAAGCTTTGATGCATTAATCATAGAATCTTTCATAGAGAATGGTGAGGGGAATGGAAGAGGTGGCTGGAGAAGTAATTTTATAAAGTACCTATCAGGTGCTTGCTACCACAACCTGTACAATTAGTACTAGGATTTTAAGTTCTCTTTATGTGTTGAATTCAGGTAATTGTGGGTTTTTTTTTTTTTTTTTCAGAAATGTGACTGGATGACTGCAGAAGTATGGCTTTGAGCAACTATTGAACTGTCATTTGATCTACAGAAAATCTTACCAATTATAAAATTGAAAAAGAAGAATGTTTCCTTAGATAACTCAATTTTACAGGTACTGCTATCAACATTCAGGATTTCTCAAAGAAGAAAAATATACGAACACATTTTACCTTATCATTTGAGGGCTTATTGAACTATTTCTATCCATTGTCGATGGATTCAATAACATGGAATCTGGACTCATAGCTGAACTTGGTCTTAGAGCCATACTTATGAGCACGCCACCAATTTTTGCATTTCACAGGGTATATATCTCTCTCGCTGTGCATGCGCACATGTGTGTGTTTTTGAGAGTTTAATAGCTTCCATATTCTTCAAGTTGTGGATGCTTATATAATATTTTACCCAACTGGGGCATAAGTGGTGCAGACATTGTAAAATGATCAAGGAGTACATAAATTCGGTCATGGCATAAATCTTCCTGGCTCTCTTACAAGTTGCCAGAGAAAGATGGGAAATACTTTGTAGCCATGGAGCAGCACCATATAATGTCAAAAAAAATTGTATAGAATGTAATCTCATTTGCTTCACTGGCAAAGTGTAGGAATCGAACACTACAGTTGGGATTGAATCCTATCTTTACCCCTAAACCAAAGAACTAACACTAACATCAATGTTTTCCCCCTAACATCTACAGGTCTTCCATGAGTAGAAATATCCTCAAACCAATTCACATAAACCACTATCCATGCAAGAATTCAAGCATGCATTAGAAACCAAAACATACACTCAGTTGCTGAGTTCAGATGGTAATTCATTTACATCAAAATGTAAGTTAAAAAAAATAAGCAGAGTGATTGAATAGAAAAGGGTCAAGATTAGTAGGTTCATAAATTAAACTTGACAAAAAATGCAACAAAATGATGAAAGGAAATGTGAAGAATCTGAACAGGGGTCATTGGTTTTTCACGAAATAAAACCTAATCGATAACATACAACAACAAGGTATCACTTGAAAAAAAAAAAAAAAATAGACGACATCGAATTTGAGAGAAGAAACATACCTTAGTATGATTCTTCTTGGTTAAATGGAACGAAGCTGGCAGAGGGAAGCAAAACAAAAAAAATTAGAAAAAGCCCTAATCGATATGTCAAAATTTTAGGGTTTCTTTGCTTGAAACCAAAAACCCCATTTTTTTTTTTCTGAATTGTGAAACATATGTGAAGGGAATATTTCGGGAGAGGGATTATGAGAGAGATTTGAGAAACTTACATGGAATCGATGAAATTTTTGTTGGTCTAGGTCAATATCCAAGTAGCAGATACAATGATGACTCCAAACCCAGTAGCAGAAACGATGAAGAATGTCGATCCTTGCAGAGACGACGAAGAACCACCTAGTAGTAGAGACGATGAAGCAGAACCCCAGTAGCAGAGATGATGAAGCAATACCTTTGTAGCAGAGAAGAAGAAGAATGGCTAAAGTAGTAGAGACAACAAAGCAGTACCCTAGTAGCAGAGACGACGAAGCAGTACCCCAGTTGCAAAAACGATGGAAGAATGACCCAGCAGATGGAAGAAGACGACCTCTATGGTGAAGAACCCCAGCGCGAGCTCGATGAAGAAGAACCCCCTCTCTGACACAGTATTGGGATTTTGAGGTGGGTGAGTGAATTAAAATGGAGTAATTCCATCCAACTCCGACTCTGAATTTTGGCTCTGAAGTAGAAAAACATCTGTTTGATGCTCCAAAAATCAAGATTCTGGAGCTAGTTTGGAGCCGGTTTAGTCATAGATTCTCCAGAAGTCCGAACCAGGTTACCAAGCAGACTTCTACTTCTTTTATGCTCCAAAAGTCAGAATCCAACTTCTGGAGTGTTATCAAACACCCCCTTAACGACTCAAACTCTAGTACTTAATTGATAGTCCGAACTTCTTTTTTTTTTTTTTTTTTTTCCAATCATTAACCCAAGCTAGAGTTGTAAACGAATAATCAAAAATTCGGATTCAATTCTCATTCGCATCCATTAAGAGGAATCCGGATATGAACATTCAGTCAAATGCAAATTCGGATAGTTTCGTTAAGTTTCATATGTGAATTCTGATCCGATCAATTTAAAGTATCAATGTACAAATTTGAATTCTCACATATAGGTTCATTCCATAGGGAGATGTAAATTATAATTTTGTGTTTTATTTTTGTTTTTAAATGATTATATTGTACATATGTTTCAGTAATAGTGTGGTGTATACTGTATTAATCCTTTTCGAATTTGAGTCGGATATTAATTGGATATCCAATTAAGAAAAGAATTCAAATTTGTTTTTTTCAGACATTCATCGGATTTCAGATCGGATTTAAATAAGGTAATTAGTAAATGAATTTGAATTTGAATAATGGTGCATTCGATCTGTTTAGTGTTTACATTTCTAATCCAAGCAATAGCTTTTTGGAGATGAGAGTACTAATAGAGGACCTTTTTCTCTCTTTTGGGTAGGGATTAGGACAATACTGTTATAATTTCTGTGTGGGCTGCTTAAATTATAGGCACTATTAGTGGGTCTCATTGATAGACAATTTGGTTGTTGGGCCCATTTTAGGTTATGATTTTTTTTTTTTTTTGTTCAATGCAGAGTGGGTGATTAGAGTTTTAATATATTTTAAGAAAATTTATTTAGACTTCCCCTTGACAATTGATTTACTATACAAAACTATCATTTCTTGACAAAAATTATATGGACTAGCCTTGCAAGTTGCAACAATGTTTTATAATAGTATAATCCACGTTAGGCGTTAAAAATTGATAAATTTTTTTTATGATAATACTACCCTTACTCAATGTAAAATTATATAAATATACCATTGTCTATCTTGGAACGAGGTCTCTGCAAATTCTACAATTGCAATTTTACATTGAGTAAATGTAGTATTGTCTTAAAAAAAAAAAATTGGAATTTCTCTCGTCAGTTTTTAATGCTCGGTGTGGACTATACTCTTCTAAAACATTGTTTCAGGGGTAGTCCGTATAACTTTTATCAAGAAAGGACAGTTCTGCATAGGAAATCAATTGTCAATGGGGTGTCTTAGTAAATGTCCCTATATTCTATTAGTTCTTGTTGCATAGGCTCTTGATTCCAATTTTCCATAAAAATGAGCGCATAGAGAGGGTTTTGGAGGCTATAGAAGACCATAATCGCATGGACATCTCAAGAGAGGAATTCAAACTCAAGCAAGAATTCAAACTCAAGCAAGAGGTTTTCTCCATCAACATACATTGTGAAAGGTATCATTATAAACCCCTCTTATCTATTACGTGGATCGGGCTTCTCTGTAACACTCATTAGTGGTTTGTCTGTAGCACCTGTTGGATGGGCGCCATGTGGACAATGCTACATCCAATGCCAAAAAAAAAAAAATTGTAATATTGCATTATAAGAGAAGAAGTAGGAGAGTAATGAGAACCAATCAAACAAACCCATTTCCATCCTACATAAATCAAAATTTCAAAAATCCCACGTCCCTGTCACTCGTTCTCCTATTTCCCCTGCAAAATCGAACCTGTCGGAGTATCGTCAGAAAATCTCAATGGAGTAAGGCATCGTTCTTATTCTAGGGTTGATAACTCTAGGATTCTAATAAACACATGTCAACTCCAAAAAGATTAACAAACCCATAGTATCACAGAATATCATATATTTAAGAAACACATACACACATCCCATGTAAGACTAAACCTATTAACGGAATGACGGCACGTGGACTTAATTTCTTTTTGGTAAAGACAGGAACAACATACTCGGTGGGACCCACATTAGTGGTTGGATCCACCTCAAAAGTGCCCAAACCAATACAGGTGCGTGTATCTTAACATTTTTCATAACCCTACGGATCCCCGACAAAGAGAAGACAAATAGAAGAAACTTTCCAATTCAATATCTAAAAGAAGCAGACAAATCATCATTTGTCCTCATTCGATTCGATCCAACGGCTAGTAATCATCAACCAATGGGAATCTTCGAGTATCTTGTAAGGAGGGAATCTCTTACCTGCACTATCGCAAGAAGCAGATGAATGCCACGTGGCAGAATCATAAAGGGATTATCAGGTAATCATTACCACCTCAACCTCATGTTAATGGTGGCACTCTGACTTCTCTTCCCAGCTTCCCCAGAAGACGCGCGAACCTCTTTCAGACTCTCAACTCTCAAGTTTCAACTTTCAACTGCTTCACACTAGTAGAGCTGAACCAGATCCGGACACATCGGTTTTTATTTATTTATCAAGAAACCCTACTGATTTCTTCTGAAATTCACTCGCCATGTTTTCTCTGCAACTCTCGAGTTGCATGTTTTCCAATGAATCATCATTTTTTTGCAATTTTTCTGCTGTGGGGAAGGTTGCTCAACCTGCATTGGATTCTTGTTTTTGGGGTAGAAATTTGCCAAGTAATGGGGTTACTCTGAGAGAGAATCTTCATTTCAGTAGAAGAATCAGCAGGGTTTATGCAAAACTCCCTTCGTTCAGCTTGAATCTTAATGAGTATATGGTCACACTTGAGAAGCCTCTGGGAATACGGTTCGCGCTTTCCGTCGACGGCAGGGTCTTTGTTCATGCTCTCAAGAAAGGGGTCCGTTACTTTTGCTGCAATCTGAGTCTTTGAATCCAGAGTTTCTGGTTTTGTTGGAAATGCCCGTGATTGGTGTCAATTGAATTGGATTCTCGAATTATTTTCTTGACGAAGGAACTTCTTTTTCATGGATCAAGATCTTGTAATCTTGTCTCCTACTCGTTGTTCTTTCTCAATTTGCGCGAATGACTGACTACCTGTTCAATTGTGATTTTTGATGGCTTATACTGCTATTGTCTAGTGAATGGTTTATCTTACTTACGAATTTCTACGAGAAAGGGTTGTGCCATGAAATTCACTAATTATTGACATTCTAAATCCTGTTTGTAGGGCCATGCTGAGAAGTCAAGAATAATCATGGTAGGTGACACTTTGAAACGAGCAAGTAATGCACCAGGTGGCAAGCTTCTTGAGATCAAAGACTTCGGGGATACACTGTATGGAATTTACTTGCTATTATTTCTATCCAGTGTTGAAGCCAAGTTAGCATGAATTCTTATGGATTAATACTAATTTATCATCGACGTACTTCATAAATGTCTAGTTCCTTGTTAAGGTTGGATGGGGAGATCTATGGAAAAAGAAATTCATATGTTAATGGATTACCTAATATCTATGGCCTTTGAACCCAAATAATAGGTTAGGAATATCTGATTAGTTCTTTAACTAGGAATACATACTGCACTCAGAGCAATGGTGTAAATGACTTAATGTTGACTGTAACTGTGAGAAATCATATAATAGGCGTGCCAAGATGTGTGCGATGAATAATGTAAGTAATCCTGCCAGAAATCTGATGTGTAGTTGCAATCTTCCACTTATTGTAGGCTCCTAGCTCTTATTTTGTAATCCTGGGGTTGCTTATCTTGGAATTTTTTCTTTTCTTCCTCTCCCATGTACACTCCTACTCCTGCATTCTCTTGAGGATCTGTTTACAGTTCATTTGTATTGAATCTTAAGTTGGCAAATAAATGTTGTATATCCCCCCCAACAAAGCTGATCAATTTGGTAGGCAAACTTTGTTGTGATGTAAATTTTTGTTTTAATGAAATCATCTACAATTCTTCTCCACATTTGTTCTCTAATAGACCTAATAAAAGGCTACTTAATTTTTTCATGCTCGAGGAGACCCTTTTTTTTTTTTTTTTTTCTCTAATGAATTACAATTGTTTTCCTCTCTGCATTACGGGGGTAAATCTGCGTAGATTCTGCCCCTCCCCCAACCTTGCAGTAGCGGAAGCCTTGTGCACTGAGATGCCCTTTTTACAATTGTTTTCCTCAATGTGGGGTGACAGTGTAAAATGCCTACAGAAAGAAAAGAAAATAGGACAGATTACAAACTGACTATATCCATATCTACTTACCCAGCTTGAGGAGATACTAATTCATACTGCACTATCACAGAATCTTGCTCATCCAACTCCTGTCCACGTGGCATGCTAATTGGTAAATAATCTCTTTGCTTAGGCATACCCTAAGATCATGTTGATGAGATTAATGTAATTATCAGCTACAATGCTCTTTCCTGTACTGTACATAAATGTTTCAAACTTATTCTTTCTGATGATTTGAACCACCCGTTGGCCTCCATCTTTCATTAGAAGTATCCATGGTTTGGTACATGGAAGCGTCCAAACATCAAATATTTTTTTAGTAGCATACCTAGATTCACCTTGACTAAACTATAACAATCATCAACTACATGGCCAGTCAATGTTCAAAAAGTATTTATTTGATGATTAGAGCTATCCAATTAACCTATTCCCAGTTTATCAAATATCCTTGAAGGGTCCACAGGTGGGACTTGGAGCTTGTTTCTGCAACCACTAAGTATGCTTGGTTGGCTGGTGAAAATAGTCCCATTGCATTTCGTTTTTGGCTCTGTCTAAATTAGTACTAGAATTGGTTTTATTGTTTGAAATGTTTGAGTTCAGTTAGTTACTTATCAATCTTTAATGTATCTGCAGGAAGCTGCTAGATGTGAACGCAGGACCTTTTAGCTTGGTCCTTGAGAGGCCCTTCTCTCCTTTTCCAATTCAACAACTGCTTCTTATGAGTGACACTGATGTTTTGTTCAACAGAGGTCGTCTTCCTTTGGGTACTTGGAATAGAACTATATTGGCTTCCCATTTGCAGCCTTCATCTGAGAGTAGTGGCAATTCTGGGTTTGTCACATTTTCATCAAAGTTTCTAAGCTCGAAAGGATGGAAGCTTCTGAATGATCAATATCTTGACATGCAAAAGCAGAATAGCTTTCTTACTGCACCAATTAGCCAACTTGTTTGCATTTTCTCTGAGGAAGAGTCTGGAGATGTTGAATGGTCTCATGGGAGTTTCCCTTTGGAAGAATATATTAAAGCACTTGAACGATCTAAAGGGGAGCTTTACTATAATCACTCACTTGGTATGCAATATAGTAAGGTTTGTGGATCTTCTTGTTTTATGCACTATACTTGCTCCAATTAGAGTTGTGATATTTTTGTTTTTTCAATGTGACAAAAAGTTATCATTTTCATTGGATTAAGTGATTGTTTATTTTTTTGGTTCTTATTAGATCACTTATTGGGATTCAATTGAAGATCCTCATTTCAAGTGAATTACTTCCGACTGTTGTGCATTTGTATGATTGTAATTGTCTTATTTTATAGTCTCTTTTTCTATTGGAAGGGAAGGATAGAAATCCTCTGTAAATTAAAAGTATGTCAGAGGCATCTTTTGCTTGATCGCTGCTAATTAATGTGACTCTGTCAGAAATATACTCGCATTTTTTTTGTTAGTCTTCAACACGAAAGTAGGATCTTAGAGGTAGTAATTCCCAACGACGTAGGATGCTGTGACGTTGTTGCTGGAATGGAACATTCAGAATGCTGATAAATTAAGAAAAAGGTTGGGAGCACTATAAATGGTGAATATGGTAGGCATACTATAACAATTGCAGAACACTTGGAGAAAAAGAATATTAATAAAAGATAAAATAACAGGTTAATTATATTTCTTATATTGGCTTCTTATTCCATGGGAATTTTTCAAAAGCTGTGCTGAACCAGATGGTTGGACTGCCAAACCATCAACTAGTCTTAGTCGTGGTTGTTCTTGAACAACTATTTTTCTCAAAATAGTTTACTTGTTCAAAACAGTTTGTTTTTCCTTTTTTCTATTGCATGTAATTGCATTCCATTTCTTTCATTCTGTCCTGGTGGTTAAACTGTGAGGCTATCTCATAATAAGAGAAATACTGATACTAAGTTATTGAACAAAAGTTGAATTGTAAACCTCTCTGTGCGTCAATTCAGCAGTACCTTTAGCCTATAAACCCACTTTCTAATAAGAAACGCTAATCTAAATTATCTTATTAACTTTTTTTTTTCTTCGATTTATTGGTTTCCAGTCAGACCACCGAACTGGATAGTTGAGACTACCGAATTGGATAGTTGAACTATCCCACTGATGGCCATAATGGTCTGACTCCCATTTTGTTTTTTTATTAACTGTTCCATGGTATTGATATGATAGAGCTACTCCATTTTACAACATGCTCTGTGTCCTCTTGTCATATTGTCTGGTAACTGTTCGTTTTCTTGGCTTCTTATTCCTTAGTGATGAAGTGCTAGAGCTTCTTCCTTCTATGTCATATTCTTTCTTATCTAGATCATTTCATTGCTTCTGTTGCCTACTTAAATTAATAAAAAGAACAACCAGTTGACAACATCGATGGAAGGGAAAAAGTTATTTATTCCTGAACTAGGAAGCTCATGAACATTTGCTCTTCATGGTTTAAAAGAAAAACTTCCATACCTGATTGAGATCCTAGAAAATACATTGGATGATAAGAAGTTTCTGCAGCATCTAATATCGACAATGTTGGCCGGTACACAAGTATATGTTCATGATGGGGTGGATATCATTTGATTGCTGACGTTCTGAAACTGCCTCAATCCTTGAAAATTATATAATTGCTCTAAAGTAGCTGCACATCTGGACTCACTCGCTGGCCCACTTCTTCTCCGTTGCAAGGGCAATATCCCATATTTTGCACTTCTGATCCCCTTGCTTCAACAGGAACATGTTGCCTTTTAAGTTGTTTCTGTTATTGTATCATTATTTTGCTCATTTTCTATTGCTTTTGATTTGTCTACAGATTACAGAGCAAATATACGTAGGATCATGCATTCAAACAGAGGCAGATGTGGAGACTTTGTTTAGTGCTGCGGTATATGCTATGAACCTTTTTGTGTCAAACACAGCACTCCTTCAATTCCAATTTTTTCTGTTCAAACCTCTGCTGCAGAGTCCACTCAATAGATTATGCTTTTAATGCTTTTATCTATGTACGTTTGTATGTTCATCACTTGATCTTGTTCATGCTTGAGGCTTAACAAAACAACAGTTGTGCCTATTTCCATGTTAGGTGTACACTTTCATGTTCTTTCCTATTAAAACCATATATCTGATATGTAAACATTCATGGACCAATGATGTAAGCTTGTAAAACCATCACTTGAGTAATTTTTTGTTGTGGTTATAACTGAAGACCTTCACATCAACCGTATTCTGTGCATTCAACTCTGATTTATGATATAGGATCCTTGTGATTTTGAGCTGAACATCGGTTTTGGATTCATAATCTCATGGAGTTTTTGTACCCCTTGATTCCTTGAAATATGGAGGATTAGCTTTTGTTTGGTACTGGTCTGTGGTCTTACACAATTTATTGTGAGGTTTTCACTTGGGAGGTTCAACATACTTGCTTTGTATCAAGAAGCCACATTAGCAATTGAAGTTCCACACCCCCCCAATCGATTGCCTATTGTGTATCAGTAATGAGGGATTGGTAGATCACCCACTGCTGCTTGCGTTAGGTCAGGGAAAAAATTACCACTATTGGACCGTAGGAACAAAGATCCTCAACTTCCTGCAGAAGCTTCGATCCTCTCATTATGTGGATTTGACATTTGGGTGGTAAAGTTTGTCTTTGCTATTACCATCGGTTGTTCCCTCTCTCCCCCCCCCCCCAAAAAAAAAAAAAAAAAAAAAAAACATTATAGTGCGAAGTGACAAACAATAGCTCCCCCATCTTGTTCCAAGCTTTTGCCTTTTCATAGTCCTCTAAGACTGCGCACTTCATTGGAGAGGCTCATATTTTGTTACCAAGGTTGAAGATCTTGCTCGATAGTTTGCTACGATCAGCCAACTCGCTGGTACTATGGCATGCAGGTGGATTATTAAGATGTATCTTGGGGCCAATGTTTGAAATTTTGGATTTCGCTCCCATCTCACCCTCCTTCCGAAACTGCAATGTTTCGGTAACATTTGGGTGGATTTTTCTCCCCTTTAGTATATTTTTTCATGTGTGCGTGCGCATATGTTTGGTCAACTTGTTTTGATGATCTTCTCTTTCACTGCTTAAGTTTTAACAGTTAAGGTCATGTTGCATCAGGGAGTCACTGCTGTACTGAATTTCCAGAGTGAAAATGAGGCCACAAATTGGGGAATCAATTCCGAATCAATCAATGACGCGTGCCACCAATTTAATATTCTTATGATAAATTATCCCATAAGGTAATTCTTATTTTTTTGGACGAAGTTTTATTATGCCACATACTGATAATTAGCTGAAGTGAGCTCACACTAGTGGTGCATGTCTAGCCTCTTGATTGATTATATGTATTGATACTCCATCAACTGAGGGAGGAGTGAGCAATCTCATAGAAAATGGAATTGTTGGAAGTACAATATTTCTTTTATCGTCATCATATGGTTGTCCATGAGCAGTGGCTTTTGTAGGCTTTGTTTTCTATTGCAAACTGTTTTCAGCTTCTTACTTGTGATTGACTGACCATATGCCCCTTGTGACTTCTTTAAAAGAACCCTACCCCCTTTTGAGTATGTGGTTCCTCTAAAATTTTTAACTTTCTATCTTTTCTTTGATATTTTCTGTTCATCTGTAAATGCTTGAAATTTACTGCCATATCCATACAGCACTTATTTTGGATGTGCCGCACATGCCGGTAGTAATAGGTTGAAGGTAAAATTCCTTGATTTGATTTCTCTTGCAGGGATGTAGATTCCTTTGACTTGAGGAAGAAACTTCCATTTTCTGTGGGGCTCCTATTACGGTTATTGAAAAAGAATCTTCGAGTTTTTGTGACTTGTACCTCGGGGTTTGATAGATCCCCAGCTTGTGTAATTGCGTACTTGCACTGGATGACAGACACTTCGCTTCATGCTGCTTACAATTTTGTTACTGGGTTGCACTCCTGCAGGCCTGACAGGTTCTGTGCTCAAACCTTCTGATTGATGCTTACATCATTTGGTTTTAAAATTCAAACTACCTGACACTATTTCTTCTTTAAATGTGAAACATAACATGGAATAATGTTGTTTTAGTTCTAAATTTGCCTCAGTGTATGCCTCAATTCGTTTCTATCTAAAGGATCATTGCTTTGATCTATTTAATTAAAAATACGAGTTTGTTTGTATCTACAATTGGCTTCCATTATGTCTAACCTACTTGGTTTCATAGTTGCAAGTTGTCGTTCTCCATTGCATATGTGGCTAAATTAGGTCTGGTTTACTATGATTTACCCATTTTGAATTCTTTGTAAATTGGAGAAGTGGGAATGAACTTTGGATGCTAAGATAATAACTAATGATGTTTCTCAAGGATTGGTTAGCCTATGGTATTTATCAGATTAAAAATACTGTCTGGTTCTTATAGACTGCTTTAAAAATGTTAGTGATATGATGATAATGATAACTATACTAAGCAGTTCAATACCGTGTGAACTTAGTCTAGTCTAGTTTACTTTCTCTGTGTTAGATTCCTTAGTCTTGTTTGCTTTTCTAGTTGCCTAGTCTTAGTTTACTTTCTATTTTACAGTCTAGTCTCCTAGTTTTACTTTACTTTCTATTTTACTTACTGCTTTTAGTGTTAGTATGTAACTAGGACTGCTTACCTGTGGCAGTCTTTCTACCATTATAAATAAAAACTGCAGGGATGGACAAAACACTACTCTCGATTCTCTCTCCCTCTTCTCTAGTCTCTCTGTCTTCTCTCTTTCTTTTTATTCTATTACATGGTATCAGAGCGGTTGATCTGATCTGCCGTTTTGAGAGTCGTTTAGAGCCTGTTTGATAAAACTTCTGCTCTGGATTTTGGATTCTGTTTTAGAATTGGATTCTACTTCAGGCTATTCCAGGATTATTTGGGAGTAAAAGCATGTTTGATAACGCATTTTCTGTAATGGATTCCAAAGTATCTTTGGAATAGAAACATGTTTGATAAATATTATCCCCTCAATCGAAGTTTAGAAAAGTGGTGGTGGGTGGTGGCTGGTGGCTGGTGGGTAATGGCAGTGGGGGTGGTGGCGGCAACGTGGTGGCGGCGGTGGTGGTGGTGGTGGTGGTGGTGGTGGTGGGGTGGTGGGTGGTGGCGGCAGCAATGGCGGTGGCGGTGGCGGTGGCGGTGGCGGCAGAGGTGGTGGTGATGGTAGTGGTTGTGTGGTGGGTGGTGGTGGTGGTGGTGGTGGTGGTGGTGGTGGTCAAGTGAGAGTCAAGTGAAAGTCGGACTCTTTTTCTTCTCCCAAAAATTTGTTTCAACATGGTATTAGTTACTCCAAAATTTTGGATTCTGGAGCCATTTTGAATTTGGTTCACTTTGTGGGAGCTCGAATCCAACCGGACTTATCAAACGCGCTTTTACTCCAAAATGGCTCCTGGGAACTAGAATCCATAGAATCCAGAATCTGAAGTTTTATCAAACGGGCCCTTAATTCTGTTTTGGTGTGCAACCACCATTGTTGCCTTCGATCTGCTACAAACTTCAACTGCGATAATGCTCTCTGATGATCTGCTACTATCATCAATACTATACTGCTGCTGAGATCTGTTTCTCAAATCTGTTCTGATCTGCATAGATCTGATCTACTGCCGTTTATACGATCTGTTGCTGCCATCAATGATCTGACCTGCTGCTGCTGCTGTTGTTGTTGTCTTTGATCTACTATTCTACTGTTATTTGCTACTGTCGCCTGCTACCATCGATCAGAAGCTGCCTTTACTACTGGATCTGATCAGAAACTGCTGCGAGCATCTACTGCTACTGGATCAGATCTGATTCAAGTACCTACTGCTACTGGGTCTGACTTGATCTGCAACTGCTACTGCTGTGTTCTGTTGGTTGATCTGCAATTAACCATCGTTGTTCACTGTCATCTTCTGCTGCCGCAAGGCTATCTTTATGCTCTACTATTGCTACTGGGTTAAATCTACTTTGACATCTAATAATCTGTCCATTGATATCTACCTATAATTGATTTCTTCAGATATGGTTCATCTGGTTCTTCCATTAAAGTTCTGCAACACTTTATTGTCATTAAACTGCCATGGTTACTCTCAAGGAATCAAGTATCGACACGATACGCACCGTATCGGCCGATACGTATCGGTATCGACATTAGTCGATACGATACACCTCGATTCGTCTCTCCATTTAAAAAAAAAACACAGTATCGAGCGTATCTAGCCGATACTAGAGCCGATCGGCTCGATACGGCTCGATATGCCTCGATACGCCTCGATACGCTATCGAGTGTATCGATACACTTTAAATATAGTTTAAAAAAAAGAAAACATAAAACCAACCTGTATCGACTAGTATCGAACCGATATGGTTCGATACACCTTTTTAGTATCAAGCAGTATCAATTCTATTCAGAACAACATCTTTTTCCAAAAGCAGACAACCATTTCAGCTTGAATACTCTTCTGCAACTTGATTTTCTTCCAAAAAACTTTAGGGCTTTGATTCTTAACCCTAAAACGACTGGGAAGGTAGCATGAAACTTGGTTTTTGTGAAGATTAGAGCACGAAATCATCTCTTCAAGCTCCAAGGGCGGAAAACAGCAAAGGCATGAGTTTCAACTTTATTTTTTTTTCAAAATAAATAGATTTTTGTGTTGTTTCTTCTCATGAATCAATGAACAATGATCCTATTTGATGAATGCATGCTACATACATGGATTTAAACACTGATTTGAGGTTTGATTTGAGAAATTTTTGAAAAATCCCAAGAAATTTCGAATTTTTTTTTCCAAAAATTAATCCTTTCCTCTTCGACTATTTATATAAGATGTGTAGACCACTGATCTACCATCTTTGCTTCTCAGTTATAATTTTCGATTTTATTTTTTTTTTTTTTATTTTCTAGTTTAAAAAATAGAAATATAATTTAGATAATATTATTTTTTTTATTTCCTTTTCTTCCATCCTTGTTATTTCTTTTTCTGATTTTTTTTTCTGTTTCTTTTAAACAGAATATGGCTAGGAACTTGTTTTCGTCTGTTTTTTTTTTTTTTTTCAAAGATCTTTGTTTCAACCCATGTCTAATTCTCTGTTTTTGGGCCTGATGTCTATTTTTGTGTTCTGGAAGTTCTCTATTTATTGTAGATTATACGTTTTTTTTCTATGTGAATGAGGGTGTCAAAACTGTTGGTCAATGAAAAATATAGAGTTCATAAAGAGACCATCTTGAAATATAGTGTTTGAGGATATGAAAGATAGAGCAAGAACTCTTGTAATGCATTCAATGGAACTCTGCAGAAATGCAATGCTTTGTGATAAGACTGTTTATGTAAAAATGAAAATAGAAGACTGTATTTTTCATTTTCTCATAAGAGTCTTATTCCATCTATCTCATTTTTCTGCAGTTGGTTTTATTGAGTTTTTATTCTCAAGTGGTTCAATTAGTAAACATGTTTGACATTTTATATTAACCGATGTCTAATTTTTAATGTTGTTAATTATAGATTTATTGTGTTTTTATGCTTTAAAAATATGTTTTGTATGCTTAAAATATGTTTTGTATGATCCTTAATCATTTCTGTGCGTATCCTGCCCTATAATCATGTGTATCTATGATGTAAGAAACATTTTCTTTCTCAATGTTGCTAATTATAGTGTTTTTATGCTTTAAAATTGTGTTTTGTATGTTCCTTAATCATTTTTGTGCGTATCTTGCCCCGTATCCATGCGTATCCGTACGTATCCACCGTATCCACGATACGATACAATATGTCTCTTAATTTCAGTTGACCGATACAGTACCGATACACGATACTTGATTCCTTGGTTACTCTTTATCAGATCTGAGTTTTGGATCTGAATCTTTCTTTGAGTTCTGGTCTGATCTCAGATCTGAATATGTTAATGCGTATCTGAATCTGGTTCTGGTTTACTGCTATTGAGATCTGTTATCGGCTGAATCTGTTACTGCTGTGCTGATTGTTTAGAGTCCACCTCAATTATGATCATATCTTTCATATCCACCATTGGATCGTATCCAAATTTTGATGACTTATATTAGTTGTCATTAATTACTCGCCTGCCATTTTTGGTCCACATTTGCTGACTGGATCTTTGATTTTTTCAATTAATCCACTTGCATCATTACTCTTTTCCTAGTCACGATAGGACTTCCCCATATCTCTTAATCCTACCGTTTGATGGTTTTGAAATTTGGAGATCTTGTTCCTATTGAGAAACCTTATATCCTACAATTTGGTGGTATGCATACTATTACCGCAAGGTTCTACTACTACTGGTTTTCTTTACTGCTGATCTGATCTACTACTTACTACTGATATGCTGCCTCCTACAAATCTGGTGCTACTTACTGTTGCTACTACTGTTACCTCCTGCCGCAAACTGTAAACTGCAAACTGCTCATGTTGCTACTCCTAATGCTACTGCTAATACTACTATTACTACTACTACTACTACTACTGATACTATTGCTGCTATTAGCCTATTGCTGCTATTGCTGCTACTGCTGCTACTGCTGTTGCTACTGTTACTACTACTGCTGCTGCTATTGTTGTGGCCACTACTGCTGCTACTGTTACTACTACTATTGCCACACTGTTTCAAGCTGGACATGGGTGATTTGTATGCTCCAGCTTGAGGGGGGTGTTAGCGAGATGATGATAATAATAACTGTACTAAGCAGTTCATTATCATGTGGACTTAGTATAGTCTAGTTTACTTTCTATATGTTACAAGTCCTTAGCTTTTCTAGTCTCCTAGTCTCAGTTTACTTTCTATATTACAGTCTAGTTTCCTAGTCTTACTTTCTATTTTACTTACTGCTCCTAGTGTTAGTAAGTAACTAGGACTGTTGACCTGTGGCAGTCCTTCTACGATTATAAATAAAGACTGCAGGGATGGAGAAAACACTACTCTTGATTCTCTCTGTCTTCTCTCTCTTTATATTCTGTTACAAAAAGTTTTCTTAGTTTTCAAGCATATAGATGTATTAATAGGCTATCAGCGTGTTGCTTTCTGTGGATTTTATTGTCTCTATGGTATTTAAGCAACATGGTCTAGATCAGCTGTATATGCATGGGATGGTTCATAGGTATCCTGAGAGAGCTTTGACATGATTCTTCCAACGGTAGAAACTAACTTTTTCCTTCATTATTATTGTTAATATTTTTTTTTTTTTTTTTTTTTTTGGGGTTATCATTTCGGCAATTTGTAGATAGGAATATGTTCTTTATTTATTTATTTTGGATTATGCAGATATGCCTAGCAACTATTTAGGTGAAGCTCTTTTAACCCTGACGTTTGAGCAAATTCAAAACTACAATACAGGTAAATGTGTATGGATGATACACCTGAGAAAATTAACTAGGAAAGAAATGGGAACCTTTATTCTACCCCAGCTGCTAGAAAGTTGATTATGGTTTATTGTTTTCCCCAGATTTACTAAAGACTTGGGTTTCAGGTCACTCTCAAGTGTGGTACCCGTGTAGAGATTTAAAGATTTAAAGGTTGGGTTTCTCTTGGTATTGCATCTTCAAGTTGAGGGTTTATTGTTACGAGTCTCTCTGGTGTAGGTGCACAAGTGCACAACCCCTTTTCTTTTTTACAATGGCTTGCATGTTTATGATAGAAGGTGTAATCAATTCTGATTAGAGAGACAACTGGTGAAAAAATTCTGTTTGTCTGATTGGATGGACACAGCCTTACAGTGGATTTCTGAATGCACAGACCAGCAATTGCCTGGGCAACATGGGATCTTATTGCCATGGTAGAAAATGGAAGGCATGATGGACCTGCAACGCATGCTGTGACCTTTGTTTGGAATGGCCAAGAGGTAGAGCTTCATTTCAACTTTGCTGGAGAATGAACTTAGAGGGAGGGGATTAAAGCACATTGAGCTTCATATAATTTTTTAAAAGACTTATTATTTTAAATTAAAATTTGAATACTTTTTCATATCAATTGCTCTTGTGTGTTATATAGGGGGAGGATGTACAATTAGTTGGAGATTTTACTGGAAATTGGAAAGAACCAATTAAAGCAGTCCATAAGGGTGGATCTAAATATGAAGCTGAAGTTAGACTTCCACATGGGAAGTAAGTTTGATTTGCTCTTTAACTTTCTTCTTTTTCCCCCTTTGAAGGAATCCGAAGTTTCAAGCTTCTACAGTGCATGATTCATTTCTGCTGAATTTCAATAGTTAACAATTTATCCTTGTGTATGCACGTAAAAGTTTCTTTTTGTGCTGATATTAGTTTATGTATTGAAGATGATGGTTGAATTTTAATTTTTATTCCTGTGGCTCATGACAGTGGTGTATTTTGCTATGTGAAGAATCTAAAAATTTCTCCTCACACATTGATTGTGTCTGATGAATTACCATTAAATTTAATTTCTGGTAACTTCTTGATACGGTTTGGAGTATCATTGATTTTAACTATGAGAAACTTGAA
The DNA here is from genome assembly GCA_028583415.1 of Protea cynaroides. NCBI lineage: Eukaryota > Viridiplantae > Streptophyta > Magnoliopsida > Proteales > Proteaceae > Protea > Protea cynaroides. Next base: position 52,073,194 of record CM053268.1, read on the forward strand.
AGCTCAAATATGGACATGTCAAAACATCAATTTTAGAGAGCAGAAATAATATTGGACTGTCTCACAACAATGGCCTGTGTAGAGTGCATCAAGTTATAACTGTAGTCATGCATAATGAATGGTATTGTAACCTAGAGCTGGAAAGTAGATGCAGATGATGCGCATACAAATTTGGGCATGACAGTTTGGTGCGTACCATGTAGCACATGTTCAGCAATCATTGACCTGTATTTTAATTCCTAACCTTGGAGTGGAGATGGTGCCAATTTGTACCCAAATGAGATTCAGACCATCACTGAACGGTTCTATGAATGGTAAAGCATAATCTGATCAACATTTACAGCTGACCTGGCTCAACTTTAGCTTTGCACTTTCCTATGCTGGGGTTCATTGTTATTAAATATATTTGATGAGGAATATTTTATTCAACTCAGGCCCATCCACACACAACGGCAGACTAACTTACTAAAGTTCATTGAGACGTGATTTTGTAGGCTGCTAAATGAGTATATACTTAGGATGTTTCAGCTACTTTATTTATGGAAGGGAAATTTTTATGTAGGTGGATTTAACCAAGGAAATCTAGCTTTAGCTCAAATCTACCATTACCTTTAGTCTTTGGTAAGGTTTATGATTTTGACTTCATTCTGGATTAGGCCACCAGCTATCTTTAATAGAACATAAAATTATTGCTCTATTGCCATGGCTAAATTTCATTTAATCCTTCTGGGAGGATTCAGTCCCAAACTCAAATTTAACAGTTGGACAAATATTGCTTATTATCATTTAGCAATAAATGTGTGGACACCTTAAAATTCAGCATAGCGTTTTATTGGTTAAGCTGTAAGTGCATAATGGAGCACTTCGATTCATTGGCTAATTTCTAGAAATAAATTGCGTTCATTATCTTCAGGTACTACTACAAGTTCATTATCAATGGGAATTGGAGGAACTCATCAGATTCACCAACAGCAAGTGATGAACGGGGAAATGTTAACAATGTAATTGTAGTGGGTGATATTGCCAATGTGAGGCCTAAATTCCCGCAACAGACAAGGGTAAGTGTTCATATAATTTAAAATCCAATTTCTGCTTCTGATGATTTACTTATTGTGCCTGTTTAATTTGCAGGATGCCATGGTTGTCAAGGTGATTGAGAGGCCACTGACAGAGACTGAACGTTTTATGTTGGCAAAAGCAGCTCGATGTATCGCATTCTCTATCTGTCCGATCAGGCTAGCTCCCAAATGAGTGTACTACACCTCCATCCACTGAATGAATGTTGTATATGGTATTCAGTCCACAAATAAGGTTCCACTTTACACGCAAGGTCTCTTGTAAATATCAAACTTGTAATTGCTGAGATCACAGCTTTTTGCATAGCAACCATGGCAACCTTTCATAAGGGAGCTAATTCTTTTACAGCTTCACAGAAGACCCAGATGGCCTGCTGCAGCTTCACCGACTCCGCTCTGCCACCGCCCAAGAGGTGCATGTAGTGTCAATCTACTGATTGAGGTCGAACTGGATCAACAATGATGACCTACTTTTTTTTTGCATCCTCTATCAAGAATGTCATTTTTTGAGTTCGATATTTTGTCACACTATTTGCCATTCATTTTGTGGGTTTATCAGTACCTACCAATCTGTTATCTGACCCAAATTGGTGATCGATAAGTGATCTATCTAAGGTTTGTATCATGAATAAGGAAAGCCCCTTTTCCATAACAACCAGTGGATTTTCAAAAAAATTGCAATTGACAATCTCAGGTTGCGACCTCTGCAGTTGAGCATGAGCTGAAACAGAATTTCACCTCTATTGCAAGCCAATTAAACCGTGTAAGAAAGTGATTTTGCACCCCCACAAACCAGCAAGCACACACTATATCATAGTTCATTGTCTCGAATTTGTCTCGAATGAGTAGAAGAGAGTTTTATTGCTCAAGAGATGGTAATCTTAACTACATCACCAATTAAATTAGTAAAATTAGTTTCATTTATCTTGAACTTTTGATGGGTGGGATATCAAAAAATGGAAGTTCATATCATTGTAATACTTTCTTATATAATGTAAACAGAGTTTGCTTACACAGTTTTGCTTTACAAAGTAACTGAACTTGAAAAACCCAGTCAACTCAAAGCACTAAAAGTCGTATATTAATGCTATTGAACTAGCACAAGCATCCACCCATCAGCGTAAATCAAAGATTTCAAACCTAAGATTTTGATTTATATAAACATTAGAGCAGTGCTCATAAAGTGGACTCCCATCAGGTGGTTCCTGGTGAGAGTGAAATCCCCTCTCCTGGCAATCTTTCAGGACAGATATTCCACTTGGATCAGTCAAACGAAATATTCCATAGCTCCTGTTGTAAAAGCAAGATATGAGCATCAGCAAGCAATCTGCAATAAAGGCTTAAAACAGTTACAACATTCTTCTGAGTTCATTGCACAAGAATGTGTCATGTCCATTACAGAACTAACAATGCTGCTCCGCATGGATGTGTTTGACCTAGATATTATTTATATTAAAACACAAATGCAAGTATGAATCTCCTTGTGACAAGGTCAGGAAGCTGGCTTTCTGTGCGTCAATCTACCACATCTGATTTGAAGAGAAGCTTCATTCTTGGGCCAACAAATCTAAATTTTGGATTCTATTTATTTTGAAGTTTGAGAATTCAATCCTCCCTGTTGTTTCTTGGAGCCCTGATTCGGTGTTCAATAGATACATTGCATTTGCTTGGGACCTTCCTATCCGGTTTTAATTGTGGATATGTCTTCCAAGTTATATTGCTTGTGACTCTTCTTGTGTTTTTTAAGGGTTGTCTGGTTTTCCGGTTTTTTCTTTTGTTCATAAGAGATTTGAGTTTAGGATACACTCACATACTATATTTCTGATGCCTTCAGTATAGCATCTCTGACTCTACAATCATTCAGTCAGAGAAAAGCCCATGATATTCGATAAGAGTTTTTATCCCGGATCAGACAGTTCATGTATTCACCATTCAAGGGCTTCAAGAACCAAAATCTTAGTGCATCCAAAAGTTGTCCACTATTCAGGGGCTTCAAGACTCAAAAAACTTAAAAAACATCTGGAAGTTCAGATGCTCATGAACCATAAAAGTGTTCAGCTAACAGGATTCTTTCTCTTCTCACGGTCATAAATATAAATATGAAAAATATGTATAATTGCTATATCCATTTATCAATCTATTTATATTTGTGAGTGTATGTGTTGACTATAAAACTCAAACACCATATTCTGCCAAGTTCCCAATTAACAATGTCCAAGTCACACATTTAAAAAAAAAGAAGAGAAAAGTTCTGCGGTGTCAAGTTATCAATCTACAGCATATAGGTGAAGAATAGTGCACCTTGAGGTATCAGTTGGAGCCATGACAATGGCGAAAGCCTCTGGCAACATTACCTGCAGAGGAGTTTAGTGTTAACTTTAGATAGCTGTTGATCCCAAAATAAAAGCTGCAGGATTCCCAATTCCAACTTTTTTTGAAGGAAAAAAAAAAAAACTAAATTGAACTTAGTCTGATAACAATACAGAGATAAGGCAGTACAGTTGATTAAATTGTACTACATAATAATAATGGTAGCATATATGAGTCAACATTCATCACCAGTCACAAGTTCTGACTCCACAACCCTGTCCGTAAATGAATCCAATCAAACAGCCTGTGCTGGATCCAAAATTTATTGCTATTTGCAGAGACCAGCCAGATCAAGGTTGACAATATAGTGTATACTCATAAGAAACACACCTCAACAAAATGTTTGCAAGAGAAGATGTGTGTGTGTGTGTGTGTGTGTGTGAGTGAGTGTGTGTGTGTGTGTGTTAGGAGGTAATAATAGTTGAAGGTTACCTGATAGGAGTAATGAGTGTGCAAATCTATGGACGACATGAAACAAGTCTGAGAAGGATGGGTCTGAAAACAAAGATGAAAGAATTGAGTATAGAGTTCTAACAGAACCACTAAAGTTTCATTGACAACATCATTATACATGCTCTACATTACAGTAAGTGGAGATAAAGCCAGTTATTTACAAAAAAGAGCAGACATTAAGTCAATGCAATAACCTATGACAAAAAAAAAAATTCCTTCATAGCAAGAGATACAATGTAGCCTCAGTGTGAGCAAATTCAGAAACACAAGCACAATGTGTTTTTTTTTTCTTCTTGGGGGATGGTGGTGGTGGTGGTTCAGATCCTTTTGAATTGTATTACTCTCCCAGTCTGTTGAGTTTGACATAATTATTGCCAGTGAAAAATGACAGAAAAAGAACCAGCCTCCCAACATATGTTCCAACAAGACAAATTTTAAGGAGGTTCTCAAACAAAAATGAAAGGCTTGAAGACTTAGATTAGTGCTCATAACAGGAGTCTTCTATGAAGACTACAAGTCTCCAGCTATAGTACTCTTTTTTCACTGAAACTGAAACGTTTCTCTTCCCCAAAGGGAGGCACATCTGAGATGTAGTACTCTTTTTTCAATTCAATTTCAACAAGTTCTTGACATAGACAAAGTCAATAATGCTTAGTCGATATTTCTCAAAGAAGCTTCATTATAGTTTTGGCCTGTAAAGTGTTGAGTATAAACTCATAAAGTGAGAGATATTCCTCGAAATCAAAATTTGTCCAAGATCTGTCATCTTGAATTTAGTTTCCATGGTCAAAAATGGCCATATAACTCATATGGAAGTTGATAGTTCAAATCTGAAAAATATCTTGAAGAAACACAAGTGGAAAGCTATAAGGAAGATGTGGTTTGGGAGTGAAATACTCCAAATGTGTTTCCTCTATTTCATTTATTTAGCTGTGCCTAGTTCTAATTCAATTTGATAGTTAAATAAGGAAACATACTGCCTCCATTTTTAAAGATGGTGTTACATTTGTTAATGCAGATACCTAATCAAAGAACACTAATAGTTCATCTATGAGACTATGACCTCGTACAAATTGCATAACTCCGTATTGATGTCAAAGCCAGGGAAGTTTTAGAAGATCTCTTTCCCCCCAAGGCCACATTGATATAATAAAAGACACTAATGCAGGAAAAAATATCATGGTATCAGGACAATCATTAAAACAGAACAAGGAAGCATCAAACCCCACAAAGCAGTTAAAAAAACTTCATAAATTTGAAACCATACTTAAAGCTAGCATGGAAAATCCCACAGGGTAAAACAGAAATGACACATACATGGATCCAGCCGATGGGAAAGAGGGACTGCTCGTTTTGTACAGTGTAAATCTCCTCCTCATTTAGTGCTTGACACTGTCATTCAGCAAGAGTGGTTACTTGAAGTAAGTTTTTGGCAGCTTAGCAGTATCAAATTCTGGTCATGCACTGGAATTGGGTAATAAACTTTGCAGTTGCACCAAAGCAAGTTGTATAAGGAAGTCTCCAGGGACTTACAGAACTGGAAGTAGATTCCTGCTTAGGAACTATCAAAGTGGTTACATAAAAAGTTCCCTTCTTCTGCACATAGAAACTAAGGGAAGTAAATTAGTTTCAGAAGGATGATTAATGCCTTTTCACCCACTCACAATCCCTACCATACGGACAAAGGGAAAGGACAAAAATAAGAAAAAGGAGGTAGTAAATTGAAACAAGTTTATAATTCCCACTCATGCTGTCAGTGTTGTAAACTTCAACTAGTAGAACAATATACCCAACGAATAAATGAATGCATTGAGGAGCCTACATACATTAATTGACAATGCAGTCATAAGAATTACAGTGTGTGTGGCCCTTGAAAAGAATGAAATGGACAGATAATAAACAATGAATCTGAGGTTATTTTAATTGATGTTGGTGTCTTAAAAAGGGCTATCACTTGTTCAGAACGTATGGATGATGGGGAGTAATTAACAAAAATACAAGGTAGAGCATCTGCTTCTATAATAATATAAAACATGCCATTTACGTGTTGTCATTTACAAGTTCCTGGATCTTACAAGGAAAGCACCAAGAATCCCACATGTCTCCAGATCCTTGTCTGTGTTATCTCTTGCAAGTTCAAGAAAATCTTCCATCAACCTCGCTGACTGAAAAATTATTGTACGGTTAGTGCTCTGTTTGGATCTGTAATATAAATGGATACTTTTATCCAAGATAAAAGTATTTTCCTTTTTATTCACACACACCAGAAAGTTCTTGTGTACTTACAATATGTACATCTTGAAGGATCCTGGATTCTGAGGTAGTCTCATTCGATGAACAGTTTGAGTCCCCATCTTTTGAATCCTCAACAGTGAGATGTGAAACATGGCCTGCATAAGGCATTTTATGTACGCAGGAAAGACTAGGGGAAGGAGAGGACTGCGTAACTTTATGCAAATTAATATTCCGATCCTTGGTAGTGGTTGTATCCACTGTACAAACAGATGCCAACCCAGTTTTTTCCTCATAAACTCTGATGTAACTGTCATATAGCACAGACAATATATGTTGAAAAGAAGTCACATGTAATATCAAAAGATCCAGCTTTGCATGAGAATCCCGTCTGCAAGTATGCTCTATATACACTCTTTTCTGCATGTTTCACCTAAATTTCGTGAAGAGGGAACATTTTTATGCTCAAGGAAGAAGTGTTACCTCAGATTCTTTGTTCCTACTGTACAGCAGCGTGCAACCTGCAGAACAATTTATAGTTTATAAGAAACAGCTGCTCCGCAAATTGGGGGTAAGGCTGCGCACATTAACCCTCCCCAGACCCCGCAGTGGCGGGAGCCTCGCGCACTGGGCACCATAGTTGTCAAGGTGTCGCCTAGGCGTCTAGGCAGTTTTTTAACCCTTGGGCGGTTGGTCGCCCTATTGTATTATGCCTTTGTTTATTTCTTTTAATTGGCGCCATTTGTAGCATTTTATTGGATGTATGAAATACATATATACACTTATGCGTGGAATCAAGCATATGTATTAAAAACAATAAAAATTGATGCTCTAACCCCTCTTTTTTGTATAAATCCTTTTATTAAGATGTACCCTTACAACGCCTTAGGAACGCCTTGGGTACGCCTAGATGCCCAGGCACCCCTCCAGCACCTTGGTGCCTTGACAACTATGTTGGGGGTGCTTTTTATTATCCTTCATCTTAAGATTAACAACCCTATAGCAAGCACTACTATCAAGATCATACCCAACCTATTCCATAGAATTATGTGAACTAATCCCTTAGTAAGCAAAATTTACCAATATCCACGCAATGTTAAAGTTAGAAGTAGATAGTTGAACCAAAAAGAAGACATAAAGAGGTGTAAATCATGGACAAACAGGTGATCAACCGTAATAGTTTCATAGTATACGACTGGATCATAACTTGACATTGTATCTACTTTGTTCAGGCAAATCAATGAATTCCCTGTTTGTACCTTCCTGTCAGTAATGCTTGAAAGGGAATTTTGTTGAGACCATGAATCATGGCCAACCACAGGCTTCAACATTTCTAGCTCTTGGATGAAGTCCTGATATATCTGATCCAACATTGAATGAGCAATTAATCTAAGGATTGTAACTTAGGAATTTCAAAAAAAAAAAAAAAAAAAAAAGACTTGTATTTAAGGTAAAAGCAAGTGATGCCATGAAAATGCATTGAGGAGAACTTTTCCGGTCCTACGAATTACTGTATCTGCAGCTTATGTAGTTTAAAAAAAGGGTAAGTCTAAATGTAACAAGGGTTGTCACATTTAGACTTGTAAAAATCCAATGAGAGTGCATTAAAGGGAATCATCACGAGAACCTCAATATATAGAGGGTAGTTTTGGTGTTTCATATGAGGATTGATACAAATCTGACGGTGAGAAGACCCTTGTTACAAGGCTAAATTTAACAAGGGCTTCTTACAAGTAGAATTTCCCTAAAATAAATTATGTGACAAAATGAAAATATACCTTGTTGTGATGGAGCTTTTCTTTTGAAGAGTAGGTCATGTAACTCTTTTGTTGAGGTAATACCTCGGCAAGTCTGAACACAAGTTAGAATGATTTTAGCTTGAATACGTTCTTAGGAATTCTTGACACCAAACTGAGATGGATCTTGATCACAGAAGTTGATAATTAAATACCCAATATTTATGAAAAGCGAAGTGGGAAAAACAGAGGCCTTTGTTGTTAAAAACTCTCTGGACTAAAAGAAATAAGGTTATGGGTAAGTGCATGTGCATACATGGAAAATTTACAAAGTGTACCACAGTGGTAATATGTTTTGCTCGTGAAGTACTGTAATTTACATCAAATAAGACAACCTTAATGAAAGGAATCAACAAGTAGCTAATCTCCTCTCTTATCACAGTTCCATGGACAGGACACAAAGCATGCCTCTATTTCAGACAGTACCTCATAAGTTCACTCACTTGAAAGTTGAAATAAAATGAAACTTCAACAAATCATATTAACAAAAAAAATATTAATTAACGCAAAAAATACCACATCCCTGAAGGGGAAAGAAAAAAAAAAAAACATGGCCCAGTAAAATAAAAATCTAAATTACTCAGTCTTGCACAAGAAAAGAACCCAGCTATCCATAAAACCCAAATTCAAAGTTAATGAAGTCAATCTCAGGAAAATATGTTCGATTCATTCAGATAAGGAAATCAAAAGGTTGAGGAGAGAGAAGAGAAGACATGCCTGCAATATCTGCTGAGAGTTGTGTAAAGATCATTTATTCTTTGTTCATCCCTATAAACCTTCGCCTAATTGAACAATAAAACAATGGACAAGAATGGATTTAAAAAAAAAAAAAAAGATAAAAATATCAGACGAAATGAATGAAGGATAAAAAAACTAAGGACAAAATGGAAGGAAAGAAAAGTGTAGGGGGAAGAGAATGAAGAGGACCTGGTCCACAAGTTGGTCAGCTATCCTGTAATAGAAAGACAGCCGGAATCGGTCGTCAGATACAGCTTTCTTTGGTTTCCATTGAAGTTCTCTGGTTCTTCTCTCTCGCTCAGGCTCGTAATTAATCTCTGTTCTTTGGGTACACGAACTGTTGGCACCACCGTGGCATGACGACAGTTAGTGTGCCGCACGTAACACGACGGTTTTGAGCGAGACAACATTCTGCTGAGTTAAGGCCCTTGGATGAGGATCTTCGTCCTGATTCTGGATCTCATATAGACGGCTGACTGCATTATCCACCTCTTTTGCTTCGCCGTTTAGTTATTTTCAACCGTCAGACTGGTATCACAAGAGGTCAGAAGGCTTCAGAAATCTGAAATGGAAATCTCAGTTCTCGCGTCCCTCTGGATAAGAAACGTGAGTTTGTAAGACATTGGGAATTTTACTCAGACAATTGGTTTACTATATAGAACTGCTCTCTTTTGGCCAAAGTTTTATAAATTACCTTTGAAATAATATTTTTATAATAGTATAGTCCACACCGGGCATTAAAAATCGACAGAAAAAATTCCAATTTTTTTTTTAAGACGATACTAACTACCTTTACTCAATGTAAAATTACATAAATATACCATCGTCTATCTCTGGAATGAGACTTCTGCAAGTTCTCCAACATGCAAAGAACTTGTAGAGATCTCGTTCTAGAGATAGACGATGGTATATTTATGTAATTTTATATTGAATAAGGGTAGTATTGTTTTTAAAAAAATTCATCAGTTTTTAATACCTGGTGTGGACTATACTGTTATAAAACATTGTTTTATGGATTGTTCGTGTAACTTTTGTCAATAGAGTAGTTTTATGTAGTAAACCAATTGTCAAGAGGGTGTCAAAATAAATTTCCCAAAAAAAAGTAAAATGAGGAGTCTGGAATCTAGATAAGCCTTTTTAACCAAGTTGGTATGGTCTTGCTTCATGACACTGGCCGGTTTCAAGTAGCTTTGATAATCGAGCATTTCTATCATGAATCATGCTTTCATCTACGGCTGTCAATCCAAACTGAAACTAAACCAATCTGATTTAATCACATAGAATCGAAATCGAACCTTATTGGGTTGAATATGATAAAAAGTCAAAATCAGACCAAACTGATTGATAAATCCAAACCAAACCGACCTAATAAGTCCAAACAAAAAACAACACGATAATGGACTGAGAAGAACCCGTTAAGCCAATATTTTACTAAATATACATGTAGAAAACCGAAATTGAGCCTACCTGATAATGCTCTGATAGAGCCCATTAAATCAACTAAAATAAGACCGAATTGATAATGGACCGAAAAGAGCCCATTAAACCTACCCAATAAAGGTTTGAAACCGAATTTTTCGTACTGGGCCGTAATTAGGCTTGAGTGTACAAGACCGAAACCATACCAAACTGATCGATTGAAATTAAAGTCAGCCTTCACAGAAAGTATTTGTTATGGATTAGAATAGAAAAGAATTGCAAAGTTCAGTTCATTCACCTGTTCAGCTTGGGGAAATTTCCAAACTTTGTTAAAATTGGCAATATATTACCTTCAGAAATAAGATCATTACATTTTAATTTTTCAAATGAGAATCGTAGTTTTACAACCTGGAATCAAGTGGATTTCTTAAAAAAATTTAGAGCTAAGGGATTTTGTTCTTCTGCAAGCTGAAAGCTCTTTCAAGTTCTCATTATTTTTATCCTCACATGGCAGTATATGAGGGCAAGCTTAATCACAAAGGGAACCTTAGATACTTCTGAAACATCATGCAAAGCTTCCCAGCCCTGTGCATATAGCACATTAGAGAACAGTCCGGACCAGGGTTCTAGGCATCAGGATCGGATCAGCCGAATTGGTTCAGAATCAGCTGAAGCTGAACACAATCCGACGGATCCAGAACAAGTTTACAGAATCGGCTGCAGCTGATCCCAATCCGACTGATTCATCCCGATTTTGATTTCGATGATTCCGAATCTCTTGAAAAGTTCAGACACCTACTCGACCTCCAGAGCCGGGTAACAATTTCAAGGGTATGAAGGCAACCCTTAGAACACTACCACAATCACTGTGTTAAAAACACCAACCTCAAGAATAACTGAAGCAATATCCTTGTGGCTTATCATCCTCTTATTGAAATATTCACAAAAGCCAACCAGCTTTGGAAACTGTTTTTTCAGAGTCCACAAAAACTCTCATGCATCAGTGAAAAATAGTTCAGATGCTAAGAAATATTTATCATTAAACATGAAAGTTGCCCTGTTGATTACTCTCTAAATGGATCACCAGAGGCTGGCTGAAGTCTGATCCCATATTATTTACCGTCAGCACTTATTTCCTGCTCCTGTAACTCATTGGACTCCAGGCTTGGACTCTCATTGTTGATTTCTAGTGGACCACCTGATTCTGATACTTCTGTGACCCTCTGCAATTTATCAATGTCATATGAAGGACGTGCTCTTATCTGATCATTGCTTGTTTGTTTATTTGGAGTCAAGGGTTTTGGCTGTCGGATTGCAGCAGCAGCTTCAGGCATGGCAACAGGAGGTGGCTGGGGTGAAACCCACACACGTTGAGGCACCTGCTGATTGGCTACTCTAACTGCACCATTTGAGGTTGTCTTAAGTTCATCCTCAGATTCAATTTCTGTGATCCTCGCATTTCTTCCTTGCCTCCAAGGTTCAGAACTGTAACCATTCAACTGAGAAGCAGATCTACTATCTTGTTCCTCGAAGCGTGAGCCTTCACCATTCCCATGGGGCTGAAGAACATAGCTGGAGTTGTTTTGAGCCAGACTGACCTCCCATGGCTGTTCAGGAGAAAGCTAATGAAAAAAAAAGAAAAAAAGAAACTAATCAAATCCATGAATAAGGGTATGAAACACAAATCCCCTTATAATCGTTGGCTACTGATTTCTTATCAATATTCGCATTCCAGAATTGTACCGTTGAAATCATTATGGTACAATAGTTGATTCATTTTTAGTCATTTATCATGCAATTTTTGCCAATGCTGTTTATAGCCAACTCATTCCACTGATTTGAATATCATAAACATCAGATTCAGATTTATTGCAGCTTTGGAAAAGTCAAAGCAGAAAAATATGCCTTTATATATATATCCAAGAGGTGGTGGGACTCATGGGTTGGATGGCTTGAGTCCATAATATGACCTCCATTACGATGGTGGACACTAAATAACTCGTCACTATAAATATGATTTTATCAGTTTATTCCTTCAGATACTATCTAACAGGAACAAAGTCACACTGTATTTAGTCATATGAAGATAAAATAAAATGGTTGAACTCTTGAGGCAAACCTCGGCTGTAGGTGTTAATTGAGGATTTGATGGTGGTTTATTGGGGTTGGGAGGCAGATCGTTTATATCCTGAAAACAGACCAGAATTAGAGTAGAATCAAAATCCAATAAAATAAGACAAATCCAATTTGTTTTTTTTTTTTTTTTTGGTTGGGGGGGGAGAATTACTCTGATCCCTAGAGGTTTCTCTCCTCGCTGCACCATAGCCATCATCTGCAAAGAGGGTTTCAAAACTCACACATTTGCATTGCTAAATTTTGAATCCAAAAATAAGAAAGGAAGGAACCATATAAGAAAACAGATACTACAAATGCATAGTTGCCTATGCTTTTTTTTGCTGAAGGTCAGCAAAGAGATTATATTAATAAGAGAAAAAAATAAAAAATACATGAGGAGAGACATCAAGGGTAGTAAAAGCTCCACCTTCGGCATTGCCATCAGCAGAGCCCTACCCTTGAAAGAAGTAAATAAAAACTATCTGAACCGAAATCTGGGATGCTCAGATGCATCCCAAACTACCTCACTGGCCAAAAATGGTGGACATGCATTCCAGTCTTCAGATACCATCTCAGTAGCAGCCCATTTTACTAAGCTATCAGCTGCTGTATCCATCTCAGTAGAATTGCCTATACTAACCATGATCATGCTCAACATTGACCATGAGTCAGTAATTCTACAACTCCCAACATACCCAACATCATGTTGTTATCCTTAGGTAGCACACAATCGGTCACTTTAAGCAGACTTAACTTAGAAGTTTTATCTAATCATGTGGTATTTAGAACCAGGACTTCACAAGCTCCGTTTCCTTCTTCCTTTTTGATTTAAAAAGAAAAAAAGAAAAAAAAAGAACTCCAGAACCGTATCAAACATGTTATACCCTGCTGAATAACCCTGTCATGAACAAATCTCTGAACCCAACATATCCATTTGTGGGTTTGTGATTTTAGAGTCGGTTACCTGAATGGTCCAACATTTTTTATTGGATGAACAGATGGTCATATTTGGATTGTTTATGAGCAACCATGTTTATACAACTATATGAATTTTAGAAATTATTATGGGCAACACAATCTTATCTGTTGCTATTTGGCTTTTGCTCACTTATGGTTGATTGTTATCAAAAAGAGTAGATTAAAGAAAAAGAAAAAGAAAAAAAGCCTCTTTATCAACTGTTTCATAAATCATCATAATGCTTTGTATGCAAGTCCAGCACACTTTATGCAAACGTCACAAATATGGATATTCCAAATTACCAAAAAAAGGAAAAAAATAAAAGAAATGAAATTAATAAACGATATGAAGAACGGAATCTCTTATCTAGATGGAAACAAATACATAAGAAACTTCGCTGCAAGCACAAAGCGTGCCTTTTGCTTAGCTAATAAATGTTAAATCCAGGGTTTCCTATTACAGAAGGAATGCTGCTTCCTGAAAAGATTAGAAAGAGCAAGATAAAAGGGACCACTCTTCAGATTAGAAGATGCCTACTTGTCTAAGGTGGAAAGACGAGGACACAATACAGGTCTTGTGTTCAAATTCCCTTTGCACCTTGAGTTACTGACCCATTGGAAACAGGCTTACTGTCTAGAAATTGAAAAGTAACTTTATTTTTCCCTTTTATTTATTTTTTACTTTTGGTTATTTCCTTTTTTAATGACTAATGATTTTCTTACATAAAAAAATTGAATCCCAAGCAGAACATAGAACAGAAGAAACATAACACATTGGATGATACATTAAGACAATCAAAATGACACACATATCGCAGTATATAATTGCTTTTCAAGGCTCCTTTGTCTGGTACATCAACCAAACCATTGCTACACTAAGATTTCTTTGTCCTTTTCTAAACAGTAAGCTATGCTGAGAGTACCCACTTCAGCCAATTATGGGCCAGAATCAGGAAAATCTCAGGCAAGTTAAATACCTCCATGTATGATTTTGGATAAGGCGCCACTGAGGTCTCCATAGATACAGGTGCTGAAGAAGGCCTCACTGCACAAAACACTCCAATCAGAAGACTGAAGATGCAATTGGAAAACAATCCTTCAGAAATACATTCAAAAGCAAAAAATCATGTTCACAAGAAGTAACACCAGACACCCCAATCCACCTCTCTCCACTTGCATGATAAAACGGGAAAAGGATGGATGGTTGACCTACTAAGTCTACAAAATATTTGGTTTCTGTGCTCAATAGTAAGAGCTACATCCAAGTTGGACAGAAAGCCCATTAGTCCAATGACCCATTTAATGGATCATGAATACCATGGAGACTGCACCTGAATTTAAGGATTCCTGAAGGAAAGCATTTAGGATCATCCATTCAATTGAAATTTCTGCCTGTGGTCAATCCAAGAGACTAATTCAACGAAGTGCTCAAAATCTGTATGAGGTTTCAGCTCCAAAGCAAAGATTATCTGATGCAGCCCAAGTCTACTCCAGAAGGGGCCGAAAGGCCAAAATTGGGTCAGGCCCAATTGGCTGACCAACCCACACTGTTCACGTGAACAGTGTTCACGGTAACTGTTCACGGTACTGTTCACGTGAACAGTACCAACAACAGATTTTTCACTCTTTTTTATTTCTTTCCTAAAATATAGTGTTAGTTATTTGGAATTTTAATTGTTTGGAAACTAAGAACTTTCTTAAATTTAGTTTCCTGAAGTGTTTAGAAACTTTCCTATTTTCAGATTTAGAAAGTTTTCTTTCCATTGTATTAAAACCTTCCTATGTTATAAGGAGGTTTAGTTTTAGTAGTTTTATCTCTTTCCTATTTTAATTGTAAGGATTCTCATTATAAATAAGAGGAGTAGAAGCTGGCTGGTGGTTAGATTTTCCAGAAAAAAAAGAAGAGTTAAATTCTTATTTTCTGGTCGAGTCTCCTACGGTTGTGAGACTCAACCAGATTCCGTTCCCTCTTGATTCTTTAAACAGGTACAGCAGGCTTTCGAGACTCATAACTCCTATAGTTCTTTTCAGATCGTCCCCAAACTTCAATTACATGTCCAACATATCATCAAGCCGTGGAATAGGGAATCGGTATTTGACAGTGATTTTGTTGATTGCTCTGCTGTCGATGCACATCCGCCATGTTCCATCTTTCTTAGGTGTCAAGAGTGCGGGTACGGCACATGGACTCAGCTTTCTACAATGAAGCCCTTTGTACGTTCATCCACCCGTCTTTTGAGTTCTGCATGCTCGTAGGACTTAGACGGTAGGTGGGCAGGTTTGGTAACACCGACCGGGGACTAAATCAATTGCATGTTGTATGTCCCTCATTGGTGGCAACTCATTAGGTAATTCTTCGCAACAAGATCTGCAAAATTAAACAAGATAGATTGTATAGGGTGGGGAAGGTTAATTTTTTCGAGGGGTACAACTTCCTAGCCATGAGGGCTATCATTACACCTTTTCTTTACTTGTTTCTTCAAAGTCTTGTTGATTGAGTATCAATAATGGGTGATCAATTTGCTGTCCAGCCTTTGAGGATGGTCCTTTTCCCTTGTTTTTGCTAGTAATGGTTGGCTGGTCCTTCTTTAGAGCTTAAGGATTTGTTTACGCTTCGGCTGGCAGCTCGTAACCTGTTTTTTCTCGGCTGGTACATTAATGGGTTTCAATATCATGGGCTTTCCATCAACATCGAAGTAACATTGGTTCTTGGTACCTCCAACCAATACATCATGATCATATAACCATGGCCTTCCCAATAGTACATCGGTCAATATCATGGGGATAACGTCACACCATACCGTATCATTGTAGACCCCGCTTGTAACGGAATCAAGCACCTTTGACTTACTTCCAATGTATTACCGTTGAAAAGTGAGACCTTGTACGGTTGAGGATGAGTTTCAGCCTCTAGTTTAGCATTTATTACAAAAGTTTGTGACACAACATTAACACCGCTACCGCTGTCCACAATATTTGAGCAAGCTTGGTCCACTGGGACATGCGGGTGGTAAAAATACAATGACGACGCCCAATCTTCCCCTTTTGATTCAGCCACTAATATCCGAATCACAACATGTATTCCAAGGGATGCTTCATCTTCTTCAAAGTTATACTCGGTCATCGCTAGGGCAGCATTATCATAGGAATCATCTTCTTGTGGTTCCCACACTTGAATCAGCATTGGCTTCCACGAAGCCACTAAGGAATTGCCTTTCACTTTTCTTGGACAATCCCTTGCATAATGGCCATAGGCATTACAATGATAGCATTGAACACCGTTATGGGTCATTGGTCCCTTTCCTTTTCGCATCGTGGGAGTATGACGAGTGCAGCCACGGTGCTCTTGGGAGTTGACTGGGTTTCTTGCCTTCTTAAAATTTGGGGTATACCTTCTAGAGCTCTTTAGGAGTTCTTCACTTGAAAAGCTTTATCAACACGTCATTAAGACTTACAATATCAACCATCCCATTTTTCTTATTGCAGTCGTAGTCCCAAACGGAACCGAGATATCATTTGATCATCATTGTCTCGCGAACCCGATGTGCACATAATTGATCAAATTGGTATACATGTCTTCCATACTCATATTACCTTGACGAAGATTGTTCGTTGGTCATGCAACCTTCTTTGGAAGGACCGAGGCAAATACTTTTCTTTCAATTCTTCCTTCATCTCCTCCCAAGTCCGGGTTCTCTACGACTCCTCATGAGACTATATTCATAGTTACGCCACCTCGCGAGCACCCCCACTAGTTTAGAGCGGGCCAATTCCAACTTTCTAGGTTCGGGTAGGCTAAACCAATCAAAGTAGTCATCTAGGGCATTCACCCAATCATGAAAAGCTTGGGGTCTTGTCTTCCATGGAACTCCTTAAGATCCATTCGCACCTTATGGGTTTGATACCGAATAGTTGATTGCCATCATAGTCTTCATAGGGTGGGTCTTGGTATTCTTCTCCAGGACTCTTTAGGGAGCCCTAGGAACACGCCTTGGCATTAGGTTGGCTATGGGAATTTCTCTTCTGGGGCTTCTAGTCTGGTCGGCCTAGGATTATCCCGCTCCTCCATTCTTATTCTTCCATCCATACCGTCTAATTTGGCATCCATTTGGTCAATCGTTGGAGAACCAAATTAACAAGGTCATTGAGATTATTGGACCGATTAGAGAGTTGAACTCTCCTCAGCCATGCTCGATACCAATTGATGGCAAAGAGGGTTCAAAGCAAGTCAAATTAATAAGCCCTCTTTGCTACAAGATCTTAGTTCAGTCCAATACAAAAATTCTGCAGAGAAAAGTAATGAAAACCCACTTATCTTGAGTCTAACCGTCGAATTGATGAAACTTGGTATGGATGACCTTTGTAATGATTGTGAACACCTAGTGAAGTTTGGGGACGATCCGAAGAACTATGGAGTTATGAGTCCCAAAGCCTGCTGTACCTGTTTAAAGAATCAAGAGGGAACGGAATCGATTGAGTCTCACACCGTAGGAGACTCGACCGGAAAATAAGAATTTACTCTTCTTTTTTTCGAAAATCTAACCACCACCAGCCTTCTACTCCTCTATTTATAATGAGAATACTTACAATTAAAATGGAAAGAGATAAAACTACTAAAACTAACCTCCTTATAACATGGAAGGTTTTAATACAATGGAAAAACTTTCTAAATCTGAAATAGGAAAGTTTCTAAACACTTTTTAGGAAACTAATTTAAGAAGTTCTTGTTTCCAAACAATTAAAATTCCAAATAACTAACACTATATTTTAGGAAAGAAATAAAGAGTGAAAAATCTGCTGTTGGTACTATTCACGTAAACAGTACCGTGAACACTGTTCACGTGAACAGTGTGGGTTGGTCAGCCAATTGGGCCTGACCCAATTTTGGACTTTCGACCCCTTCTGGAGTAGACTTGGGCTGCATCATTATCAGAGGCCAAAAAGCCCAAGGGCATATCAAACAAACTCCAGTCATTGTGTTAAGACATTAGAATGAGAATAGCTTGTTGTTTATTGTCCTTTAACGGCAGAATTCAGAGGTATGTGCTTATAATGTGCCATTGTAGTGGCTGGACCTCTGGAGTCTGGAGGCAGGTACTGCACAAAAATAGTTTAGAATGTTCTAGTAATAGAATAATGTTTGTAATAGAATTTATGTACAATGTTGGAAACATCCTTTTCGCATCCTCCAAACATTTTGTAGATTTAAACCACATCATTAATAAGGATGTTAACAGCAGGTTCTTAACTAACAGTAAGAAAAAGTAAGGCTTGAAATTCCGATATGCCCCCATTTCGCTCTCTGCCAAAACCAAAATATTTCGGTGGAATTTTGGTAGATCTTGGATTTGCCTCTACATGTCGCCAGCCATTTTGTTTTGCTTTTCTGCGAAACCAAAATATTTCGCAAATAAAATTTACCAAAATTTAGAACCATGAGAATAAGTTGTATGCCCAAGAACCTTATGTAGACGAATAACAGAGATCTTAACCCAAAAAAAAAAAAAAAAAAAAAAAAAAAATATATATATATATATATATATATATATATATATATATATATATATATATATATATATATATATATATATATATATATATATATATATATATGAATAACACAGATTATAGGCATATCAGGAATTTGCAGAATATTAAATCAATCCACTGGAAGAAAACAAGGACAAAACTTACCATTCCTCGATACAGTTTGAGTATGTTCTTCTCTCTGCTTGTTTGATGAAAGAGCAATGTCTCTTGTAGCTTCCAATTCCCGAATAGCATTACTCATAGACTTCATTTCCTCTATCTGGACATCGAACAGACTCCTAAAGGCTTCAAAGTACTTCTTCTCTGGCAAAAGATACACAAAGGTCATGATTCATTTTAATGAAGTCATAAAGAAAGGAAAGAACACGTATTTATGTATGTAGATAACCCCACCTTCACTTTTGGAGTTCAACATTTCCTGACTTGCTTTGGCCACATCTGCAGCTGCAGCGGCAGCTGCCTTTGCAGCTGCTGCAGC
This sequence comes from Protea cynaroides, assembly GCA_028583415.1. NCBI lineage: Eukaryota > Viridiplantae > Streptophyta > Magnoliopsida > Proteales > Proteaceae > Protea > Protea cynaroides. The sequence goes on from CM053268.1 coordinate 52,092,378, forward strand.
TTCTTCAGCCAAACTTGGTTTTGAGTTATTTTTCTTCCCAAAGTCAACTTCTTCTTCTTCGAAGACAACCTTTCTAATCCAAGACTTCAACCTAGGGACAACAGCATGCTAGCCAGGAATATGTCATCAGATTGGCAGCCGCAAGTGAATCAATTTTAAATCGTAAAAAATCTCAGCTATCGAGGACCTTCTCCTTACTAGAATAATCACAATAAAATACCTATCAGGTGGTAATGTTAAAAACCGAAGAATTGTATCCAGCTCTCAGTTTTTACATTCTTAAGCCTCAACTGCTGACACTTTTGAAAATTGTCTTAACTTTCTGCCATTTTTATTTGAAAATTTACAGTTGGGATGGTCTAAGGATTCTTATTTCAAAGTTTTCTAGTCTTGAAGGATTTGATGAATTAACGTTGGAACAAAGTAAGAATAAATTTCAGCTACCCCCATTATAGTTTTGAAACATCACCTACCACCCACACCTTTCAAAAAACATCAACTACACCCAAGTAACTGACGGAGGAGACGAAAATCAGCATTAGACATTTTTACCCTTTCTTTTTTTAATTGGAAAATTTTAAAAACTAGTAAAATTACTAATATGACCCTTCTCTTTCCTTTCCTCTCTCCCTCCCTCATCTTCTCCCATCTTGTGTAGCCATCACATTCAGGGCATCTGAACCATGGGGTCTGGCCGGAGAAAGCAGAGAACAAGATGAGAGAAATTTTTGATTTTCTCTCCGGCGATGGCCCCATTGTTCGACCGGCAATGGATTGAATGAGGGAGTTGCGGTTGAGTGAGGAAAGAAGGGTGTTGGTCTTTTGATTTTCCAGAGAGAAAAGGAAGAGAGAGTGGGTATTGGTAGAAATTCGAGAAAGGGAGAAGAAGTAGAAGAGAGGAATACAAAGGGAACCAATTGATTTCGGAAAGGGGTTTGGTCATTTGAATACTCGGGATTGAGAGGAAGTGAAAGAAAGAAGAAGAAATCGGTTGCAGAGAAAAAAAAGAAAAAAGAAAAAAAAAAGAACCAGAGACTGGGAAAGAACTCAAGGTTGTCGGTTGAGAGAGTATGTTTGTGAGGGCTTGACGGCAGCGGCTGTGCAAGGAGGAGAAACGATTGGGAGAGATTCGCAGGCTCAGATGCGTCTTTCTCTTTGCTCTCTCGAAATTTACACTAGGCGGTTCAAGCAAGTTTGAATAACTATGACATTTGCATTCTTTTTTTTTTTAATCATAAACCTCCCCTTTCCTCAGATTTGCTACTGATTCATGGTAGGCTGATTTTTTATGTTCATCCAAATTTTGGTCTCTCTATATTCATTCTTGATAGGTTCAGATGGGTGTTTAGATTTGGGCATGATTCTTTACTTTTTATTTAAAAAAAAAATGGCTGCCTCTCTCTCTCTCTCTCTCTCTCTCTCTCATATTCAACGTTTCTCTAGTTTTGAAGATGGTGGAGACCAAAAATGCAGATGGCGGAGACCAAAAACAGAGTCTCTCCCATTTTGAAAGAAATCTGTTTTTGAAGATGGCTGCCTCTCTCTTGCTCATATCCAACGTCTCTCTCTCGTCGGAGATGAAGATGAAGATGAAGATGAAAGGAGACTATATTTTGCAGATAGGGAGTTGGGGGCGGGATGAAAATGGTTTTGCAGAGAAAATGGTTTCTAGTTTCACAGGGGTCCCTGGTGTTGTGATGATGATGATGAACTGAGAAGAAAATGGTTTCAGTTTTTTCAGACGAAGATTGCCGCCGGTCAAAGCTTCGTTGCGCCATCGTCGGGGAAGAAAAGGCTTGCATCGTCGTCGGTGAAGATAATCGGAGAAGAAAGGGTAAATCTAGAGAAGAAGAAGAAACAGGATTTAGATTTGAGGTTTTACCCTCCTTAAGTGAAGGAGGGTAAAACCGTCTTTTAACATTTCCTTAAGGGCATTATTGTCCATTTCAAAATCAATTTTGGGTGACATCAGCAACTAACGGAATTCATTTAACGGAGTGGATCTATTTGATTAATGGTGGTAAATGTTTGGGTGGTAGTTGATGTTTTTTGAAAGGTGTGGGTGGTAGGTGATGTTTCGAAACTATTTTGGGGGGTAGCTGAAATTTATTCAACAAAGTAACGATTCACATTGCTACTTAAACTTAAAATTACTGAGTTCAATTTATGTGTAACCATCCAATTACTCAAGCTGGGTGAGTGGGATCTTTAGCTAACCGTATGCTCACTGAGTCAACAATAGCACCATACGTAATCAGTTAGATAGTTAAATGGTGTTCCAATACCTTAAAGAACAAAGCAGATCCAGCTCCAGAAGCAGCAAGCAACCCCACAGCAAGACAAGCATGAGACCAATGAAACTGGGAGTTTGACCAGGTTGCCACTGTAGAAACAACACCAGGAGGAGCAGCTGCTGCAGGTTGTGAAGTTTGTGTAGGGCCTTGTGTCTGCATATTAGCAGATGACTTCAACTGGCCATCTGTCATTAATGATACAGTCAGACAACAACATATCAGCTGAAATTTGAGAACTAAGTTTGTGTCACAAACGAACTGATGGTGGTAACCCTTTTTAACATTTAAGTGGGTGGAATTAAGCTTTTGACATGGGCCATTACTACGAGCTAAGAATCCCAACATCCAGACTCCATAGTCTTAATGCTGCTTCCCATTTTACCTTGTTTTTCCGTAGCTGGCTGCACACTTGTAACAGTTGGTGTCGGATCCTGAGATTTATGTAAAATATCACACAAGAAGCATGATCATGAGTAAATTAGTAATTGAGAGGAACATTAAAATTTGTTCTCACGACTTTAAAGGGTATATAGAGAACAAGGCACAGAGTAAAACAAGCTTCTTGCTTACAGGTACGCGGCGGAAGGCTTCGTCTATCTCCTCCTTCGTGAGGCCCTTTTTCTCGAGGAAGGAACGCCTGTAGATGACTGGAGAACCCTGAACTTTAGGATGTGACAGAAACTTTATGGCATTTTGTACTTGCTCCTCTCTCATTGGTTCTGAGTTTATAAACACTGATTTTGATGGAGTTTCTTTCAGAGTCCCTTCCTTGGCATCTTGGCCATTCCCATCCATTGGCTTCACAAGATCTGACCCTGACATTAAGACCATTACCTATTGAAAGATGCTCATTGAATAGCAAAAATGGTGTTTAATCCACATAAATTGATTAGAGTAATATTGCATGTTTCTGCATCTTCATCTATCATAGATAATTCATGAATACAAGAAGAAGAAAAGCATATTGGCCTTGAGGGGAAAAGGCACCAATGGGAAGGAAACCTTCTTAACTATTGCACTATATAACAAAGGCATAGAAAGTTCAATATATACAAACTTCAATAAAGCTAATTGAAACCATAATAAAACAAAACATAGGAACTTATTCATCCATCTATTACACTAAAGACAGTTAAATCAAAGATTAACTTCTCATTTCTACATGACGGGACCAAAGGGGAAATCCCAGTGAAACTTTTGATGACATGAAAATGCATGAAAATGAGTAAGCTGTCGACAATCATCATGAGATGCCAGTGATCCCTAGAAAGTGTCCTGGCATTTTTATCCCTGTTGCTGATATTGGGGTGTAGGAAAAGAAATGGTGTTCCGAGAGAGAGAGATGAGGCAGCCCAGGGAAATTGAAGTTTCAATTACTGAATAACTTCAATGAAATGGAGGTACTGGATATAAGATCCACGGAATTCCCATTACTGTCAATATGGCACCAACAGCAGGATGTTGTGCACCCTCCACAGTGGCCAACTGTGGGATGGCATGGTGAACCGTTCCACTGGGAAGTTTATAGCTCCCTAAGGGTCACTAGTCCTCAAAGCAAATGATTTTCTTTGGTAATGCACCTAAACCGTTTACAGCCTTCATCTTGAAGATGCTGTACCTCAAAGCAGAAAAGTGGAGTAAACCGTTTGGAATTTTACTTAGAACTTCTTGGCCACCAAAAGAATGATGACATCCTCATTGCCTCCAGAGTTTGAAACAGAAATATTTCCGTTACACAACAAAATGTTCCGAGAGTATAATATGAAACGACCTCAGTATATATTCGACACAAGCCGGTGCATTTAAAAAAAAAAAAAAAAAAAAAAGAGGTCAGATTAACCAGCTGAATCATTGAGCTCTGACTAGAATAAGTGTTATAAAACCATGGGAAACAAAGAGAGCGAAGGCAGAAAGAAATTTTAAACCCATACTGCCTAAACCTGAAAAGGACGATATAGAGAATGCTAAAGAAAAGTTGGAAACTAATCTAGACACAATGTAGAGAAAATCAACAACAAATCCGGGCAGTTGAGGCAACAGAAATAGGAAGCGGGGTAACGAAGTTTAGTATTTCAAAAACTGAGTAGCATTAACAATCATAAGATTCAGATGTCCATCTCCTCCGACAGCATGAAGTTGAAAATGAATTCTAACATAGTATTTCTAGAGTATAACTATAATTTGTGGTTGCAATTGCAAAAACTGAAAAAACCCATATCGACAGATTAGCGTTTGACAAAAAACAGTTTCACACAGAATTAAGCACTGAAACAACAACGAATTCATTTCAGAAACCAAAATGATGAACGAAATAAAGGGAATGAGGGTATGAAGAACAGAGAAGAACCTCGAAGTCCATGATAAAGAGAAAATATTACCTGGGTTTTGATGTTTCTCATCCGAAACGTTCGGGGAAGTGGTAGATTCAGACCCCATACTTCCTCAAGCTAAACTGATGACCTCACCCAAAATGACAAACGAAGTGAATGATAAGTAAGAGGTTCTGAATCTAATCCACGAGAAATGGAGATTGCAGAAGAAGCAGAAGACTTGAATTGAAGCAATTAATAATGATTACTGTCTGTAACAACAATGTGGAGTTTGCCGAGTGAAATTGAATGGAGTCATAGACTTTCGCTCATATCAAAGCTTAGCTGAAAGCGCCAAAGACAACCGACGAAAATGATCAGCTACCCTTCCGGTCTTTATCTACTTATCGCCAAATAACGTTATTTTTTCCTCCTTAAGGTCAAGGCTCTAATTCAGGTATCCGAGACGATATCTAAGGCCTCTTTGATAAAATTAAATTTCTGCATTTGGATTCAATGGACTCTAGGAGTCATATTGGAGTAGAAGCCTATTTCATAAGTTCGTTTGGATTCCAACTCCTAGAGAGTGAATCGAATTCAGAATGACTCTAAAATTTAAATTTTGGAGTCATAAATACTTGCTCCAATCCATTGGATCTACTTTTTGGGAGAAAGAAAAGAATCGACTCTCACATGATTTTCATTTGACCACCACCACCACCGTTGCCACCGTCACCACAACCACCACCACCATTGCCGCTGCCACCACCACCCACCACCACCACCACCATCATCGCCACCACCACACCCCACCCCCCACCCACCACCCACCACCCACCACCCCCAGCCCACCGCCACCACCACCCACCCACCATCCACCACCCACCACCATTGCCATTACCCACCACCACCACCACCACCACCCACCCCACCCACCACCGCCCACTGCCCACCGCACACCACCGCCACCACCCATGAATCAATTTCAGAATTACATTATCAAACAAGTTTTAACTCTAAAATAATCCTGGAATAACCTGAAGTAGAATCCAAATTTGAATCAGAATCTAGAAGCAGAAGTTTTATCAATCCAGGATATAAATGGATAGTTGAAATTTCGGATTCCATTCAAATTTGCATCCGTTTAAGAGAAATCAAATATGAACAATTAGATTTGGATAATTGGCATTGGATTTGGATCCAGATTCGGATATCAGTCAAACAAACATGATTATATCCACTTTGTTTAGCCTAGTGTTAAGACACATATAACCATAGATTTTAGAGTGTTAAGCACATATAGTCTTTGTTGCTATTGAAATTGGTAGTGCTGACGTGGTCCTTCTCATGAAACAAAAGAAAAATCTCAGGAGGTCAGATTGGATAGTCCGACGGCCACTTTGACGATTAAGTCAGTAACAGAGTAAGCAGTATGAAGTTTACAGGAGATCATAAACTCTTAAGAAAGATGGGGTAAGGTTTGAGTATTCTCACAGTGTATGCCTCTTTTTATCTATGATCGTCGAGTGTTTATATTGGCAATGCCTACCGAGTTGATGTCAGATACGCCATTGAGGTAATTGAGTTGATGTAGGTAATTGTCACCTAAGGACTTCAATTCATTATAATCCATAACGTTGGATCAATTATGTCATGGCTGGATGACTACCTATCGGGCGACTTCCAAGGAGCCCAATTAGCATCATAGACGGTGGAGGTGGTGGTCCAAAGTATGCCTCTAGACTCCTTTCCTATTCAAATGTGAAATGTAGATAGAGTTTGTTTATCGATAGTATTCTAGCAACTGTACATTAAGTACTTGTAGACTTGACATGTCGTGATGTGCCTATGTCTTTTTAGAGGAGTAGAATTGTTTTATGAATGACACATGTTAGAACACGTGTCACCTCTTCATTGGTGAGTAGGATACGTTATCAACAAGTCTTAATGTTTATATAGTCATTTTTCATCTCTTATTTTCTTAGGGTAGGTTATACATATGCTATAAACTAGAAGTTTCTCTCTTTTTCCTTGCAATTTGTATTCTAATTCCATTTTCTGGATTCGAATTGGATTAAATTCAAATTCATATTCGAATTTGGATTTTATACATACATTGGATTTCAGATAGGATGGTAAACGGATTTGAATTTGGATAGTAGTGTATCCTATTTGAATTTGATTCATTTACATCCTTAACTGTATCAGTAGATTGGAGATCGATCAATCAACCAATCCTATGTTAATCACTTGAACCATGATTATGATCGATCGGGATTCAAGAGCGGCTCGATTGTATCATATTGGTCTATAATGAGGATCAAACCTAATAATCATGTGATAAGTAACTAACACAACTAAAGTATCTAATACAAGGGAATATGCTAATACATGGGACGATATCTGATCGATGCCAGATAGAATCCATCGATTCGGATTGGGATCGGCTTGTCTCGATTCCGGTTCTGACCAATACGAGCCATCTTAATTCCTTGTTCTCTGCAGACTCAAATCACCAAGAATGGAAGAGATGAAAATGTAAGGAAACTGAATCATCTACAATTGCTGGCATATGCACTAGAGAATTCAGAAAATGAAAAACATGCTCCCATTTTGAACTAAAAGTTCGAGAGACAAGTATTGTTGCGAACTATGTTCCCGCTTTGATCTAAACAAAACCAGAAGATATTGTAGAAAATAAGAGAAGAGCATTGGCATGTGTAAATATGTCTGGCGATGCCGAGTTAATCCAAGTTAATCCAGTCTTGGCAACCTACCTCATACCCACTTTGGGTTTCTGAATGTCGGTCCCCTTGGTTCTCAATTGTATAAATCAATCAAGCTTACTTTTCAAAGCTAATTATATTAATTTTAGGGAAAATTTCACGTACTACCCAAATACTTTGAGAAAAATCATCTACCACCCAAGATTTCTGAAACATCAACTACCATCCAAAATTCTCAAAGGTTAACCCATTAATTAACAGAAAAGAGTTAAAATTTTGTTTAGACGTTTATACCCTTCTCATTTTAAACTGAGAAACATTACCTACCACCCACTAGGTTGCTCCTCTATTCTTTCTTCTTTGTCTTCTTCCTCGACTATGATGGCATCCTTGACTCCTCTGTGAAACTCTATAAAACAAAGAGTGAGGTGGTTCGCCATCTTTGAGGATCAACTCATTTCCTTAATACATTTAAACAGGAGCTACAATGAGATACTTCACCAGCTATTGTAAAGCCTAGATCAATGTGTAAGATTCCTTGGAAATGTGTTACTGTTTTCATCTTTTTTTAAACATAATTGATGCAATCCTAGTTGCAAAATCTTGATTTGGGATCACTATGGCCCACTCTGAAAGCTATGTGCTCAAATAATAGGAATGATGGAAAATTTGTAATTTCTGAAGAAGCTAGGACCGAGTTTGATAAGAAAATAAAAGCTGGGATAATTCCAGAATTAAAATTAAACAATGGTGGCAGATTTGGAAGCTATTATAGAGATAGGATGAGACAGAATTAACTTATGAACAGAAGGTCATTTTTGGGAATAAGGGAATAGGTTATAAACATGGAGGGGGTTGTCTTCAACCTCCCACAACCCTACCCAAGAACAACCAGTGGAAGACCAGATTTGTAGAGGCTGAGAGATCTCCTTCAATACACCTTTTTTGGAATTTAAATTTTAGGGTTGAGATACTCTATTACTCTCTCTTGTACTTCTCAAATGCAGCAAGCAGCAATTAGAAAGATCAAGTGACAAGAGAGAAATAAGTTTTGAAACTATGGCTGGCGTAAGAGGTTGTTCCAGATTTGGTTGTGGATTTAATCCCTAGTGCAAAAGAAGATTCAGAAGGGGACATGCTACGATGTATGTCGCCTATGGAAGAGATTCCTTCACGCTTCACCCCAAGACTCAGACTTAATGGAATGATCGACAGTGAGTTCTATCAAATCCCTTATAGTCTAGTTGGCTCGATAGAAACAGGACAGGGATAAGAAACAGAAGCTAATAAGGAAGAGATACAAAGAACATGGAGGAGGAGGAAGTACGTCCTGAATTACTGGGAAGAAGAAGAAGAAGAAGAAGAAATAGAAGAAGGATGGGGAGAACCAACCTGAGAGAAAGAGGGTTCCAACTTGCTACTGAGAGAGAGAGAGAGAGAGAGAGAGAGAGAGAGAGGCAAAACCATAACTGCCTAGGCCTCACTTGCTGAGGGTATTATTGTCAATACAAAAATAGTTTTGAGCTGATTTCAGCATCTAACGGCTCCGTCTTAATGGTTTGGGTCTTTTTGATAAATATTTTGAAATTTTGGATGGTAATTAATGTTTTTAGAAATCTTGGGTGGTAGGTGATTTTTTTCAAAATATTTGAGTAGTATGTGAAATTTTCCCTTAATTTTAGTAAAAATGGTTGATGGATACATATAAGGGTGTCAACGGGCCGGTCCGGGCCGATTTCGGTCCGGGTTGAATCGGTGTCGGGTTTTATAAGCCCAACCCAAAACATGTCCATTAAGAGTTCGGGCTGGGTTGGGCTGCGTTGGACACAATAACTATCGGGCTGGTCCGGTGCCGGTTTGTTATCGGGTTGGGCTTATTGAGCTGATTTCGGGCTGGTTCGGTTCGGACCGGCTTATCAAGCTTATCGGACATATTTTATATGTAAGATATATAGCCTATTTTATTATTTTTATCTATAAAATTAGCATTATTCCTTCTATATGCATGTAATTCAGTAAATTGTAACAATTAACATACTCTTTTCAACTATAGATTATATAATTTTTTTGATCAAGAAGTGAACTATAACAGTGTAATATAATCCATCAAAATTTAAAACCATTAAAATTAAGAAACTAGGCCCGGATGGACCTTACCGGTGTTTGGATTAGGTATTATTGATTCGGGCTAGTTCGGGCTTCTTAATGGGCTGGTCCGGTTTGGTTTCGGTTTGGACTGAAACGGTGTCGGACTTTACAAGCCGAGACCAAAACCTGTCCATTAAGGTTCGGTCCGGGTTGGGTTCGGGTTATATCGGGCTGGCTCGGTCCGTGCTACCGGGCCGGGCCCATTTTTGACACCCTTAGATACATATGACATTAAGCTTCAAATGTGAGTGAGTGACCCAAATGCCACTCTTATTCATTTTTGGTATCCTTTTACTAGGAGAGTTATGAGCTTCGAATCTGAGGGACATGTAACACCCAAATCATCGTGTAAGACCCGCACTCCGTAAACCCGGTCTAAATCTTGGTTTTGTGTCGTAGCAGGTCTTTCGATCATCACCGGGCCAGACGGGACGAGCGGATGACAAATAGGTACGAAATCGGATAAAAAACGGTCAAATAATCATCATTTTATGTTGACCGGTCGATGGTACCGGTCTTGGTACAGGTCGACCAGTCAGCTCTGCGCAGCTGAATGTGGAAATCCGGAAATTGACTTCTGAGGGTCCCACTTTCCTGATTTCGAATCCTAAGACTTTCCTAATTCTAATAGGGTTACTAAACCCTAATTCTAGCCTATAAATACACCCTTAAACCTCCTCAAATCCTTTCCATTATCTCTCACAAACTCTAGAGAAGAGAAAGAGATTGGGAAGGAGAAGGAGCTAGGAAGAAGAAGGGGGTGCCGCCATTGCCGTTCGACGAAGCTCACTCTACGCCAGTCAACGGTAAGTGTTTGAATCAATCTTCTTACCCTATGTTAATTGTGTGGGTGGATCAATACCATGCAAAGTAGGTATTGATCTAAAACCCTAAATTGACCAATAAACCCTAGGTTGCCGTCAAACCCTAGATTCGAGTTCCGAGATGATATGCATCGAAACTAGACTCGAATGAGTTGGGGATAACTCTAACTCAAATATTAAACTTAGAATGGATAGGAGAAACCTTGAAAATCCATGGAGGATGATAGACGGCAGTCGAAAACCCATGTATGGTCTTCCGGAGAATACCGGTTGACTATACCGGTTGCACACAGTGCGGCCGGTATGTTGCCACCGGTATCCCTCGGGAGGCTGGTCTGTGGGGACCGGCTGACCATACCGGTCGCCAGTCTTCCCCACAGAGCTGCAATCGGTACATGCCACCGGTCAGCTCTGTGAGGGTATTTTGTAACCTTGTTGGTTTCCGACCAACATGAAACCCTAAGAAAAATATTCTAATGAAACCCTAATAATTTTGTAGGACTTTATGACTTTTCGTTTGGATCTTGCGACGTGGAGCAAGCTAACAAACGAGCGTCAGGTAAGGGAATCTGACCTAAACCTAATAGTTAATGGACAGTAAATCTTTGTTATTATCACTGAATATATATGATGTGATGTTTGTGCATATTCACATGCCATCCTTTACTTTCAGTTATTATTATTGTTCATGCATAGATAGGATGTGATTGTTAAGCATGTGATTGTTTTCGTTAGTGTGTGGAGTGGGGCATGGGCCTGGGATCGCTCCTCACACTAGCACCTTTTGTAGTATTCTATCTTAACATGCTTGGTACGGGTGGGGCATCAGGGGAAGGTCATGGTACGGTGGTCTCCGATATTGATGTTGGCCTGGCCATGGTTATGTGGAACTGTGGTCTCCGAGTCGACGCTGGCTTGTCCATGATGCTTTAACTCTATCTCTATGTCGTAGGGAGTTATGTTGGGATAGGGTCTACCTGCGTTATGTTTCTATCCTAGTGGGTTAGTTGCGGATAGGGCATCGGGGGAGGTGTGGGAATGCCTTAGCTCTATCTCTATGTCGTAAACGGTTGTGCTGGGATAGAGCATACATTGATGACATATAGGATTGGTTAGTTGGGAGCCCAGTTTGCGAGCCCTGACCAGTAGGGGCTTAGGTACTGGTATGGGTAGAGCATCAGGGGAGGTACGGGGGTATCTTAGCTCTATCTCTATTCCATGATGGGTGCATGTGGGCCAATGGGGGTGTGATCCATGAGGTGCCACACACTCGTGTATAGAGGTGCGGGGGCCACCAAACCTTTCTATAGCACATTGCAAACTTAAAACCAGACCACAGCATAAAATGATTGTTACTCATGCATAATATTGTGAAATTGTCTGATTGTCTTACTGAGCTAAGTTGTGAGCTCACCCTTTGTGTACACATTGTTTTTAGATGTTGATGCAGGTTACACTGTTGACGACTATATGAATGCTCCGGTGTATGGTGGTGTTGCGGCGTTGGACGTACAGGCAGGAGAGGACGAGCATGACGCTTCGTGTGAGTGCCCTTTCTGCGTGTACCTTTGATTGATTTTATTTATTTATTTCAGTTATTTTCAGTTGGACTAAATGGGTGTAAGGATATTATATTATATGTTGAATTTGAATAATTGGATATTTTATTTAAATTTATCAATAGATTCTCAGTTCATTATATTGTAAAGACTTCCGCTGTATTATTTATATTCTGATTGTGGTTATGTGTAATGGTTTGTACGAGTGGACACGGCCTATTCGAGATCCTGGTGTGAACCGTTGGTTAAATGACGGTTCACTCACACCATTCTGGTTGGATCAGAATTGGGTTGTGACACATCGTCCATCCTTGATGGGAGGAGATAGTTGGTTTATAAACCACGTTCTCTGTTTGCAAATAAAGTTAGTGCACAGAAACCCTTCATTTTATTCTCTTTTGATCACAGACGGCAGGCGTGGAAGGGACTACTTCGGTTCGATGAACACCGGCGGGAATCGATACCTATACTATAAGTATGTCGAATCTGATTTCCAATTATGGCATACATATGTTTATGGGTTTTCTTACATTTAGTATCAGAGCAGTGTTTCCGTCGCCTGTCCGTCGTGATTGGATGCTCTGGAGCATCAAAAGAATAGATAAAATACATATAATATGTTTTGATTGGCCGGCCATAGCAAAGGCCAGCAGGTTGTATAGCAACTGCAGGCCACATGCAAGGGTAGCTCGCAGTAGCCACGCAATCCTGCATGCACCACCCGCAGGCCTACAGACAGCAGGTGCGCACCTGCATGGCTACCGGCCTACAGGCCAGCAGGCACACAACCGCAAGCCCACAGGTGTGTACCCGCAGGCATAAAGGGCAGCCGTAGCAGCACTGCCGGCTGAGCTAGAATGGCATGTTTTGTAAATTAAATAGAATCTTTGGGTAAAAATAAAGGAAATTTAGGTTTTCTAATTGATTTCTTTTTTTGGTAATGTTTTCTAATTGATTTCGGTTCAACCGGTTTAAGAAAACAAACCGGATACAGAACCAACCCGGTTTACGTGTTGAACAGAAATCAACTCAACCTCGCCCAGCCCAAATATTTTCCTTCTTCAGGTCTGCCCCGATCCAGTCATCCTATTTGGATTAGCCCTAGTCCCGAAATGTATGCCTGTATGAATCGGCCCCAAAACCCGTCGTTTGACCCTGGGTATGGACCCACCTTGGGTAAACCGGATTGGTTGGACCTGTACGAACCGCTTTGGATCGGTTTGTTTTAGTCTGACCAAGAACCATTTAAAACCGGATGATTCTGTTATAATGACGGTGCCATTTAATAGTTTTGAACTGATTTCATTATATATCACCATCACGTGGTTATGAACCGAACGTCACTATTTTAGTGACTACTTTTTATGACAGTTTGTTCTGAACGTCGCTAAAAATCAAAGAACAGTGACTATATTTGTTATGACAGTGTGTTCTGCACGTCGCTAAAAGTCCAGTTTTCTTTTAGTGACATTTACAGACAGAGCGTCACTGTATCTATATACTTAATCACTGTTTTAGTGACATTTACAGACAGAACACCACTGTATTTAGATGTACATAACAGAATATTTTAACTCATTGTTAGTGACATTACAAATAAACGACACTATATACATGCATGTAGTGAGGTTATTTTATCACTGTTTAAGTGATAATAAACAGTGATAAAAATAAGCACCATTAAAAGACAGTGTTAAATAAAGTAAAGAATAAGCCATTAAGAACTCTTTGAAATTATTAGGGTTATGTTAACACTTATGAATGTTTGTTTAAAGGATGCCATAAATGATTAAAATGTCTTATAATAAAGTTGTGTTAAAAATCAAGAAAACCATTAGGTTTATTTTAACACATATTAGTGTGCTTTTCAAGATGTCATAGATGACAAATATGCCCTTATAATACAGTTTGTGTTAAAATTAAGAAAATAATTAGATTTATTTCTTAACATTTATAAATGCTTATTTAAGGATATCATAAAAGACTGAAATACCCTTCTAGTGGTAGGCATCAGAAAATTGCATCTTTTGCATTGAAACTGGATATTATCCCTATAGAAAAATGTTATTTTCTTTTGTCAAAAGATGGAATAAGGTAGAATGTAAAATTACAAGACAGAGGGAGCGTTCTTCTGTCTATAAGTGTAGAACAACCTTCTGAAATTTAGTTTAGCATTCTAGTCTTATTAATATAGGCCTAGACAAATGTAGACTATAATCTCAGCCCACAGTTAATTTTGTAGGATACATCAGTTTGTCACTTAAGTTTGATGTCAATCAACTTAGTATAGAATTTTTACATACTGAAATTGATTGTAAGTTTAGCTTACAAGTAGATTATAATTAATTTTAATGTATGACTGATTATTGACATGGGTTGATATCAGTATAAAGTTATACACCAATAAATCTAAATTTTCTTATTGTTGTTTGCAGTTTATAACCAGATTAGTCTCCCAATGCTTACTAGGAAAAATTATTCAGATTAGAAACAAAAGATTTTTTGGACCTTAGAGTGCATAGATTTGGATATGACACTCCGTGTAGAAGAGCCTCCCTACTCTTATGGATTTCAGTATGCCAGTCTAAATTGCTCATTCTGATGAGTGAGAGCGATCTAACCACTTAAGCCCGATGCTTGTCATGAATAATATCGACAAGAGCATTAAAGGATCAATTCCTGAATGTAAGAGGGTCATTGACTACATGAAGACAATTAATGCTCAATTTGTGAGTTCAAACAAGATGTTAGTAAGCACTCTAATTTGAAAATCAAACTCATTAACAATGGTAAGGATGATGTGTGTGACTACATCACGCATATAAGGGATACTCAGCTTAGAGAATTTTGGTTTGTTATGAATCAAATTTAGTTGATTCTCATTCAAATAACTGGTAGATTGATTCTAGATCAACAATCCATGTTGCTAATACCATGCAAGACTTTCTGTAGACAAAACTTTCGAAAGAAACTGAAAGACACATCTATTCAGAAAACTGGATGAAATCTCACATGGAAGTTGTAGGTGTCAATAGATTGATATTGCAATCCGGATATGTGTTGGATTTAGGAAAAACCTTTTATGTTCCATCATTTGCAAAGAATCTGATCTCGGTTTCTAGATTAACACCTTTGGATTATGTGTTTAATTTTTCTATTACAGAATTAAGGATTTTTAAGAACAATGTAATCATTGGTTCAGGTTATTTGATTGATGGTTTATTTCTCTTAAATTTAGATCCAACATATGAAAGTAGTTTACTCTCTATAAACAATATTGGCATAAAGAGAATGAATGTGAATGAGAATTCCTCTCAGTTGTGGCATCTTAGATTAGGTCACATATTTAGTGACAGAATTAAAAGATTAGTGAATGATAAAATCCTTGAGACTCTTGATTTCACTAATCTGGGTTTATGTGTGGACTGCATCAAGGGAAAATAGACCAATAAAACCAAGAAAAATGCCAGAAAGTCAACTGAACTTCTAGAAATCATACATATAAATATCTGTGGACCATTTCTCACTCCCTATTTAATGGTTAGAGATACTTTATCTCTTTCATTGACGACCACTCAAGATTCATGTATCTCTATCTTCTAGTTCATAAAGATGAGGCATTAGAAGCCTTTAAGAACTTCAAGACAGAAGTAGAGAAACAAATTGGAAAGGTGATTAAGATCATGAGATTAGATAGAGGTGGTGAATACTACGGTAGAACCACAGAATATGGTTAAAGACCTGACCCGTTTGTATGGTATCTTCAAGAGCAAGTTATTGTACCATAATATACTATGTCTGGATCATTAGATCAAAATGGCATTGTTGAAAGAAGGAACCATACACTTATGGATATGGTTAGGAGTATGATTAGTAACTCGAGTCTACCTCTGAAATTATGGAGTAAAGCTCTTAAGACAACGGTGTATATTTTGAACAGGGTACCATCCAAGTCAGTTCCTAAGACTCCTTTTAAGTTGTGGAATGGATGAAAGCCTAGTTTGAAGCATACACGCATATGGGGCTGTCGAGCCGAAATAAGAGTCTATAATCCACATCTTCAGAAGTTGGATCCTAGAATAGTCAGTGAATATTTCATTGGCTATTATGAAAGATCTAAGAGTTACAAGTTTTATTGTCCCTCTTATAATCTTACCATTATAGAGTCTATAGTTACCAAAAATCTAGAGGATGGTGACAATAGTGGGAGTATATATGGTCGAAATATTGAGTTCAATGAACATGATGTCTCGACAATTCCTTCCACATTTGGAGGTCTGGATTTTATCCCTTTACCAGTGGTACCTGTGGTTCATGACAACCACCATCTGTTCATGATGAATTATCATATCAAGATATACTACATTAGGAACCAGTTGTCACTGAACCTGTGGTCCAGAATCAGGAAACCAATCATGAGCCACAAGTTTTAAGGAGATCCTCGAGAGAGAGAAAATCGACGATCCCTTCAGATTATCAAGTGTATCTCTAAGACTGTAAAACTGACATTGGAATAAGTGATGATCCAACATCATTTTCACAGGCTATGGATTGTATCGAATCCATTTTATGGCATGACGCCATGAATGATGAAATAGAATCTATGTCAAAGAACTAAGAATGGGAACTTTTAGAATTGCCTAAGGGTAACTCCACTGTGGGGGGAAAGTGAGTTTTCAAGACTAAAAAAGACCCATACGACAATGTCGAAAGATACTAGGCCCGACTCGTGGAAAAAAGGTTATAATCAGAAGGCTAACATTAATTATAAAGAAACCTTTTCGTCCGTATTTAGAAAAGGTTCTTTAAGGATCATCATGGCACTGGTGGCTCACTATAATCTTGAACTGCACCAGATGGATGTCGAGATCGCA
The DNA here is from genome assembly GCA_028583415.1 of Protea cynaroides. Lineage (NCBI taxonomy): Eukaryota > Viridiplantae > Streptophyta > Magnoliopsida > Proteales > Proteaceae > Protea > Protea cynaroides. The sequence goes on from CM053268.1 coordinate 52,109,112, forward strand.
TGTTTGAATGGTGATCTGATTGAGGAGGTATAGATGGATCAACCTGAAAGTTTTACTTCGGATAAAAGAGATCATCAGTATGCAAGTTTAAGAGATCCATATATGGATTGAAACAAGCTTCCCGACAGTAGTACTTGAAATTTGATTGCATGATTACTTCCTACGATTTTATGGAGAATCGAGCTGATCAATGCATTTACATAAAGATCAAGGGAATTAGTTTCACCATACTAGTGTTATAGGTGGATGACATTCTTATAACTAGTAATGATCTAGGGATGCTACATGAAATTAAATATTTCTTGACTCAAAACTTTGACATGAAGGATATGGGTGAAGCCTCCTATCTCTTAGGCATAGAGATTCACAGGGACAGGTCTCTTAAGACTTTAGGACTGTCCCAAAAGGGTTATATTGATAAAGTTTTGGAATGGTTCAAGATGAAGCAATGTTCATCAAGTGTAGTACTTCTTGTTAAAGGCGACAAACTTAGTTTGGAGCAATGTTTGAAGACCAATCTGGAACAGCAGGCAATGCAAAATATCCCTCATGCACAGCAGTGAGCAGTTTAATGTATGTTCAGGTTTGTACCAGGCTTGAAATCTCATTTTCATTGAGAGTATTAGGTAGGTTTTAAAAGAACCCTGGCTTGTCACATTGGACAGCAGCAAAGAAAGTACTAAGGTACCTATAGGGCACCAAGGATTACATGCTCACAAATAGGAATGTTGATGTTTTGGAGCTAATTGGTTACTCAGATTCAGATTTTGCTAAATGTGAAGATACAAGTGTAAGCACCCCATTTTTGCCATCCCAGCTAAACAAAGTCCTACTGGCATGTGGACAACAAAAGGAGAAAGATGATCGAAAGTTTAGATTTTTGACTGTGAATTTGGGAAAGTTTTCAACGGGTCTGTGAATTTGAGGAAGTTTTCAATGGGTCCACAGCAAGGTCATGGGTTATAATTATGCATGGATGCATAGGTCATAGAATTATCTTCGAAATGAGACCAGAATTGCTCAATTCTGATATCAAATGAAGAAGATATGACCATTTTAGTCGGATGATACGTATAAGGGAGGTTTCTGAAATTATTATAAATAATCCCATGGGCCTTCATGCAAATTATCGTAAGTCGGATTGTTTGAATCTCAAATCATCATATCTTCATCATCCGACATCGGATTCAGATGATTCCAAGGCCGTTATTCTTCATTCATGATGTTCTACAAAGTGGACGTAAAAAAATCCCGAGTAGAAGTCACCAGTGGGTCCCATGCAAGCTTGCATGCAAAGTTATCGTTAGAACTTCAAAGCCTCATATCTTTTCCGTCCTATATCGGATTCAGATGATTCTAAGGCCATTATTCTTCATTTATGATGTTCTACAAAGTGGACATAAAAAATCCCGGTTAGAAGTCACCAGTGGGTCCCATGCAAGCTTGCATGCAAAGTTATCGTTAGAACTTCAAAGCCTCATATCTTTTCCGTTCTACGTCGGATTCAGACGATTCCAAGGCCATTGTTCTTCATTTGTGATATCCTACAAAGTGGACGTGAAAAATCTCGGGTAGAAGTCACCAGTGGGTCCCATGCAAGCTTGCATGCAAAGTTATCGTTAGAACTTCAAAGCCTCATATCTTTTCCGTTCTACGTCGGATTCAGACGATTCCAAGGTCATTGTTCTTCATTTGTGATATCCTACACAGTGGACGTGGAAAATCACGGGTAGAAGTCTCTAGAGGGTCCCATGCAAAATTACATATGAAAATGGTCATTTAATATTCAAAAATTCATATTTTGATCAACCCATATCCAAATCAGGTGATTTCAGTTTCATTATGTTCCATTTTTAGTGTTCTACAAAGTGGACGCAAAATATATCCTGTAGAAGGCTTCAAAGGATCTCATGTAGAATTGTCACACCCCAATTCTGATCCAACCAGAATGGTGTGAGTGAACCGTCATTGAACCAACGGTTCACACCAGGATCTCGAATAGGCCGTGTCCACTCATACAAACCATTACACATAACCACAATCAGAATATAAATAGTACAGTGGAAGTCTTTAAAATAGAATGAACTGAGTATCTGTTGATAAATTAAATAAGTATCCAATTATTCAAATCCAAACATAAAATATAATACCATTACATCTCTTTAATCCAATAAAAAATAATGAAAATAAAAGTTAAATCAAAGATACATGCAGAAAGGGCACTCGCATGAAGCGTCATGCTCGTCCTCTCCTGCCTGTACATCCAACGCAGCAACACCACCATAAGCCGGAGCGTTCATGTAGTCATCCACAGTGTAACCTGCATCAACATCTAAAAACATGTATATATATACAAAGGTGAGCTCACAACTTAGCTCAGTAAGACAATCAGACAGTTTCACAATATTATGCATGAGTAACAATCATTTTATGCTGTGGTCTGGTTTTAAATTTGCAATGTGCTATAATAAGGTTTGGTGGCCCCCGCACCTCTATACACGAGTGTGAGGCACAACATGGATCACACCCACATCTGCCCACATGCACCCAACATGGAATAGAGATAGAGCTAAGATACCCTCGTACCTCCCCTGATGCTCTACCCATACCAGTACCTAAGCCCCTACTGGCCAGGGCTCGCAAACTGGGCTCGCAACTAACCAATCTTATATGTCATCAATGTATGCTCTATCCCAGCACAGTCGTCTACGGCATAGAGATAAAGCTAAGGCACTCCCACACCTCCCCTGATGCCCTATCCGCAACTAACCCACTAGGATAGAAACATAACGCAGGTAGACCCTATCCCAACATAACTCCATACGGCATAGAGATAGAGCTAAAGCATCGTGGATAAGCCAGCGTCGACCTCGGAGACCACACTGCCACATAACCATGGCCAAGCCAGCATCAACATCGGAGACCACCGTACCACGATCTTCCCCTGATGCCCCACCCATACCAAGCATGTTAAAATAGAATACTATAAAAGGTGTTAGTGTGAGGAGCGATCCCAGGCCCATGCCCCACTCCACACACTAACGAAAACAATCACATGCATAACAATCACATCTTATCAATGCGTGAACAGTAATAATAACTGAAAATAAAAGATGGCATGTGAATATGCACAAACATCACATCATATATAATCAGGTGATTTAACAACGATTTACTGTTCATTAATTATTAGGTTTAGGTCAGATTCCCTTACCTGACGCTCGTTTGTTAGCTTGCTCCACGTCGCAAGACCCAAACGTGCTTTCACAAAGTCCTACAATATCATTAGGATTTCATTATAATAGTTTTCTTAGGGTTTCATGTTGGTCGGAAACCAACAAAGTCCAAAACCAGCCTTTCAGAGTTGATCGGTTGCAACATACCGGTTGCAGCTCTTTGAGAAGACTAGCAACCGGTATGGTCGACCGGTATGTCTCCGGAAGACCATACACTTGGTTTTTCGACTGTCGTCGATCAATCTCCATGTATTTCCAGGGTTTCTTCTATCCATTCTAAGTCTAATCTTTGAGTTAGAGTTATCCCCAACTCATTCAAGTCTTATTTCGATGAATATCATCTCGGAACTCGAATCTAAGGTTTGACGGCAACTTAGGGTTTTAAGGTCCAGTTTAGGGTTTTAGATCAATACCTATTTCGCAACGTATTGATCCACCCATACAGCTATTCTAGTGTCATAGGGTAAGAAGAGTGGTTAAAACACTTACTGTTGACTGGCGTAACGTGAGCGTCGTCGAACGGTAATGGCGGCACCTTCTTCTTCTTCCTAGCCTCCTCTCCTTTCCAACCTCCTTCTCCTCTCTAGGGTTTGTGAGAGACAATGGAAAGGATTTGAGGAGGTTTAAGGGTGTATTTATAGGCTAGAATTAGGGTTTTGTAACCCTATTAAGATTAGGAAGGTCTTAGGATTTGAAATCAGGAAAGTGGGACCCACAAAGATCCAATTCCGGATCTCCGTAGTCAGCTGCGCAGAGCTGACCGGTCGACTGGTACCAAGACCGGTACCATCGACCGGTCAACATAAAATAATGATTATTTGACCGTCTTTGATCCGATTTCGTACCTGTTTGTCATCCGCTCGTCCCGTCTGGCCCGGCGATGTTCGAAAGACCTGCTACGACATAAAACCAATGTTTAGACCGGGTTTACGGAGTGCGGGTCTTACAACTCCCCCACTCTTAAAAGAAATTTCGTCCCAAAATTTACATATAGGTCTCACAACTCCCCCACCCTTAAAAGAAATTTCAGCCTCGAAATTTGAACGTACCTTGATCGTCGAAAAGATTAGGATACTCCTTCCTCATCGCGCCCTCTTATTCCCAAGTAATTTCTTCGACATTTTGGCTTCTCTAATGCACCTTCACATAATGGATATCCTTGGTTCGAAGTTGCTGTACCTTTCGACTTGAGAGCATCACAGGCACCACTTCGAATGTTAAGTCTTCAGTCAAGTTTGGGGGATCAGCGATCAAGATGTGCGATGGATCTCTGACATACTTCTTCAGTAATGATACATGGAACACATCATGAACACTTGACATAGATGGTGGTAGAGCCAATTGATATGCTATATTACCCCGTCTAGCCAATATCTCGTATGGTCCTACATACCTGGGGCATAACTTTCCCTTCTTACCAAATCGTTTCAAACCTCGCACCGGTGATATCTTCAAGAATACTTTGTCACCCACTGCAAACTCCAGATCTCGACGTCGATTATCCGCATAGTGCTTCTGTCAAACTTGGGCTGTCTTTACTCTCTCCTTGATCTGATCAATCACTCGACAAGTTTCTTCAACAAACTCCGGTCCTACAATTCTTCTTTCTCCCACCTCGTTCCATAACAGAGGTGTACGATGCTTCTTCCCATAGAGTGCTTCATATGGGGCCATCTGAATTGTGGCCTGATAACTGTTGTTATAAGCAAACTCGATAAGTGATAGTTTCTCATCCCAAGCTCCCTTGAAATCTAATGCACAAGCTCGGAGCATATCTTCTAAAATTTGAATAGTTCTTTCTGACTACCCGTCTGTCTGAGGGTGGAAAGCTGTACTGAACTTCAACTTTGTTCCCATAGATTTCTGTAATCCCTCCTAGAACTTTGATGTAAAACGGGGATCTCTGTCAGATACTATACTTTCTGGAACGCCATGAAGTCTGACTATATTATCAACATATAACTTGGCCAGCTTCTCCATGGTATACTGAGGTCTGACCTCAATAAATCGAGCTGTCTTTGTGAGTCGATCGACTATAACCCAAACTGCATCCACTGACCTTGGTGTCAAAGGTAGGCCAGTGACGAAATCCATGGTGATACAATCCCACTTCCATGTAGGTTCTGGTAATGGCTGTAATAAATCTGCGGGTCTCTGCCTTTTTGCTTTAACTTGTTGACAATTCAGACATTGGAATACGAAACGAGCTATATCTGCTTTCATACCCCTCCACCAATAAAGTCTTCTTAAATCATGGTACATTTTGGTACTTCCTGGATGTACCGAATATGGGGTGTAATGAGCTTCAGTCATAACTCGATCTCTGATATTGCAGTCTTCACTCTCAGGTATACATAACCGCCCAAGATACCTGAGTACCTTGTCTGAATCCAAGGTAAAGTCAGGATTGCTCGTACCCTTCTCTAGGTCTGCTTGTACTGTCTTGAGATGTGGATCCTGTAGGATTGCTATTTTAACTTCATCAACTAGATCCGGTGATATCTTCAAAGCGGCAAACATCATGGTGAACTTATGAATTAAGCCTTGCTCAACTGGATCTTCATCATGGTCTCTATTATATGTTCTTCATCATCTTCAATTGAACTTGAGGCTGCGACACATAATGCAGCATTTGTACTTGGTCTTGCCTCAGGTTTCGATGCCCACTTTCTGCTTAAGGCATCAGCCACTCATTTTCTTTACCCGGATGATACTGGATGTCACAATCATAATCTTTTAATAACTCCAGCCATCTCCTCTGTCTCATATTCAGATCCTTCTGAGTGAAAAGGTAAGTTAAGCTCTTGTGATCTGACTTGATCTGAAACTTCTCACCGTACAAGTAGTGTCTCCAAGTCTTGATTGCATGTATAACCGCTGCTAACTCCAAATCATGCGTAGGATAGTTCTTCTCATGCTCTTTTAATTGTCTTGATGAGTAAGCAATCACCTGTTCTCCTTGCATCAATACACACCCAATACCCAACCCTGAAGCATCCGTATATAAAGTAAACGGTACGCTTGGTTCTGGGATGGTCAAGATAGGTGCAGAGACTAGTCTTGACTTCAAAGTCTGAAAGCACTTCTCGCACTCATCTGTCCATATGAATTTCTCCCCTTTCTTGGTCAATCTGGTGAGTGGAACAGCGATCCTGGAGTAGTCTTCCACGAACCTTCTATAATAATCAGCTAACCCAAGGAAACTACGAATCTCCGCAACAGATTTTGGTGTTTCCCATCCTACTATATCAGCTATCTTACTTGGATCAACCTTGATACCGTCTCCAGATACTACATGGCCCAAGAAAGCCACTTCCTTCAGCCAAAACTCGCACTTCTTGAACTTAGCATAAAGCTTCTCCTGTCTCAGCCGTTGTAGGGTTGCCCTTAAATGTGTTGTATGAGCCTCCATGTCCTTTGAGTAGACCAATATATCATCGATGAATACGATGATCGAAGTGTCCAACATATCATGAAACACTCGGTTCATCAGTTCCATGAACGATGCTGGAGCATTGGTCAACCCGAAAGACATAACTAGAAACTCATAATGCCCATACCTCGTCCTGAAAGTAGTCTTCGGAATATCTCCGGCCTTGATCTTCAGTTGGTGATACCCCGATCGGAGATCAATCTTCGAGAAAACCTTCGCACCCTGCAATTGATCGAACAGATCATCGATTATAGGCAAGGGATACCGATTCTTGATCGTCAACTTGTTCAGTTTTCGGTAGTCAATGCATAGTCTTACACTTCCGTCTTTCTTCTTGACAATAATACAGGTGCTCCCCAAGGCGATATGTTAGGTCGTATGAAACCCTTATCTAACAATTCTTGTAATTGGGTCTTCAACTCCTTTAACTCGGTAGGGGCCATCCTGTATGGTGCTTTAGACACCGGCACCGAACCTGGCATAAGGTCTATTACAAACTCTGTAGCCCTGTCCGATGGTAGACCCGGAAGCTCCTCTGGAAATACATCTGGGAACTCTCGAACCACATCAATATCCTCCATCTTTGGCACCTCAGCAGTGATGTCGACTACAGATACTAGATAACCCACTCCCCCTTTCTCTAAGCATCGCTTGGCTTTTAGGGCGGAGAGAATCAGCTTTTGCTTCCTAGATAGCCTGATCCCAGTAAAGCTATACTCCTTTCCCTTTTTGTCTGTAAGCACAAGCTTCCTTTCACCACATAATATGATAGCTGAATGATGGCCTAGCCAATCCATTCCCAAGATGACATCAAAGTTTGTCATCTCGAGTAGTACCAAACTTGCTTCTAAGTCTCGGCCCTCAATACATACAGTACATGGTCCATAATATTCAGTCAAAGCCACTTCGACTCCTAGCGGAGAGCGAACTATCAAGCTTGGGTTCAAGTGCTTAATTGGTAACTCCATTCGCTTTCCAAAGGAAATAGAAACAAAGGAGTGCGTGGCCCCAGAGTCAAATAGTACTCTGGCAGGTATACCAGCTACATTTACAATTCCTGAAATTTTTTATTATCCCTTAGTTCTACATGCGCATACACACAATGAAAATAGTAAGCCAAATAGTAAGGGATAGAGTCGTACCAGTGACCACATCAGGTGATGTGGCTGCCTCTTCAGTGGTGACCGCATATACTTTTCCTTGTTGGGGTGGTTGCTTCCTAGGTAGAGTGCAGGTCCTTGCAATATGACCCACTTGCTGACAGTTGAAACATTTGATATTCGGGTTGAATCCGGTGCTCTGTGGCACAGGTGGTGCCGCATTGTTCCTAGCAGGCACTGTAGCGGTCTGAGCCCTGTATGGGCGGAAGGGTCTATTGTTACCGCCACCCAAACTCTTAATAGCGGGTCTCTTCACTCCCCTGTTCTGAGCAAAGAAGTTGTCCCACTGACTGGACTCTATCACCCTCGCAACCTGCACAGCCTCATTATAAATATTCTTATCCAGACCCAATATGTGCTCTCTGATGCTTCCCCGTAGTCCCATGGTGAACCTACGTGTCTTGGTCTCTTCTTCTTGCATACTTTCCCGTGTGAAGAAAAATAACTCCTCGTACCTCTACTGATAAGCATCCACAGTCGACTGAGACTGCTGTAGATTAAGGAACTTCTTCTCCATCTGATCTCTGAAGCTCTTCGGAAAATACTTATCGAAGAAGGCAACCTTGAACACTTCCCAATCAACCTGTGTATGCTTCGTCTCCAGATATGCCCGTGTAGAATTCCACCAAGCATTCGCATCTTCCTTCAGCATATGAGTGGCAAACAAGACCTTTTCATCCTCTGAACAAGTCATCAGTCGGAAATTCTTCTCCATCTCTGCAACCCACTGTGCTGGCCACAATGGTTTCCCCGTCTTACCTATGAATGATGAAGGCTTCAACTTTAGGAATCTATCCACTGCCCTGCTCAGATCGTGTTGTCCCTGTGTATTCATTCCGTACCATGGTGGTGGATACGGATATGCTCCTTGATAAGCAGAAGATGACGGGAACTGGTGCGGTGATGGTACATTCTGGGGTTGGCCCATCAGTCCTGGACTACCATGCGTCGGCTGTGTAGTATTATTCCCTCCAGACTCGGGCGTACCTCCAGTGGGAACGAAACCCGGTGGCCTGAACATCTTCAGTATCTCGCTCAGGAATTCCTTCTGCTGAGCTTGCATCTGATAGACCAGGTTTGTAACAATGGTCTCTGAATTCCTGTGAGGTGGGCCAGGTAAATTTGTCGGTACCTCTGGAACCTGTTCTTCCTCAACTTCCGGGCTTGGCTCTCTAACATGGCCTAGTTCAACCCGCTCTTCTTCCTCGACGCGCATCCTAGCCTGGTGACGCTTTCGACCACTACGATCGTTTCCGCCCACCATCTCAGACTATTCTGGTTAGATCTGAGAAGAAGACATTAACACATGAGAATGGAACAATAGTGGTGTTAGTCTTGAACAATCTAAGGCGAAACAGTCGCAAAAAAGAATATTTAACTTCACAAAATTTTATAATTTTTCAGAGATTTTTCTGGCTATTCTGGTGCTGACCGGTCGCAACATACCAGTCGCACCCCTGTGGAACATGCTGCGACCGGTATAGTCGACCGGTCAGAATTTAATTTCTGACCGAGACATAGCGGTGCATGTCTGGAGAGGTACCGGTCAACACTCTGTATACAGTGTTGCGACTGGTATAGTCGACTGGCCAGAATAAAATTCTGACCGAGACATAGCGGTCGCATGTCTATAGGGATACCGGTCGACCGGTATAGGCAAAACCATCGACCGGTATGCCCAAAATTGCTTTTAAAATCGCGAAAGAATTTTTCTCACTTTTCATTCTCTTTTCTCTCCGGTGGCGATTCCTCTCTGCCATTCCGAGCTTCTACAGTCCGACCGGTCACTCTAGAAGTGGTTTTCTTGCGATTCGGACTAGGCATATCGTCTCCAGGTAAGTCTCTTCCCTCTCTCTCTCTCTCATGTTTTTACAAATTTTTCATATCGTCTATATGTAAAATTTTAGGTTTTTCTTCGATTGAGAGATTCCAACCGTAGGAACTCTTTTCCTTCGGCTTAGAAAGAGTTTAGGGACCCCTAAGAGCAAAAGCCCTCAACCTATTTGGACTTCCACCGAAAGGTTTTGATAAAAATCGAATTTTTCCACTTTTTGACCTAGGTTTTTCTTAAAAATTCGAAATTTCTTAATTTTTCTCAATTTCCTGAAATTTCTTATTGTAATTGCCTGTGATTGATTTGTGGAAGAGTGTGGGGGTTATGTAAGTCCTCCTCCCCATGTTTCTGGGTGAGTTCGAGGCTTTTTCCCAATTTACAGTCGTTATGCTACCGAAATTTCGATAAAATTTAACATTTTCTTCTTATTTTTTTTTGTTTTGCAGATTAATGGCTCCACGTCGCGCATTGGGCAAGCGTCCTCATGGCTCAAGCGTTCGCGCTATTCATCCACCCGCTCCACAACTCGATGAGCGTTGGTTTCAATCCTTGGAGGCACAAGCTCGTTTCCCATGGTTCGATAGCAAAAACATTGAATCCGGGCGTCGAGTTAACCTGGATCAGCTAGAGAGGTTTGATGTGCGAGCCGCTTTCGACGCGCTTGGGTGGGTACCGGTAATATCCTACATTGATACCACCCGTCCCAACCTGGTTAAGCATTTCTATGCTAACCTGGAGCTGCATGGGGATGTCAATGATCCCAACCAGGGTAGGGACTTGCGCATCACCAGTTACATCAAGGGTGTACCTATCTCCTTCAACACCCACCAGTTAGCTGATCTGTTGGGGGTACCCAACGATGGAGACCTAGTCTACTGCCCCCAAAAGGTGAAAGGCTATCTGAGCGAGGACTTACTCCGAGAGATCGCAGAGCAGATCCTCAATCCTGGGGCTCCTATGAAGGCGGCTAGTCTGAAGCCCCTAGCTCGTGTCTGCAGCCTCATCATCCAGCACGACATCCTGCCCCAGAGCGGCCACTACAGTGAGTTATCCCAGCTCACTCAGTACATCACCTATTGCGTCTGCACTGGGGAGCGGGTCTTTCTCCCTTACCTCATTATTCGGACCATGCATCAGACGACCCTGGTCGATCAGGCCAGTAACCTTCCATATGGTCGTCTTATCACCTTCCTTCTACGTCGCCTGGGTGTGAGCATGAGATGTGAGGTGACTGTTGAGGATACTATGACATCCGACATTGACTGTGACGCTATTCAGAGGATGCAGATGGTTGACCTGCCCGTTAGCGATGACGAGTTGGAGGCTCGCCCTCGCCCACTCGGGAGGGTAGCAGCCGCAGCAGCAGCAGCCAATGCGGCCTATGCGGCAGAGGCTGGGGGTGATGATGACGATATGGCTGGGGAAGCACCAGTGTCTGTCCCACAGCCTACACCTGCAGCACCACCGTCTTCCTCTACAGCTGGACCATCTCAGCCTCCTCCCGACACTATGATTGGTATGTTTATGGAGATCAGGGACGCTCAGCGTGAGATGAGCCGTGACTTGGCGCAGTTGACTCGCAGCCTCAGAGTCACACAGGATCAGGTGCACTGGCTCAGGGTCGCTTACGAGCGAGACTATGACATAGCGGACCCTATTCCTCCTAGGCCCCCTACCCCATGATTGTCCCTTTTATTTTCTCTCTCTTGACGGTTTATATAATAGGGTAACTGTCCGGTTTGTGGATTGTACCATGTAGCACTAGTTTTATCTGATACCCATTTTCTTGTTTAATGAAAGTTTTCATCGTTTTTCCTAACTAGTGCATGTGTAAATGTTAAATTCCACATTTAATATTGTACATTATTCTCTTTCTTAATCCATCTCAGGTATCAAACAATGCTTAGGGTGTGTTTGTATTAAGATCTTTAAATTTTTCCTAACTCAGTTCATCGACTTAGTTAAGTGCAATATGGTTTGTTGGAGAGAGCCCGAGAGCTCTGATACCAAGTTGTCACACCCCAATTCTGATCCAACCAGAATGGTGTGAGTGAACCGTCATTGAACCAACGGTTCACATCAGGATCTCGAATAGGCCGTGTCCACTCATACAAACCATTACACATAACCACAATCAGAATATAAATAGTACAGCGGAAGTCTTTAAATTAGAATGAACTGAGTATCTATTGATAAATTAAATAAGTATCCAATTATTCAAATCCAAACATAAAATATAATACCATTACATCTCTTTAATCCAATCGAAAATAATGAAAATAAAAGTCAAATCAAAGATACACGCAGAAAGGGCACTCGCATGAAGCGTCATGCTCGTCCTCTCCTGCCTGTACATCCAACGCAGCAACACCACCATAAGTCGGAGCGTTCATGTAGTCATCCACAGTGTAACCTGCATCAACATCTAAAAACATGTATATATACAAAGGGTGAGCTCACAACTTAGCTCAGTAAGACAATCAGACAGTTTCACAATATTATGCATGAGTAACAATCACTTTATGTTGTGGTCTGGTTTCAAGTTTGCAATGTGCTATAAAAAGGTTTGGTGGCCCCCGCACCTCTATACACGAGTGTGTGTCACAGCATGGATCACACCCCCATCTGCCCACATGCACCCAACATGTAATAGAGATAGAGCTAAGATACCCCCGTACCTCCCCTGATGCTCTACCCATACCAGTACCTAAGCCCCTACTGGCCAGGGTTCGCAAACTGGGCTCGCAACTAACCAATCCTATATGTCATCAATGTATGCTCTATCCTAACACAGTCGTCTACGGCATAGAGATAGAGCTAAGGCACTCCCACATCTCCCCTGATGCCCTATCCGCAACTAACCCACTAGGATAGAAACATAACGCAGGTAGACCCTATCCCAACATAACTCCCTACGGCATAGAGATAGAGCTAAAGCATCGTGGACAAGCCAGCGTCGACTTCGGAGACCACAGTGCCACATAACCATGGCCAGGCCAGCATCAACATAGGAGACCACCGTACCACGACCTTCCCCTGATGCCCCACCCGTACCAAGCATGTTAAAATAGAATACTACAAAAGGTGCTAGTGTGAGGAGCGATCCCAGGCCCATGCCCCACTCTACACACTAACGAAAACAATCACATGCATAACAATCACATCCTATCAATGCATGAACAATAATAATAACTGAAAATAAAAGATGACATGTGAATATGTACAAACATCACATCATATATAATCAGGTGATTTAACAACAATTTACTGTCCATTAATTATTAGGTTTAGGTCAGATTCCCTTACCTGACGCTCGTTTGTTAGCTTGCTCCACGTCGCAAGACCCAAACGTGCTTTCACAAAGTCCTACAATATCATTAGGGTTTCATTAGAATAGTTTTCTTAGGGTTTCATGTTGGTCGGAAACCAACAAAGTCCAAAACCAGCCTTTCAGAGCTGACCGGTCGCAACATACCGGTTGCAGCTCTGTGAGCAGACTAGCAACCGGTATGGTCGACCAGTATGTCTCCGGAAGACCATACACTTGGTTTTTCGACTGTCGTCGATCAATCTCCATGTATTTCCAAGGTTTCTCCTATCCATTCTAAGTCTAATCTTTGAGTTAGAGTTATCCCCAACTCATTCAAGTCTTATTTCGATGAATATCATCTCGGAACTCGAATCTAAGGTTTGACGGCAACTTAGGGTTTTAAGGTCCAGTTTAGGGTTTTAGATCAATACCTATTTCGCAAGGTATTGATCCACCCATACAACTATTCTAGAGTCATAGGGTAAGAAGAGTGGTTAAAACACTTACCGTTGACTGGCGTAACGTGAGCGTCGTCGAACGGTAATGGCGGCACCTTCTTCTTCTTCCTAGCCTCCTCTCCTTTCCAACCTCCTTCTCCTCTCTAGGGTTTGTGAGAGACAATGGAAAGGATTTGAGGAGGTTTAAGGGTGTATTTATAGGCTAGAATTAGAGTTTTGTAACCCTATTAGGATTAGGAAGGTCTTAGGATTTGAAATCAGGAAAGTGGGACCCACAGAGATCCAATTCCGGATCTCCGTAGTCAGCTGCGCAGAGCTGACCGGTCGACTGGTACCAAGACCGGTACCATCGATCGGTCAACATAAAATAATGATTATTTAACCGTCTTTGATCCGATTTCGTACCTGTTTGTCATCCGTTCGTCCCGTCTGGCCCGGTGATGATCGAAAGACCTGCTACGACATAAAACCAAGGTTTAGGCCGGGTTTACGGAGTGCGGGTCTTACAAGAATGGTCGGCCAAATTATCGATAATTGGCTTGCTTAAACTTCAGAAAGTCATAAGTTGACCATTTTATCTCCAAATGAGGTGATTCAAGTTTCAATATTCTTCATTTTCAATGTTCTATAAAGTGATCGTAGAAAATTTGAAATAAAGGTTATCAAAAAATTCTATGCGGGATGACAACGGAAATAACCCATGAAATAATAGAGAGAGAAAATTCAATTAATTTCAATCAATCCAGTCAACTCAGTTCAAGCCAGTTCTGGTCCAACCTAGCTCAACCCATATCAGTTTAACTCAGTCAACCTAAGTCAGTCTCAACCCATTTCGAACCAGTTCATCCATGTGCATAGTATTTATATATTATATATAATGTATGCTATATATATATATATATGTATGTTATTAAATATATGTGTATATATGTATATAATATATGTTATTATATATAAGAGATAAAATCCAAACGATTTTGGAGAAGAAAAAGGAAAGAGGAGAGAGAGGAGACGTGAAAGAGAAGGGGGATTTAGGGTTGAGATAAAATCTAAAAGATTTTGGAGAGAAGAAAGAGGAAAAACGTGAGCTTTTCTAAGAGAATCCAAAAGATTTTGTTGGAGAAAAAAAAGGGAAAGAAGAAAGGAAAAAACGTGGGGGTTTTAGGAGGCTCACGGTTTTAGGAGAGGATTTTTTCCAAAAGAGAAAAAAAGGAAAGAAGAAAAAAAAAACGTGGGGGTTTTAGGAGGCTCACGGTTTTAGGATAGGATATTCCAAAAGAGAAAAAAAAGGGGAGAGAGAGGACGTGAAAAGGGAGAAGATTTAGGGTTTCTAGATTTTTTCCAAAAGAGAAAAAAGGGGGGAGATAAAAGAGACGTCAGAGAGAGAAGGAAGGGAGGTTGAGAGGATATTCCAAAAGAGAAAAAAAAAGGGGAGAGAGAGGACGTGAAAAGGGAGAAGATTTAGGCTTTCTAGATTTATTATGAACATAAAGAACATGTCCATAAGGAAAATTTCAAAAGTTAATGTATGATTATACATCAGATAATAACTCTAAAAATGGTTTGCCAAGTAACAATATGGGTCAAGTGGGAGAATGTGAGTAAGTGACCCATATGCCACTCTTATCCATTTTTGGTATCCCCTTATTAGGAGAGTTATGAGGGTCGGATATGAGGGACATGTGGCACCCAGATCACCGTTCATCCTTGATGGGAGGAGATAGTTGATCTATAAATACTAATGGGTAAGGTCCTATGCACACTTAAGCAAATTAGAGAATTTCCATCACGTTCTCTGTCTGGGAATAAAGTTAGTGCACAGAAACCTTTCCCTCTCTTCTCTTTTGATCACAAACATTAGGCATGGAAGAGTGCATCAATGACTACATCGGTTAGACAAACACCAGCGGGAATCGATCCTTATACTACAGGCATGTAGAATCTTATTTCCGCATATGACATACATATGTTTATGTGTTTTCTGACATCAAATCCATTCACTGGATTGGGAAACCACTCCAAGTACTTTGATGATGAAGTGTTAAGGTTTTGGGCCTATTTCAGAAATCGAATGGAAGCAAGAGAGAGAGAGAGAGAGAGAGAGAGAGAGAGAGAGAGAGGGACACTAGTTGCAGCAGTAAAGGAAAGATTCTCTTAAGCTCATAAGTTGTCCATCGGATGGACTGGGATGCATTGGCATACGTGCCAAGCATCCTAGCCCTTCTGATGGACGACTGGCACAACTGGGTAACAGAAGAGGATCTAAGTCCAAGAGTAGAGAGAGAGAGAGAGAGAGAGAGAGAGAGAGAGGTCCAGAGTACAGTGACGATGAATAATAGACGGAAATTTGCATCGGCAAAGCAATGGAGGGAGGGAGGGAGGGAGGGAGGGAGGAGGAGGAGGGCACGTGCAGTGATGGAGCAAGGATGGGTTTACAATAGCAAACGAATTGAAGGGATGAGATTCGAAGAGGATGGTCAGATGGTCAATAAGACAAAAGCATATAGAGGCTCTGCTAGACACACAGCCATATGGGTTTCTTTTTCTATCGATCATTTTATTTTTCGGTTTGGGCTGTGTGATATGGACTTAGATCATCTTATGTCATTGGAGTCCTTTCAGCCGTGATCCAGTGACTGGAGTAATTTAACACACATATCAATGTATTAGTAATGTGTGTCTGATAAACTCCAACCATAGTTGATGAAACTGGACATAAGGAAAAAAAATCTTTTACCAAATAATATCCACAAACCATAAAAAAAAAAGTCTCATCTCTCTCTTTCAGACGAGGACAAAAGAATCCTATGCAGAATGCATTTCCATCCCCACAACCACCAGAAGCATTGGTTTGGATAGGACCTTATCTCTTTCAAGTTTCATCCAAACCCTACTGGCTAATGGATTTGTGCCATGCATACTATATATGATGACATGATCCAAATGCCACCCATCCATCTATTCTGTAGTTAGAAGACATACATACTAATATATAGTTTCACCAATCATAGACAAACCCAACCTCTAGTTTGCAGTCTGCACAGGTTGCTAGCTTCATGGAATGCATGTTGCAATCAGCCATAATCCATGCATGCATGACTTAGTTGAGGTTGTTTTAGAGATGAGAGAAAGAGAGATGAATCTCCAACCTAGCGAGCTCCAACATCTAATCCTCATCTGTGGGGTATAAGCGCTCGTTCACTTGAGTTTCGCTTTCGTTATCTGCCCCTCAAACTCTAAAAAAGAAAATCCCTTGGCCCTTCCTTTTTCTCTAAGCTCAACTCTAAGCTGCTGCTTCTCCTTCTCTTCCTAGCTAACCTCATCAGAAACAAGCTAGCTAGTTTTTGCTGGACAAGCTCCCATAATCACTCCTATATGTATTGGTAATTCTCCCACCTCGATCTCTTGCTTTCAAACACTGATCAGGATCATATTAACTTTAGCATAAATTACATATTTGTATTTTATGTTAGAATAAACAGATAATTTTCTTTTTCTATATTTTTATGTACAAACAAACAGAGCGTAATGAAAAATAGGAAAATAATGGAGTTAGGGTCCTTGAAAATTAAAGGAAGAAAAATATTCTATGGCCATTTCATTCTAATAATTGAAACTGATGGTTAAATCTATGTTTAGTTATTTTGTGAGGTTTATTTAAAAAAAAAAATGTGATGTTGCATTAACTTTGGTAAATTGATTGGCGATATGTAGTCTTATCATATCCCCTTTTCCCCTTTTGGGTTCTGTTTGTTCCGACATAAAATTTTACATGTAATATTTTATGTGTAAATTTTATTTTTCAATATTTGTTTTTAAGAAATAAAATATAGTAACCTTTAGGAAGTAGGAACTGAGGCTCATTTTCTCTAATTTGCTCATTTTTCCATATATCAGTTGTCGAAAGATTAACCCTCGCGATCACCATGGATGGAAAATTAAGAAAGCGTATGATGTTCTGTTGTTGCTTGAGCAATACCTCTGTAAGACCTTCTACAACTTGTAATAGACTAGCATTTCTTTCCCTAACATTTTGGGCTTTTTTTTTTT
Organism: Protea cynaroides; assembly: GCA_028583415.1. Taxonomy (NCBI): domain Eukaryota; kingdom Viridiplantae; phylum Streptophyta; class Magnoliopsida; order Proteales; family Proteaceae; genus Protea; species Protea cynaroides. Next base: position 52,126,593 of record CM053268.1, read on the forward strand.
TTTTTTTTTTGAGCACTACAACAACAATGTTCATAATTCATACAAAAATACAAGCATTAACATATTTCCTTTAAATAATATTGTACTAACCAATTGCTTTGAATTGTATGTATTATCTAGATTTCATCAACTTATTAGTGCCTGAATTTTATATTTTCAGTTTATTGATAAATATTTTTACTTCTAGAAACTTTAATAGTTTTTGATAAAAGATTTTGTGCAGACTATTGTAGGATCTGAATCGTCTCCTCCCTATATTTCAGGGAGGAGGGAGACGTCTCCGTCGGATGATCGACACGTGACTCTCAGAAAAATCCAAGCTCCACGTTCGAGCCGACAACCCCTGTCGGCTAGGCTTGTAGGCTGGGTGTTGGCTCAAACGTGGGGCTCGGATTCTTCCGAGAGCCACGTGTCGGCCATCCGACGGGGGCGTCTCCCTTCTCCCTGTACTTCAGGGAGGAGAGGATTTGAATCCACTACTGTAGGGGTGTAAAAAATGAGAGAGGACCGATTGAACAGATAAAAAATGACCGGCCAAATTCATTATCGGTTCGGTATTGTTTTTAGAAACCATTACAAGACTGAAACCTATTGAACAAACAAAGGCCGACCATCTGGACCGAAACATGAAAAAACAAGTAAAAAAGGGGTTTTTTTTTTTTTCACATTTTCCCTTTTATATATGAAAAACCAAGACCGAACCAATAAGGGACCATTAAAAGAAATGACAATGGACCAAGCAAGGGTTTGGTTTTTGTAAACCTCACACCTTACCAACTATGTGACACGATGAATGGGAGAGAGATGGAGAAAGAACAAGAGATTGTGATCCCAAAACTACCCCTATTGGACAAAGGACTAGAGATGTAAAAAAAAATAATAATAATAATAAAAATCGAAATTTGTCAGATCCAAAATCCGTCGGATGTATAAAAAATAATTTCAAATTTGATTTTTAGTTGGACATCTTGTTATAATCCGATTCAAATACAAAAATATACACCACACTACTTTTATAATATATGTACAATGATAACCATAAAAAAAAAAACATAAAATTACAATTTCATTGAGGAGAAGAAATATATCTTACAGGCTTACAATTTTATTTCAATTTTTTAATGTAAAGAAGAAATAATTATTTTTAGGATATATGGGTCATAGCCCATAAGGTTACATTATTCGTAGATACCCGTTATGTTTAGATGATATCAGGATTCGTATCTTAATCCGATTGTTTAGATTCGGATTCCCCTAAATAGATGCAAATACAAATCGAATCCCAATTTTCGAAGCTTAAATTGATGCAATGACCCTATACCTATAGCAACCCAATAATTTTTGTAAATTCATAGAATGAGTTTAATTTTCCAGTGTATCCATTGAATTGAAATCTTGCACAATATATAGAGTTACATGGGGATTATATACAATAATATCTCAAGATTTACAAGATTGGATTGCAACTAACCATTTACAGTTATACGAGAATCCATTAGATGGGACACAATCCATGAGAATATTTTCATGAGGTGACTCATTTATCTCTTTTGAGATTAGATACATCTTCTCATGAATTGGTATTGTATGGAGGATAGTTTCCTTAGATATGGGTTACAATCCACTCGAATCTTGAAGATTCTGGTTACAATCTACTCGAATCTTGAAGATTCTTAACAATTTCTTTTAATTTCTTGAGATCTTTACCCATGATACGAGGTAGAGACAGGGGGGTCGGCTCGGATGGAGGGCTCAGATTCCTCTGAGTGCCAGGTGGCGGCCATCCATCCGGGCCGCCCAATCTCCTGCCCAAACCCAGGCGGGAGACGATGTGGATCCCCCCAATATTGGACTGTTGACACTTGGAAAAAAAAATCCACTCCAACTACTGGACAGTCTACCGTTGCCCATACCATGTATGGTCATGCATGCCAACTGATCTTGACTATCAATTGAGGGCCCAGCTCTTCTCAAGTTTAACAGCTTCTCAAGTTGGTGATTCAACGTTGAAAAGGATCTTTTTCCACCGATTCAACGGCTGTCTAGAGACCGTAGAGGATCAAGTAGGTAAAGGAAAACGGTCTGATGAGGTCTACCTAATAAGCGATAAGCGATCAAGATCTATCGCTGTCTCATTTTGACCAGGTGGCAACCATTGACGACAATAATGTTGAGTTGACTTAACCACCGAATAACCCAGGGAGCCGCGTTATTGAATAGGATTAAGTGGTTAACCTCAAGCAAGACAGGAAAGTAACTATAGTTAGTAGGTAATGACTCATAAGAATTGTCTGAGATGCGTCAGCTATAAAAGCAGGTTAATTTACCTGGCAGATCAGTCTGTTACAGTCTTTCTTTCAGGTACAGCACCAAAAAGTTGCGATTCTGGGGTCTGATCCTCTTGATTCTCTCTCCTAACTCCAAATTTACAACATTCTGGGTGAATATCCTCTGCAGGCTAGCCGAGGTTCGTTCAGAAACTCTCTGTATCTGATTTTTTTTTTTTTTTTAATATTTTTGATGCTCTGATCTCTCTCTTGCTTTTCTTTTATTCGTAGTTCCTGACTTCTCCGTTCCCGATTTAGATTCGTCTCAGGTGTCCGAAAGCTCCATTTCTGATATACTGTGTCAGTTTTAAGGTTTTTTCTTCTGTTACGTCTTCGTTACCACGGTGATGAAATTTCTGAATTCATTCGTATTTTCGATGAATTCTCAATTGTCCTGCAACTTTAGCTCTCTTCCAATCTTGCAGCCAAGGAGAAAATCGTTTAATTACTTCTTTGCTTCTTCTCTAGATCTCTAAATGAACACCTTTCCTCCGCTATGAATGAAAACCGTGGTGAGGACTGTGAGAGATTCGATCTGAGATGAACTGAATCTCCCCTCTTATTTCATTGGTCAATTAAGCTTTGGATCTCGAACTTTAGACTGAGGAGTGTAATTTAATCAACGAATTACTCGTTAATCTAACTAACTAGCAGATTACTTTGTTTATATTTATGGCGATTTTTTTTCTTTCTGGTTTTGTTTTTCAATTTTTTCTTGGGAACTGCAGAGGGAAGGAATGGGGAACGAATCATGTGATGCAGCTATGGCTGGACTGAAGAAGCTTATCAGGTATTCTTACTTATCTCCGTTGCGTCTATCTATGAATATGCAAGGAAAATTGAAACTTGAAAATTGAAAAATGAAGCTACTTCAAATTGACCACATGACAAAGACATTGGATGACTTCATATGTCATTTGGGCACAAAAATATCAACTTTTTTTTTCAAATATTTTTTTTTGTTTAGTAAATTAATCAGGGGAGAAATTTTCCCATACGGCCACTAAAGAAAGAATTTCTTTGGTTATTTTCGTGTTTTGATTTCGTGATCATCAAGTTACAATATGACAATCTTAACGTTACATTAATTTAGTTGATTCCCTTTCGGATCCATGCTGGCTCAGCCCAAATCGACTAGGATTAGTCCAAAAAAACTCTATAATCAATTAGGCACGTGTAAGAATTGGCTTAACATAAATTGGGATTAAGCACTATACAAATCGGTCTTGGCCGATCCATGCTCAGTGATATTTTCAATTTTTGGTTGTTCTAAAATTTAACATATGTATGTTACCTTTGGTGCTGCTTATCTACAACATTCTTACATGTCCTATGGATGATCGTGTTTCGTGTAAGAAAATGAAATTAATTAATTAATGGTTTGAACATTTATTTTTCGGGGTGGGTGGTTGTTTTGGTTGCAGTGAAAAAGGAGACCTGAAAGCGATGGCTGTTGCAAGAATAGAGCAAGTAACGACGGAGTTGAAAGCAGTCGATAACCAATTGTTCAATCCGGTTGAGCGGATGAAAACTGGGTTCATTCAATTCAAAAAAGAGAAATACGAGTAAGTTGTGGCTTTAGCCCTACTAGTCTTTAAAATGGAATGTTCAGGTGTTTTATAGGTTCTTTTTATTATGTTTATGAGTTATTTATGAAAAATCATTTTTAAGAATAAATTATGAGTAATAAATAATAATCATTCAATACCGTTAGACATAAAGAAATAATAATAAAATATCATAATAATAATAAACATCTTCAAACTTATTTATAAATTTTATATTATATTAATTTATTTTTAATTATAAATAAATATCATAAATCATATCAAACAATTACATATACTATAATATATTATATAATTAATTCTATATATATATATACTAAAAAAAATCTTAATTCAATCATCCCATATTAAAAAAAAAATCAACCAGTATTTGCTATACTTTCTTACGGATCTAAATCCTCTCCTCCCAGAGGTTGGAGAGGAGAGTCAACTTCCACCAGCCGATGCTCGACATATGAGTGTCGACTGAATCCGAACCCTCTATCTGAGTCAATAAGGTGAGCCGACAAGGTGTTGACACACAAGTATTGAATCAGATAGAAAATTCGAATCCAATTAACACCCATATATGGGTCATCAAGTGGTGAGAATCGACTCTACTCCCGAACCCTTTGGGTGGAGCAGATTTGTTTTCTTACACGGAAAAAATGGTGCATATTCAATAATACCGCTTTTCAGGGGAGTGCGCGAAGCCCTGCCAGCATCCATAGTTTTTTGGGTAGGGACAACGCGCTAACAACCAAAAGTGTTAACCGTCAGCCCACATAAGCATGATTAAAAAAAGTTGGCCGACCTCGACGCCCATTAAATTGGAAAAAGTGTAAAGTGGATTAGAATTGGTGAAATCGAATGACTCAGTGGATCGAAATCCGAATTTTACCGATTCGGGTCCCATATGGCAGATTCCAATTTCCACTTTCTTGAACCTCATGCCTTATTACAAAGCTACCACTTTAATTATCTTAAACCGAAATAAAAAATTATTCAATAAAACTCATAAAAATAAGCATTTATATTTGACGCCTGGAGGTAAATCTTTTTATCCAAATGTTGGAGTCATGGAAATGATCACTTTTACTAATTTGATGATGAAGAGAATTGGTTCCTTACCTTCATAACCTTTAGTAAAATTACAATGTCTCAATTCAATAGAAAATTTTGAATTTCAGTTCATTCTATCAACCCTTGGCAAAGAAGCAGGTAAATTGTTGGCGAATGAAGAGTCACGCCTTTAATGTGATTTTGATTAAACCTAATTGTTTTGAAATGGCCCGTGGAAGAAAACTTTTGGTTAAAATAATAAATAAGCTGAAAGAGGGCACTTCTGAGGAAACAGATTGCCAAAGCTTGTTAGGGGCCAATCCATTTTCCATTTGGGAAATGACCTCTTTCCTGGTTCCGGAAATTCATTAGATTTTGACTTTTAAAATTTAACAACATAATCGGAATTGGTTTTTCATACAAGGTCATATAATCTTACCAAAAAAATAATAATAATAATAAAAAAAATACAAGGTCATATAAGAAACATGATCATCATTAGAGGCATTTGATAAATGGATGAGAATCGAATATTTCTATCCAACGGTTGAAATGTTGACAAATACTCGTACCCTGTTTATTAAATTTGAAAAAAAAATACTCATATCACCCTTGGACGTTGGTCCAAATACACCTATTACCGTATAGTTGACAACAATTATAGTTACTATCCCTAAAATCAAACATGGTTATATAGAGGCCTATTCTGTTATTTTTCTATTAGTTATTGATGTCAGCACAATTTTATTTTTTTAAGGTCCAAAATACTTTTATGGGTATTGTAAAAAGATCATAATAATGTAAAATGAGAGAACAAATGAACAATAGTGTTTTTTTATATAAAGATTTAGGAAGATACTTTAGTCATTTCATTGTTTCATATTTATAGAGGATTAAAAAAATCATTTCACCTATTTTGTTTGTAAATACAATAAAGATTAAATTATCTTTAAAAAATTTTTTTCAATAGGCAAAGGTGGTATGAGTAATTTTTCCTTAAATCTTTCACCATAATTTTATTAGTTAAAGAGGTTCAATTTTCAGAACACAAAAAGCAACAGCTAGAGACATGTCTTATCTACAAAATTAAGCATCATATATATAAGGGAAAGATTAATTAGTAAGTGGATAACATGAGCTGCGTTTTGCAGGAAGAACCCCGCGTTGTTTGGTCAGTTGGCAAAGGGTCAAAGCCCAAAGGTAATTCTGAATCTCCTCCGTTTTTTCAATTCAAATAAAGTTAATTGCCGGTGGAATTCTAAGAGGAAGCATGGGTTTGTTAATTAATTAATCACTAAACAATGATAACTAATAATTAGGAGTCAAATGTTGGGTTTTGGGGGTTGTTGCAGTTCATGGTGTTTGCGTGCTCGGACTCCCGTGTTTGCCCATCCCATGTATTAAATTTCCAACCTGGGGAAGCTTTTATGGTCCGCAACATCGCCAACATGGTTCCGCCATACGACCAGGTAACCTTAACTTATAATTATTTTATGGAAAAAGTGTTTCCAAGTGGGTTGTTCATCACTTGTTTTCTTAAAATAAAATTTATAATTTTCTGTGAATGAACACAGGTTGAATATTCCCCCTTATAACCAAAGTCTTGCTGGATCCATTGATTAGTCTTACTGGATCCATTGATTATTTATATGTTTTGAATATTGTAGTGTCTGTTTGTCTTAACTCAAATTTCTAAGTAATTAATTACTACCTAACAAAAAGATTTGATTATGAGTTTTTGTAACAGACTAGATACTCTGGCATCGGAGCGGCCATCGAATATGCTGTATTGCATCTCAAGGTCAATAATTCTCTCTCTTCTTTTTAAAGCTTAGACGAGTACTCATATCGATAAGCCCACTTTAGACTATGTAAAGAAAAAGGAGTGTGAGACCCACAGACCCATTCTCCTCCATAAGTGGTCGTCCTCGTGTTCACCAAACTGTGGACTTTAGCCATGCCACCGGTATATACAGTGTAGGGTCCACGCGGAAATTGTTTTCTCAATGAAAATGTCAAAAAGTGAAACCAATGAGACAAAACCGATGGGAACTAAAAAAACTGGATCTAGTATTGGATTTGGTTTTTAGATATTGTTGAAAAATCGAAAATCAACTGGATTGATAGATAAACATCAATCCAAACCGATCGAATAGATCAAAACAAAAATGATAACAACTAAATAATAGATCGATAAGAACTGATTAATTCAATCTTAAAAATATATAAATATAAAAAATCAAAACTGACACGGAAACCAAACTGGTACAATCTGATAACAACTTAATAAATAAACTGATAAAATTTCATTAAGCCAATCCAGATACGGGACTAAAACTAGACCGAACTGATTAATTGACACTAAGATCCATAATCCCAAAAACAAAAAGCCCAGAATGTGTATTTCTTTTCTCTCCCTTATTCTCTTTTTATATGGATGGATCTATATGTGGTTAGTGTATAATGGGGAAAAGATGTCATATGATTAATATAAAGGAGGGTCACATGTGATAGAGGATAAAAAGTGTGAGAGCCATATATAGACCATAATGTGCACAACTTTCCCACGTAAAGATATTATTTTCTTTTTATTTGACTCAATCCATTCATACTGATGTAAGTAGTGGTGGCAAATTTATAAGTTGATGGGGTGACTAATTTATTTATTGAAGAAAGATTTACAAGTATCTTATATGTTAGTGGGAAAATGAGATTACAAGAAGAATCAATAGCTGATTACTTAAAGGAGAAAGAGAGAGAGAGAGAGAGAGAGAGAGAGAGAGAGATTTATATAAAGAGAATATGGATGGAACCTAATTAGGGGATAGCTTAGTTGGCAAGGAACCCATACCTCGAGAAGTGGAAGATTCTGAGTTTGATTCTTTTTATTGCTTTCGAGCCATTCACATGGAGTGTTAAGTGTAAGCCGAAAGTCTAAATACCAATCATTAAAAAAAAAAGATTCCAAAATTTGAGAATAGAGAGATATAGAGACAAATCCTTTTCTCATTAATTATTTATTTAATGATTCTCACCAGGTGGAGAACATCGTGGTCATTGGACATAGCTGTTGTGGTGGGATCAGGGGCCTCATGTCTATCCCTGATGACGGTTCCACTTCTACGTAAGTCATTTTTAACTTCTTTAATTTCCCTTTTTATGTTTTTCATTATTTCCTTTGAGAAATTATTTTATCACGGTGTTTTTGTTACTGAGGGGTAAATTTTTTTCCCCAATCTAATGGTTCTCTTTATAACCATGCATGAAATTTTTATCTAATTTTTTTTATGAGACCTTAAAAAAATTGTTGGCCTTCGGGATGAATGGTTTTGTCCATTTGATTTTCATACAGTATTGCAATTGAGACTTGGCAGCAGGGTTCAAGATTGTAGAATTGAGGACCGAACCGGCCTTTGTCAATTTTGATTATATTTCCACCGAAATTGGTTGGAACTGACAAAAATGAAGGAATCAGGCTAATCGGAATAGGGATTAGTTGATTTCATTCGGAATCAGTAGATTTGACAATTTGATTCTGTTTTCTCAAATCATGCTTGGGACTTGGGAGGCCATTTCATTCCTCTGACCTCCTAAACTTTAATGTCTTTTCTAAAGTTCATGTCGTTTATAACTTTTCACTACTTTTTCAACACATCGTGCCCTAAGACGATATACTTCTTACTTTAGGCAAAACTGCTGCTTTTCTTTTATTAAATTTATAAATAATTATGAGACTTTTTTGTCCCTAAGCTTAGAAAAAGAACGACGCCTATCTCATAGTACTTATCATAATTTGAACTTTTCTACATTTTCAAACTTTTTTTTAAGGGGGGTGGGGGGTTTGAAGATCAGGAGTACAGAAAATTTATACTATTGATAACTGAAATTATGAGAACACATCTATTCAACAATAAAAATATTAATCTCATGGATTTGATTGGGTGGGGGGCCCGGGGGGTGAAGATTAGGAGTTCAGATTTTTTTTTTTTTTGGGGGGTAAGAGTTCAGAAAATTTATGATACTGATAACTGAAATTATGAGAACATCTATTCAACAATAAAAATATTAATCTCATGGATTTGATGAGTTTCATGAGCTTAATCACTCTGCGGAAAAAAATAATATATTTTTATCCCCTATTTATAAGATTTTAGATGCCTACAGTACTATGTGACTTTTTTTTTTTTTGGTCCTTACCATGTGACATGTTGATATAGCCAGCGTAGCATAGTCAGCGACCTGCATGGTCGATTTTGTGAGGTTAACAAAATGTTGTGGTTACCTGAATTGGCCTTATCATCCACCATAGAGCTGAGGGAATTTCTGAGTGTGACTGCTGTTAGCTAGTACCACTAAATTAAATTAAATGAAAGGGTTTCCTATGCGGTTGGGATAAGGAGCATTTCTCACACTACACTAATGGGGATGTGACATCACACCAATAGATATGTGGAAAATGATTAATGGGTATGTGACATCACACCAATAGATATGTGGAAAATGATTTCGTTGCTCAAATGGTCACAAAAGAGGATTTAAATTCTCTTCCTCAAGAGAATTTGGAAGAGAAGTAGCGTCCTATTTGGATGGATGACATCCGAGTCCTTCATCCGAGTTGACACCAATACGACAAGCTGAGTCGACAGGGGTGTCGACTTGAATTCACCTGAGCCCCAGGTGTCGACCATCAAATAAGGGCGCCACCTCTCCTCCAAATTCACTTAGAGGAGAAGATGTAGATCCCACAAAAGAAAGAGAGTATTAGAAGGCATGAAAACTCTCACCAACTTGGACGGGACGAAAATTTCCCCCCTAAAATTAATAGGAAAAAATTATCCGAGCAAGCAGGGTGGGATTGAATTTCTTAACAATTTTAACAATTAAAATCCACAGATGATGAATCGAGGGCGAGGGTCAATAAAAATTCCGTGGTTGGTTCATATCACCTCGCTTGCTCAGAATATTTCCACTAAATTAATATAAATGGTTTTTTTTTTTTTTTTGGGTGAAATTGCCATGGAGAAAGTAAAACCACTCAAAAGTTGCTAAACTTTTCTTGGCTACTGGCTGGTATCGATGTGCAGTGATTTCATAGAGGACTGGGTGAAAATCTGCTTACCGGCCAAGGCAACGGTGAAGTCAGAGTGCGGCAGTTTGCCTTTACCCGAACAATGCTCGCGATGTGAAAAGGTAAGCCCCTCATCTTAACATTTTCCCACCTCGATTCCGTTGTCACAATCTTCTCTTCTATTTACTTTACCTTTCCTTATAACCACTTGTTGACCAAAAAAAAGTTTTTCAATTTTGGTATTGGATCTGTAATGTCCCTCCTTGAAGATTCTCCTGATACTAGCAAAACCCATCTCCTCTTATGAAAATCAACCTTGTGTGATGGTTCGACTTGGACAAATACTTTTTGGGTTATTGGCCGGAGTTCCTGAAGGGTCTTTCTACATGTGACAAGGGCTGTTACAAACTATATGTAGTCGTCACCTTTTTTTTTTACCGTAAGATTTGAACTAGTCACCAAATGAAATACCAAAATTAACTCTTAGATAGTTAGAATTCAGTGATGGTCTAATGATTATGCATTACAAAGAATCAATTACAACTAAAAGGTGTAACAACTCTTGTTACATTTAGACAGACCCACTCGTGAAAGTACTCAACCATAAAAAAATGTTATATATTCTATCTTTGAGTAGGTGAGTAGTTTCTGGTGGGATTATTTCAGTCTACCATGAAGATCGTATTGGGGAAATAGCTTTTTGAACACTGATGGCTGGTATTCAGATTTTTTTTTTTTTTTTTGACTCTGGTTTGTTAAACTACAATATTGCAGGAAGCTGTGAATGTATCACTGGGTAACCTTCTAACTTATCCATTCGTGAGAGACGGTTTAATGAAGAAAACTTTGGCATTGAAGGGAGGATACTACGATTTTGTGAATGGATCTATTGAGCTGTGGGGGCTTGACTTTGGCCTCGCACCCTCTCACTCTGTATGAACATCTTCATAGTCAGTGACACCCCTACTATGCTTTTTCTAATCTTTTTGCAGTCATGTTGTATGTATTTGTGTAATGAGCAATAATCTTAGAATAGTAATTATATGAGAACGAATGACAATAAATAAATGTAACTTTGGTGATAAAACTAAGAAGGAAAGTATTATAAAATAGGATATCATATTTACAGTAGTTTTCAAATGAAATATCAAAACTATCCCTTATATATATTGAGGTTTCGAACATGACACAGTGAACATGCATTAAAAAAAATTGATTACAATTATATATTGTAGCAACACTTGTTATATTCAGATGAACCCATAATATTTCTATAGATACAGCATCAGTCAGTGCCAATTATTTTTTAGGAAAGACAGCTTTCAGATTTCTTTTTTTAAGTTGAACATGGAAAAGAAGACCCAAAACAATGCATCTTGGTAAACGATGGATGATTAGAAAGATCAAAAGAGTTGGTATGTTGAACCCAATATAAAGGTACGAGAAAAATGTTACGCAAAGAAATGTGACGTTACTGTCTTAATAATAAGAGGTGCAAGTTTGGCCCTATTGGTCGAAGCCCACTTTGACCGGCCTTGAACCTGATAGGGCTTGGATTGAAATACATTGGACTTGAAAGTAGCAGGGTTAGGTTGGGTTAGGATTGAGGTCTTGGGCTGAGCCCTGGCCCGATCCTATCTTGTTCTTCTTCTCCCCGTAGGCCTAATCCAGCTAAGGGTGTCAACGGGTCGGTTCAGGTTGGTTTCGGTTCAGGTTGAATCGGTGTCGGGTTTTATAAGTCCAGTAAAAAACATGTCTATTAAGAGTTCGGGTTGGATTGGGCTGCGCTGGACACAATAACTAACGGGCTGGTCTGGTGTCGGTTTGTTATCGGACTGGGCTTATTGAAGTGATTTCGGACTGGTTCGGTCTGGACCGGATTTATCAAGCTTATCTGGCTTATTTTATATGTAATATATATAGCCTATTTTATTATTTCTATCTATAAAATTAGTATCATTTCTTCTATATGTATGTAATTCAATAAAATGTAACAATTAACATGCTCTTTTCAATTATAGATTCATATAATCTTTCGAATCAAGAAGTGGATTATAACAGTGTAATATAATCCATCAAAATTTAAAACCATTAAAATTAAGAAATTGGGTCCGGATGAACCTTACCGGTGTTTGGGTTAGGTATTATTGGTTCTGGCTAATTCGGGCTTCTTAATGGGTCAGTTCGGTTTGGGCTGAAACGGTGTCGGGCTTTACAAGCCGAGACTGAAACCTATCCATTAAGGTTCGGTCCGGGCTAGGTTCTGGTTATATCGGGCCAGCTCAGTCCGTGCTACCGGGCTGGGCCCATTTTTGACACCCTTAAGTCGGGTTATTATCGTCTCCAATCACTGGAGCCTCCAATCGAGGATCCAGCGGTTGGAGTTAATTAGGCGCACCTACCAATACATCGATAGACGCACCTGATTAACTCCAACCGCTGGATCCTCGATTGGAGGCTCCAGTGATTGGAGACGAATATGACTCCCTTTAAGTCCAGCCCTTGGATTTTCCTCCCCCCTCACCATAGGCAGGGTCGATGTGGCCCGACCTGACGACGAGTCAGAGTTAAATTTTCAATCTTGAATCAAGGCCGAGCTGGGCATAAGCCCAGTTACGGGGACTCAGGGTTGGAGAAAACAAATCCTTAGATAACCAGCGAGAGAGCTTGTGATAAATTTCTTACATTCAGATGGAATGAAGTGAAGATTTTGGAAATTACACATACACCCCTTTTATAATCGAAAAACTATACAGAATTATTTTGTTTCCCTTTAATAATGTTTTCATATACTCTCACCCACATCGTACTTGCAACTTAACAGTATAATGTCAAATTTTTTTAAGACAAAAATACCTTTAATGAATGTAAAATTACCTAAATGGGTTTATTGTTAAATTCTCAAAAAAAAAAAAAACCTAAAAAAAAAAAAAAAAGACATAGATTCATCGTTCATCATCACCCTCAAATACTGCCATGGATTGCCAGCAATTTCGATTCAAAGCCTTTGCGAATTTGTTCTCCAATATATCTTGCGACAAAAAAAAAAAAAAAAAAAAAAAATCAAACTAGGTAACAGCACACATTTTTAAGCTAAAGGCCAAGTTTTATTTTAGGAAGAAAGATGGGTTTTCAGTGAAACACATAGATTGAAAGGAAACGGAAAGACAAAATGTAGTGTTTAGGTTTTCCTCAAGTTCTGATAACGTAAAAACAGCGGATAAAACGAAGCTTGGACGATATAAAATAAACTTTTGTATAACGCTAGACTGCAAGGTTCAGACTTAGATTGAGTTAGAAGAACGTGAACAGCCTTCAGCACTAGCCGAAGCGATGGAAAATGCTTTCTTTTAATTTTCGAATCGATCGTCTCGTGTGGTTCAGCGATTTCATTAACAGTTCAAACTGCAAATTAAATCGTTGTGATTTAATCAAATGAGCAGAGGAAGAAGCCAAAAAAATAAGAACATGCCAAAAAAGTGAATCTTTTACCGAGAGTTTCGTAAGGAGATTTCTCATCTGTCCAATTCGATGCTCGGATGATAGTTCTCCTGGAATTGAGGCGGTATGCGGATTCGTTCCGAAGGATATATGAGGAATCGAAAAACGAAGAAGACAAAGATGGAGAAGAGATCCAAGATCTGTAACTGGTATTTTGGAAAGAAAATCCCCGTCGCGCTTGGTGTCTGCAACGGAAGAAGGAAGAGAAAACTATGTGAGGTCGACAGATTGCTCTGAGATTGCTCATGTCTTGTCTTCTATTTGAATCCCAAAATCGATGAAACCCTAGAGAAGAGATAGAGGGGGAGAAATATTAAGGTTTTGTGGTTATCCTAATTATTCGTTGCATGAAGATGGATCCAAGGAGGAGTACGAAACGATGGATTTTGAGGGGAAGCATCAAAATAATCTCTTATGTTCGTTTGAGATTCCGGAGAATAGTTCGAAATGGTAATGTCGAATGGTAGGGCTTTTTGTTTGCCGACCTCTCAGAAGCCCTTGTTTCTTTCTTCCCACATCACCGTTCGATACTGTCATAAATTGCCTCTCAAAAAAATTAAACATTCTCTTATTAAATTATAAGTAAAAATGTCCTGTGACGATTCTTCCATTAGACGGTGATTAATAGCGCTGGTGCATAAGATCTAAGGTACTCTTCGTTTCAGTTGATCAAATACCATTTTTGAATTTGATAACGTAGCTTAAGGGTGTCCAGTCCGATATAACCCGAATCCAGTTCGGACCGAGCCTTAATGGACAGGTTTTGGTCTGAGCATGTAAAGCCCAACACCGTTTCAGTCTAAATCGAAACCAAACCGGACCGGTCCGTTAAGAAACCTGAATTAGCCCAAACCGATAAAACCCAATCCGAACACCGGTAAGGTCCGTTCGGGCCCAATTTTTTAATTTTAATGGTTATAAATTTTAATAGATTGTGTTACACTATTAGAGTTCACTTCATGATCTAGAAGATTATATGAATCTATAGTTGAAAAGATTATGTTAATTGTTATAGTTTATTAAATTACATACATATGGAAGGAATAATGCTAATTTTATAGATAGACATAATAAAATAGGCTATATAGTTTACATATAAAAGGGGTCTGATAAGCCTGATAAACCCGATTCGGATCGAACCAACCCGAAATCACCTCAATAAACCCAGTCTGATATATATCAAACCGATACCGGACCAGCCCGTTACTTATTGTGTCCAGCGCAGCCCACCCCAGCCTGAACTCTTAATGGACATGTTTTGGGCTGGGCTTATAAAATCCGACACCAATTTAGTCCGGACCGAAACCGGCACAGACCGGCCCGTTGACACCCTTAATGTAGCTGAAGCCCGCGAATTCACATTTCATTTTTCCAATCAAAATGAGTTTTCGATTTTTCATTCTTCTGATTCCGTTTGCTCCCTCTACAAATCTTACTCTCCCAAGAGTTGGACCTCTGCAAATCTTGCTTCTCGATTGGAAAGACTTCTTCATGCGGTAGATAACTCTGCAACTTTTCTCGCGGCCATTTTCTCTCTTTCTTGCTCCGAAAGCAAACCCAGAAAACAAATAAAATTAACTCCTTTGCAGAAGAAGAGATTAACATAAATGTTTACCTTGTGTCGCTTCATTGGTTCTCTTGATCGATATTCTATTTTGTTTAAATCTCATGGGTATATTTTGATCTGAGAAGATTGCCAAGTAATGCCCTTTCCTCTTATTTTTCCTGGCTTGATATTGTGATTTTGGATTCTTCGCCTGTTGGGGTTTGGCTGATTCTTGACTTTTTGTTCGGTCTTTATAAAAGATAAGAAATTTTTGAGGTTTGATATTACTTGATGGGAGTTGCAGAGGGAAAGAGGGATGAAAAAACCACTCACGGGCTGGGAAGAAGAGATATGCAGAGGGAGAGAAGAGATTTGCAGAGGAGGTGGGAGTTGCAAAGGGAGAGAGAGGGACGAAAATACCACTCGCGGGATAGGAAGAAGAGATATGCAGAGGGAGAGAAGAGATTTCCAGAGGAGATGGGAGTAGTATAGGGAGCGAAAGATTTGCAGAGGAGACTTGGCTTCTGGTTTAGAGGAACTCGGCTTTACCTACCTTCTCATATTCAAAAAGAATATTTGATAAGCTGAAATGGAGAGAAAATTTGATCTTATGCACCAGCACTATTAATCACCGTCGGATAAAAATATCGCCACGTGTCACGTATCAAACTTACTCAGCCAAGTCTCCTGTTGATACCTCAAAGGAGATGATTTGAAATTAGCCCGATCCAAGTGTGACAACCATAACAAATGATGGATTACAATGAATCAAATAAGTAAGGGTAATGGAGGAATTTTAAATCATTACAGGGGGGGTGTGGGGGGAAAGAAATATGAAAATTTGAAAGTAAAAACCTTAACATGTGAAGGAAAGAAACCTAAAAGATCTATTAAAAAAATACTATCAAAGAGTTGAAAACAAAAAATATAATTAACAAATCTATGAACTTTCAGGATATGAAATGCAAAATCAGTTAACAAAACTATGTTGTTAAATTTTAGTAATCAACTGCATATCCATTAACCTATTGATATTTCATTTTATTTGAAAAACAGGATTGGAGTTTGGCCTCAGGTGATGCTGGAGATCAACCAATTGATCCAGGAACTATAGACTATTACCAAATTGTTTACAGATAAACAATGAACCATAAACTCCTTTCAATAACATAACATAATTAAACAATTATAGTAACTTCAAGAATAAAGCAGATATGTTGAGCATTAGAGGGTTAAGAACAGGGTATTAACTATTTAATCCTTTCTTTAGGTTGATTGGCAATGAAATCATATAGCATTTCTGTTAAAGGTAAGTAGTGAAAGTAGGAATTTTAACAGCAATCCAATTCATCAAACAGATCATGAATTTTAGCAAGAAGTTTCACATTTCAAATCAGGGTAGAACAATAGAACATAGTCAGATAGAAAATTACAAAAACTTTGGCATTTGCATTCCCACAAGACATATCTCAGAACAATTCATCTCCTTAAAATCAAGAATCCGATTTTAATCAAACCAAGTAGAACAAAACAGAATATGACAAAATGCAAACTGAGTTAATCAATGTAAAGCTAATAAAGCAAAATTTTTTACCTCTCAAACTAATTAATCTATTGGTGTGTTTCCAAATTTATATGAGAATGTCAGTTCTTTTTGGAACTGTTTGAACAGCAAGGACCATTGAGAAAACAAGAGGAAAACACCACATGATTCATCTAGCTACAAGCCGGAAATGAAGAAATAACGAAATTGAAACTAAAATTACAAAAAAAAAAAAAAAAAAAAACAGTCCAAGGCACATAACCTCTGATACACATGAAAAAAAAACTTTATAGACGCCCTAAATCGGAGTCTCCTTCCATGGCCCTAACCATCCGACCAGATTAGCTCAGTCCAAGACACTTAACTTCTGTAGTTGAGTAAAAATAAATAAATAACCAAGGAACAACCAACCTCAATCTTAAAACTTCTTCAAAGCAACTTACCTGGTATCTGATTCGGAATCTTGAAGGAGAACACTGAAACTGCAATAATATCAACTAGTTAGAAAATTGGAGAGAATCATGAGAGAGAGAGAGTTGAGAGTCGAGAGAATCGAAGAGATTGAGTGACTGAGAGTTTGCGAGGCGTTGCCGACTCTCAATTTGGGAGGCGCCGTTTACTCTCTTAGGGTTTCGTTTGAGAGAGAGAGAGATTGAGAGAAAGGTGAAGGCATCGTCTACTCTCTTAGGGTTTCGTTTGAGAGAGAGAGATTGAGAGAAGAGGTGAAGGCTGTGAAGCCGTGAGATGAGATGTGAGTGCGACTCTTTTTGTCAATTAGTTGCTTAGGTCGGGCCGGGTTCAATCCAGGAGGTCAACCCTAATTCAGCCCAACCCTGTCAGGGTTCATACAAAATTAAATTCTAACCCAGTCCTATCAAGAATTCGGGCCAGATTCAATCCTGTGAGAGTTCAGAGAGGGTTTGGGCAAATTCGGATCGTGAGGTAAAACTTGTACCTCTATTATTTTGGAGAACAATATCAATGATTGAGGGTAAATTTCATGGTCGATGAGAAATTGATGAGCAGGCACCGTTTTTTGTCAACTGACAAGTTGATAAATATCATCTATCGTACTTTACTAAAACATGTTTTGCAGCTTTTTTGTGGAATTAATAAAACCACATTGGATGTTTTTTTTTTTCAAGGACATATGAAGAGGAGAAATTGATGGGCAGGCACCGTTTCTTGTCAACTGACAAGTTGATAAAGATCATCTATCGTACTTTCCTAAAACATGTTTTGCAGCTTTTTTGTGGAATTAATAAAACCACATTGGATGTTTTTTTTTCAAGGACATATGAAGAGCCACCGACACAATATACAACAATTTTATGTACCTGAAAAGGATATACCATGTCCTCAAGAGGATTCAATTCCTCTCCTCCCATTGATTTGGGAGGAGGGGAATGCCTCGGTCAGATGGTCGATAACTGGGATCCTGGTAAATCTAAGTTTTCCATCTTAGTAGACATTCTTTGTCAACACAGTTTGTCGGTGCAGATGAAGGATTCGAATTCATCCGAGTCTCACGTGTCGACTATCCGATGGGAGCGTTCCCCCTCCTCCCGAATCACTAGCAGGAGAGGATGTATCCATCCTCAAGAAGGCCATGTTTATTCAAATGCAAGGATTATTTGTAAACTCCAACTCCTTCCCCACACCACATGGGTATCCTTTGTCATGATTCATTACCGTCTATAGAATGTGGGATCCATTGGAAATAGATAATGATGTATTATAAGGAGGTAGGGTATCCATTTGGGATGAGGATCCAGTCTCTTGGTTCTAAATCTAACTTCGAAAGTTGAAATTTGAGCGGGCCAATTCTCGACTGGCTCAACAATTGCGATAACTCAATTTAGATTCTTTTTAATATATATCATAGAATTAATTATATAATACATTATGACATATCTAGTTGTTTGGTATGATTTAAGGTATTTCTTTATATTTAAAATAAATTGATATAATCTAGAATCTACAAATAAGTTGAGATGTTTATCATTATTGTTATAATCTATTGTTATTTTTTTCATGTCTAGTGGTATTAAATGGTTATTACTAGTGATTCATAATTTACTCTAAAAAATGATTTATTATAAATAACTCATTAAATATAAACTATACCAAAGAATGCCTTAATTAACCTAGTAAATTTTAGGGAAACCAATAGAAGCTTTGCCACTAGATCGGCCTCTACCGTAACAAAAGCACACTCCTCAAGAGCAAGATTGCAAACTGTCCACAAGATTGACAATGCATATAAAGTATAGCTCTCAGAGATCCTCATCAAGAGCTTCACCTCATTTGGGATTGTATTCGAGGGTTCAACCTTGACAATGTTCCATCAGGAGCGCTCGGTTCGATTTTGCAGAGGGAAATAGGAATAGGAGGAAGAAGGATCAGCATCGAACTTCTATTTCTTCTCCTATATCTTAATAGTGCGTATTTTTAAGTGTTAGATGTCTGCTTGTCCACATGGCACCCATCCAAGGGGTGCTATATACAGACTAGCCCGATGCTGATTGATGAGCTTGGTTCAAGGTATCAGTATTAGATCAGTTAGATTGACCACTTTGTATCGATTTGGGACTTGGTCGATTCCTGATTCGATCCTCCATTCCAATCTATTTTAATACTATTTTAATGAGGATCAGACACATGTCGATTTCCCATTGGATCCGTACACCGAACCCAACCGATCTGAATTGAAATGGTTTTGGACATGACTGATATCGTGTCTGACACCTAAATTTAGAACCACATTTCAAGGTATCAGCATAGAATTGGGTGGGTAGGCCAATTTTTATCATTTTTGGACCTGATTGATCCTTTATTCGATCCTTGATCCCATCCAATTTAATACTATTTTAACGAGGATCAGACAAGTGTTAGTTTCCCATTAGATTCATTAGGTTTTGGACGTAGTCGATACCTAGATTTAGAACCATGATTCAAGGAATCGGTATCAGATCAATTGGATCGATCAATTCATATCGATTTTGGACCAACGGTCACAATGTGTGGAAGGAACAAAGGAATGAAGAATAAGGATGAGCGCGATTACAATTTAACCATTTCTTAATCCAATAATGAATGTGATTTTACTAAATTATCTTTATATATTTATTTCCAGTCACATCCGTTGATGTCTTGTTATGTTTTAAGAGGGTGGTGGGTGTCTTGTCAATTGTTATGTTTGGATTAATTTCAATGACAGTAATAAAATATAAATTTGGTGATGAAATGAATTAAGAAGGAAGTGGAAATCATATTTGCGATCCTTTCAAACGAAATACCAAAATTACCCCCTGTATATTGAGATTTTCATGCTGACCCACTTCGAATGCATATTAAAAAAAAATTAATTACAACTACATGATATAACAATCCTTGTTAAATTCAGACAGACACATCATGTTTTTATGGATACAGCATATGACTGCCAATTCTTTGTTCGGAAAGGCAGCTTTTACATTTTTTCTTTTCATGAACATGGAATAAAATGACCCAAAACAAAGTATCTTGGAAAAATATGGATGATCAGAAAAGTCAAGAGTTAGGTAAGATGAACCCAATATACATGTAAGGCAGGTGGAAAATGAAAAATAAATGTGAAGTTAGTGTCTTAATAATAAGGGTACAAGTTTGGCCCTGGTGGTCCAAGTCTGCTGAAATACTTTGGATCTAAAAATGGGTTATGGTTGAGAATTTTTTGTCCTGAGTCAGGATCCGATTGGGTTATGGTTGAAATCTTGAATTGAATCCAGCCCCACCATCTCTTCTTCTTTTTCTTCCTCATGTTCTTTCTATATCTTCTTCTTTTTCTTTTTTCTTTTTGCTAAAGAAGGCTAGAGTTTTATCTAAATTAATGCAGGGATTGGATCCAGAGGGTATCTTTCTCCATGACTCATCACCGTTCATGGATTGTGAGACCTATTGAAAGTGATAGCCATGCAAGGGTGGATATCCATATGGGGTGAGAGGGTTTGTCTCGTCTCAAGTTGTACAGTTGGCCTATGAGTGATCCAGCTCTATGTCCTACCCTTTTGTATCTCTATACGTTGTCCCTTTATATTACTATACGCAAACGATATGGACCCAACAAACTAAAAGGAGCAGTCTAGTTGATTCTTAAAAGGATTTCAAAATGGTGAAATCCATTGGCTTCACACCAACGATGGTGCTGCGAAGATAGCCGTTTGAAGTTGAAGACATCCGACAATGCTAGGCGGGCTAAACATGAAGAAGATATGTTTCTTTGTATAATGGTTGCTTAAAACTCCCCTCACCAACTCCCAACCTTTTTTTGTAGATCACATGATACTACATAAGTCGCAATTTTGTTCCTGAACGAGACAAAAGGAGGAACGTGAATAGTTTTCTATGTCTCTCTCTACCTGGATCCATGTCTATGTACATTAGCAAAAAAAAAAAAAAAAAAAAAAAAATCGTCTCCTATTGTCTAGTTCATTTAATCATGATCCAATGGTTGGAGTTCTATAGGTGCACATACTGATGTATTGATATATGTACCAAGTAAACTTCAACCATTAAATTATTACTAAACAATGTCTAACGACATGAGATTATTTAAATCCCCCATTAGCTAGCACACAGAAAATGTGAGTCAATTAATACATGGTTTTGTCCTTTGGTGTAAATAAGTTTATCTTGATGATCTACTTAATCTTGTGTTGTGGTTAAATGATGTGACATTTATGAATTAACACTTATGATGGATAGAGCTCCAATTGAATTCATCACGTGTTAAAATGCAAAACTTAATTTAATCATATATTCTTCGAATCGAGATTCAGTTCCTCTTCAATCGTCAACTCGTCTCATCCACGAAAGATCCAGCTCTGTTTTCTTTCTAATGAATACATGGAATGGTGTGATTCACGTGGGATTCACATGGTTAGAGAAGAACATGGTTAGAGAAGAAGAGAAAATAATTAAAAATAAAAATAAAAGTCAATGAGAGATATTATTTATGATACCACAACAGCTCGGGAAACCTTTTTTTTTTCTGTAAATAATATATCATTGCAGATTCACATATGGATAAACTTAGAGGCAAGGTTCAAGTGCACGGATCTAGCAAGGGATTGGTCTAAACAGATCCTGACTTAGATGGAATCAATTTAAGATCGATTCTATTTCCCTGAATATGCTTTATTACCTTGTTAGGATTCTGATTCTCATAGGTGTAGGATCAGTCAATCCTATCCAATCCCTATTATTTGATAAGGATGTTAATTTGGGATCAAATCGATACAGTAGATCAAATCGGTCGAATTAACTCAAAATCGATTCTGATCAAACTATTATCGGATATATTTTGAGTTGAGGTATGGAATATCCTACTGGTTCAGGTTCGATCTGGGTTAGCCTGAAATCAACCCAAAAAAACAGATAGATGAGCCTAAACCCAATAGTGATCCGGACCAAACTGATTTAAACAAAATATTAAATCCCAATTTCATTACTTCAACCTTTTGAATGACCTTAATAGGTTTTCTATCTGGCTTTCAACTCGAACTAGCCCGATGACAATTCGATGAGCTAAGCTCGATGACAATTCGAAATTCAACCGGCTCGTTAGTTAATGTGCACAGTGAAGTCCATCCAACCCGAACCTTTTAATGACACATGTTTCAATCAAACCCTATACAACCCGATATCGATTTGATCCAGACCAAACCAACCCAAACCGACCCATTAACACCCCTACCCCTTGAAACCATAGATGATAGGTATGTTTGTCCTTCTGTATATTGGATTATATAGCCCGCCATTGCCATGTGATAATATCAATCACGATTTAACCACATGTCAACTATAGAGAGGTCATTTAGGATATTTTTTTTCTTAACCATGGTTCGGTTAATATAACCATGGTTATTTAAAATTAACTAGTTTCCATGGCTGGTCTCCTATAAATATTGGGCGGCCCTCAACCTAAAGGCTCATTGTATTCCTGGCAGTGTTTGTAGTGTACTTTCTTGTTTTTTAGGGGTCCAGTGACCAAAGTCTGGGTGATTGTCATAAGGTCTGTTGAAATTTTTGTTATGCAAGTATTTTTCAAACCATTGCTCTCAAAATTTCATCCATTTTTTGCGAAATTTGTGGGTCTCATATTTTTTGTATGAGATCGGTCTTCGGGCATGATATTTGTGTGAGATTAAGGATGGATGTCGATATATCACGGAGTGTATGGTAATTAATTTTTTTTATTATATATATGGTAAAGCCGAAATATTGACGGTGTTATATACGTGACTGTATATAAAATCCTATCCGTACATGACTGCTTTGATGCTTTTAATTTCCTTCAATTTTTTCTTGGATTCCATTTTGATGAGCCCAGATAAAATAAAATAAAATAAAATTTATCAAAACAAGCATTTCAGCTTAGTTTCATCTGAAATGATAAGAACACATATACCCATCTCTTTAATTTTGTCATGCATTCTTGTGGATTGTCGTATGATAGATTTGAGAGAGAAGAGAAAATCTAGAGATGGGAGGAGATTCATACGAGGCAGCCATTGCAGGACTGAAGAAGCTCCTCAGGTAAGCTTATAAACTAGTGGGTTAATTATCATTTTAATCCAGTAAATTTGATTTTTCTAAGTCGGGTTTTCTTGCAGTGAGGAGGGGTTGGAGGAGACTGCTGCAGCCAAAATAGGGCAGATAACTGCTGAGTTAGAAGCTGCCAATCCCATTCGACCATTGCCTAGTAATGCTGTCGAACAAATCTTGAATGGCTTCCATTACTTCAAGACTGAGAAATTTGAGTACGTAACAAAACCCAACTCAGTTCCTTTTCATCCAACATATTTTTTTTTCATATTGAAACTACTCTCAAATTTATGACCTTGAAAATGAAGAATATTCACTCATCATGATTATGTCGACCAGTCATTTGAAGCGCTTGAGTTTTAATTTTGTTTGTATTTTTTGCAGCAAGAATCCTGACTTGTACAATGCACTTGCTGTTGCACAACACCCGAAGGTAGTTCTTGAGCCAAAACTGATTCCAAACTCAAGATACTCATTGATAATGAAATTATTGACTTTGCAACAATATTAATATTATTTAGTATGTTTTCTAATTTTTTATTTTGGATCGAGCAGTTTTTGGTGTTTGCATGTTCAGACTCTCGTGTGAGCCCCTCACATGTCCTTGATTTCCAACCGGGGGATGCTTTTATGGTCCGAAACATTGCTAACTTGGTCCCCTCATATGACAAGGTTCTCTCAAAATTATCCCTTTTGCTTTCATATCTTTATAGTTCTTCATAAGTAACCAACGCATGGATACCAAGCATGGCTGTGCATTCAAACACGGGAAAATAAAAGTGAAAGAAAGAACAAAGCAGAGTTGCATAGTGGACCCATATTGTGGGTCATATGACACTCTCTTTTATCTTTTTTTCCATGTGGGTCCCTTGTTTACAAATTTGTTTTCTTCCCACTATGATTGGTGTGGCGTAAGGAATCCTTTCAATAATGTTCACTCAGAGACGAAAAAGAAGAAAATTCATTTTTAGTCTGTTTCAGTTTACAAGACCTTTCCTCAATTATCCTAGAGAATTAAAATTCAATTATTTAATTTACCAGTTTATTTATGTGTGTATTATTTTGTTTTCACAGCTTCGATACTCCGGAACTGGAGCATGCATTGAATATGCAATTACGAGTCTCAATGTGAGATTATCTTACCGCCTCTATTTCTCTTTTCCTTTTCTCTTTCTCTCTCTATTATGTATTTTATAAAGGGATTGTATGAAGTACATCTTTATAAGTGTATTTAGCCTATCATTATATCATTTTCAAGAACTGTCATTATTGAGCATGTATTTCAAACAAATATATACTAAATAACTAAAATTTAGTAACAAATATGTATTAGCAGCATGATGAATTTCATATTCAAAATCTGATTCAGATTCCGAACTATATAATAATAATTTTTGAAGATTCTTTTTTGGGAGAATCATCAATTTTTAAGGCATTTATTTTAGTCTTAACATGATAATCTCCTTTATAATGCCCAATTTTCTTACATTTAAAACAAACCGGAGGTATATCCCTAGAAAGAGGAATAAACTTATTAGTCTTATGGGATTTATATGGTTGAAAATAATTTTTCCTTTTAGAAAACCTGTTTAATAGGTCAATAAAAAAGTCCTTTTTATAAACCTTGGTCTTTTCTCTTTGCGTACCCATAAAACTAAAGATGGATATCTTCACAGGTGACAAACATCCTTGTCATGGGCCACAGCAGGTGTGGAGGGATTCAAGGCCTCATGAAACTCCCACCAAGACCTCCTATGTGAGTTTTATTGCAAGTCTTTCATTTTTTTTTTTTTTACTTGGATTTTTTTAGTGACACCATTCAAGGTGTCAAATATTTTGGCATTTAATTTTTGTAACCCCACATTCAGACACTTCCTTACCACTTTGTGAGTAAAACAGTAAAAAATGCATTTTACATTTTACTGTGTAACAACTGGGTTGCTATTGCTGCAGCAACTTCGTTGAAGAATGGGTGAGTATTGGTATCCCGGCAAGGGACAAGGTGATAGCAGAGCACAGCAATTTGGATTTCGAGACACAGTGTTATTACTGTGAAAAGGTAAACATAAGTTACTTTTGGTATTTTTTAGTGTATACTCTCTTAATTATTAATTAATGGTTAATTGTTATAATGCAGGAGGCAGTGAATCTATCACTGACGAACCTACTGAGTTATCCATTTGTGAAAGATAGGGTGGTGAACAAAACCCTAACATTGTTTGCCGGTTATTATGATTTTGTCAATGGAAAGTTTGATTTATGGGGTCTGGATGTCAACCTCCTCCCCACTATCTCTGTATGATCACCTGGCCGATTCCGGTGCCGGAGCCGGTGCGGTATCCACTGCCGGATACTTCTTCATCAATGCTACGTTATGTTTCCTAATTATCAGTTAACAGCTTCCAGCAATTACGTATGAATAATGCAATGTGTATTAGAAAAGAATAAGAAGTAATAAAAGGTTAGATGTAATGTGGAAGGTGGAGCTTTTACTACCATTGTGTTTTCATTGTACTTTTTTTCTTTAATTAATACAAAGTTGTTGATCTTTAGCCTAAAAAAAAGAAAGATAAGATGATGTCTGATGGTTATGTTAGACTGCCAACATTCATGTTTGTATGTATTAGGGTTTGTTCGGAAATATTAGATGTATATTTATTCTTACATGAGTAAAATTTAACCAAAATATTAATTACAAATTGGGATTGAACCGGATCGAACTAAAAACCCATCTAAGAAAAATGCGCATCACGGCTTCGTAGTTAAGAAAAGGGTAAAACTGTTGTACTTTATCGTTTTTATTAACTAAAGTTTCGAAATAAAATTTGTTTTGTTTTGATTTTGTTGGTATCTGTCTAGTAAAGTGAGGTTAGAACCCAAGACCAGGTGTTTACTTTAAGGAGGGTAAACCTATTTCCATAGTCTCACATAGGAAGTGGAAGAGACATTGAGGTAGCGTGTATAGTTCCTGTAGGGGAAGTATAGCCCTTCCCTTCCGTTTGCCGAGCTGATCCGAATGTGTTGAGGTGTGTTATGGTTTGGGTCAGCCCAACATCTATTTTTTGGTTCTTGATGGGTTGGGTTTTATTTTTGGCTTATGTTGGGTCAGAAATGGTTTACCCGTTCGATTTGCATCCATTAGTGAAGTGTCTCTACAAATGGACATGTCTATTTCTAAAGATGCAATCTCAACACTTGAATTGGGATCAGAAGATCTAATCCATTAGATTGAAATTAAAGACATATCTATTCAAAGATGCACATCCTTGTAAAAAGGTGCAACCTCAGCTCTCAGATTGGGATCAGTAGATTTGAGTCGTTGGATCGGAGAGGCACACCTTTTCCTTTGGGCGTCTTGTAGAGACATGTTCTCCTCTATAAATGGAGGAGGGAGAAACCTTCAAAACGTATATGGTTGCTCAAAACTTCCCTCAGCAATCCCAACCTTCTTTATAGATCTCATGCTACTACATAAATCGCAATTGTATTCCTAAATGAGACAAATGTACCAACGCTAATAGCTTTGTCTGTCTCTCTCTACTAGGATCCATGTCTACTCTCATTAGTGGAAAAAAATTGTCTTTTGTTGTTCAGTTCGCTTAGCTGTGATCCAACAGTTAAAGTTTTCCAAATACATATATCGATGTATTGATATACGCATCAAATAAAATCCACCCATTGAATCACAATGAACACATGAAAAGATTTAAGTCCCCCATAACACCATTAACTAGCACACCGAAAAGCCCCCTTCAAAGAACCCACTCCCATATATTTATTATGGAAAATGTTTGTCAACACATGGTTTTGTCCTTTGGTGAAGACAAGTTTATTTTTATGACCTAAGTAATTCTGTAATGTGGTAGATGGATGTGACAATGACCACTTATGATGGATAGAGCTCCGTTTGAATTCGTCACGTGTTAAATTATAAAATTTAATTTAATCATATATTCTTTGAAATCCTCCCCAGTCGTCAACCCTTATCATTCACGAGAGATCCAGATTAAATGCATTTATAACGGTGTGCAATTATCAGAAAGAGAATTTCTAAAATACTGATTAATTCATATTAAACCCAGTTTTAATTTATTAGAATTAATAGAATAACAAAAAATTATTTAATTTTTGTTCCTTAAATAACTCTCATCAACTAGTACACCCCAACTTATGCCTTATCAAACATGTTTTTTCAATTTTAAATTGATTTATTTTGTAAGAGCAAATGCTAATCACAATATGGGTTTCAATAAAACTAATTTAATCATTTGCAAAGCTGACGACAACGAGAGTACTACCATGAAAAGGTTAAAACCTATGCTTCCTCCGATAGTTTGATGAGGACTTATGGAGGGGCACATGAGCTGCTTTGTTTCCCGGTGTCTTTGACACGGGGCAGCAAGGACCACTTTGCAATGATAAATGCTCATGGGTGACCGATAGCGAAGTAGTACCGTGAGGGAAGGATGAAAAGATCTCGCATTGGGGAAGGAAATAGAACATGAAACTATAAGCTCCCAAGCAGTGGGGGGAGACCAGGGCTCTAACCGCATGCCCGTTAAAGACTGAACCGGTGACGACTTCACTCTAGTTACTAGCCCTACCTTTGGCATTCCCCTAGCTCCTTGTGGTTAAGGTAACGACTCAAGGTATGTCCAGCTCCCATAGTGTGATCACCAGTGTGTAGAACGCCTGGGAAGAATATCCATCACTGAGATTAAGACTCCTAAAATTTGATCATGATGCTTTGGCTTTGTACCTACACTACATAGTGAAAGGAAGAGACAAAATCACATTTGCTTGGTTGGTCTTCATGGCATGAGGCGCTATCAAGTATCGTTCGACAAAAGCAAAAGAATAAAAACCATAGTTGAACTGAGGGTGGAAATCATGATAGACAATACCTGCAAATATGATGGATGGCTTGTCTGGACATAACCAAATCTATATGTATCCAGACGACGAAAGGCACACATCCTTTAGAACTCCATTCGGTCCTTTCCGTAGAGACCAAGAGATTGGATCTAGCCATAAGAAGAATGCTTGGTATAAGTAGGTCTGAAAAATGATCTTAGAGTGTCTAGGGTTGGGCCAGGAGGGTCTTTTAATGCCTTCTTTTTTGTTCTCAGCGGAATTATTTCACAAAGACTTGCCATGCATGGTTGGCGGACTTATATAAAGTGAAACATCAAACCACCCACCACTCCGGTGGAATAGAATGAACCATTGTACAAATAGGTATACAACAATAGACCTCTCCTTAGTTAACCTACTAAGATGCATAATTTGACTTCTGTGAAAAACCCAATTATGCAAATAATTGTTGTCTACCGGATTCTAAAAAAGATTCTAATTTTCTTTACAAACAAATTAAGATAGATATAGATAAAGAAGTATAAACACAAGATAGAAGCCTTTGGGTTTCCCCTTCTATGTCCCTTCTAGGTGATCAAGAAAAAAAAGAAGAAAATAAATGGTTGATATTCAAGATAATTGCGTATTTACAAAATTCTATCTCAATTCATCCTATTTCATGAGATCTGAGATGCGATATAGTTCCAAAGGATGAACCGGACAATAAGAGTGACTTATTTGTCAACTTTTTCACTCTCACCCCCAAAAAATCAAACTCTACCTTATGTAAAGTTGCCAGAGTACGATAATTATCTGGAGTTGAAATCATTGCTTATACACCTGGGCCCTAGTTTCAAAGAGAGGATGATGGGTGATTCGCATTTCATTTGATGGTCAAAGGCGAACTGAAAGTTAAATAATGGTAATTCTAAAGATCCCTCGGAGGAAAAATAGAGAGTGCCTAAATCTCGTTGCAAAACATGCATCGAGTCAAGACTAAAGACACATCAAGAACCACTTAAATCTGAACTAAGCAATGATGTTGAATCAGAAGGATCTTTATGTGGTTAACTCTGCCGGCTTCCACCTGTGGATCTATCGGCAAAGTGATCACGATCCTAGGAGTACACATTATAGAGAATCCCATCTATATTATTTATGGAATTCGAACCTGAACTCTATTATAATTCATTATTGAAATATAGGTTACCAGAAGTTTCCTCTGAAGATCGTGCCTTTCTTGCCAGTGTTCATGCAAAACCTACCTCCCCAAAATCCCCCCCCCCCAAAAAAAAAAAAAATTAATAATAACCCCCTCAAAAAAAAAAAATTCGGAATTGACGTGAGGTCTGGGACCTAATTCTCATAAGTAAAATTCTAATTGAAAACTTCAATTACATTCACATGGTTAGAAAATAAGAGAAATTATAAAAAAAGGGTCAATGAGAGACATTTTTTTTTCTCTACATAATATATCATTGCACATCTCTTAACATATGCATACACTTGGAGCCAAGGTCCAAGTGCACGGATCTAGATTGGCCTAAACAGATCACAATCTAAATAGAATCGGCTTAAGATCTGTCCTATTTCCTCAAATATGCTTTACCTTGTTACTTTCGCTAAATCTAACTGGATCTAGCAAGGGATTGGCCTAGATGATAAGAACGCTTTTATTGTGCCATGCTTTTGTATTACTGGATGTGAGAGAGAGAGAGAGAGAGAGAGAGAGAGAGAGAGAGAGATGGGAGGGGGATTCATTCGAGGCAGCCATTGCAGAACCGAAGAAACTCCTTAGGTAAGCATAAACAGTACTGGAATAATTAGTATTTTAATCCAGTGAATTTGATTATTCTTTTCCTTAATGAATTTGATTTTTCTAAGTTGGGTTTTCTTCCGGTGAGAAGGAAGGGCTGGAGGAGGCTGCTGCGGCCAAAATCGAGCAGATAACGGCTGAGTTGGAAGCTGCAAATGGATTACCTTGTGATGCTATCCAATAAATCTTGAAAGGTTCTCTAAAATTTTTCCCTTTTCCTTTCATATCTTTATAGTTCTTCATAAGTAGCCAATACATGGATACCAAGCATGGCTGCACATTCAATCTAGGAAAAAAAAAAAAAAAACAAAAACATGGCTGCATAGAGGATCCTACATAGTGGGTTGTACACTGATACTTTCTTCTCTTTGACCATGTGGGTTGAGAATAGTTAATCTACAATGAACTTGTATCCTCTCATCACTATCCATATCTAGTGGGTCTCATACCACATTGATGATGATAGGATCTCATAAAGAATACATGTACATGCAGATGATTCAAACTCATGTAGATTTGATATTGATAAATTTGTTTTCTTTGATTAGTGTGATGTGAGGAATCTCTCCTTATGAATAAAATAGTCTCTCTACAGTGGCGATCTATAGTGTTCACCAAAAGAGAAAAATGAAGAAAATTTATTTTTTACTCAGTTTCAATTTACGATACCTTTCCTTAATTATCCTAGAAAATAAAAAATTCAATTATTTAATTTACCAGTTTATGTACGTATATATTATTTTGTTTTCACAACCTCGATGCTCTAGAACTTTTGCAGCCATTGAATGTGCAGTTTTGAGTCTGAACGTGAGATTATTTTACCACCTCTACTTCTCCTTTTCTTTTTTCTTTCTCCCTTTTATTATGTATTTTATGGAGAGATTGTTTGAAGGGCACCTTTACTACACTTTGAAGGACCCTTACTGAGTTATCCATTTGTGAGAGATAGGGTGAATAACAAAACCCTAACGTTGTTGGCCGGTTATTATGATTTTGAAAGTTTGATGTATGGGGTCTGGAGTCACCCCCTTTCCCCCTATCTCCATATGATCACCTGACTGATTCCGGTGCCGGAGCCCATGCAGGAGGCAGTGCTGTATCCACCGCCGGATACTTCTTCATCAATGTTATGTAATGTTTTTTAATTATCAGTGACCAGCTTCCAGCAATAATGTATGAATAATGCAATGTGTATTAGAAAAGAATAAGAGGTAATAAAAGGACAAGATGATGTCTGGTGGTTATGTTAGACAGTTAAGGGTTCCAGGAATTGGAATCGGATCAGAATTGGCGGTTGCCGATCCCAAATCATTCTGCTCAATTCAGATTCGGATTTTAGGGCTTTTGGATGATTCTTTCGATTCGGATCGGAATCCCTGGAGTCTAGTGCCGAATCTGTTCTCTTGAACCCTGCTTAGGCTTCATTGGGGCCCTGCTATAAATTTCATGTATCTTATTTTCACTGCCTACAAAACAACTATTTACTTGGTTCTCTCTCTCTCTCTCTCCTTTGTAACCACAAACTGTGTGTAAACCCCTTTGTTTTCCTAACCGCTCTGTTTTTATCGAATTGCATTACTATCTTGCATTTGCCTGATCACTTGCATTTGCCTGATCACAACTTCGATGTACTCGAAAGGATGCGTCAAACGAGTGCACATTTGCTGTCAGAAGCCTAGATTGCTTTATCTTAACACCAGTTTTGCATCACAAACTCAGTTGCACCCTAGGAGGCAAATACTGACTTTAAAAAAGTATCGACAGTGGTACGACCCAGCCTTGATTATCATCTTGAGTGACTCTCATTACTGTCTTCATCAACAAAGTATTAAATTCGTCGCCAAATAAATTGGTTCTTATTTGAAATTCTACATCTATTTCACAACAAAGACAATGTCATCCTGTCTGTGGAAGTGATTGCCTTATCATGGGTTGCTTGGAATGAAGATTTTTAGGAAGGGTGGGCACCCCAAAACCCCAAATTGGGCCTACTGGACCAGTACTAAGGGACCATTACAGGGCCTTAGTTTTTAGACTTCCACAGACAGCATACCCATACACACACATAGATAAAGGCATACAAGTAAGGGTTGCAACCGACCGAGCTGGGCCAGTCCGACCTTAGGTCCCTTACCTCAGCCAGACTCATCTCAGCCCGAGATCGGGCTGAGATATCTTAGCCAAGGACCAGCTCTATCAGGCTCAGCTCAGCCCAACCCTGCTCTGATTAAGATACGGTTAGGTCTTGCCGTATTGGCCCAGATTGACCCTACCTTAGTCTAGCTAGCCTGATATATTGTGTAAACCAAGTATTGTTGGACTCAAATAGAATCTTAAGGGCAGGTCAGACCCGACCCTATCCTGGGCCTAGAAATCTCAGCAGTGGTCTAGTTCATTTTCTATTGGGTTTGGAGTCTGCACAGGTTGAAATCACCGGGTCCAACTTACACCTCAAGCCCTACCCTAGGTACACACTAACACAGAAATGGACACCCAATTGGAAATTAAGAAAAATGAGGTCCACATGTATGATATGGTGGACAAGGAAGAGTCCTGCACCCAGAGCCATTAGCTTTTGGGTTTTGGGGAGTGCAAATATCACATGGTAATGTTGGTCTCGTACTCTTGTGGCTTACCCACCACCTTCTTGTATACCCCTAACATAATGTTTTCAATTCTGGTCCCTCTGGAATCTGAGAGAGAGAGAGAGAGAGAGAGAGAGAGAGAGAGAGAGAGAGAGAGGGGCTTTTTATTGTTATAATTTGTTTCCTAAAGAATTCCACCAATCCCTGAAGCTTTCCTTTCGACAGTTTTCTATTTTAACTACTCATCAGGTTACCATCCTTAACATTTTACTCAGTTGAACCAGCTTACACTGTAACAATGGTTAGTGAGAAAAAAACAGAACCACCTTTTTCCTGGGCAGACCAGAATCAATAGAAACAATATCATACCAACAATTATTTAGACAATTATGGAAGAGCCTTAATTGTCAATAATTTTTCTCTCCTCTGAGAAACAAAACAAGTAGAGACACAAAAAACATGATCAGTGGGCCTGTTTCTCAAGGTCAAAGCCCTAAGATATCTTGGTTTTCAATTTCAGCAAACGGTTGTCCCCGTCAAAATCATTTCAGGTTACCATGAAACTTCATTTCCCACTTCAGCCTGTCTTTTATGTTGCTCTTGACAGTAACTGAAGATTTCCTAATATTGTTTTTTCTTTATGGCTTATATGAAGGAAGGTCTTTCTATATGACACATGGTGACATTGATTCTTTTTTATTGGATGTCATTTGATCATTATGAAAATCTTAATATACATGATGTATTTTGTTATTTGACACTACATTTTTTTTTTTTTGGGTAGGATATTTGACACTTTGGGGGTTTTGGGTTTTTGTCTGATCCAACAGACACCAATCACTAGTGTCAAAAAGAAAAACCCTTATAGGAAAGAGACCCAATAAAACTGAGATTGAGATCCTTTGTAGTGAAGTCACTTATGTAGTGAGTATCTCATCCACTCAAAGTAGATCGACATGTATCTCGATACATTGGGAGAGTACATCAAGATACATATTGATTCACTTTGAATAACTAAAATCTCACTATGGAAGATTTTTTTCCACAAAATCGGATATCAAAATTCAAAAGCAGACCATTCTAAACCACTTAAAAGAAAAGAAAATTTTAGTAGAATTTTTATCTTAATACCATAATAAATGGGCAATCATAAGCTAATATTGGTTGACAGCAATTCTTATATGTTAAAAATAGGAACACATTTTTTACCAAAAAAATAAAAAATTGGAACACATTTATAAAGCAACGGTGCCGTTTTTCACCCCTCAAGGCCAGCTATTAAAGGCAGCTTAATTAATGGATGCCGGCAATTGTGGAAGAAATGGTACTGACAAAAATTAATGCATTTATTGTGTTTCAGCTTTTTAACTTAAAAAAAAACATCCTATCTTAACTTAAAAATGGATTAAAAAAAATTAAGAAAAATTTTATATAAAATATCATTTGCATAGAAAAAAGAAACAAATAGGGTCTGAGTTCATCACTAGGGTTCTTTTAGTACATCACACAAGCCAAGGACGGGGTCTTAAGAGGGATTATAGTGAGTTACAAATCGGGCCAATCCATACCCAGTGGATACCCACCTAGAAGTTCAAATAAGGTAGAGGTATCTTGGTTTAAATCATCATCGCACAACCAGAAGGAACCCACAAAACACTCACTTGTCTCAGGTTCTAGTGCAATAGCCTCCTGAGAGCCTTCACTACCTTGGTGCATGATGGTTCCATTGCCACCACTGTCACAACCAAGGATCTTTAGACTTTGTTCCGAATGAGATGCAGGAGTCTTCAGTTCCTCTCTACATTGTCTTGACTGTGTTACTGAACAGACTTCAACTCTGTTGTTTTTCTTCTGGATCCCCAGCTTCTTACTCAGATAATGGTTCCAATGGTTCTTCACTTGGTTGTCTGTTCGACCTGGTACCCTACCCGCAATTAGTGACCACCTACAAAGATGTACCAGAATCAAATCACAACCAAAACTAACACACTCAAATGGGTCAGATGGGATGTGGGGTGGGATCCACATTGCTATATATGTGTTTATGATTTCTTCCAATAATTGTATTGAGTCTTTCGAGTCACATCAATGAGTCTGAGTGAGAGGGTATCCAAAAGAATCTTTCTTCCCTTACATCACCACTCCTAATCTGCCACCAAACTATTGCCTATTGTAAGGGTGAATGTCTTTTATAACACTGCAAATGTACATTCAATTATGTACTAAATTCTTATGATTTAGTAGTTCTTATTATTAGAGGGCTGGTTCTGGTGGCTGGTGTCCTAATGGTATTTAGTGGTCATGGGTTTGAATATTCAAATAATTTCTCAGCCTGAGTAAAAGTACAACAGCTGCTCTCTAGACCTTTAATGGTACTAACTTTTGATTTGAATGAGTTCCAAGAGCTTTTCATATGGAAGAAATTAAGCTGCAAAGGATGGTGAGTACAAGGATCCGCTAAGGACACCAAAAAAGGCCATGAAACCTCATAACAAGACAATTTTGGACAGATAAATTAAGAAAAGAATCTCAACTGTTCACACACAGGCTAACAGTAGTGCAGAAATTAATGGATGGAAATAAACCTGTTCCCAAGGAGATTATGCAGTCTGATGATAAGGTCATCTTCCTCTTCTGAAAAATTTCCTTTTTTGACGTCGGGGCTAAGGTAATTCATCCATCTTAATCTGCAACTCTTTCCACTCCTCTTCAAACCTGACTCAGCAAACCACATTCAACAAAAAAGCTTTAGAAACAAAACCCATCTCTCCGGGAACAAGATTAAAGTCTATTTTGGTGCCTTACCTGTTACCTTGGCGATGTGATTCCACCTCCCTTTCCCATGCACTGCTATGTAATCCATCAGTATCTTGTCTTCCTCTACTGTCCATAGACCCTTCTTGTAATAGTTTCCTATTTCCATTAATTTGCAGACCTTATATAACTCTGATGGACAGCGGATGGATGGTTGCAACACAGAGAGAGAGAGAGAGAGAGAGAGAGAGAGAGAGAGAGAGAGATGTAAGGTTTCAATATAGATTCATGTGAAGTCCTTTGATGTGTTTATATAATCCAAGTCTATCTGTACTGTTGGTGTAGAGAGGAGGGTTTTGGGTAGTTTTTGGGGGCCCGGTGGGTGTACGTGTGTATGTGTACCTTTGATATGATGATGAGTGAATTGGGTGGATCAGATCTATAAGCCGGTGGGTAACATTTTATTCTAGGTTTGACTGCAAAATTAATGTGGGTCTGACCCCATTCTCTCTCTCTCTCTCTCTCTCTCTCTCTCTCTCTATATATATATATATATATATATATATATATATATATATATATATATATATATATATATATATATATATTATTTTATTTTATTTATTTATTTATTTATTTTTATTTTTTTGTTGTCCGGTCTCCATAACATTATTGCCATCTTCTTCCCCTAGGTCTTTTTAGATACTCATTTTGCACTGAAGCTGTCATTTTGTGCATTAATAGTGAAGAAAATTTATGAGACCATATACATAATTGCTTACATTCATCAACCCAATAATTAATGCGTGACCCGTGGAGGGTTCCTTTTCCCCCGCAGCTGTCAACTCTTCCCTCTTACTGTCTCTCATTCCTCTTTCATTGCTGTCTCTCTATCAATCAACCAATCTATCGACTTCTATAACAACTAGGGATTATCAAATACAAGGATGTGGGTTTCTCACAAGAATTTAAGTAGTCTACCCATTTAGTTGGAACTTGGAAGAAAACATTTTTGTTCTTGTATTCGCAATTTTAAAAGTTTAAAAGTTTGAAGTTGCTTTCTGCTTTTGAAATGGGTTCTCAGGAAATAAAGGGTTTTCCCACTCCCAAAGTCCCATTTGGTTCTTCTCCTCGCATAAGTATACTTCCATAGGATTTACAGGATATAGATGGTGATAGGTCCATGAAGAGTATTCTTATATGCAGGTGAATTCAAATTCGGATCACCTGTATGTATATAAAATATTCTTTATGGGATTTTATCACCAACGATGTGGGGTGGGATTCACCTTTAGGGTATGGGGATCCACATGATATGAACAATGATACTGTTAGGGGTAAATATAAACCCTTGAATGGACACACGACAGGTGTAAAACGACATACGATTAGTCAACAAAGCTTGAAAGATCACCCCCTCAATTAACCAGTCGACACATGGACAACAAAGAAAAGACTCGTCAACAAGGGAAAAATAGAGAAGAAAAATGATAAAAGCGGAGTATCATCCATATTCACAAAGGCAAAGACGGAATTATACTCCAAAGCCCTGCACGACGTCAGCAATAATTGAGGATATAAATACCCCAACCGCTAGAAGCCAAGGAAGGCCAATATTTGAGGAGCTTATCCCTCACCTGCTCTAACACCCTTTCTATTCAGCCTCAGACTAGTATTCACTATAACCTTCTTACCACGCTCATTATCTAAAGGTCAGGCTTAACCCTAATTATCTGTGGTCTAGTATCCTAACTTTAGCATCGGAGAGATCACAAGGCACACAAGCGCGATCCCACCTTTGCCTTGTTTATGTCGTCTGTACATCGGACCCATAGCGAAAGACCGAGACGCGGATCCTAGCAGCAACAGATAGAATCCCAAAAAAGATACAAGTACATAGAGGTGAACTATTCTCGATAAATTCTATCAATGAAGAAAACTTAATTAAAGAAATTGGTTTAAAAGTTTGAGGTTGCTTTTGAAATCGGTTCTCAGGAAATAAAGGGTTTTCTAAATCCCAGTCTCACTTGGTTCTTCTCTTCACATGCGTGTACTTCCATAGGATTTGAGACTTATTGGATATAGTCGGTGATGGGTCTCATTAAAGATATCTGCAGGTGGATTCTATCAGGGGGAAGAACCTAAATAAAGAAATTGGTTTACCATCTCTTTGGTTGTCGAGCTTCTCCATTTTTTCATTCTCTCTCTAACCTGTCTAAAATTTTCCTTCGTATATATCTTGTAAGATCTCATTTTGTGGTCCCAACCTGTTAATTACTTGTGTGTTAAAATACTGTAACAGTAAAAGAGTAATTTAATAATTCATTTAAAATTCAAGTCACAGAACTAGCTCCTTTCCCTATCATCGTGAAGCTTGTCCTCCACGTCCTTCATGTCCTTCTAGCCATTGAAGTGTCTGACATATCGCTCATTGTTCATATATAGTGCTCACTCCATGTTGGGGTAGGATTCACATCTTCTTCTGCCTCAGTTTGGACGGGAGATTTGGTGGCTCGGATGGATGATCACCACCTGGCTTTCGGATGGATTCGAGCTCTCCATTCGAGTCGACACCCGAGCCAACAAGCTGAGCCGATAGGGGTGTCAGCTCGGATGGAGGGCTCAGATCCACCCGAGAACCAAGTGGCGGCCATCCATCTGAGCCGCCAAGTCTCCCGCCCAAACTCAAGCGGGAGAGGATGTGGATCGTGTCGGGGTAATGAGCTGAAGCCTGAAGGTAGTTATTGCTCAGCCTAAAAAATTTGAATGCTTTTCCCTTGTGCTATCCATAATTGTCTGAAATATCGACCACAAAAACACAAGTTCAACTTCATCTCTTCATAATGGTGGTGTGGTGGTAGAGGAGGAGGCGGTGGTAGTGTCAAGTGGGAAAGGGGAAGGAAATGGGCATAGGGCTGGCGACAAGGGAAGAGGTCATCAGGGGTGGAGGTGGATGTAATGGTGAAACTTGATATTATCTTAAGTCGGGAAGTACTTTTCACTCTGTTGATATATATATATATATATATATATATATATTGAGGCGATTGTCTTGGGAGTATTATTATACTTTTAGGGTTTAGTAAAGAGAGACGATGAATGTTTGTACTTCTTCATTGGAAAAGTGAAAATTGTGATTGACCGTTCTGCTGTGGACGTAATTTATATATTTTGTATGGATGAACCACCTAAATTGTTGTATTCTAATTCTTTTTTTTTTCTCTTTCCTATATATTATTCTTCTGGTGTGTTGTAATTCATAACAATGGTGGTGATTATAGTGAGAGAAGATGAGGAGTATGTGGTAAAGGCATAAATAGTGAGGGTGGTGTTTTGATAACTATTTATAATTTACTTAATAAACTAGTGTGGCATCTTGGTAAAGGTTTATTGCAAAACACATTCAGCCACATCAAACAACATTCCAATTTTGCCACTAGTTTTATCTAAAACATTATGCTAATATTGCTCTCCAACTTGGGTCAAATTAAGTCCAAATTAGAATAAATGTGAGGTATCAAACCACATTCTAATTTGGAATAAGATAGAAAACACTTAATTAATCCAATAAAATTGGGTTACAACAACATAAACTTACCAAGATATTTCAGTCGATGGAATGGCTTTTTCTTTTTCTTTTTTTCTTTTTCTTTTTCTTTTTTATACTAATGGCGTGTATTCAAATCTTCAACCTATCTAGTTCTGCGAACCCATATTGACCTCACAACTACATAGATCGAATCATTTTGGGGTTTAATGATAATCATTCCATTTGTACGTAAAGCAGGAAAGAAAGAATACTTTGTCAAGTTTCCAACTCAAAAGTTTGAACTGATAAATAGAAAGATTCTCCATAGATAAGACCTTCAGATTTTAATCTTATTAGTAATGTGAGATTATTTTCAATACATTTAACATCCTTAAAGAAATGATCTCTAGACAAAAGAAAGAACTGAACTCAAAACCCTTCACTTCCTAAAATATAGGAATTGATAAAAACCTCTGACATGCAATGGTATAAAGCATGCATCATGAGCATGGCTGTATTTGGGTCCCCTATCCGGACAGCCAGCAACCTATGTACACACTTCTCTGGAAGTAAAGCATGGCAGCAGGTAGTTGGTAGTTCAATGA
Organism: Protea cynaroides; assembly: GCA_028583415.1. Classification (NCBI taxonomy): domain Eukaryota; kingdom Viridiplantae; phylum Streptophyta; class Magnoliopsida; order Proteales; family Proteaceae; genus Protea; species Protea cynaroides. Next base: position 52,165,918 of record CM053268.1, read on the forward strand.
AGAAAGAAGTTTTTTTATTCATGAGCTAAATAAGCATGATAACCCCACCATACACGTGTGTGTCTTTGGAGCCATATATACGGGGTCTTACATGCAATAATGAACGTATCAGTCCTATCAACTGTTATGTCAGTAAAGGTCTCAGCCCAGGTCAATACCGTATATGATATTATTTTTTTGCCATGTGTTGCTCAATCATTGATTGTACCTTCTATACGTATTGATATCTGATTGCTTTTGGCATCCACCTATACATTGTCTAATGCTGATATTGTTTTGTGTCCAATAGAACCCATGAGCATTAGATTAAATCATAGTTAATTAATACATGTATTATACAATTTATTTATTCTGTATTGTATTATTGCTGATTAAACTAGCAAAAATCATGTATCCTTGTTTTTCATTATAAAAAACGGAGACCGAATGTCACATAATATTTAAACTTTAAGACAAATGGCCAAGAGCAATGTAAGTCACCCAAATAAAACTTGCACACTTCCATAAGCATGCCACCAAAGTCCAAAGGTTGAAGTAGTTTTTCTTTTTATGACACTCAATTTCTGCTCAATTCCCTCACCCTTTCCATTTTGTTGAATCTTAATGAAGTTTTGACTGAAAAAAAAAATACACTACTTAATGAATCTTTTGATTGAAAAAAATACACTACTTAATGAAGCAATTAAGGGGAGAGAGAGAGAGAGAGAGAGAGAGAGGATTAATAGTTGTTTTGAAATATCAATAATTGTTTTGGACTTTGAATGCATGTATTTAGGTAATAATATTTTAACTCATCTGTGTATTGAACTTTTTTGGTCTCATATTGTTTGAATTTTTCCGTTTAGACTTGTACCGTCTGTTTTCTTTTTTTCATCGTTATTAAAAAAATGACCGCATATTTACCATCCTGTTTATTTTTTGGGACCGTTTTAAACATGTCCTACCGTTCAATGTTTTTTCTTCTTTCTCGTATTAACTAACTATGGATTAAACCAACTTAATTAATTTATTATAAGTTAAAGATTTTATTTAACACATTTTATCACCTCTTAAACTTTTAGATTCCTTGGTTGGAACTACAAAATTATTTTTTTTTGTTATACTTAACAAAAGTTAATAAGGGTAATGGATTCACAAAATACCATAACATATACAAATATGGTAAGTAAGGAGGAATGAGGCATGGCTACAAATGCAAAGTAAAAGTACATGAGCTGATCTTTAATGGATAATAGTAACTACCCGTGAATTTGATAAGCAATGATAAGGACGATGATGATAGTGAAATGAAAAGAGTAGAACAAAACTTGTTCCCAACTTTCAAGGATTTGTCCCAAGCAGTCTGATTAGTCCTCGTGGGATCACTTATGGTACCAGACCACAACAGACCAGATCAAGGAGACACCTCTTGTATTGTAGTTTTCATGACAGTCCAATGGGAGTGTCCTCGACTAAAGGGAATTAATACCAATCAAATTTAATACCAACCGGTGTCATAAAAACACTCATTAAATTGTTATTTAAAGTTATAAGCTTTTCTGTCATCTTGTACAAACGTTAGGTTTTATACAACTGATGTGGGATTAATTTTTATAAGGATAATATGGGAATATTATAACAGTGTGTAAAAAAAATGAAAAATAGAGAGAGAGAGAGAGAGAGAGAGAGATGAGGGAAAAATTAATTCCCTTGTGACTACATGATCAAGCGTCCAATCAGATAGCTGTTTGGGACAAATTTTTGTCACATTAGAATGGATGAAGAAATGGGAAAGTTTTAAAAGTCCCAAACACCAGATAGAAGATCAAAGTTGAAACCTTACTAAATTTTTAATTTTTTCTTATTAGAACTAAACTGTTGGGTCAAAGGAAAAAGGGGTCATAATCCTCTCATGTCCTCATGTTGACACAAGAAATATCCAATGGCTATCATTCAATGTGTACATTTATCAATACATCGATAACTGTGTACAATAGATGACAACCGCTGTACATTCCTCATGTTGACATGAAGACATGAGGAGATTATTTTTCAGAAAAAAGGTATGACTTTAGATCAAGTTGTAATTATCCCACATCCTTGGGAACAGTTGATGGTTAAGGATTTTATATTTCAGAACTAGTCATACACTCAATTCACGATTCTCAAGAATATGGGGTGGTTACCGTGTTGCGAGAGGATCTACAATCACAAAGCAATTGGTCTGTAATTGATGGATGAGAGAGAAAAACTGGATAAAATGCTAAAGTGATATTTCATGTTGAATGAGATCCCGGAAATTTCTGTCATTCCCATACTTACCCAACAAGACATTAAACTTTCATTTTCCTTTATATCATGATGTTCTAAGATACTAAGATTATTAATTACAATGTGGTCGACATATTATCAATAGTCAAGCTGAGTGTCTCACTGTAACTCTCAAGCCTACATGGATTGATGTGTCAAATTTTTCTCGACTGCAGCTCTGTTGTGCATAGGTCGACATATGACATAGCGATTCTATTAGTTGGTATCACTTATACCAACAAAGACATTAAATTTTCATCTCTCTTGATATCATTAAAATGCCAAGATTATTAATCCTCTCTTAATACATACATTTCTTCCTCTTAATCCAAGTAGGAGTTTTTACCAAAAAAACAAAATCCAAGTAGGGGTGGGGGGACAAGAATTTTTTTTCTTTTTATTCATTGATCATCATTCAAATAATACAATGGTTAGATATAGAAAATACATTTTCACCATGAAGTCAGGAGTTCACTGAAAAAAGGGAAAGTTGACAAAAATAGAATTTTGTGAAAGGGGGACCAGTCTCAATCCTCATCCCCAAGAACCTCGACAACACACACGATGGATGTGACTTTGGTAAATGGTATCACTGGAGAACGTGAGAGTCGTAATGGGACTCAACATTTAATGCTCTCTGCAATTTTTTTAACCATATGAGGTAATTGCACAATGTCGCCATGTGCCATCTGGCAGTCATGTACATGTCAACCTGGTTTTCACCCCATTCCCCCCTCCCCCACCTAAAAAAAAAAACCATGTTTTTCACTCGTGAAATAAACCGAGGCCTCTATCAGGGATTCACATCGTCTCCTCCTAGTACCATTAGGAGGATTCAACAGTCTTACCTGAATGATCGACACGTGATTCTCAAAAGAATCCGAGATACACGTCTGAGCCAACACCCCCTGTCGATTGGGCTTGATGTCTAAGTGTCAGTTCGGACGTATGTCTCAGATTCATCAAGAACCACTGTTGGTCCTACGGATAAGACTGCCGCTGTCCTCCCATAACCATTGGGAGGAGAGGATGCGGGTCCCTGATCAAGTACCTTCTCATCATCATCATCTTTCACGGGCATTCTAAAAAAATATTTATTATACAAGAGAACCCACCTAAACCATCCTTTCTCTTTTTTATTTTTTTTAGGACTTACCAACTTTAATCCAAGGGACAATTCAAATCCAATTTCAAGGTATCAACCGTTTTATCTATCTAACCCTAGCAAGAAGCCTATGTTTCAGGAAACCAAAGGTTCTATGTTTGATTTCTTTTATTGTTTTAGGATGACTCACACAAGATAATAATTTTTATTTTTTTTTATAATTTGATCATTTATTACAGACAAACGGAGAGGAGGTAAAAATAGAGAGGGGGGATACAATCTCCGAAAGGAGGGGCACTACATGGAGGAAGGGAAGACTATCGCCACCACCCCAAGCTCTCACAACGCTATGCAAGTACAAGCAACTCTAATACTAAGTAGATTCCAGCCCCTAATGATATTGAATATAAATACTCATTATCCGTCATATTTTCTAGTTTGTCAGATTTTTTCTAAGAGTTTTGACAATCCCTTCTCGTGTAATAATATTTTTTTATCCGTTGTTGCCATAAAATGAAATCATTATCGTCATTGAAGGGTTCTATGGGCAAGATTGAACCATTTGCTGTCATCCGATTAACCCGATCTTTGCCTCTATACTTTCTCCTTTCTTTTCTTTATTCTATTAGAGAAAACCCTTACTCTACAGTTGTAATGTCTTCTCTTTAGGATCCTTGCATACCTCCCTCCTTCCAGATCTGTTATGATCTTCTCGAACCTTATTCTGATACCACTTATTAGGGATGAAAGGACAAACTAGAGAAAGATACGAAGATCAAACAAACACATAATACAAGGATTTACCGTGGTTCAGCACCTAATGCAGAATGCTTACCTTCATCCCAGAGAATCAGAGAATTTTTTTTATTAACAAAGAAAACGTTACACCTCTCTCTACCTCACAAAGTGTTTCCCTTTGTTCTCACTTACCTAAGATTTTCCCCATAGAGATAATATATATATATATATATATATATATATATATATATATATATATATATATATATATATATATATATATATATATATATATATAGGCTCCGTAGAATACCTAATCGCACACAATTACAAATTGATCATTGTTCATGTAATAGACCCAAACCCAAATATAAATACAACTCCAATAACTGCGTGGACCCCACAAAATACAAGACACAATCCAATAGTCACATTGTTAAAAGGAAAACATCATAAAGATATGATATATGTTTTTCTTGACCGTAGCTCTCTTGTAAATCTTTTCATACATCCTTGGCGGTGCTATGGAACATAATATTGGAATCAATAATAGGATCAATACTATTCCACAACCAAATTTGGAGAATGAAATATTCACGCATCCATTCATCATGGGCAACAATATAGAATTAATTGATGGAGGATCTTCAATGACATATTTTAATTTACCTTGAGAGTGAATGAAGGCTTTGACAGCTTGAGTCCATAATAGGTAATTAGCTACACCATGCAGTTTGATGGTAGGAATTTGTATTGGAGTATGAGTATGAGTACCTTGGACTGGTGTAGATATAGAAGCAGCCATTGATAAAACTAAAAAGAAAATTAAGGAACAACAGGAGTAGGAGTAGAAGAAGTACTAATAACAGTAATAGGTAACAGCAAAAAATAGTAATAGCAGTAGTAATAAAAGTAGTAATAGTAGTAGGTAGGTATAGTAGTAGGAGGAGTAGTAGTGGGCAATAGTAGTAAGAAAACAAAAAACTTGTAACAAATCTGGAGAAAAAAATAAATTTGATAGTAGAAAAAACCTTGACGTAGATGAGATTGACAGCACTGGTGCAGTAGCAACAACAGAGAGGTTGCAGTAGGTAGTAGGCTGTAAAAAAAATCGGTAGGGATGTTAGGATCTATACCTTAATAGTAGCAACAAATTATAGTATCAATAGACAGCATAGATTGTTGCAATCAATTGGAGGAGATCTCTAGGAGACTATGAAAACCAGGAAAAAAAAAGTGAGAAGGGAGGGGGGGTAATCGATAGGCTCTGATATCATGTTAGAAAAATAAATTAAATAATTAACAAATCAACAAGGAAATAGGAGGAATGCGCAGAACCAAAAGAGAGAGAGAGAGTAGATCGGTAGTTTGCTCCTCTTTGTAATTGTTATATTTATATAATCTAGCAAATAACTACTAACTAAGATCTAAGCCTCTATAAGTTAGAGTTCTAGTTGAAAATAGAAAACAATAAACAATAAAATAAAGATCTATACTAAATAGAAGTCCAAACATTAATAGAAATCTAAGTCCCACAAACTAATTCATACTTCAGAACTGATTACAAATAAACTTGACAATATTGATAATAAATAAACTAAAACTAATAAATAAAACTAGCGTAATTAATGCCAATCACGATTACACTAATAATGGATGACCCAAATTTTTTGTTCCATTAGTGTTATCATTATCCTTCGTATCTCCCAAAAAAAAAATTAAAAAAAAAAAAAATATATATATATATATATATATATATATATATATATATATATATATATATATATATATATATATATATATATATATATATATATATATGTTTTTGCTAGAAAATGGAGTAGGGTGCAACTGGACTAGTCTGGACTAGTTATTTTAAAACCCCAGCCCAACCTAGATCCCCTTAATTCAGCCCAAGCCTAGCCTAGTATAAGGTCGGATTGGGATATCTCAGTTTAGGACCAGCCCTAGCTGCCAGGTTAAGTTAAGGGCCCGTTTGATAAAACTTCTGTTTCTGGATTTTGGATTCTGGTTCAAATTTGGATTCTACTCCAAACTACTCTAGGATTATTTTGGAGTAGAAACTTGTTTGATAACGCAATTCTGAAATAGATTTTAGAGCATCTTTGGATTAGAAACATGTTTGATAACACACTATCCCTCCAATCGAAATCTAAAAAAACAGTCGTAGTAGTGGTGGTGGGCGGTGGTGTTGGTGGTGGTGGTGGAGGCGGCGGTGGTGGTGGTGTTGGTGGTGGTGGTAAAGGTGGTGGCGACGGTGGTGGTGGTGGGTGGTGGGCGGTGGTGTTGGTGGTGGTGGTGGAGGCGACGGCAGTGGTGGTGTTGGTGGTGGTGGTAGAGGTGGCGACGGTGATGGTGGTGGTGGTGGTGGTGACGGTAGTGGTGGTTGTGGTGGTGGTGGTGGTGGTTGTGGTGGTGGTGGTGGTGGTGATTGTGGTGGTGGTGGTGGAGGTGGGTGGTGGGTGGTGGTGTTGGTGGTGGTGGTGGAGGCGACGGTGGTGCTGGTGTTGGTGGTGGTGGTAGAGGTGGTGGCGGCGGCGGTGGTGGTGGTGGCGGCGGCGGTGGTGGTGGTGGTGGTGGTGGTGGTGGTGGTGGTGGTGAAGTGATAGTCATGTGAGTGTCGACTCTTTTTTTTCTCTTAAAAAGTTGATCCAACGGCTTGGAGCAAGTATTTATGACTCCAAAATTTTGGATTCGGAGTCATTCTGAATCCGATTCATTCTGTGGGAGTTGGAATCTAACTGGACTTATCAAACGCGTTTCTATTCCAAAATGGCTCCTTGGGAACCAGAATCCATAGAATCCAGAAGCAGAAGTTTTATCAAACGGACCCTAAACCCATCCGGGCTTTGATTGGCCCTAATTGACCCTGATTAATTTGAAGCCAACTTAAACTATGACTTAATTATGCTAAATTGTTTATTATATATAACTGCATATATTTTTATATTTTTATATATTCAAGGTTGGGTTCAAACCAAGGCCTCAATCATAACTCAGGTCTGAAATACAAAAGTGATATCATGTCTGATACCAATTACTTTAACTAACACTTGTAGACAGTGCTTAGGTAACATATTCACAAACTCTGAGCTCCTAAAAAACTGCCAAATGGCAGATACTTCGATCAAGACAAACTCCCCTTGATGAGAAAAGCATTTCCCACCACAGGCAAAGGATTACAATTTCATTGCAAAATCAAATTTCCAGAAAGTTTTGGACCAACAAGGATAGAGATGAATACCTGTTAACATACACTACAAATGAGCCTCTAAATTTGCCATGTGGATAAAATACAAAGAATGATCTATCTCAAGTTGTAAACAGAAGAAATTCATAGTGCACACGTCAATATTTGTATTTAGATCTGATGTACATATATGATATGGAAAAAGGGAAAGCCAAGTCATTCATAGATGTAGCCAAATGATGATTCTAAGTGATTCTCAACTTATAAAACCTTTACGTATAGCTCATAGTTGTCAAGCCGGCACCTAGACATAAATACTGCTTTTCAACCCCTAGGCAATTGGTCGCCTCTTATTGTATCGAGTCTTGTTTTATTTGTTTTTTTTTTTTTAATTAATACCATTTATAACATTTTTATTGGATGAAATAAAATACAAATATAAAACATAATGCATAGAATCATTTATATGTATTAAAAACAATAAAATTAATTCTCTAATCCCTTCTTTTTCTATAAAACATCTCATTAAAATGTACTCTTACAATGTGTTGGGAACGCCTTGGGTATGTTTTGGGTATTCCTAGGCACCCAATAACCTCTTCAGCGCCTTAGATCACCTTGGCACCTTGACAACTATGGAATAATCAAATTCTAATTTCTTAGTTTTTCTGGTTATAACAGCAATAGATGAAAATTTTATTGTAACCTCCATTTAAAAGGCTATGCTTGTTTTGCTGAAAAATAATTTACAAAAAACTATTTATTAATTACAACCATATGATGGGAGTGGAATAATCCATGGTGCCAAGAGTAACTATGATTATCTTAATCATCTCCTCAAATTGTATACCTATACATATAGCACAAGGATTAACACGTCCGAAATTCTCAAACTGAATATTATGATTCACCAGAATTCATGCTGAATGCTACGACTCATCAGGCTTTGGTTCAAGGATAACAGGAATCTTCTCTTTGTGGTCACCACGCAACACCTCCACGATCACCTGAATTTCAAGAAAGAAGAATTTGTGGGTGTAATTCAATGATAAAAAAAACACTTAGTACAAAGAATTCTCTCATGAAAAATTGTATATATTTTGGTAGGCAATAGTCTCAGTTAGTTTTAAAAGGGAAATGCCCCTTTGAGACTGACTTCAAACTCCAAAAGCTAAGAAATCAGCTCAACAATGAAGAGAATACAAAATATCTTTCCATTCCTAGCATTGAGGGAGAAAAATTTACTACTGAGTAACCAAAATGTTTCCAAAAACTTTAAAATCAATGTACTGAGACTGCTTCCAGGAAAGGCAATTTATGGCAGTATGGTATTGCTCTATAGTCCACTTAAGTTGTAACAGCTTAGGTCTAACTTTGAACATGTCAGAATCAAGTCGCCTATGGCAATATGGTATTGTTTTATATGATAAAATTGGAAAGGCAGTCTGACCTCAAATTATCTTGGAGTGCAGAGAATACCACTATGCAATGGAGTCAAACTTTTGTAAAATGATTGTCCTGGCATTGACCAACATTATTTTCTTTGGTTGCAATACTGGTTAAAATTTTTATGCACATTTAGCAGTAGTTAACCCATACCATCTGACATGTATCTGAAAAACTAATTATTACAGAGATGTCATTTGTATAACAATAAAGCATGATTATAAACCAATTTTCCTTCCCTAATATGGTATGTAAAGAAATAAGATATATCAGAGTTGAAGCCATGAAACTAGCATCTTACCTCCTCACCCACTTTACATTGGTCGAGGATTCTGTACAAGTCACTCCCATTTGCCACCTTTTTCCCATTCACAGATGTTATTATGTCACCCAAGATAAGTCTACCATAGGTATCTCTTTTAGTTGGTAGTAGACCCTATAAATTAGAGATGAGTCAATTGCGCTCAAACAAGTTCTGTAATATTGAGGTTCAACGCTCATAAAGAAAATAAATGAGGAAGTTTTAGAGCATCAAAGAGGCCTGACAAATACCAATTCACAAATATACAACAAAAAGAAAAATAAAATCTGTGAAAAAATATTGAATATACCGCTTTCCCAGCTGGACCATTTGCAGGTGCATCTAAAACAAGCACCCCACTAACCCCAAGTTGCTCCACAGACTGATCAGGTGCGAACTTGATTCCTAAAATAGGTCTAGTAACCTTCCCAAACCTCACCAGTTGGTCGACAATGCCACCGACCTAGAGAAAGGAATGAAAGCACATAAATCATATAGATAAGGTATGGGTAAGAAAATTTGTATCTTGTTTTTAGATATAATGTGTCCAAGGCACCAACTTAAGATTAAACTAAGCCAATACTTTCCTATAATAAACTGCCAGAAAAAATAAGAAGGAACAAAATAATAACCCACAGTGTCAACGGGAATTGAAAATCCAACGCCAGAAGATGCACCCGATGGAGAATATATAGCAGTATTTATCCCAATTAAGCTGCCAGAACTATCAAGAAGTGGCCCTCCACTGTTACCAGGATTTATGGCTGCATCAGTCTGTATAACATCTTGGATAGGACGCCCTGTAGCAGCAGAACTGATTTCCCTACGAAGTCCACTATAAAGCACATAAAGAGAATGTGTCATTGAAACCTCAGACGGGTTAAATGTAGTAATACACCCTTAAAAAAAAAGATTAGTTAACAGAAAAAACCTAGATTCGAGGAAAAAATCCATGTGAACTTTATGGTGGGCAAAAAGACATTATTAACCAAGGCACGTATTCAAAATATTAAAAAAAATAAAATAATATATATATATTCAGAATTTTATATATTATTAAATACCTCAAGAGAGGAGGGGTGGGGATGATATGATAATGTGTAAACTGGAACATGAAATCCAGAGCCTCCCCTACCTGATAACACCAGTTGTAAGTGTATGGTCAAGCCCGAACTGCAAAACATACAGAAAGAACGCAACTCCAGTTATTTGAGATTACATCACAATACAGATGCAAAAAGATTTTGTATTCACAGTAGACATATGCCAGGTCCAGAAAAAACAAAAGCCTAATTAGTCCTGTTTTGGAAAATTACAGGTTTGAAACTCGGCATACAATTTCCCCGAGGAGACCAACAGGCTTTCGAGCTTGTTAATCATTTGAAGGAGATTAGAGGCCCAAAAGACTGCAGAGACAATGATTATCAGTAACTTCCAAAAGAGTCATATCTGCTACTGGGGACATGGCAGGGGAAGGGACCAAGGGGGTTTCGGGGCTCCTCTACATAACCGAGTGTGGAGAGAGAGCAACAACATGAAGTAATCAATCCTGCTATAGGTCAGGCAGTTTGTTTTTTTCACTTGTGGGTACAAAGGTGGTCTGAGATTTGTGGTGGGTGAGTTGCAGACACCTGGGTAGCCATGGCTAATGTGTGAGTTGAAACCTGGGGCTGGTGGCAGGGTTTCTACTGCACCAATTGGACAGCATGACAACGTCAACCTATCATACAACCTAATCAGATATCCTGGACATTAGCAGCACCAATAAGACAAGTCACATGGTAGACTTAACCTCTTCACCAACCAAAGAAAAAAATAAAGTGACTCAACCTTTTAAATTTGTACAGGAATCAACATCTGAACAGTAAACACTATCAAAGGAAAGAAAGAAACATATTTATTCTGAGGATGAATTCATTCAGGCTTTTATATTACAAAATAAGACAAAAGTACTTGAATATTTTGAATGAGGGTACAAATCACTGGCAGGACCATATTTTCCATCCATGACTTTCTTTAATTCTGGATTTTATTTCCCATACCTTGTTCTCTCACCAAATATTTTAGACTCATTTCCACTATATATATATATATATATATATGATTCCTAGGTTGACACTAAAAGAATGGGTGAATCAGTGGCCAATAAATTCTTCCAAAAAAACCTGTAAAGCTGTCCAGTCCTGACTATGCTTTGCAATTCTGCCTTGAGCTGACTCAGATTAGTTGCCTCAAACAATCACACGCAAAGATGAAACTGATTGCTCCTCTGCAACCCATGCAACCTGCTGCTGCAACCCACGCTCATCGGAATAGGTTCACTGTTGATGAAGATGCCAACTGAGAGAGATTTTGCAGCTGCATTGTAGAGGCTGTGGTGCAGCAGTGGATGAATTGAACCACTGAGACGTGGAAAGGAAGATCGAACAGTCACGAAGATACTAGCATGTAATTTTCTATTACAAACTGCTAGCGTGTAGATCCTCTCCCCAAGAATGTATATCTGATTGAAAAAATATGGTGTTTGACACATACAAGGTCAAACCTATGTTTTTCCTTTCTGAAACAATTTTCTCTCACCTATTGGTTATGAAACCTAAGTTTTTCCTTATTCTTCCTATTCTTGCTATCCATCAAACTTATCATCCTCATTTAGCTGTGCAGTGACAGAGGGAAAAGAAAAGCTAAAAGAAAAAAAATTAGTCATAAATATATATTGAATAAAATGTTACCCACTTGCAACTCTGAGTTTACTATGAATGCAGGATCTTTCAAGGCTTGATGACTCCAACTATGTTGATCGATTATAATAATAATAATAATAATAATAATAATAATATAAGAAAATAAAAAGTTGAGGGTTGGGTGGGGGGGGGGGGGAAACGGAGGAAAGATACGCACTAAGCTTAATTAAATTGGTAGATCGGTTTTAGATTCAACTAATTTTTTTACTATTCGTTCAATCCATGGCCTGAGGCCCATTCTGGGTGGGTCAACACAAGAACCCAGTTTTCACCTTTCACACCAGAAAGATTATATGGACATGTCAGGGCTGAACAGCAACCACTTGATCTGTGACTCTTTATGGGTAATTGGATGGACTGCTAATTAGAAACATTTGCTTCAACAGATGGTAATGCAATCAGGCCCAAGAAATAAGAATACAAAGCAATAAACATCAAATTCTTTTTATAAGCAAGTGGAGCAGAAAACATAAAGCAATAAATATCAAATGCTTTATATAAGCAAGTGGAGCAGAAAACATAAAGCAATAAATATCAAATGCTTTATATAAGCAAGTGGGGCAAAAAACATACTTACAGGATTTCCAATAGCATAGACTTTCTGGCCCACGAGCAAGTCTGCAGAGACACCAACAGGTATGGGACGTAGTTTATCTTCTGGTGCATCAACACGCAAGACAGCGACATCCTTGTCTTGGTCAAAGCCAATAACTTTTGCATCATAAGTTGTTTGGTCCGCAAGAGTAACCCTGCACAAATTAACAGCCATTGTGACTGTAACCAAATCAGAAATAAATATATAAAAACAGGAGTGAAGATTTCTAGGAAGTAGGAACACTCAAATATAAAGATGCATGTTTAAAAGATCAAATAGGTCAAAATATGTGAAAAAAGAACAGCCGGGGCATCAACACATAGGGACAGATCATAAAAAATGTGAAATTTTAAATTGGCCACTAATTCCCAAATAATAAAGTGAAAATGCAAGTACATCCGAAAAAACTAGATGACTAAGCGTAGATGAAAATCCAGGTCACCAAAACATATCCATATTTTATACATAATGAACAGAAAATATTAAAAGAAGAGCAAACTGATGTCCAAGATTCTCATTCTCACAAAAGAAATAAATATATGGAAGGTTTTAACTCATTCAAATCTCTCAAAATCCTAATCGAGATACGATCAAACAGAGCTTTTTTCCCCTGATAAATAACCAGGATATTTGGCTTTAAATAAAGTTGAATGGGCAAACAGGATCCATATTGCAGACCCCATCTAGCTGGGATAAGGCTTAGTTGAGTTACATTGAGTTGTAAGAGGCCTTAAAGGATGGATACTTATCACTCTCCATCAGATCCTTTCAGGTCCAATAAAACCTAGCAAATACAGAAAGGTTTATTCTTGATATCCTAAATCCTTCATGCTTGATGTGGTGTCAAACTTCTAGATGATGTGATGTGAGACTGTTGGCTGCTGGTGCAAGCCTCTCAAACCCAAATTGGGACCAATCATGTTTCATCGCGAGGAATTCTATGGGATTAATTAATGATCCACCATAATAACGGCACTCATTCCGTTCAAATGCAATATCAATATGTGAATGACCTGAGCTTCCAATTTGAAATTTAGATTGAAATTTTCAAATGAATTTATCCTAGGGATGATTCCGTAGATCTTAATAGGACTACCATAACATAGCCTACAATCTACATGCCTATTCTAATAAGGCAAGTGTACTATAACCCCCCCCCCACTAGGCAAGGAAAAAGAAACGTTTATTTTTAATTGAGAATAAAATGTAAAGATGTGTACTTGTGTACAAGGTTCAAAATTTCGAGTCTAGAAGGTGTCTCGGATTTGTTGCAAAGCTACTTATGCTAGCTTTCCAACAACTCTGATATTGCTTGAATCCGAGTTATATTAAAGTAGTTACGCTTCGGTTAAACCTTGTTCAAAGTAAGTAAATGATATTTAAACTTTAAAGTCATCTGAATGGAAATAATTTTTTGGACATCAAAACAAAAGATTATTTTGGCGGATTCTTGATTTTTAATAATGTTTTCCTCCAATAAGATTTATAGAATTTTTAGATTGGAAAAAATAGCTAGCATTTGAAAGTTGAAAGTCGTCCCGCAATCGAAAATCCAGTTTTTGTTCTTGAACTGGAAAGATGACTTTTTATTCTATTGGAATTTGAATTTTAAACTATTTTTATTGGATTCAATTTTTATTTTTTTATTTTTTTGGGGGGGGGTTGCTTATTTATGTATAATATCTTAAGTAAATGAAGTTAATAAACATTTACTTTAATGATATTGATCATACATTAGTGTTGTGTGCTGTATACTATCCCTCATGTATACTGTTCCCTGCATAGTTGTCAAGGCGTCACTTGTCCAAGCGTGATTCCAGGACCTGGGCGCCTGGGCACCCAGAATGCCTGGGCGGTCGCCTTGGGTCTTATATGTGTTTTTTTTTTCTCTTTGATCTCTGAATTTGCTTCACAGGATTTATTAGGCTAGACAGGAACAACATTTATCAAACAATACTTAATTTTATTTACTTAAGATATTATTCATAAATAAGCAAATACCCCCTATTTGAATCCAATAAAAATAGTTTAAAATTCAAATTCCAGAAGGATAAAAAGTCAACCCTCCCGTTCAAGAAAAAAAATCGTATTTTCGGGTGTGGGGGTGATTTTCAACTTCAAAATGCTCGGCTTTTTTCCAAATATAAAAATTACATAAATCTTATTATAGTAAAGCATCACTAAAAACCAAGAGCGCGCCAAAATAATCTCTTGTTTTGATGCCCAAAAAATAATTTACATTCAGACGACTTTTAATAGCATTCGCGTACTTCGAACAAGGTTTGACCGGAGTGTAACTCCTTCATTATAACTCGGATTCAAGCAATCTAGGATTTGTTGGAAAGCTGACTATATTAGCTTTGCAATGAATTTGAGATTGCTTGAATCCGAAGTATATTAAAGGAGTTACGCTCCGGTAAAATTTGTTAGAAATAAACAAATGTTAGTCATAAATACGTGTTGCCTACTTAACTCAATTATTTGTTTCTTTGTTGGTTTTCTTATATTAATTAAGCTATGTCTTAAATGTTTATTTGTCTAGAATGCTGCATATATATATATAAACATTAATATAGCATTAATATTTTAAAAATAAAAAAAAATACACTGGGAACGCCTTGGTCGCCTAGGCGCTAGGATGACCTCAAACGCCTTGGATCGCCTTGTCGTCTTGACAACTATGGTTCCCTGTCTTGTACTACCCTTTTTTCCCTCTGAAAATACATTTGGAAAAAAAATACCAGATTTCGGTCAAGTTTCGCCCATTTCAGCCAAAAATTTGGTTTCGGCCCGAAACCGAAATTTAGAATCTTTGTAGAGATACACAAAGAAGAGCCAAAGTTTACATAAGATGAACGATTAAAATTAAGGAAAAAGAGAAGGAAAAAAATGAAGTAGGTAAAATTTTCTCTCCTTGTTAACATAGCCAATCTCATAATTTAAGACCTAACATTAGCAATCAGCCAGACCAATTTCTTGATTTATCTACAATTTGGTTGTTCTGCTCCTTCCAAATTCCCAAGAAACACCATGGTGAAACAAATTCCATAAAAATAGATCTTCAAGGATTAAGGTTGTGTTTGGTATCATTTTTGTTTTTTATTTTTGTTCAAATTTATAGTTTTGAAGAGGTTTGGCATAATTTATGAGTGCTATTTATGAAAAATAAAAATAAAAACAAGTCAAAATTCAAAAAGAGGTTGAGACCTCTTTTTGATTTTGATTTTTGGTCAAAAATTATTTTTATTGTGTTTTGCGCAAAACACTTAAAACATGTGTTAAAATAAAGGATTAAAAAAGTAATTTAGTTTCCTTTTATCAAACCCTCAAACACTCTTCTCGTTGACGAACGGAAGTAAAGCACAGAGACGCAGACCTGCACTTCGTCCTAGAGACAGCTCTGACGGCGACGACGACGACGACGACGATGACAATCATTCCAACGGAGGCGACGTCGTTTCTCCAAAAACAGTTCCTGGTTTGATTTCTTTCCATAATCCCTTGTATTTGATGTGGGTTCTTTTAGGGTTTCATTCTTCTTCTCAACTCCTTCTCTTTCATCATGGCCTCTTGTCTCCATTGAAACAGTGGTCGCTGTCTCCCTTGTTTTAGTTTTTATTATATAATTTTCCTTCTTAATGTTTTATCTCCCCTCTCCTATTTTTCTTTCCCAATTGAGATTGGATCACTTGACAGAGGAAGAGGAAAACTTTCAAAATCATTTTTAGACATAGTATGCCAAATCTGTTTTTCATTCTACCATCTATTTTTATTATAGCTACCAAACAACATTTTATTTTTGTCAAAAATTATTTTCAAAATGATTTTTGTTAAATAGATAAAAAAACAAAAACAAAAATGATACCAAACATAGCCTAAGTTTCAGCACTGCAATGTATAAATCACCTTTGTATAAGTATCCTACCCAAAAGCTTAAGCTATTAGATAGAGAAACTAACTAGTATATTAAAACATTTCTAGTCCCAACGTTTTCCAATGTAAGAATATTCCCAACAACCTTCATACAAGGAGAAACCCATTTGACACCAAGATAGGTCCACAAAGTAGTTCCATACCAATGCAACAAACCACAATGCAGAAATAGATGGTTTGTCATCCCCATATAGCAGCAAAAAAACAAAACAAAAGGTAACATTTGCTAACGAACTTGAAATGTCTGTTCAGCAAAACCTCTAGGAGAAAGGAGTGTTTTTCAAAGAAACAGCCCAAGCAAACACCTGAACTCATGGAGGGGCTATCAACTTACACTTCGCAGACATGGTTGTCATGGTGGCAAGGTGAGACTAAAAAGTGGCCAGGTGCCTAAGCGTAGGAGTCGTAGTCATGTTATATAAAGAGGATTTTTTTCTCTCTGTGGGTAAAATACTGAACTTATGTCCTATTAATTTTAATTTTACAAGGGAAATTAAGTGTAAAATAACTTTCCCTTTTACTTATAAATATGAGAGGGTCTTCTTCTTCTTCTTCTTCTTCTTCTTGATGGTGGTTGATGGTGGTAACTATGACTGCTGCTGCAACCTTTTCAGCAATGGTGGCACATGCTACTGCTTCTTCTTCCCATTTTTCTTCTTCTTTTTCCATTCTCTCTGGTTACTCTCCATTTCCCTCTTTTCCTTCCCATTCCAGTGTTCCCCTTTTTTCCTCCCCCTTTTCCTTGGGCACCTTGAACAATATGGCAACCCGTTGCCTAGGCATTCAAGAACTGCCTTGTCACCTACGTGATGCCTTGGCAATAAGATTGCAGCTCTGTTTAGACACAGCATCAGATAAGGATCCATAATCTTCTTTCACGAGAACTGACCTCTAGCAGAATTCTTCCGAACAGATGAAGAAACATCCAAAAAAACTCCATGAATAGTCTGCAATAAGTTTTCTCCAGGTCCCAGTCCAAATTTCTCGAAATATCAGGTTCCAGCAGAGCTTCCCATCACAATTATCCAAATACTTCTGTACTACATCATTTTTATCCAAACCAGATCGTAGAGGCCAGGAAATACTGGATCTAGACACCTTTCATCAGCCCAAGAATGGTTCAAAAACCTCACCAAAAAAGCATCCCACACCTTATTAGAGACGCAAGCTAGGACATGGTCATTAAAATCTTGGAAATATCCCAAGCCATGAGGAGAAGAAACTCTTCTGGGATCCTATCCTTTTTCCTCCATGAATATTTGCACCCATTAATGGAACTCCACAGAACCAATTCTACACTGATTTCCAAATACACTTAGACAAGGAGTTTTTTTCATCAATCTAACATCTTTTAAACCCAATTCAGCCAATTTCTTCAGCCATTACAACTATTTCATTTCACTAGGGGCACCTTTCTCTTCTCCTTTGAGTCAATAGGAATGCTTCTCAATGTACTTTGAATAAGGAATAACCTTCCACTAATAGATAAATATCTTCTCTTATACCCACCCAGACTCATTACATAATGCCAACTCTTCAGGATATCCTTATTAAACTCTTCTTTGCATGGTATTTTTAGTCCAAATAAGTGACTAGTGATTAAACAATCACAACAGCTTTGCAACCCCTTCAAGATAAACTAAGAAAAGCTCTAACCCACTGGAGTAGGATGGGTAATCACTATGCCACCCCAAACCAGTCAAATAACTATAAGAATTCTACCATACAGACACCATAGCTTGCATAGGTCATGTCGTCAACCTTCATGGGATTTCACTGGAAGGCCTACATCATTTGGAGATTTCTTCAATGCAACAATTCTGTACTTAATCATAAATAAATATGTTCTGATATTTACATTGCTGAAAATTCTCTGATGAGCTTATCCCCTTGGAGTTCACTGCCTACTTCATGTTCTCCCATCTCCACCCCCCGCCCTCTGTTGGGTGGGGTAATAGATGATATGTGGAAATTGGAGCACAAAACTAATCCAGGTTTTTTTTTTTTTTGGGGGGGTAGATAACTAGTCCAGGTTTGATTTGGAGCCTGGCCAATGCAAGGGCAAGGTGCCTATAGTTAAAGTGTATGTGTTACAGCAAGGTTAGCTTGGGTATACATGTTAATGCAGGAGGGCAGCACAGAAGAAGCCTACCAAGCAGTACGCAGTACGCTGCATGTATGCTATATGAATGTATGCTGCTAATGAAAAAAAACCACATTCCCTTACCTATCATCAATCCTACACTAAATAGGCAATGCCCTCAATCTTAACTTATAATGTATTTTTCATCTCTGTCATGGCAACATCCGAAGGTGGAAAACACCATACAAGATGAGGGTTGAAGGGCTGATTAAGTATATTACTGAGGTCTCTGATGGCTATATTACTGAACTCAATGTTAACATATTTTCCTATTTTGAGGTCTCGTTTTGATGGCTATATTACTGAACTCCATACTTTTTATCTGCTTGTGCATAGCCTGTTCCCTCTAGCACCAAACTTATCCTGTATGTCCTATCAACGAAATTACACACTTAAACCCATTTTGTATTGCACCAGAATGTTATTCTTGTGTAAATTTTTATCTTTGTGGTTTCAAGTATTATCCATATGTCCTAGTACTTTGCCCAAAATCCTTTAAATCAGTGCTTATTATACCTTTGGATTTAACTGCTTCATTCACCATGGTGTTGTTCAAAAGCATCCAAAAAAAAAAAAAAAATCTGCTGCAATATTCCTATTATGTCTTTGTCTGTGAAGTATTCTGTCATGGTAACTGACTTGTTAAATTGTGCTTAGAAAAATCAAGGCATAATATCTCTGAAAATACTTGGCGACAAGTTCTGGCCTTCAGCTGATGTGTACATGAAGATCTTGAAGGTTATGATCCTAAAGGTAAAATCTCGCGGCCACATGAACAAAATGGCTTGATATCCTCCAATGAGGTTGATATTCAAAGATTATAATTGCAAGGAATTAGACAAGAAATGTCCATTAAAATGATTGCTGATAAGCAACATACACAGCATTGTAATAAAAAAATAAAAAATAAAAAAAAAAGCGCATCACGAAAAAGAAAAAACTCGCAAAACAAACTTCCACAAAAGCAAAACTGAGATAAAGAAGAAAGGGTGAGACATTATAATGAGTTTCCCCTGAAAGAAAACGAACCTGAGATCAGACGCACCGCGAATCACATGATAGTTAGTAACAACGTGGCCTTTTTTATCCCAAACAAACCCAGAACCAGAGCCTTGTGGCACCTCCAATACATCCAAAGTAAAGGCATCCTGCCTATAGAAAAATAATATCAAACCCATGAGACTCAAATATCAGAAGCCAGAAATAGTAATGCAGTGATGAAAAGTGGGAAGGTAGATACCTGACGGCGAGGTTAGTGATGTAGACAACCGATGGAGTGTTCTCCTGGAAAAGCTGAACAGTGGCAAGCTCATCAGACTGCAACTTCCGAGGAATGGTGAGGGACTGCGACTTCTGAGGAGTGGTGACGACAAAGGCAGACGCCGCATCGACATCGGCAATGAAGAGAGAGAGGGAGAGGACTAGAGAGGTGCAGAGAACAAACAAAGAATCTAGGGCAGATGAGAAAGGAAAACGATTACTTCCGGTGAGCAAAAGTTTGTGGACAAAGGAGGGCTTGGCGTTGTTAGCAGCGATACTGCTGCTCTTGCGAGTGTGGCTGAAGAGTATAGAGACAACAGGGGACACGAAACGGTGGTTGTGAACCGGTCTGGGAAGAGTGATAACAGTTTTTCTCGTTGGAGACTGGGAGGAGGCTGGAACCATGTTGGTTGCAGGGGAAGAAGAGTAGAGCAGAGAGGAGATGAATGAATAAGCAGCCATTCCTGCAGGGACAGCTGCTAACTACTACCTCCTTCAATCTCGGCGGTGGCTGCTGATGCAGCTCATACAGGTGTTTATTTTATTGGTTTTATAAACCCTTTTTTTTTATGATAAAATGGATTGGTTCTAACTTCTAAGCACTTCGGAAGGCTACCCTTTTTCCCCTTGGAAAAAAAAAAAAGTTTCTGCTTGGGAGCCTGGGTAATAATTTCAGGCTCGCACCGTGTATCTAGGCCGTGCTCAATCGGTGAAGCCTGAGATCAGTATTAAAAATGTTCGGCGATACAAGATTGTAATTCAACTGAAACAACCAAATGAACCAAATATATTTAAAAAAAAATTTCATCTAAATCCATCAAAGATTTTTAACATCATCTACACTCATAATAATGCAAAAACATCATCTACATTCTAAAACTTTGACTGTGATAATCAAAGAAGTCCACTCTGTCAGTTAAGCATCGTTAGATGCTGACGTCATGTGGATTGGAATATTTTAGAAACAATAATACCATTTTAGTCTACTAAAAAGACCATTATACCCTTTACCCAAACCCCTCTCTTCAACTTGTGCATTGTTTCCTCTCTCTCTCTCTCTCTCTCTCTCTCTTACTCTGTTTCTCGACTTGGATTCTCTTCTCATCCCTCTGCTTCTGACCGAATTTCCAACTACATCTAAGTTCTTAATTTTCTTCCAACATTGCTAATTGAATGAGAGAAGCATCTTCATCAATATGCAAATGCTTTTTTTTTCCCCCTTTTTTCCCGAGAAAGCAAATGGAAATTGAACCCTGATTTTCACTTAATGGATTCTGGTATTCAACTTATGTGCTTTTTGGTTTAAATTGAACCCTGATTTTCTAGTAACTTTACATTTCAGCTGGCGGCAATGAGCTCAATGAAAACATTGGGAGCGAACGAAGGCTTAATGAGTCCACCAACTAACGAATATTGATGGTCTGTAAGAAATGACCATGAACATTACTAGGGGAGAAGCTATGTGACACATGTGCGTTGTTCTTCTTCCTGTTGCTGCTTCTACTCCTCATTCTTCCTAAACCAAGAGGTAACCACTTTTCAACCTATGCGCCATGCCCTTTCTAGCCTCATTGCCTAGGCTAAATCCCTCAAGCTTGTTATCATCGCTATCAATTCCCAATCGTCGAGCCAACTAGGGTGACTTTGTCACCTTCCCCAGTGGCTCTGGCTCCTCTCCCTTGCGCTTATATAATGCTTCCATTATAACCTCAGAGAGCACTTTATCTTCTTCACTAGGCCTCAGCTTCTCTACCACGTATTCTTTCACTGAAACCCTCTTATAATTTCCTCCTTCCTTTCCCCTCTCTCTCTCTCGCCCTCCATCCCTCTTCCCCCAAATCTCTCTCTCTCTCTCTCTGATTTCTCGTCCTCCAATCTCTCTCTCTCTCTCTCTCTCTCTCTCTCTCTCTCTCTCTCTTTGATTTCTCGCCCTCCATCTCTCTCTCTCTCTCTATCTAATTTCTCGCCCTCTGTCCCTCTTGGATTTTGTGCTTTTGAGCATGTTCGTGTAGGACAAGCTCCAGAAACAAAGAAGAAGAAGAAACTATGGATTTTCACGAGATTGTTCTCTTCGTGCTCGTTTTCCTCCAGTTTTGTGCTTAGTGGTTCGGCAGATGATAAGATGACAGAGAAAGATTGGGAGAACCCACGGAAAAATAATCGCAGAATTCATATCGGGCAAGGAAGAACCCTGAGATGGATATTTGAAGTCAGGCGGGTCGGGTTGAAAATCAAAGCGAAACTAGGGTTGGTCATGATGATCAGTTATTGAATGAGAATATCAAATAGAATAATTTTGATTAGAAGGACAAATTAGTAAATCAACATAATTTTTTAATTTTTCAATTTATAATATGAGGGGTAAAATTGTATTTCAACAATTTTAGTGATTTCCATCAGTTCAGTGGACCTAGGTGATATTTTTGCATTCTTATGGGTGTAGATGATGTTAACAATCTTTGATGGGGTCTAAATGAATTTTTTTCTATAGTTTAATCAGAATACATTGTTAATGCTTTAAGATACTATGCACTAAACCATTGAAGTATCATAATCTTGTACACCCCTTGAGAGTAATCACATATAATGTTAACATGCATGAGAATGTTTGCAAGCCCGTGCTTGAAAAGAGTCGAGTAAGCACCATCTTTGTTTAAACTCAAATTGGGTGATGATTTACAAAGAATGTAAACATTGGCGTGGTCATGGTGTTATGTAATGTTATTTGATATCGAACTTTAGTTCTTTATTACTCATGATTCCAGATTATTACTATTTGATCTCTGTCTCTATATCTCTGTCTATTCTTATTTACACTTTTGGCATGAGCCCGTTTACAAATTGATTAGTCCGATTATCATAAGACTGATTATGGATTGAGATCAATTGGATCGAATAGAAACATGTTCATACCTTGCCGTTGAAGGACTGATAGTTAAACAGGCGACCATAGTGCGGGGTATTAAAATGGTGAGAATCGATTAAGCTTGACCGACCAATTGATACCCCTAGTGGAGGCTGTGTCTGGACATGAGAAGAATGAAATGACCGACAATGTGAAATGAAAAATCCTACCATGTTGGATACTCAGCCCGTTCTCATTGGTTCCATGATAATGCAGGGTGATGCAACCGGCAGCATCCTCTCCCCAATTTTCTTTTGGAGAGGGGTTTCTATGCCACTAGTGTTGGAAATCTCCTATGCCACACCAATGACAGTGCAAAGAATGGTATCATCTATATGAGATCCACATTGTCATAAAGAGAGAAAAAAAAAATTTATGGTAACATGGCAGTATGGGAAACTTTTTCCAATTTGATATTATCCTATCATTTTATGGATTTCACAATGGACTGCAGTGTTCCATATTGATGAGGATTTCAGGAATCAGAATCGAAATCAGATCAGTGACTGGTTGGTTGAATTGGAACAGAATTAACTGAAATTTGTTCCATCTCCGATTCCATGTAGGCCGCACTGTTCTATTGTAAAAAATTTCATGTAAATGATATCTTATATGAATCCATCTTAAATTTTCCTACTTTTTCAATGAATTTCTTTGCAACTTATGTTTAAAATGAACAACAGAAAATCTTAAATTTTCCTTTTCAATCATTTTACATGAAAACAAATGGAGCCTTACTAAAACCATGACGCTGATACATCTTCGGGTTAAAACTGTAAAGTGTTGTACTAATTTTTACCCCGAACAAAATATCCAAATCACTGGATGATCATCTATCAGAACAGTCCATTGTTTGCTAATAGAATGGTATGTATGACTACCAGTGTGCAAAGTGTAATCTATAATCCATATACGGCAGAGGTAACATTAGTTCAATTCAGTCTCCACCTCATCACTTGAATCATGTCTCTCATTCAGAAGTTAATGCTTTTGTATTCTTAAGTGAAAGGGAGTTTTATGATGTGTCTGATCATGGGATGAGTGTCAGTTAGTCTGATTTATCTGTGGGTATCATTTTAGTAACTAGAAAAGGGAGATCACAAAGGTTAAGAATGGGATGATCCAACAATCTCATTTAGATGCACTGGGTCATGAACACAGTTTTATGATGCAAGGCATGAATTCATTAGCCTGATCATGAGATGACTTTCAGTTAGTCTGATTTATATGGGTATCTTTTTTGTCAAGTATGGGATGATCCAACAATCTCATTTAGATGCACTAGGTCATGAATACAGTTTATGATGCAAGGCATGAATTCATTAGTCTGATCATGAGATGAGTTCCAGTTAGTCTGATATATCTAGGTATCATTTTTAGTAACTAGAAAAGGGGAAGCACAAAGGTTAAGTCAAGTATGGGATGATCCAACAATCTCATTTAGTTATGCACTGAGTAAGGAACACAGAGCTGCTTGTTCTGTGTCTGCAAAAATTTGTGTCATCATTAACAACTTGAGAAGATGATCTGGATGGGTGATCAAATCTTGAGCTGAATCGCCCATTATAATCTCCAAATCTGCATAAATCAGGGAATGAGGGCAATTCATCCCCAGATTTTATGAATCTGAATCCTTCCCACATGGTCTCATCACACCACAGTTATGGCCTTGAAGAGACAGAGGGGGAGAAAAGGCAAACCAAATGTCACACCTCTCAATCCATTTCACGCATCGAAGACTGCCTCTGCAAACCAGACACAAAACATCGACTTATCCTGCAAAATAAGGGAAGATTGCATCCATCAGGTGGTTGGGATGACTGATTGGTATTCTCTGGTAGCGTCCACCAGAAAGTGGAATGTCTTACCCAAAAAAAAAATAATAATAAAAAAATAAAAAATAAAAAACATAAAAATGATTTGAACTCAAGGATAATGAGATTCTCTGAGCATTGACACTGTTATTCAACCAAATAAGTGAATAAATAAATAAATAATTGATACAATGCATAAAGTGCAAATTAGGGACCACGTCCTACTCTATCTCCAATGTCTTGAGGCTGCATCATGCTTACATTTGACAACTCCAAAACCCAAAATTGGCAGAGCATCCTGCCTCTACAAGCTCAAGAGGAAAACAAGTACCACCTAAACCTACTGACTATTAAAAATGTTGCATCATTTACCAGTCTAGAGACAAGATGAAACACTTCTAGACCAGTGTTTTAGTTTTGTCTGCCTGGCAAGTTACAAGAGGCTCCAACAACGTGAACTCAGAATGCTCCACCTCTCACCAGTAAATGTTATATAGAAATTCTGTGGCCGGCTTGGAGAATATGGAAGAAAACAGAAAATTACAAAATTCTTCCAATGGGTCTAAGTTCCCTTGGTAAATTGTCAAAATTCTCAGAGTCTACATCTGATTGTAGCATTGGTCTCTTCCCCATTTTCCAAACAACACCTTGTGCCAAGTGCTCCTTATTTGGCGTCAACATTACATAATTTGGATCAGCTCGTTGATAGCTACATTAATAGAAAGAAAATGTATGTTAGTAGACGAGACTATAACTGAGGTGAAATTTTGAAATGAAGTACATCTTTTGTAGCCTGCATACCACTTCTTTTCAACAAAAAATCCCAATTCTAACCACTACAAAGCAAAGGTAATATAAAGATTCACACCCCCCCCCTCTTAAAAATAATAAAGTTAATAAAGTTTAAGGTAATGCTACTATGGAAAGTGTGGATGAAACAAGAGGAACCACATGTCCACATTAACAAGTCACAGGAATTCATAAAAGAAGATGATAGGAAAAACATTATTTTAGTGAACTGTGAAGGAGTAGGATGGAACCTGGCTTCTCGAAGATCCTCGATACGGATTCCAAATCCTAAGGCAGTTTTTCCCAGCCTACGATCCCTAACAACTGCATAGAAAATTAGAAATGCAATGTGCTTGGTTAGTGCACTCAACACTCAACTCTTTCTTTTTCTTCTTCTTCTTCTTCTTCTTTTTTTTTTTTTTTTTTTTTTTTTTTTTTTGGGGGGGGGGGTTGTGGTGGGGGTGAAAGTACTTCAAATTTTTTAAGTGAGCTACAGCTTTGAGTTGCACGTGTCTTCACTGCAAGCCAAGTTATTCCATTAAAAGTCAACCCATCTTTGATAAAAAAAATTATGGATAACAAAGGGGAATTATGAACCATACATCAATATATGGAGCTAAGAAATCAAAATGAGTCAATCTGGTATGTTTCTCACAATTCCATCACTTCTGAACCTCCACATAGAAATAGGGCCACCATAGAATTTCTGGGAACATCTGTTTTGACCTAGGTTTATATACTCAATTCTCGATTTTATATTCTAAACTCACATGATGGAGAGAAGGCATTAAGAAACTGTCAAACTTTAATCAAGAGTTTAATAAATAAACCAGTACCATCTTAAACTTGGTAAGTGAAAACAAAGCCAGCCCTTTCTCATTATCTAAGCACGTGGGGGTACCAGTATCAAATTTTCTATATCCAAACATTGAAGAGTACATTTCATCATATGTATGGAAAAAAAAAATTCTACCAATTAAATGTACCTGAAATGTTGAAGGTGAAGGAAGGTTTCCACCAGGACTTGAATGCTAAAGCTATCGATGAGCTAATGGGACCCAACTTTCCCTGCAAATATTAAGATAATATTGGTGGTACTTAATCAGCAATGCTCAAGATGTTCAGGCGTTCTGGCTTGCTGAAGTCGGTAGTAAAGGATAAAACAAGTCGGGTGATCAACTTATGAACTCACAAATAGCCTATCACAAGGCAAACACATACAACTGGCTTCATCCAGTTGACAGGGTCTTCACTGGACAAGTTGATAAACTAGTTACCATCTAGGTGATTCTTTAACTACAACAACGAATCAATCATTCACAGTCAGAAGAATCTGTCAAAAATGCTACCTTAACTAGTAAGTTTTTATTTGCTTGCCAAGACGTAGCTACTTGAAAGGTGGCATCTTGGGCACTACTTGATGATTCAGCTCCATCAATCCTTCAGAAAGAGAACAAACTTGACTCAGGAAATGCTTAAATACAATGCTTTTTTTTCATAGGTAGGCTCCAACCCAAGGAGAGTTGAACTCATGACCGCTTAATTGTGAGGTGTTGGTTTTTGCCAACTGAGCTACCTTCTTGGGGTTAAACACAATGATTTCCAATTAGGAACTTTACCACATGGTGAGTCAATGTACCTCGTCTCTAACTCAAAGCCAAAGTCAATATAGTTTGTAATTCCAACTACTCCATCTTCTTCAAATGGATTCTTTACCTGTTTGGTTGGATCAATAAACTGAATTTGTTAGGGCTGTTCAACTACAAGATTGTGTAAAAGAAGAATGACAAAAGTAAGCTGGATTCAATACGAGCCTGAAGTTCAGTTCAAAATATGTAATGCAGAAAGTAACTTAATGTGAGGTTAAAAATGGCTTAATAAGCCAGAATCTTTGAAGCTTAGCCATATGAACCCATACCCAAGTTATTCAATACACCCCATCAGAGACCAAAAGCAAACATCAAAGATGCTTACTCTCCAAAAACAATAAACAAGTTTCCTTCATCATTATTTCATCAAACCCTCTGGTTAAAACAATATGCCTAGTTTAGAAGCTCCTACACTATGCACATACTCACATAAATATGGGTGCAGGTATCAGAATCCAAAACAGACACAATGTCTTGGACTCCACAAGGCACTAAAAATAGAATTCAGGAACTCAGGAGTATATAAAATTTGTTTATAGATATTTAATATAGAATTTATTTATTTAATTTTTGTTAATATACCTTGTCTAGTTTAGCATGGTCTAAAATTATATACAAGTATTATAAAAATAGATCAGATTACTAGCACCCACACAGGTAGGTAGTAGTAATTTTATTTACTTTTGTTTGTGTTGTAGCAGAACACTAGTGATATTAGGGTAGTGGAAGTGTAGTACTTGGCATGTCTGTGCTGTGTCCGTGTAAGAATCTTCATCCAAATGTGCTGGACATGGATGTATCTCCTAATTTGAAGTAAGTGGAATGTATTTGAACACTCAAAAAGACTAGTGCTCTATGAAGTAAAATCCAGTTCTGTTGTTAGAAGTTTTCAAGTAATTATCTATAATGAATTATATTCTTTAGTTTTTTTCTCTTTTCCGAGAGAGAGGGAAAGGATAAGGACTACATGGACTTTGGAAGTGTTCAAGAAGAAAGTTTCGTTAACCTCAACACATTCTAGCATTTGTGTGAATACATTTCTTTCAATATGCTTTTTTTTATTTTTTATGACAGAGGAATATATTGACTACAGAGACTCTGCAAGGTGTTTGAAAAGACAAAATCTGTTAATCCTAACAAAGTTGCAAATACATAAATATACAGAATAGGGATAGCATGAATTGGAGAAATCCATTTGATCAGAGAAATAAAGAGAAGGCAGGAGCATACCCGTCTCTGGACCACAACATGCTGATAGAATGAGGCAATCATCTGCAGTTCAAAAGTTGTATATGAAAAAAGTTGTTAATTAGTGCTTGAAAAATCATAAATCACCAACATCTTGTGTAGGATCTAAATACGCAATGAAACTTATACAGGGTTGGCATAACAATTATATAAGTATAAACAAAAAGGGCTATTAAGATTATTCAAAGCTGCAAAAGAATCTTGCACACGAAGCCAGGTTTAAATACAACTATTGCATCAGCTTTCCTCAAATACCAAACAGCACATGCCCACTGCTGTGGTAACAAATATGGCAGACTGCATGGAGGCTTTACCTTATAATCTATCCCAAAATAATCTATGTATTTTATATTTGTTGAGATTCTTGTTTGTTCCAGGCTGGAGTATGCTCCAGTTTGAGGGGAGTGTTGACTGTTGAAGATATGTTAGAAATCGGGACCTATTTACCATGGAGATACATTCTTTTATGTGTTAGTAATATTTAATATGGTGGTGTTTAGTGTTTAGTCTTAGTTATGGTGATGTTTAGTTAGTAATTCTAGGGATTAAGTCAGCTACATACATTGTTCTCTTCATTCTTTAATCAATTACTTTAGTAGGGATATTTATGTAATTTAACTTCCTTTAATTCCTTAGAGACACTAGAGAGAAATCCCTAGTGACTTCATCGCTCCAAAATCTTTTGGCGAACCCCAAAAATTTGACTTATAATAAAAATTGTTTTGATATCGTGCCTAAGAAAGGAGCCAGCTGGTCCATCTATAAACCCCTTTTGGGGGGGGGGGGATTACAGTCGACCTCTCTCTCTCTCTCTCTCTCTCTCTCTCTCTCTCTCTGTTCTTTTGTTTTCTCCTTTCTCTTCTTTCCTTCTTTATTTTGTCGCATGGTATCAGAGTGGGTGCTATTTTGAGAGTCATTTAAAGGTCTTCATTAGGGTGTGCAACCGTCATTGCTGCCTCTGCTGCATCTGAAGAAGTTCTGGTTTTATCTCCTACTTTTCCTTTGTTCTTCACCATCATTGAAGTAAGTGCTTTAACATTACTGATGTTAACAATCTCCAGTTCTGGTCCACCTTGTTCATGCCCATCGATCACAGAAAATACCCAATTTATTGTTTTTGTTCTTGAAGCCCTCCGTTATTTAATTCTGCTATTGAACTGATAATAACATCCTGCTGCAACTGTGCAATCGCTTACCAGGTTTTAATCTGATTTATTCCTTTCTGATATTCTGCAACCTGAGATTTGGTTCTGGTTGCCGAGATCAATTTCAGTCTCTGGTTATCATTGGGTCAATTACTGCTCATTGACTGTTATTCCCTATTGGTTGTCTAATACAACTAGGTCTGAGTTTAATTGATGTTTATGCTATATGTTTAATCATCAACCATGATTGTTAGTTATAAATCTGTTTAGACCTAATATTCTATCCATCAAACTGGGTTGTTAAGTTCATAACCAGATCTCATTTCCTATGATGTGCTCGTTACTGTCAACAGTGCATACTAAGAACCCTACATATTTTAAAATTGTTTAATGTCTCATCATCCAACCATTAGAATCCCACCAAATTTGGATGCCTTTGACCTATCCTAATCGACTACAACTTGTCAAAGTTTGGTTGACATCCACTGGTCAGATGACTCAGACCTTTAAATTTTTAATTACTGCTGAAAATATGCTTGCTTGTCTTCCATTGTCCTAGCAGTACAAGGACTTCTTTGTATCTTTTGAGCCATCCGTTGGATCTCAGTCATCTTGGGAAATTCACTACATATTATTGATTGCCACATTGCTATCCAACAGCTAGATTTCTAGCTCTGAATTTTAGCCTTACACATAAATATGGGAAATCCCAGTCTAATAAGATTTTTTTATATAACTTTCAATCCAACCATTGGATCGACTTGAAATTTGGATATATTGTTTCTACTTTCTATTACCACTTACCTCTAATATCATGTAGTTGGAGTTGCATCTGTGAAGTGGATTTGCTGTTAGTATCAGGTTTTATATTCTGGTTTGGTGAATCATTGTGATCATGATTATCTGTCCACATGCAATGCTCCCGTGAAGGGGAGATGGAGCCTGCGACCGCCTACTATCTATTTGCTCGTTGATGGAGCTTACTACTGCCTACTAACTATTTGCTTGTGATGGAACCTGCCTACCTATTTGCCCGTGATGCAGCAGACTGGTGTCATTCGCTGCTTAATGGAACCATCACGTCCTGTTGGGCATTTCCAATGGATAAAAGTGTGGATTCTTCGTTTCTTAATAGATGAAAAAGAAAAACCTTTTAACCACAACTGTCGAGATTGTAGGGGTAGCGACTGCCTATCTTTCGTCACCCTAGCTAGTTCTCCGATTTTGAGATCTGCAAATTCATAGAACTTATTTTCTAGTGATGGAGCTTACCATCTCAGAAACAATGCAAGAACTACATTTACAGCAACCTGATGCTGTCTGGTTAACAACCTTATGTTGTCTTGCGGTCTGGTTCACAGCAACCTGATGCTGCGATGCTGAGTTATTCACTGCTACAACCTATTGCTGCTACATGAGTACTACTTACTACCTGCCTTCCTTAGGAGAAGCCTATGATGTTGCTACTACTTGATTACTACTTACTATACTTGGGAAGAGCCTATGGTGTTGCTGTTGTTGATGATATTGCTACCAGAATGAAGTTCTCTCTGTACTCCCTTGCGTCTCCTACCACTATATATATCGAAGACTGGTTTTGCGGTCCATATCTATTCTTGTTATTCCAAGCTGGAGTCTTTTGATAGGTTTATATATATACTCCAGCTTGAGGGTGAATGTTGAGATTCCTGTTTGTTCCAATTCAAGCTCGAGTATACTCCAGCTTGAGGGGCAATGTTGACGACACGTTATAAATTGGACCTTTGTACCGTGGGGTAGATTCTTTTATGTGTTAGCGATATTTAGTATGGTGTTGTTTCGTGTTTAGTCTTAGTTATGGTTGAGATAAGGCTTTGTTGTCGTCGTTTAGTTCTAGTTAGTAGTTCTATGGATTAAGTCGGCAACATACATTGTTCTCTTTATTCTTTAGTCGGCTACTTTAGTAGGGGTATTTATGTAATTAATCTTCCTTTAATTATCAATATAAGAAAACCGAGTGGGGGGGGAGAGAGATTACAATCGAACTCTCTTCTCTCTCTCTCTCTCTTGGTTTCTCCTTTTTCTTCTGTCCTTCCTTTCTTTCTTTCTTTTTTATTGTCACAATATTCATTCTTTGATTAAACTATTAATTTAAAATAGTAAACTTGAATTATTTTCCACTAAACAAAACATTTTTAGATCAGAGATAATTGAAATCTACCCATTTAGAACTCCAACGAATATTTTTATTTTGAAATTATTTATTGAAAAGTAGATGATATATATATATATATATATATATATATATATATATAATATATATATATATATATATATATATATATATATATATATATAATAGTCAAAAGAAAAGGCCTTTATCAAAAGATTGAGAAAGGGTGATTGACAGTGCCTCATCCAACAGTTGCCAATTTTATGTTTGAAAAAAAAAATGTCTTAACAGTCTTCACAAAGGCCCTCTATTGTGGTAGATATGACTTGGAGGCCCATGATTCCATGCCCAGATCCATGGGTTGATTGACTTTCTGTCCATGGACTCTCCACCTGTATGGTTGCACCATACATTGGCATGTATCCTCAATCATAGATTTAAGACTAAGTAAAATTTTCTCATATGAAGCAGGATCTAACATAAAGAAAAGTAGGCCAGCAATATAGAATATGGAAAAGCATAATGAAACAACTTAACCAAGCATTTTCCACAACTAAATGGGGTCGGCAATTACGAAACAGTAAATTAAAAAAAAAATTGTTACCTACTGTAAAACTTGCAACAAAAAATTAGTGGTGCATTTAAATAAGAAAGGCTCAAACTCCAAAGTATTTAAGAGTTAAAGGGAATAGAAACTTAAATATTATGGTGCATCAACATTTTCTGTCTATTTCTTTCGATTCAATTAATAACCGACAAGAATTTGAAGGAAACAGATACAAATCCTTCAATAGCCATAAACATAACCAGATTTACATGGGTAACAATTGATGGAATGATAAATGTAAGAGAAGGAGAAATAGTACAGCACAAACCTGGGAATTTCTAGCAAGTTCAAGACCAAAATTGAATGATGGGCTCAAAGGACTAGTTGGCCCTAATCCGTAGCCAATTGCACAGCTCCAATTCTTCATGTTGTTAAAGCTTGCTCCATCTTTGTTTCCCACTAATTAAAAAAAAAATCATCAAAGAGAGTAGAAACATAGAAATGTTTGGTAATCTTCCAGTGAGTTTCAACACTAACAATGGCATACGTAATTAAATAAAGCAATAATTTACAGCCCAATGGAAGGACCAAAACTAAAATCTTTTGCCAGTTGTCTGTGGAAAGGTAGATTGCATCACTGTGCTCAAACTATTTTACCTAAATACACTTTAAAAAAAAAAGTACTTAGTGTCACAAATGGAAAATATACATGACTTTTCATATTAACTTTTGCATGCTTCACCACAAACATTTTATGCACAGTATCTTTAGTTTTGATACATGTGCTTGTGAATATGCGCATTGATGCACTCAAAACCAACATACTAAATTTCATTACTCCGAACAAGTAGAAATTGAGTTAAAATCATATGGTACTATCAGGATTTGGAGTTCCTTCTCCCTTTGATTTGGAATCCCCACCAAACATTTTTGCTATTTTATAAGAACTGGGAACTTAAAACTACATAAAGAAAATTCAACTAAGGGCTTTTGCAAACGTATTCAAAAATTTTCAGGCTGTCTTAAGAATAATGATTGTTAACAGTTTCAGGCAAAAACAAAGATATGCAAAACCTTCACTTTGAAAGTTAGATAAATGATTCCTTACAATTCCTACATCCTCACAAGGTAACAGAAATATTGTTCAGGAAAGACCAATCACAATTCACAACCACAAAAAATTGCACGCATTAACTGATCGAAAGTGTTCTACAGCTTTCCTTGATAAATAGATTTTTCTTAACCAGATAAAATGCCATACAATAGTAATAACAACAACAACTGTGAAAAGAAGGGTAAACCAAAATAATGTAATAAAAGAATACTCTCAATGCCATCATCCGGAAAGAAATTTCTCAAAAGCAGCATTCCTAGTCTTTTGAGCGTAATAATGTATGAATGTAACTCACACTGCGGCTTGTATTGAACCCCTGCAGTTACCCTTCCCATCCGGCTTACCAACCAAGCACTTCTCGGACATTCATCTCCCACTGCATAAACTGAAGAATCCCCAAGTCATGCAATTAATCATGAAAATGTATTTTAGAATTTGTATATTTAACATTAATTGAATCCAAGAACCAACTTCAGATTGCAGTTTTTGAAAAGGCAAATGAAATCAATGCTTAATTTGTCAATAAAACCTATATATTTAGGAAGGGCAAACCAGAAATAAATTTTTACCTAGATGATACTGAATAACAGTGATAAATGAGCACAAAGCAAGGCGTATGCCCACATTGGAATTCCCCAAACAGCGGGATTCTGGCTCACATGCATAAGTAGACTCATATATATGGTGACAACTCAACTACAGTGATAATATATGTTGCTAAGTTGGTTTAATTTGTATTCTTTAAAAAATGGGTTCAAAGAGGACTTCCATATTTGTGCTGGAATAAGGATTTACCTGAGCTTCATTCATTGTGTCTGGTCTTTCTCTAGTGTTGTTTCGGTCACTTCAAGTTGGTTTGCTTCAAGAATGGGCTTCATAAGGGGTATGGGTCCAGTATCCCAAGCGAGAGTAGTTACTTTTTCTTTCTTTTTTATATAGGTAGACCCGAAGGAGAGTTTAACTCATGACCTCTTTGAGGTGTTGGTCCTTACCAACTGAGCTACACCTTGGTGTTCAGAGAAAAGGAGTGCAACACAAGGACTTCCCAGGAGGTCACCCATCCTAGTATTATTCTCGCCCAAACACGCTTAACTACGTAGTTCTGATGAGATCCGGTGCATTAGTGCTGGTTTTTTTTTTAATTCTTTTGCTCCTCTCAAGACTAATTTTTTAGGTTGTTTTCTCAGTCCACCATAGACCCACCTCCCAGCTATTGACTATCATTAAACCTTCTTCTCCCCCTCAATCCAATTGAGACTTCTTACTCTCCCCCAGGGTTTTTTCAGAAAATCTTAAAATGATTCCTTATAAACTACCTTCTTCAAGGTCCTGCCACAATTCAATATTCTTTTTCCTTAAATCCAATACTGTAACCTCAGTTATCCACAATCCACCTCAAGTAGTAGCAATCATAACATAGATATAATCAGGTAGCAGGAGCTGTTGATGTAATATAGACAAATCAACACTGAAGCAATTCTAAATCACTAAATTAATAAGTTGTAACACGAAAGGAAAATGCAGGCCAGATAGAAACAAGTCTTGAATAAATGAAGAAAAAGGAAAAGAAGCAAATCATGCAAATAACCAAATATACTATGACTGAGAGAACCAAGTTATACTGCAGACATGAATTTCTTCTGTCAGCCAGTGCCTCCAAAATTTGGAATTGTTAAGCATTACTCCCACAGAAAATTTTATAAAATGTTAGGGTGTTGATCCCCCTACTCACCTTTCCCTTCCACACCCCTACCCCCCGGCCTTTTCTTTTTCTTCTGGTGATAATCATAAAACTTGCTTCATATGGTACAAGAGTGATTCAAGTAAATAGCAAACAACCTACTTTGATTACCTGAAAGTATTATCTCCTGGACCTTAGGTCGAAATTGAGGAATAACTATTTCACAAGGTTCTCAATAGTATGGTATGTGTATGATAGTCCCAACCAATCCCAAAGAAAATGAGATGTATCACCCTATCAGCCAAAACAGACTATTTAACTCTCAACTGTATTAAACATTTGATAAAAGTTGCCAATCCTTAACGTCACAGGATTATGGAACACACATGACCAATTTTTTAAACCATGCTTTAGAAATTAGAATAGACTGACATAAAAGAAATTTTCTGATAGATACAGATGCCAATGAAGTTAATGCAAATTATGAGAAGACAAAACTCATATAAGTTCAATACCAGTCACATACAAGAGAAGGGGACTATTGTGGCTCCAAAAGATATATTTGCTGAGCCGTATCTCAAGCCCATAACTCCATAATCTTCTGAACATACCCTGCATCAGAACTCCACTCTGATAATAAAATGCTTATACATATACATCTCAACTTTCAGAACCATGACATGGTCTAGTATCACTGTGCCTCATAGATAAAGTACAACATACCTTCTATCTATTAATAATGGAAATATGCCAAATGCACCGAATCCATACTTAGGATAATAAGCACATGACCTCATGCGCAAAATCCTAAGTGAGAAGATTAACAGAAAATGTTAAAAAGAACACCACAAACAGTAGCAGAAAGATTTTAATATTAACATAAAAGAATATGAGATATATCTACTTTATTTTTATTTTATTTTTGGAAAGGTAGACCCAAAGGAGAGTGTGGGTCTGTGTGTGTGTGTGTGTGTGTGTGTGTGTGTGTGTGTGTGTGTGTATATATATATATATATATATAAACTGCTTTCTTACGGTTGGGAAGTTGACGCAAAGAGATCCATGAATGTATGAGGATCATCAGCTTCCCTGTACATAGAAGGAAACAACAGACAACTAGCTGAATAACACCCTTCACTGTAATTAAAATGCAGGATAAAAGCAATGTTGATGCGAAAGAAGTTTTATCCTTACCTTTGCCACCGAAACAAAGCATTTCCAACGATTTTCTCTTCAGTCTTATGATCAAGTGGACCAGAAATCTGAACAGGTTAAGGAGGAAAGATATGCTCCTCGGTCTAAACACTAGGTACAGAAGAATAGTGACTAGTCAGTAAGAAATAACTATAACATTGATGGATACAGTTGCAACCATATCTACATTAGGGTCATCCATTGGCTTTAGCATAATTCTCGTGTTAAAATGCCTTGCTTGTTCAAAGTACTCCTCGAAAAGGCATTTCAATGCAAGCTTTCCAAATAACATGTCGTATGATGATTCCAACATCCTGCATGATTTTACAAATCTTTAAGTCACAATCTACAAAAGTACCTCTATTAAAAGCATTCCCTAGCAATGAAAGGGATACCATTAGAACTTGGCACCATTATAAGGAAGGGAAAATTATGAAAAAAGGATCATGTGTGGATAAATGGACTGGTACTCTGAACCACTAATGACTTTAAAAGCAGTGGGATACATAGTCATCATGGTGTTAGAGCAAAATACAATGGAACTGATAGTTGGGTTCTAGCTTCTTGTAATCTAAAAGGTGAACTTCGGATTATCTGAATTATTAACGACATCAACAATTTACTGTGTCTAATATTTCCACCACACATCACCACCAATAATGAAGTTAATGGATCTTGTCGTTACTGTTCACTAAGTCTAAATTTCAGTCGGTGACCAATCAAAAAGTTGCCAACTATGTGGTATGTATGGACAGGAAAAACAAATAATATGTAAGGGGAATCATAAAGGTTCAAGAAAACCCTGTACAGGCAATCCGGTAACAATGCTGAAAATTGCACTAGTATAGATCCTTTAAAATGCTGTCCAATATTTCCTTTTAGAAAAAAAAAAAATCAGCTACCACCCAAAATAGTTTCGAAACATCACCTACCACCCACAACTTTCAAAAAACATCAGTAACCACCCAAACTTTTACCACCGTTAATCAAATAGATCCACTCCGTTAAACGAATCCCGTTAGTTGCTGATGTCATCTAAAATCGTTTTTAAAATGGACAATAATACCCTTAAGGAAATGTTGAAAGATGGTTTTACCCTCATTCATTTAATTCACCATACACCCCCAATTGCAGTCTGGAATCCAGACTCGAACAGAAGAAAGGAAGAAATCCTCATCCTTTCTTCTCCGACTGTGTTTGCTCACCATCTTCGCCAATGATGACGCAAGCCTTCTTCTTCCTTGGCGACGATGCAACGGTTGTTGTCAAAAGGGTGTCAGAGTAAAGGAAAGCAGAGAGACTGAGATTCAAGAAATGTCAAGAAACTGAAACCCTAAATGAATGTTTCAGAAACGTTCAAGAAACCAAAAGAATCATAGGTTGTGTAAAAGAAATTGTGAGGTGAAATAGCAAAATATCAGTCAATAGACATCTCAAGATCTAAAATCGGAAAAATCGACAAGTTTCAGATCTGGAACCAAACAATGACAGATCTGAAATCAGAAAAAAAAAATTTGAGAGTTCACGAACAAAGAAAATCGGATCTTCATGAACAAAGAACCTTCACAAACAAAGATGATAACCTCTATGAATCTCTCTCATCTGCTGCTCTAGTTCATAATAAGATCTTCTTGAACCCAACAAAAACGGCAGAAAAACTAGAATTTGTAGAAGAACTCGGCAGTACATGATTACAACATACCCTTTTATCAAACGCTTTTATAGATCCCCAGATTGCTGCCTTGGAGAACTCAAAGGAAACAGAGAAAGATGTGCAAGTAAGTCTGAACCCCTTGGAGCACTCAACAGCGATGGATGCAAATAAAGCCCTTTCTCTGCAATCGCTTTTTCTTCTAGTAAAACTGCCGGTGAAGATGGTGAGTCTGCCCTTGGTCAACCCACATTGCAAACAACCCACATTGCAAACTATGTAGTTGAATGGTTGATTGAGCTGAGAAAATTAAACTGAAGTTGGAATCCAACGTTTCTGTAGGATTTAAGAACCTCGTCTCGTTTGTCTTCTACCTTCCTCTTACCTCTTGTCAGCTCAAGTTCTCAACCCATTTACTTAAATTCATTTCCCTTGATGAAACTGTCAAGACTAGTTCTCGTGACGTTTCTATTGGTAATTTTTTGTCCTTCTCCAAAGTGATCTCTTCCGATTTGTTATGACATCTCTATCGACATCTTGCTGTCAGTCTCTTTTTGGTATGAGATTTCTACTAGTGATCTAATCTCAGTTTCTTTGTTAAATCAGTTCCTATGGTGGCTATTCCCTGCAAGTTTAATTGATTCCTATGGCGATTACCTGCAAATTCGTGGCCAATTAATTTCTTTGGTGATTCCTTGCGAGTTTAATCATTCTTATGTTTCTACTTGATTCTGATGAGATAATGATCTCAACCGTAAGTTCGGCCGTTTTAATCGGCATCACTTCGAAGTTCACGATGTGATTCAAGTGGTAGAGACGATGGTTTTTTGGGCGATTCAGAGTTGCAGAGGTGGTTCGAAGAGGAGAAGAGTTCTTCGCCATGGAGAAGAGTCAAACCCTAAGGATTGGTCTACTTATAAAATGAAAATGAGAAGCATTATATTAGTAATTTTACTAGCTTTTAAAAATTTTCAATTAAAAACAAGAAGGGTAAAAATGTCTAATGCTGATTTCCATCTCCTCCGTCATTACTTGGGTGTAGTTGATGATTTCTGAAAGGTGTGGGTGGTAAGTGATGTTTCGAAACTATTTTGGGTGGTAGCTCACTTTTTTTCTTTTCTTCCTTTTATTCTTTTTTGTGAAGGTTAAATAATTAGACTAGTCCAGTAACAGAAACTATAACGTTAAAGAACATGAATGATTGATTCAAAACCCCAGAGAAGATGAAGAAGTATTACAACTTAAAAAAAAAAAAAAAAATAGTCTACAGGAGAACAATTTCGATCTGTCCAGAAGTGTATGACAATTACATACATTGTATTCAATGAACAGTTTCAGGCACATTAATATCTCTGTGCTAATCCATTGTAGCATTATGAATCAGTGCAGTCTAAAGAAACAATAAAGTTCGAAATTAGACAGTACTATCAGGTATGATCTAAATAAACATAAATACATATCGAATATTCATCGTAATTGATTGCAATCGAGTAATAGTCATTTTCGTTGCTATAAAGTTCTGTGATGCACACCTGGAACGTGCAGCCAAAGGAGGGAAATCAAATAGAGGCGGAACCAAAACCATAGGCGGTGGTGGTTCTTCCTTGCCTAGAAAACTTCCCAGATAATTCCCCATCTCTCTCTTTCTCTCTCAATCCGTCTCGCTCTGTAACTTGTCCCAGAATTCGATTCTCTCCAAAGCAAAGAGAGAAGGAGATGATAGTAAGTTGATGGAGAAGATTACAAGAACCAAATGTTTTTCGCCGTTTCCCCGCGTTTCTCTCTTCCGCTCGACGACACGTTCTTCTACGTTTCCTGAGAGGGTGCTTTTTTTTTTTTTTTTTTTTGAGGGCGTTTAAATATTTTAATGACACGTCGGATTAAACTATTTACCATTCTACCGTAAACATATCTTCAAAAATTTAAAATTTAATGAAGTTTATTTATGAGCATACTAACGTATTGATATGGGCATCAAGTGAAGCTACTAGATTACGGCTTGAGTCTCTCCAACAATAGAAGAGAATCCGAACCCGTTCTGAAAAATCCACTCATATCATCCAATTTTTCCAAGGCATAATTTTTTTCGACTCGAATTGACACTGTTTCCTAAGCCCACCAATGGGGTTCAAGTTCAACCATAAAGTTGTTCTTAGTTGTTTCATACTAAGAAAGGTCAAATGAGTTGACTAATCAGTGACGCAAGTAAGTTCACCTGACGCGCATACTAATTTATTGATATGGGCATCGATTGAAGCTGCTAGATTACGGTTGGACTCCCTCCAATAACAGGAGAAGATCTGAATCCGTTTTGAAAAAAATCTTCTCACATCATTCAATTCCTTTAGCCATGATGTCTTTTCGACTCGATCAAACTGGCATAGTTTTCGGGGCCCACCAATGAGGTTCAACCAGAAAATTGATCTTGGTTGTTTCATTCTGAGAAAATGTCAATAATGAGTTAGCTAATCTGTGAAGCAAGTTTACTGCATTTTCTCATTATATTTTAATATCCTGGTTCTTTATAATTGAACTGATTTACATGGAAGGATTCAATGATGTAATCTTCAATAAAGTATCTCACAGTCTGACCTCCTAAAAATCATTTATTGGAGATCTAGATAATGTCCAAATCTCCATGGAATAAGCTTAAAAACCATCTTTTTGACATTTTTCAAATCAAACCAAGGTATTCAACTCAACTGAACTTTCCCCAACTAAATGGGTTCAGCCTCAAACCAAGGCAAAAGGAGAAAAAGAGCAGAAGACTAGGTGGGACAGCCTGAGAGAATGCTTTAGCCATCCCTCTCCTGTTACTGAAAGGAGAGGACAGGACTGGACTGGACTGGACTGAGAACCCTCCTGAGTCTTGCTAGGAATTTATTTAAAAATAATGAATTACAACAGTTTAGACATAGAGGGTCATCTTCAGACTTATTGAGGAGAGAGATGAAGAAAGAATTTGGATTTGATGCATCTGATTTCTGATTCTTGAGGATATATCACCATCTACAAAAACAACTAAAATTGTTCAGTGATGAACAATGCCACTGCAACTTTGATCGACTTTATCAACCATTCATAAAGTTAGAAATTGAAATAGAAACTACAAGAATGGATCGAAGTGCATTATATGAATTACATTTGAAGATCCGGCCGGCATCACTGCATATTACCTACGTATCCAAGTTTGTTGGTGTACACTGTATTTCTTACCAAGAAGACTCCACAAAAGCACCTATCAAAAAGCACTACTCTTGAGGAATCTTCCTGGTGAAAATATATTGTACTCAAACAGTGTTAGGATAGTGAACACAAAACAAGAAGATTTATGTAGTTCAACACTCCATCGTGGGATGTTTACGTTCACACCAGAAAAAGAGAGATTTCTTTATTCCCAAGAAAAATCTACAGATCTCCACTAGACAGAGAGTCTTCTTTGTCAGCCTTGCCTAAGTTTTCCCACAGAGACAATATAAAGGCAAACTTAGAAACCCTAATTCTAACACAATTATCGATTTATCCTCCTACATGTAGTAGATCCAAACCCTAATGCAAGTACAATCCTAGTAACCCTGTAAACCTCATAGAATACAAGACACCAAACATAATAAACAGAACTCCCCATGATTGGATCTCAAATATATAGAGAGAGAGAGAGAGAGAGAGAGAGAGAGAGAGAGAGAGAGAAAGAATGACTGATCTGTGATTCTGATCATGGTGTGTATTAATTTCTTGAAATTAAAAACTGATGAAGAAGGTAGGTACGTACAGAGCCGAATTCAAGATGTATTATTAAAGATGATTTATTTGTTGGTAATCAGTTACCAATTCAAGATATCACCCGGAGAAGATTCTGGATACCTGATATTTTTTGGAATGTGTTCTTTTGCTCATTTTGCATTTTGAAATTAG
Organism: Protea cynaroides; assembly: GCA_028583415.1. Classification (NCBI taxonomy): domain Eukaryota; kingdom Viridiplantae; phylum Streptophyta; class Magnoliopsida; order Proteales; family Proteaceae; genus Protea; species Protea cynaroides. Next base: position 52,207,487 of record CM053268.1, read on the forward strand.
AATGGAAATGCCTAATATTTTAGGTCATTCTCATTCAATGATAGGAAATACATTTTTTATTTTAAGAATGTATTTTTAAGAATGCATTCCAATAAAAATGGTATGGCCCACCCAAATTTGGCTCATTCCTTTATATAGAAATCATCTTTTGTCGTCGAGTATTGACAGCCATGATCGCATGGCTAGCCTTCATCTGCCACTCATACTGACACCTAGGTATGCACGTTAGGTGAATGTCAACCGTACGATCACGAAGGGTGATCGGAGATGATTTGGGTTCCATTAATACCCAAACATGGGCACCCATAGGATTTATACCCTTTTGTTTAAGAAATGAGGTATATGTAGTCAGAGACCCGTGTCCAACTATCTAAACAAAACAAATGACTAAAATTTTACGTGTCAGAGACCTGTGTCCAACTATCATATACCTGATGTTGTTTGGTATTTCAGTTAGATTCCATCTGTTTTGACTTAAAATTTTACGTGTAATTATAGAATTTTATAAATAAAATTTACATCAAAACAGAACAAATGACTAAATCAGAATAGATATAGATACTGGCTGATTCTGACTGATACTAAAAAGGTATGCCACATCCGCATAATAGCCAATACCTAACCAATTCTAGTTGATACTAGTACCTGATTCCCAATATCGATATCCATTCCGATGCTATGAACTAAAATCATAGTTATTATCCATGTACAATAGTAATGTGACATTTGCGAGAGTCAATGGACAAATCTGAGTTATCTATTTTTTTTTTTTATGATTTATCTAATTTAAACCGTTTATTCTTATATTTAAAATTGGAGGACGCATAGTAACATCTAGAGTATTGATACATATACATATATAGATATACAAAAGATGTATACCAATACAAGGAAACCTATTTCCTTGAATTAAACTTTAAAATTTGACGCACAGCAAACCTAAATCATGTTTTCTCTATCAACCTGTTAAAATGGACATATTATCTGCAATCTGCATGGCATGTACTAAATCACATTTACTTTATCCCACAGTTAAAATGGACATTATCTGTGTATATGACTAAGAATAAATGTCTTGTAATACTTGAAAAATCAAGAGCAATGATGGTAAAGTGGGGAGATTCTCCAAGCAGCTACAGTGCTATGCCCTAACACTTTTTTTTTTTTTTTCTTTCTTAGAGGAGAGAACATTCTCCAGACAGTTGATTCATTTCTTAGTAATTCAGTTACAAATTCAAGATATCACCTAGAGAAAATCCCAAGAATAATCTCAAGACTGGGTTTAATTAGACCAGACCAAAAGTCAACTCCCGATGGTTCAGCACTGGTTCAGTTTGGTCATATTAATGTCCACCCCATACCCTTGAGAGTGGTCTATGGGTGCAAGACCCATCTCTAGAGTTTAGGACCTACATCTCATGACGGCTCCAAAAGATATAAGGTGAGGTGATTATTAAGTGGGGAAAGGATCCCGATTCCTTGTCTTGAATATATGTAAAAATCGAAAGTGCTCACCCTCCCCTTCATCGGTGAGCACAAGAAACCCCGTAGTTCAAAGAACCCTTGCCCAAAAAATATATATATACATGGAGATATTTTTGCAATGTGCATGAATATTTTAGTCAATAGACTCAATACAAGGATTACATAAGGATCTTCCTTTTTTTTTATTTTTTGTGCTGGACCTTTCTGTAAATATCTATAACAATCACTTTGAGACTTTGACAGTAACTTCAGAGGACAGCAAGAAAGCAACTTCCTAACACCCTGAATGTACCATGAAAATTGAAAACCTGTAAAGAACTGTCTATTCTTCCAAAAAAAAAAGATATAAACGCAGCCAGCCGGACAGCCTTCTTTCTCCTTATACTGAATTATTTAATTAAGGCAGACAGACTGGAGGAAGTAAGGTACCTTTGCTTTTTGAGTAATATTTTTTGGAAATATGGAAAGGGAATGAAAGAGATAGCTACTGAGAGTATAATTTTACCTAGACTAAACATGGCCCACCAAATTCCATTATAACCAACAACACCTATAAGATAGAGCTTCCATTGAAGCAATGAATTGAGTTGGTCCAGAGTCACTTCCATTAGTTTGATCCATTCCAAAGCTAAATAGCAAATGGCATTGGGTTCCATCAGCTTCTATGATTATTGAAAAAGAAACATCAAACCACTGAATTATATCCAAATGATTTTGGATTCCTCTACCCAAGAGTATCCAAATATTTATTTAGATAGATTCAATGAACATAGAAATCCTGTTAATTCTTATCAATTCATATGGGTATTGTCAACCTTACCTCGGTGGTGCCCACAAATATTCAAGTATTAAGCATTTCTTGATTCACTAAAAAAATTTGCATGTTCCATTATAAAATAGAACTACTCTCTGAATCAGATGTTTTGAACATGGACTCTGTTTTTCAAGGAAATGAAATATTTATCAAATAGCACAACTTGACTCTTAACAGAAACAGTGTGTGATGCTTCAATCACCTTGTAATATATTAATAAGAAGTTCACTATACAATGAGAAAGGGGATTTCATCTATTCCTTTAATCAATTGAATACAAATGACAATGTGACAAAGGAATTCTCTCAGTTCCTTAAAACAATTGAATAAACATACACCCATCTCTAAAGAATAGTATAATTAGGAATATGATCAGAAGCCCCTCTTCTCTATTATTCCATTTAACCTCCCCAACAGGAATCTATCAACAAACTCATCACCTAACCTTTTTTTAAAATATTCTATTTTTACATACAAGCTTGCATACATCATCAGCATAATCATACCGTCATCTCATCTTTGTTTATAGAATGAGAATTGGTTTCGAGGAGGATTTCTAGTGATCTGTTTTTTCTACTCCGGACCCTGCCTGCTTCTTTTAATAACTCAGCCAGCCTTCTCTTCTCATCATCTACATCAGGATTTGCTGTCCCAAGCTTCTCCTCCCTCATCCCAACAACATATTCCAGAATCTCAATTGCATCATCCAACCTGCAAAAAGTAAGAGAACAATACATAAAACAAATTATACAAATCTAGTTATAGATTGACAACACAAATGTGTTGTTCAAAATTGAAATCTGCATTCTGAGCAGAGATTTCAAGTTTGAATTTCACTCTCTTTTTCTCACAAATTGCTACATCTAGCACGAATTGTTTTGTGACTTGGGTTATTCTAGTTGTATTTAGCACAACAGTAGGAGAGAACTGCTGTGCACTTGCCTAGAGAAGTATTTTCTTAAACGACTTGGCATATACCACAAAGAACACAAAGGAAATGACAGGAGCTCAGAAAAAGAACTACATATGAAAAGGCAAAGAAAGTCCATGTAGCATGAAGTAGAAGTGATTCTCATACAGTTGGGAAATGGGAGGGAAAATGCTTTTCATGCTTTTAGGGCAAAAGAATATAAGAAAGGACCACCAAACAAATGGGTGCATACCTGCCCATCGCATCATAAGTGCCCGCAAGGTTGCTATAAACTCCTAGTGTATCAGGGTGATATTGTCCACATTCTTGTTCCAAAATACTCCTTGCTTCTTCAAACAGATCTGCAGCCTCATTTATTGCATAACGCTGCACACATGCCAGTCCCATTTGGTTGAGGGCAATCCCAAAGAAAGCGGATTTCTTCTCTCCACTTGCCCTGAGCTTTGTAACTGCATCCATGAGAGAGGTGTAAGACTCAGAGTAATTCCCCAACATATAGTACAGGACACCCATCTGGGCCTCAATTCCAGCAATTGTGCTTTGCTGACCGGGGGCATCAGCATACATTTTTAAAGCCTTCTGAAGCAACTTGAGTGCTTGCTCAGGCTCATTCAAAGACTCATAGATGGCGGAAACATCAGTAAGACCACTGGCAATCTCCTCTAAAGCAATTCCTGGAATGGGTTTTCCATAAATCCGTAGGGCATTTTCACAGTAAGACTTTGATTCTCTTACTTTCCCTATCTTGTTGTACAAATCAGCCAGTCGGACAAAAACCAAAGCCACAGATGGATGATTCTCTCCTTTGGTAGACTTGAACATCGTGAGTGCTTTCTGATAAGCAAAAATAGCCTCATCATACCGAGCCAAAGACAAGTAGGTATCTCCAATGCTGCAGTCAACAGAAGCCACTTCTGCTTCTTGACCATTTGCCACCATGGCCATGCTAGCTAAAACAAGATGCTCAAGGGCTGCTTCATGGTCTCCCTTTGCTTCACAGATAAGACCCATGAGCCTCCTATCTGCGGCCTCTTCAAGAGAAGCAAGGTGACCATTCTCTTTGTGGATGTCAAGAGCCATCTGACACAGCTTCTCGGCCTCATCAAATTGTAGTGCTTTAATATGTGCTTCAGCCAGATACCAACAAGTCTCACCAACCCTTGGATCCACTTCACCAAGGACTTGCTTCTGTATCTCCAAACCTGTTTTGTAGCACATTATGGAATTCTCAAGCTGGCCTACCATTGCATATGTATCACCCAATTGCATTTGCCCCGCAAATTTAGCAAGGGCATGATCGTGGCCTTCCTCCATGACTGGAATCTCAATTGAGCGCTCAAGAACAGGAATTGCTTGGTCATATTGGCCCAAGCTGCAGTGTATTGCTGCTATAACATGCAAGCTCATAACCAAGTCTAAATTAGGTTTACCATTCGCACATTTCTCAAAAGATTTTACTGCTCGAAGAGCAAAGTCAAGAGCTTTGTGGGGATTATCACTGGAAGAGATCAAATCCCTTGCCTGTTTAAGAAGAAAAGGCCCAAGTTCTAGGTTTTCTGAGCCTGCTTCAGATGTATCCTCAGCTCCCTTCTGTAATTTTGACCCTCCTAAAGTAGAGTTGCTCTGTTTCTTTGATGAAAGGACTCCACCATTTGATTTTGGTGAGGTCTTATCACCACGTTTGTCAATAGGAGGCCGGTCATTTGATTTTTTGCTCTTAGGACTCGATTTATTCAGTGCCCCAGATTCCATTTTCATTTTAGAAGGTTTCTTTGATTTTACTGAAGAAGCAGACTTAGGACTGGCGGACTGGATACTATGTATCTTGTCGGAATTTTTTTCCATAGAACCATTTACCTTTTTAGAAACTGAATCACTTACAGCGTCCTCTGATTTCTTTTCATCCTGCATTATCTCCACCTCCCTAATCTCTCCCCCAACAAGATGATGCAACTCTGAGTCAATCCTTGATTCATCACCATCAGATCCATAGCTAAGCCTTGATGGTGATTGATTGGAGCTCTGCATTTCGTAGACATTCTCATACAACTGCTCGATAGAGGTGTCAACAGCACTGTGCAAATGGAAATCAAGAGCCTCACTACGCGGACTTCCCGGACTCAAGGGACTCCTCGGAGACCCATGAGGGGCCAACTTCTCCTTCAAAGGTGACGAGTTGCCATTCAATTCAGCCACCACCCCCTCACCATTGAAGCCAGACATCTTAACCTTTCTTACAGATCAATGGATACTCTCATATAAAGTAAATAAGCTGCAAAATAATTCCAATGTGCAAAAGCAATAAAGCACAAATTCAATCACTCCATTAATGAATCATATTACCCAATAAATGGGAAAATTATGACAACAGTTTCAGATAATGCATAAACACAATTATCAGAACTTATACTGGGAAAGAAGTCGATCCGTAAACACATGATGGCGCAAAATTTACATTATTCCACCTTTACTCTATAGCAAAACTTAAACCCAAGTCTGAAAAGGAGAGACAAGTTTGAGTTCCACAAAATTCGATGGCTTCACCGATGAATATCGATAATTTAGTAACAAATTCAACGCCATATCCAAATGCTAGTACCGAAAATACAAATTTCAGCAAATTTCATAAACGACTCAAGATTTTAGGACAAAAGAGAGCATAAAGACTCAAAAAACAAGGGAAATAAAAGGTTAACAATCTCTGCAACTGAAATAAAAGAAAACCCAGAACCCAAAAAAATGATAAGAGAAGGAAATACCAGACACCCAGAAAAGTAAAGGAAAATAAGAAAAATGAGTGAGTAGTACCTTAACAATCTGCCATGATGAAAGAGAATAAAAGATTTCTGTGTTCTCCAGTCTTTATGTAAAAGAGGAACAGAAAAACTGAAATCTAACCCTCCTGCTTATATAGAAATTGGAGAAGAGGGTTGGAATAAAAACCAGAAATCGAATAATATCAGGAAATAAGGATTTATTCTTCTTCTTTATCGATATCATTACGGTGGCTTAAAGTCCAAATAGTTTAATAATATTGGGAGAGAGAGAAAGTGAGTGTGTTGTGTTGCAGAGGTGGAATGTCGAAGCAAACAGAACTGTAGACGGCGACTTCTCCCCCACCCCCAGCAACTGCCGATCTGTTTTATGATGTTTTTGTATGCGATGAACTTGCCACGTGGCAAAAAAATCATACTCTTTTACAAAAAGACCGATACACCCCTGACCCACCACCCCTAAACTGATTTTCTCAACGTTAGCGGGTTCTCTTTAACTCTCGCTGCCACATGGCAATTATCTATTTTAATGTTGTTGTTGCTGTCCATGTCATCATATGAATTTGCCACGTGCAATAAATATCAGACCATGCTGGAAAGCATTTTTGCATTTCTTTATGTCACCGAATTTATGTAATAATCATGTGGAAATGGGACAAAAAAATTAGCTATATTTAGGGGATTTGCTAATTCCTGAGAGGACATATTAGGAATTAAAGTCAAAGAAGCAGTTGAAATTTGGTACAGTAATTATTATGGTGGGGTTGCTTTTTTTTATTTTGGGAGTGACTGGTATCCAATGACATTTTACTCTCTAAAAGATTTTTGTCTGGTTGTAACTGATGGACTTTGTCACCCTTTTTTTAACCGTCGGATCTTAAAAATCATTTTTCAAAAAATCAAAACTACCCTTTTTAACTGCATTTTTTCATTGGTGGTTTAAGAACCGTACATGGGAATGTGATATTTTACACTCCAATTTCGAAACAGGGTAAGTTTGGGGGGAAAAAAAAAATCAGAACCAAAAGTCTCCAGCTCAACCCGATAAATAAATGGTGAGGAGAGGAAGGATGTCGGTTATCGAAATATCATGTTCGATTAGGGCATCAAAGTTGGGCTCAAACCGATTGATTGGACGGAGCAGTATCGATTTAGTCTGATATCAAATCGGATCGAAATGTTATTGGTCATGTTTCGGGTTTCGATATGGTATATTCTATAGGTCCCGGTCTGGGTAAATCCGATAAGATTTCAAAAAATTAGACCAATAAACCCAAACACAATAATGGTTCTGACCAGACCGATTTATACTGAATATTAAAACCTAGTTTCACAGTTTCAATCTTAAAGGGTTTCGTCCAGGCTTTCAATTAGATCCAAACCAAACCAAACCAATAAAAAATCAAAACCGGACCAACCCAGTTGTTACCATTTACACTGTATCCCATCCAACCCAAACTCTTATAGAACATGTTTTGAACTGACTCTATAAAACCCGACACCGACTTGATTCAGACCAAGTAAAGTCGCCACATGGCAAAAACGGTTACTTTTTTTATCGTATGGGTCATTTTTTTGAACAACAGAAAACATTTTTTTATTATGAATCTCCAAGTAGAAATTGAATGGGCAATCTTTTATATCCTACACAAAATGTCTGGTACCTAGAAAAGCAAAGGTAGGCAACATGTCCTACATTGATGGATAGAGTTGATCAACAAAATTCCCTTTCATTTAGACAATTAAAATCAATTGCAACAGCTTCCAACATGTAATTATACCTTATAATTATTTAAAACCTCTAATCCAACCCTCTCTTCCTTATTTAAGAAAACTTTGGACATCTTTATGCACAACAATTGTCTTGAGACCATGAATCAGAATTGACAATGATCTGAATTTGGCATGTTTTTCTCTCCAAGTTAGGTCTTAAGGCTGTGTTTGGGATGCAAGAAATACATAAAAAAGAAAAAAATTATAATAATATCGAATTTATATTTCTCTTTCAATTCTTTTTTTTCTTTTTTTTTAATTATAATTTTTCTTTCCTTTCTTTCCTTCAAAACATAACCTAAGTTAAAAAGCTGAATTGGGGTTAACCTGTCAATTTCCTTACTTTTCTGTTTCTATTAGAATATTGAGTGGTGATTGCATATTATGGGTCCATTAATAAAAAAATAAAAATAAAACAGTGGAAAGTTTTATGTAAGGTGATGATGACAAAAGTTTCATTTTTAGAATAAAAAAATTGTGTTTTTTCTCTTTAATTTCCCTTGCAATCTAACGAACCTGATTGATCATATCATGATCATATAATTCCATTGTCCACTAAAATGCTGCCATCACTCTCCCATTTTTTATTTTAATTTTAATTGAATACAGAAGGAAGCAGTAGTCACTCTCATAGCATCATGTGGACCCCAGTGTGCTTCAACCACCCAATCATCAAATGCATCTTCATCCTCATCACACATCCCAGATATTACATATATCTTGTGTTAGATATACATTATTTTCATGCCAGGTTTTGGCCTCCCCTATCCACTGACCAAGCGTTTTTTAACTTCTAACAATTCTCCAAACCCAGCCCACAACCAGCTAATGGAATTTGGTACAGATGCAGAGGACCATACGAACCATTTTGTGCTTCCTCACATGCGAGATTTCATTACACACCGACAGTGGTCCCTTGCTCATAAAAATTTATTTCCTTTTTTGAAAAGAAATTTGAGTATAATTTTCACTTTCCAACATTTGACTCCAATGCGACCATTGGAATCTATGGATGGAAACAATCAAAATATAATAAAATAAATAAATTTTTTCCCCTTTTGGTTCTGCTGAGATGTCATATTTTGTTGTAACCTTAATTTTATTGGACTAAAGTACTCCTTTTCCTGCACCACCAGTGCAGATAAAGGCAATGGTAAAATTGAAATGTGATTTAATGTGGCAAAATTTGAGGGCATTAGCATAATTTTTCAGGCAAAACTAGTGACAAATGACAAAATGGGAATGTGGTTTGGCAAGCATTAGCATAATTGAATGTGTAAGAGTCCTCAGTCCTCTTCAGTGAGAGAAAACAGAGAGGAAATGAGGTGATGTTTTGTGTGGGACCTCTTTCTCTCTCTCTCTCTCTCTCTCTCTCTCTCTCTCACACACACACACACACACACATTGGACTTCTCCAGTCATTGGATAGGAGCCATGCTCATTTGAGAAGAACATGGGCATGATGCTCTGTAGTTTCTAGCTGTGAGATTGGAACTCAGCTCATACAAACACGGCAATACCACTTGTCAGTCAACAAAAAAGGTCCTCCAAGTGCATATATCCTGCCAAGGAAAAGGTCTATAGTTTCTGCCTGTGTTCTTATCAAATCATGTGTCAAACCCAAATCTGGGTTTATCCATGTCAAGATTTAGATAAAAATCTTTTGAGTTCTTGACAGCTGTGGGAATTGAACCCATGCCCTTTCGGATAGTCCAACAACGGCACTTCATGAAAACACTGGTCTAGCCTATTTGCAACAATCAAGGTATCAGACACATCAAGGTTATGTAAGAAATACCAGGTTAACCATCATAGAGATGACAATGGAACTAAATAAGAAAGGAAAAATTTTAGGCCATGTAAAATATTCTTCAACAGCCTAAGCAGTTTAATAACGAAGTACAGAAAGCAATGTAAATGTGGAGATGCATTGACAATGAAAGGAACACTTGTGTTCTAAATGATAAGCACCACCAAAAAAAACTAAGAAAACACACATTGCATAATTAATTCCACATAAGAAGTGTTAGGCCTTCAAAGAAGTGGACTTACGGACAGTGATACACTTTGGGATGCATCGGAGAAATGAATGATTTTCACGTGGTTCGTAGGATAAGAAAAACTTTGGATTCTGTCCAAGGGATTCCGCGTAAATCTCAAGAATTGAAACAATCTCAGCAAAGTGAGGACGTTTATCCGGATTACTTGCCCAACATCGACTTATGAGATGGCTGAATGCCACAGGGCATGTGGAGGGCAATGAAGGCCTTGCATTCTGCATCAACCAAAACCAAATTAGGACATAAAAAAATTTACAAATTTTGCACATTGTGAACCATGAACTCAGAGATGGGAGAGATATGTTTATAAACTCTCACATGTCAATTAAGTATCATACAATGTAGACATCAAACGAATTATGCAGTGTGCCTTGACAGGAAACCAGCAAAATTGCTTTGTTTCCTTCCACCTCCATCTATATTAAAAACGGGCTAACGCGCCCATGCAACCAAGCAACGGCTAGCTGACCGTAGACCCCCACCGTCGCGTTAACATCAGACGCACTTGCCTCCATATGAATATTTTAGAACTTCCAGGGTCTTGCTCCATTGATTTGCTTTTGCCATTTCTTTTTGTTATCTATACATATTGAAATTGGTGGAATAGGATACGCACCAGGACACCTTGAGATCAAAATAAAAAGCACCACCATAGTTGATAATGTGTTTAAACTCTGATAACAAATGCATTAACATGATTGCCGAGCCATGTTAGCTCTGAAGCAGATGGTGATCTAGAAGTACATTTTGACATTCAAGAAAACATCAAATTAGAGAATTTCCTGCATGGAAATATATGGTTTCTTTACCATCTGAGGTGATTACTGAGTCACGTTCATAATAACATCTAATGCTTCATTGTAGAGTGCCATAAGAGTAAAAGGTTAGACTGATACATTCATTTGACAATACATGGACTCAGGATAAGGATTTATGAGAAGAAATACTTATCCACTTTATAGTTAGATTTTGACATTTTCTATGTTGTTTGGATATAGACGGTAGTCTCTTCAAAACCCCACCCCTTATTTGATTAAGAGTTTCCAGTCTTGGCGATAAAAGATTTTCATGAAGGAGGGAAAAAAAAAAAGGGACAAATCAGAGGCAAGGAAATCATTCCCCATGACTACACCAGTCAACTTCGTAGTCCACTTTTACACAGAAGTAGTTTAACTTACTTTTTAGTTTATAAATCGAGTGTCACTATTCCATATGAGTAGAATCTTCTTTCTATTATCTTTGCTGCCTATAAAATAATTCAACATAGATTACAGAGAAGAAAGAAAAGACATTGACCAAACTTCAGATACTTTTTCCATGCTTGGACTAAAGAGAAAGAGAAAGAAAAAGAAAGGGCATAACCTTGTTCTTGCATGCACACATTACCCCCTTCCCCAAAGAATTGGGTACTGGTAAATGTTAACCAGGCTGCCAAAATGTCTTCCAATCTATTTTCCCAAGGGTAATTCAACTAGTGAGAAATCATTTTCTCCAGAAAGTTAAGCTTGTCCACAATCTAAATGGGAGAGAAGTCAACTTTTTTTTTTTTTTTTTTTTTTTTTGGGGGGAGGGTGGAATCAGACCTTTTAAAAGTCAAATCTCTGTTTCATAGTTGACTTTTGTTTTTTATGGGTGGCTATCTATACTGGGATTCTACAGATTTTTAACAAAAAAGATTGTTTTGTTGTTAAGAAGGCCTTAAACATTTAGGATAAAAATGATGGAGAAACAACCCAAGCTGTGTAGCTGTTTTAGCCTCTGAACAAATAGAAATTAAATCCCAGTATATTCAGCAAAGATAGGTACAAGAATGGGAAAATTAATTCAGGAGCAACACCGCTCAGGTGTGCAGAAATTGCCATTGTAATACACCTGCATGTAACAGTTCTTATTTAGCACTAATGACAGGTGGCAGGTTGCCACTGTAATGCACCTGTGCATGTAACAGTTCTTATTTAGAACTAACAAGGACATGGTCGATGCTCAAAGATTTGAGGTGAGTATACCTTTCGGGAGACTGCAAAAGCAGCCTGCTCTGGTGTCATGCCCTCAAAAGGTGTCAAAGCTGTTAGAAGCTCCCAAAGGACTATGCCAAAACTGTATACATCAACTTTCCTCGTGTGATGTTTTTCCTTTATCATTTCTGGTGCCATCCAGCGGTATGTACCTATGAGCCCCTTTCCACTGTGACACTGAGATTCCAAGCATGAGATCCCAAAATCAGCAACCTTCACAGACATATCTTCCCCGAGGAGTAGATTTTCTGATTTGAGGTCTCTATGAAGAATCCCCTGAGAATGAAGATAATGCATCCCACGTGCAATATCAAGAGCCAATTTCAAAACCAGGTCAAGTGGAATGGAATTTGGCTCCTGCTGATGAAGGTATTTTCTAAGCGAGCCCCCTCCTAAGTACTCAGTGATAATACAGAACACAGGAGGTTTCTTACATGCTGCAATAAACTGTATGAAGAAGAATAAGAACAATTTTTTTAGGTAGATAGAATCATAGAATAACTCAGAGTCCAATAAAAATTAAATAAAAAAATCATAGAATAAGTACAATTTAGTCACCAAAACATAAAAAAGCATGCAGATGGAGTAACAATAAGTTGTTAAACTAAATGCTTATAAGAATATTTTAGTGCATTCAGGAAAATTTGCATTTGCATGCATTTTACAAGAAAAAAAATGGGGCCTAAGTGAAAACATTAGCCGAAACAAATAAACATGGTGGAATAAGATCAGACCTTTGAGATTTAGTGAATTACTCTAAGACCAAAATGTCTCTTGCAATAAAAATACACTGAAAAATGTAGAAAAAATTAAGTGCATTTCATCAAGCTTGCAAACCATGACATTTGAGCTCCTTCCAATTATCAAATATAATGTACATTGTGCAAAAAATGCAGAAAGATGATGAAGAAAAACCGTATCAGAATATTTTTACACATGAAGTGGAAACAATGGTTCACAAGATGGTAAAAGCTTGGGATGCCAGCATGAAGACACGGTTCAAGTTTGTGGGTTGCCACTTGTAGCAAATACGTTTATTAGTACCAATCCCTATATAATGATTATTTTAAAGAAGATGGAACACCCAAATTTGTAGTTATTTGTCTTTGCATAGTGAAAGGGGGAAAACATCTCTTGAAATCTTACATCCAAGAATCTTGACAAAAATTAGGAATTGAACAAAGAGAGATCTCTACATTGTATGATCAGGTTTGACCCAGAAAATTTTACATCATTTAGGGACACTAATTGGCATTAGTGAAGCTCAAAATGCCTCTTAATCAAAAGTAGAAAGAGAAGAAGAGCATTGTGTATTGCAGTCAGGCGATATTACAAGAAAATGAGAATGTCTAAATATCCAGTTATCTGTAACTGGAGAATTTCAAAATAAAAAGGCTAGAAATATTTACCCAAAAAAAAAAAAGGCTAGAAATCAAACAAACTACCAGGTACTGCAAAGGGAAAATCAGGGCATCTTTCTGGAGTTTTTAGGAACATAATAGTCATATCATTCTGCTAAATTGCAAATACCCATTGAAGCTCTCAATCAAAAAACTCTTCCAAGCGAAGAGAGTCTCAAAAAGAGAGAGAAGCTTTTCATGTGAAGCGGCATTCCAGCAGATAGGTTATAGAGTGATAAATGAACATTCATAGGTTCAACAGGATTAAAGTAATCAGGAAGCCTAAAAGACGCATAGTATTGGGTACAGGTAATTCACCCCAAAAAAAAAAAAAAATATTATGTACAGGTAGAGAAGATCAGAATCTTCTGATACTACACTATAATGAAGGGAAAGGACCCAAGAAATACGTAGTGATGTGTTCAGTTAAAGAAAAAGAGTCCACATAATTTAAGTGTGGGAATGAGACAGCATTCTTCGTCCTACGATGCAGGGGAGGAGATCCAAGGACATACATAGCGTAGTCTAAAGTGTGAGCCTGTGAGACGAAGGAACAGAGCTTACAGTAATGATATTAGGGTGCCGGAGACGCAGGAGTAACGTAATCTCTGAAGTAAACTGCTTCTCTAACAGCACAGCCAACTTCTCATCTTCCTCAGTATGGCTTATGAGCTTGATAGCCACGTCTCTCTGCCTGTATATCCCGCGATAGATACGACTGTGGCGCCCTGATGCAAATTTACGCCCGATGAACAGCTGAGACAAATCGACACTCCACTCTTCTTCGCCCTCTCCTTTTATCTCTGCACCAGAGGAGATCAAGTACTTGGACCAGGAAACAGCTCTTTTATATTCTCCAAACGAAAGCCTCCTTTTGGATCTACCATAGTATGATTTTTGAATGAACCACTGAAAACTCTTCATCGATCCGATCCGCTACTTCCCAAAACCATCAAAATCTTAAAAGAGCTAAACAGAGCATCTCAGAGAATTTCAATCTTAGTTCAATGACTCAAATGCTGTACAGGATTACAGAGAGGAAGTCGAAAAGTGACAACTACATCTCGCCTATTATCGAGCAACTCCTCGAATGCAACGTCGACCAAGTACTAAAAAACAAAATCAATAAAGAATCTCGTTATCTAACCACCAAACAAAAGATAGTTTTGTTTTTCTTCCGAAACCCAAACCTATATGAGGTACGTCATCATTCTAGCAGAGGGAAAAAAAAAGTTCTCAGAAATACATCTCCATTCCCCTGTAGCTAGAGAAGAAAAGAGAAAACTCCTCTACAAATGCTGGGAAGCTCACGTCATGATAACTCGGTTTCTGAGAAACTTTCACAAAAAGTTGATAATTTTGTCTTTAGGGCTGCAGAGGGAGGAGGAAGAGAAGGAGAGCTAGAGGAGGGAGAGAGAGAGACAGAGAGAAGGCCGAGTCAGTTCGGTTGTTGTTGGGCACTGTGTCTGTGTGTAACCATTTTTTCATTTGTGGGAGCTGCGGTTCCTCTCAACCCCCCCCCGGGGTTATGGATCCACTTCCCGGAAAGACCCTTCTCAGCACTCAAAATTTCGGCAATGCCACTACATCTTTTGTACCCCCTGCCTTCGGGTCAGTTGGATCATGCTCACACCAGAGAGAGAGAGAGAGAGAGAGAGATCCAATGGAGGGGTTGGATGGTTGGTGATGATCTTTTTTTTATTCTTTCCCCATAATTATAATAGGTTTCCTCTCTTGACCCTCGGATAGTGATTGAGTGCCCCATGATCTAGTTCTATCATTTAGTTGTGTTCGAGAGGCTCATGATGAAAGAAAAAGATTATCAATATTGGTAAGATGATGAAAAAGATCGTTTCTTGATGTCCAGTCCTTCCAGCCACTGGATCATGTGGTTTCTTTTCAACGACAAGAGATGATCCAAAACCTGTAAGACTAGGATTCCACCAATGAAAAAGGCACAATGGTTCACAAATGGGAGTCAAATTATCCCTTGTTGTTAGAGAGACTCCAGTTGTTTCTGCCATTGGAGGGATTCTAATCATGATCCAACAGTTAAAGTTCACCTAGTGTACGTGTGTACAGAATGAATTCCAATCATTAGATCCATTATGAAAAAAACCTAAAAAATGGGGTAAGAGGGAGGGGTGGTTGCATGCCTCCGCCGTTAGCAGAAAATAGTAAATGTGAGCTGTGAGGAGGGGTCGTTTCGTCAAAGAGTGAGAAAAATAACGGCAGAGGGTGGTAGTTAATGGCGGGAAGCAGTTGGGTAGTTATGGGGAGCATGAGGGGCAGTTTAGGAAGTTGAGGTCTCAGGGGATGATGATTGCAGGGGGGGGGAGGTGGGACCCAGGGGAGTAAGAGTAACATGAGCTATCCGTGGAAGTGTCGGGACGGCCGTATGGTCCTTTCCGTATACGGTCCCTTACCAATTATTATATTTCCGAAAGCTGCTTTTTCAGGAATCTTTGATATTTTATATTCAGAAATACCTGCAAATCCAAGGTTGCATTGTTATTTGTGTGTGTATGTAGACCCTGGTTAGAGACTACTGTTTTAAAAATTAGATTAACCTTTTTTTAATCTCTAAAGACCTCCACAAGATCTCTCTTAAAACTACTTTTAAGAATTTATATTGTATTTTTCTATTAAATATTTTATAATTATGATCAAATATTTAAATTTATGAAAATTGATTTGCCATTTATTATCATGGTCACTAATTTGTGGGAAGATGCTCGACTTTTAGTTTTTCGAAAAATATTCAATTTTTATTAGATGGGTTTCATGGATTATAATTTTGAGGATTGATAATTTCTGACGTCAAGTTTCATTTAAATTAAAATTGACGAAACGACAAAAGAAAGCTTTGAAAAAATTACGAAGATACCAACAAAATATGGACACACTGCATGAACTTGGATAACAATTAATTGAATTTGAGTTTGAAACTTAACACATGATCATTATTATCACGTCACTCTTTCTAGAATACTTTTTTGTGATGCTTTCAGAATCACAAAAAAAAATAATAATAATAAATAAATAAAAATCTAGCCATTTGTTTTTTTTAGCCTTTTTTTAATTTGAATCATCTATTTTTTGGAGAGTGCATGCTAAGAGGAAGAGAGTCATTTAATTGAATTAAATATTGAAATTTGACATGTGATTAATTTAAATCATGTTCTCTTTAACAAATGGTCAGAATAAATACATTATTTGCTATCTACCCATGCAATAGAATATATAATTTATGATATTTAGAAAAAAAAATAACAAACCCTTTTAATAGTAATAATTTACCATTTTTTATTTAATTTCTAAAAAAACCCTCATTAATTATTTCTGTTTATGTTTCTCTTCCATGGTTATCTTATTTCTATTCCTTCTTAATGCAATCAATTTTCTTCTTTTAATTACTCAATCTCCAATTTTATTTTTTCTAAGAAAATATCTAAGTATTTTATCCATTAGAAATACTTGAGAATAGCTCAATATACAAGTGGGCCACAGAGGTCTTCTGGAAGAGAGGGAACTGGTTAGAAAATGTTTGTCATTTACCATAAATCTGACTGTACTAGAACATGGCTGCTGATGTGGCAAGCTACGCCATCTTCTCATCCTTATCTGATTAATTAAGAAAGATCTGAATTGAACTTTAACTAGTGCTTTGTATAGTGCTTAGACTTCTAATTAATCCCATTAACAAATGGCACCATCAATGATTAACAACCAAAAATGCCAAAACAAAAAAAGATTTGCATTTGAATTTCAAGTACAATAATTTTACCCAAAAAAAAAAAAAAAAAAAAAAACTTGTAGAACAATAGCGAAAGAGAACACAATACAACAATGTTATGTGATTCATCCGCATGATGTGTTTGGACTATGTCTACACTAGAGCGAGATCAGTCTTCGATTCCATTATTTTAATGAAGATCTTATAACGTTCGAGATTACACCTCCTACGTAAAGGGAAACCCTAGACCTGAAAATACAAGATTTCCCCTCAGTAAAATTGCCTCAGAAACAATGACAAAGTGAATAGTACTTCTTGACTTAAAATAATATCAAGCTTCACACATAACAATCTCCATGGCAAAACCCTTGGGTTAGTTTTGATACCATTGTCATTAGTTAGTTCCATACCTAAAAAGACTAGTCAGATTGGATGAAGGCATTGATGATCAAACCAGGATCCTCCATAGTGATTGTCGTTTAGCAATGATCAGATCCTCACTACTCATATTGCATAGGAACACGTACCGATGCACTATGAGTGATCAAGACCATCACTACCAAGCGACAGTCACTACAAAGGAATTTTCTCCCTTGTTATCCAATGCATTTAAAATTAGAAATAGCATTTTCTTAACAACAAAAATTATGAATAGTAAAAAGAAACGAATTTTATTTTGTGAGTAATTCATTTGAATTTTGTAAGACTTACCACGATTGTATTAGATCTTATTGCCAATTCTACAAGAGTTTGGATCTTCTCATGTCGCTGGAGTCACTCAGCACGCATATTAATACATTCATATGTGTGTCAGGTGAACTCCAGTTATTGGATGTTGTTGGATCATGGCTGGAGAAATTGGACAACGGAAGAGGATATTTTTCCATTCTACAAAGGGTTTTGGGTTTTTCTGTTCTACAAAGGGTTTTTGGTTTTTATAGATACAAATCCAAATCAGCCCAAACTTCAAATACTAGAAATAGCTTCAGCCCAGGCCCTATACTCCACAAATCTAAAGCTCCATTCTAGGTTGGAATGGCCCAAAAGCCCATTAGGCCTGGCCAAACTATTGACATTTACAACAGAATACTTTTCTAGAATTCCTTAAATAAATGCTAACCCCATTGAATCGGATCCACATCCTCTCCCGCTTGAGTTTGGGTGGGAGATTTGGCAGTCTGGATGGATGGCCGCCACCTAGCTCTCGGGTGGATTCGAGCCCTCCATCCGAGCTGAAACCCCTATCGACTCAGCTTGTCTGCTCGGGTGTTGGCTCAGATGGAGGGTTCGGATCCACCCGAAAGCATGTGGTGACCATCCATTCGGACCGCCAAATCTCCCGTCCAAACTCAGGCGAGAGACGATTTCTATACCATTGAATGTGTGGTGTCACAATCTAATTATATGTCACATAATTATTATTATTTTTAGTTTTTTGGTCTCCCTCCCAAAGTGTAAACCGATCGAACATGATCCGAATGTGACAACATTTAGTATTTGCATCCATTTACGTTAAGGAATATCCAAATTTGATTCGAATATCCATCAGAAATCTAAATCGCCTTTCAAATTCAAATCCAATTGATTTATGGGATATATTTTTAAAGCTTTATTACTTGATTAGCTTCACAAACACCAAATTTGAGTCAGCTTCTTGGAAAATTGGATCTTCAACTTTCAACCAATATAAGACATGCATTGGTCGAAAAGTTGTCCATGCATTGATCCTGTCCGGTCCGGCCTATATTTCTCCCTCTTGGAATCAGACCTTCGGATCGAATCAGCCGATTTGGGCACAGACCCGATATACCTTAACCAATACAAATATCAGTCAATCCAACTGTTCTAATACGGAATTACTAAATCCATGATCATGTGTCTGAGGGTCTACTTGTTCACAAAATTTGAACCCACATCCCAATTTAGCAAGCCTCAAAGCCAGTATTTTGAGCTGACCAGATGAACCTGTCTACATATAGTTTGATTGCAGATAGGACCATAATGAACATAGAACGTTCTAATCCCATAAGAGAAAGGCAAACATGATCGTATTCAAATCCTCTCCTGCGGTCTTATCGCCTGCCAAGGGCTGGTTTTCAGTCGGCTCACCCCCCAATGTATTGGCAGACGGTCAGACTGAACCCAAGTCCTTGGATCGGCGACAGAAACCTTCTGCTGCAGGAGACGATTTGGATCCAACAGAACCTTGGAATATTGGGTGCAGAAATGCTTTATGCTCCCTCCATAATGGTGGACCTATGTGAAAAGGCAATGAAGTAATTGGACAAAAGTGATTTTATTGAAAAGAAGAAAAAAAACAAGAGGAATAATGGATTTCGATCCATGCATGGGTTGTCAGAAATATCTCAAAAAGAATCTTGCTTTTGACCAATATGAAGATGAAACTCTAATTTCTAACTTTGGCTTTTCATGAATGATTTTAGGTAGATATGAAACAAGAACATGGGAGGTAGATTATTTTTTTCATTCATGTGGTCTGGGTTTGCCTTAGCACCTTCCAATCATCTCTTCCTTTTGAGATTTGATCTGTCTGCTTCTTCTTCATCGGCACTCTGCAACACACAGACACTGATGTGCATGAGATTTCTGCATGGATTAAGGAAAACCCGGCCATTAAGTTATGCCTCATGCATATATTCTCGTGTGTGTTTGAATGGTCCCATCTAGATTGGATCGGATCGCATCTTTTAATACCATAAGGCCGGTGTTCAATGATTGGATCCTCTCCCTGGCCCCCCAACTTTAGAGAGAGATGGGAGTTTGATTGATGATGATGGAAGATAGGTGACAGTCAAGTTGATCAATACATGAAAGATTGTAGTTTGACATTTTTTGTAAAGCCTTATGTTTGGAGAAGGAGACGGATCAGGAGAAAGGTGATGGGGTCACATTCCCTTGTTTTCTTTCCTTCTTTATTACTTCATCAGATAAGTTAGAGAAGGTCCTCCGTGGGAAAATTAGCATCTTCCAAAGTTCTAAGTTCCAATTAAAAGCAATCTTGTTCCCTTTCTTTTTCATTCTTCAAGTCAAAAGATCTCTCAATCTCATCTCTTTTTCTTTGTTTCTATCTTCTAAGCTAGATTCGAACAACTTAATTAGTATGAGATAAATTAAAGAACTTGGAGCAGTTCTTGAGCATACATGAACAAATGAACTAAGAAACAATATGGCATTAGTGGTGTTAGCGTTAGCGATGTGGGATCCACTCTAGATTTGATATTTAGCAGTTTCTTCTATGACCCTCGGAGCCGGATCGCAAAAACAAAAGCCGAAACTGTTGATCGACTACCCAAAACCAAGAGAACGGAGAGAAGGTTTAGTTTCCCATTGGAACTGAAACCGATACTTGTCTCAAAAATCTCTGCCATTATTAGCCTTAACGAACAATTGGATCTTCTTCGGGTGGAAGGAAGCCGGAGGTAGGGATGGTTTGGAGGAATTCTTGGGACAGATGGAACCGGCCCTATTCCCTTCGTCACTCCCGGAACACTAATTATATCGTCTCCTATGTCCAGTAACTAATGCTCAGCCGAGTTCTAATTGATAATGGGGCTGTGGTGAACATCTTGCCCACCAGGATGCTGGCCAAGCTTCGAAGGACAGAAGGAGACTTGCTTCCGGCTCATCCTTTGCTTGGTTAGTAAGAAGCGCTAACGCGCTTTTTCTTTGCGGGGCGTTCCTGCGCCCAAC
This sequence comes from Protea cynaroides, assembly GCA_028583415.1. NCBI lineage: Eukaryota > Viridiplantae > Streptophyta > Magnoliopsida > Proteales > Proteaceae > Protea > Protea cynaroides. The sequence goes on from CM053268.1 coordinate 52,228,186, forward strand.
CTAGGTTAGGCGCTTTCTAGCTGCTCCGTTTGCATCGTTTGCAGGTTTGAAAATGGCAACCGCCCTATAGAGTTTTGGTTTTCTACGCTGCTATTTTAGGATGTTTTTTATTTGATGTAAGTAGTGGATTTGTTTCCACCGTAGTTGTTTATTTGTTTTCTTATTAGTTAGAGTTTATTAATTTCCTGAAGTGTCTAGATTTTCTTTCCTAATTAGTTTATGATTGTAATTAAGAAAGTTTCATAAACTATTGTTTCTCCTCTTTTATTATAAATAAAGGAACCATGAGGAGAACACATTGATTCTCTCTCTTTCTTCTCCAATCTCCATTCTCTGCATCTTCCCTCTCTATCTTTTCTATTTTGTTACAAGTGGCATGGGATGAGAGAATGATATCTCCTTTTTATCTTTCTTTCTATCTATATACCCCATGATGAAGACCCATGAATTGCATGATCTCATTCTCACCACATAAATTCTACCACAAATCAGGTGACAGGATCCCCAGAATATGTACCAACTGAAAAAAGTTAATTAAACAAGCAGAGCAGTCTTCCTTCATGGCCAGGAATCGAATGGGTTCAGTCTCATGTTAATTAGTTAGTAAGTGAATGCTAAGCTTATGACCCTGGGTAGGTTTTTTTTTATCCTTGAGCTCGAGCTTTTGGATTGGAGACTATCATCTTCTTACTGCAACTATCTAATAGTGGGTATAAGAAAAGCCGGAGAGAGAAACCGAAAGATTGCAGATGGCCATGAATGTTCAATAATTTGATATTGGCTTTGTTGGTTTTGTAACAATCAGACATTATCATCGGGGTTGTATGTCGTTAGATCTTACATCTTAGTCCCCTTAAATATCAAAACTACCCCTATTGGCAGGATGACGAGATAATGTCACCACGTTACAACCGGACGTATCCTTTGATATTAAGCGAATTACATGCAGAAGGCTCCAAACATCCATAAGCCTAATGCCCTTTTCAGAGAATCATTTCATACCTTCAAGTTGAACAATTTCTCTTCATCCCACGTATATAAATACCTTCAAACCTCGACCCTCATGCTCAAGATACTCCTCTCTTATTCCTTGTCTATCTTTTACATTTTTAAGGATAGTTGTTCATCATGGATGGCAGATTTGAGTCCTCAGAGACCCTAAGGTATACACATGATCACACCATCTCCCCCCCTCTTCTCTCTCTCTCTCTCCCTCTCTCTCTCTCTCTCTCTCTCTTTGATAATTGAGTTTGTGATAATGTTGAAATAATATTGATCTGTGGGGCTTCAAAGAACCCATAACATGGTTTGAATTGCTAAAGCTCAACAATTGAAACATGAGCTTCCAGGCCCTGCATTAGTATGTAATATTTGAAAACAACTAATGACTGTCATCACCAGGAACAAGTGTGCAGCATGCTTTAGGCAATTCAACAGAATGGATCACCTAGTGGAACACATGAGGATCTCCTATCACTCAGTTCATGAGCCCACGTGTGGCATCTGTAGAAAGCATTGCCGATCAATGGAATCACTCAGGGAGCATCTAATAGGTGGGTATCAAACATGGAACTTATACTAGGAACCACCTCCATTAACATACATTTTTTCATTCTCAACCACAAGATGAGCATGCTGCTTTACAGGTCCACTGCCAAAGGTGGAATGTGCAAGTATATTCAGTGTTCAAGGATGCAATCTATGCTTGAACATTTTCGAAAGCCCATATTCTCTTAGGCTTCACCAAGGGGGATGCCAACTTTCGCGTGCAATTCCTGCAGTAAGTTAATCAACAGGACTCCATCTTTGAATTGGATCAAGTAATGGTGTATCAGTAATCTTTGTTAATTTCTTTTGCAGGGATTGATCTCTAGAATGTCTAACTTGGGAATACAGGATGATCCTAATGGAAGAAGCGGTCCACAAGTAGTTGCACTTGCTTGTAAAATGGTCAGTGGTGGTAGTGACGGCTCGTTTGATCTTTGTGCAAGGGTTTGCCTTGTTGATGAAGATGAAAACATCATCTTCCAATCCTATGTCAGGCCCCAGAATCGGGTCACAAACTATCGGTAATGTTTGGGAATTTAGTCCCACACCGACTAAATAAATATATATCAATTGGGTTTCTCGAATCTATACCTAACAGTTTAAGCTTTTGAGTTGGACACTTGAATATACTCAATATATATAAATGAGATTTTAAATTGTTTCTTCACCTCAAAACCCTAGTAATGGAATACAAAAGTGCATTTGTAGATACGAAACAACCGGCATACGACCAGAAAACTTGAGGGATGGAATGCCAATAAAGAAAGTGCAGAGCAAGATTCTAGACTTCTTGTGCAATGGGGAACCACAATGGACAATCCAATCCAGAAGAGGAAGAGCAAAGATTCTTGTAGGACATCGTTTGGATCATGACCTAGAGCGTTTAGGAATGGAGTATCCAGCACATATGATCAGGTATGTCCTTTACAGAAAGCTACTTACATGAGAAGCTCCTGTTAAGAATATATTCCATCTCAATCTGGTGGATCATATGTGGCCCAGGGACACAGCCAAATACCCTCCTTTGTTGAAAACTAGCAAGCTCAGCAATTCACTGAAGTATCTAACACAAGCCTATTGTGGGTATGTAACCTAATCCATAATTTTGCCCAAGAACTTGGATTAGCAAGAGAGTACTGATTATTAAAGCTTTGGTTTTTGTTTTAACAGGTATGACATCCACACAGGGATACAAGACCCATATGAGGATTGTGTAGCCACAATGAGGCTTTACTTGAAAATGAGGAGAGAAGTTCATCCCATGGAGGACTACCCACTCACTACTGATGGACCGAATCGCAACAACTTTGCAGCTTCGAGACAGAATGAACTCGAAAGAATGACACCGGAAGAAATGCTGGAGATCTCAAGGTGTGATTACTATTGCTGGTGCTTAGACTACGGGAGAATGGCAGACCCATGAATTCAACCTGATTCACAGACGGAGACATACTCTTACTTATTATATTTAGCAGTTCCAATGAGTCTGATGCTTGTTATTAAGAACAATAAAAGATAGGTCTAATTAATCCATGTTGATTAAATACTAGGGATTAAAAACTATCTGGTTTGCATAGTTCTATTGTTGCAGTAATGTTCTATGAAGCTTCCCTTACAAGAAGTGTCCTGAACTGGTCAGTGGTTGTTCCTTAATATTCAGTTCCATCCATGAAAGCTGCAACCCAGTACTTATAATTAGAAATCAACAGATGTTAAATCATCAAAATTCAGTTTTAATGATAAAATACAACAACAATAACAACAACAAAATCTTATCCCAACTAAATGGGGTCTACTACATAGATTCTTGTTCTCCAATCAGTTATGTTCGATGTCATACTTGAAACAAGGCCTAAGCTATGGATGTCTTTCTTCACCACCTCCCTTGGGGTCATCTGAGGTCTGCCTTTAGTTCTTTTAAATCCTTCAATCTGAATCAAATCACTCCTCCGTACAGGAGCATCTAACGGCCTATGTAGAACATTAGATTATAAATAAACCAGCCAAGCTATTGGCCAGCCGATAAGCCACCATTGCTCAGCCAAGGGTGGCGAAGGAAAATCTACCGCATCTTCTCCCTCATCTAGCTGTTTGCTCCTCCTGATCACATATGGTAGGGAGCTGCCTTAGAAAAGAAGCCCAAAGAATGCAGTATTATAACACCTTACATGGAGATTTTCTATCAATTTGGCAAACAACATACATGAGGCACTCTTTACTGTGACCAACATATATGAGTGTGAGTACTGCTCCCTACTGAACGATCTGCCATCGCCCACGGTGACCATAGCACCACTCAGAACACCCTCCCTGATTTATTATGATAATGATAATTCTAAGGGCATTTTCTTGCTTATTCTTCATTTATAATATATTTTGTTCCTTTCATCAAATAAACACAAATTTAATTCCTAAACAAAATAAATAAAAAAAAAAACTAAAAAAGAACAACTAAGATAAAAGTACCTAGTATTTCCAATACAAAATTCAAGCACTTCACAGAGAAAACAATCCTCGAGACTCTTGATATTTTAAGTGGCAATAGATTCAGGTAGAAAGGATAATATGGTTACACTGCTGAATATGGATTCATTTTCTCATGGGATTGGATGTACAACCACTTTTCCGGTAGCTCTGCCTGTTTCAATATAAGAAAATGCTTCAACAGCCTGGGAGAATGGAAATGGCCCCTTGGGATCAACTACTGGCTTCACCTTCCCACTTTCTAGAAATGGGTTTAGCTTCTTCAACACAGATCCATTGGAGGTAACTACAAATCTGAAACCAGGTGGAGTAGCAGCGCCTGTTAGAACCACAACACTCCCTCCTTCTTTCACCACTTTCACTGCTCTATCACATTGCCCTATAAGACAAAAATAATTACACACTTCAATAAGAAAGTAACATGGGGAAAAAAAGGGTTAATTCAGTTTGAAAACTGCAAAGGAAATCTTCAATGCCACATGCACCAATGAATCTTTGCATCTCTTAGTTTTTTCTTTCCTAAAGACAGAATAATTCTGAATTATTTATGCGATTGGATGTGCTTGAATCTTTGGGTCCGTCTGAATATAACAAGGGTTGTTAACATGTGTTGTAACTAATTCCCTTTAATATACATTCATTGGGCCATCATAGAAACCTCAACATACAGGAGGAGCAATATTTGGTATTTCATTTCGGGACTGGCACAAATCTGATGATGAAAAGACGTTTTTACAACAACATGTTGTAACAAGGTCTGTCACAACTAGAAAAACCCTAATTTAACTTTCCCACCTATTGCAATCAACACTGAAAAATGATCATCCATAAACCATTTACCATTCACATTCGAGACTGTTGACACAAATAATCCCATCAATGAAACCAATATTGAAACTTGACGAATGAGGTTGGCATGGGATCTTTTATAAAATGGACCAATGCATGTTTGCTAATCCCTGCCACATGGCATCTTGTGAATTTTGCAAAGTTTACCAACCTTTGTGTGAACATTAACCATTACAGAGAACTAAAGGCTAGCAATGCTTGTTAGTAACACTTTCTTCTACAAAGCATTAGTGTTGATTGCTCATGAAAAAAAGCAACAAGTTCGAGATCATACCAACTGCATCAAATACCACATCGTATTTCTCTGGTAGGTCTTCAAAGTTCTCCTTGGTGTAGTCAATAACCAAATCAGCACCTAAGCTCTTCAACAGCTCCAGTTTTCCAGTACTAGAAGTAGCTGCAACTTTTGATGCACCAAATACCTCCTTTGCTAGCTGCCTCAAACCACAAAGCAAGGACAAAATGAAATAAGAAACAGGCAATGAGAACTAACCTTTACACAATTAGTTAATTTGCAATTTTGATGCACCGAATACCTGCTGTGCTAGCTGCCTAGAACCAAAGCAAGAGGCAAAATGAATAGGCAATTGGCGATTCAGAACTAGTACACGCTTAATTTCCATTAGGGGGGAAAAGAAGGATTGACCAAGCATGGCAAAAGGTTTACGGAGTGCATCAAAGACGAACAAAATATGACAAAATATGCAAGATATTGCAAAATAAATTGGCTAATTGAGAGCTTATAATTGTTGCAGCATGCACAGTTGGGCACCTTTACACCATTACATTTGGGTTCACCATCCCCATAGGCAAACTATAATGAAACCCTTCCAAGTAAATACAAGGCAGTAGGGTTCATTTGGATGTCCGAGTTTGACAATGAAAATTCAGAGCAAATTTCAAAGCAAGAAGCAGGCGATGAAGACTATTATGAGCTCAATTCTACGATTTTCACATAAAACAAACAAACATATTGGCAAAACTTTTTCCAGACTGCCCTTCTGTGAGAGGTTTTCTAAGTGGATCACATATTTATGCCACATGGAGGGGTAAAGTGGCAATTTCGACAGTTGGATATTTAGAAAATGGTCTGGATTAGCCATGTGTCAAATTTTAGACGGAAATTCAATCAAATACCAACCCCCCTTATACGTCCATGCATTATATATGTTAGCCATCCATCTTTTGCTGTGCACCATTTTCTTAGTTCTTAATTTTTCAATACTTAACTATGCCACTTGGCCAACCCTGATTCGGATAAAACTTGATCCATGGGCAGGATACCTTGAGGTCCACCAGTCCACAAAATTACAGCCCCTTCAAACCTGCCACGTGGCAGAACCAAAACCTTCCTTGAGAACCCTCTATGGACCAGCCTGCGTGGTAATACCACTCCCAAATTCATTTAACTAGAAGCAAAGATCTAAGCAATTGATAATGATTGCAGATGATAGAATCAATCAATATACAAAGAACAGCTCTGTTTCTGAATTTGCAAGGCTTAAGCAGAATATGGCAATTTTTTTCCACAATATTCAGAACAAAATTAATATTTATATGCCAAAGAAAGAATTAAGTGCCTCCTGCAGCATAAGATGATTGTCTTTGTTAAATGAAACTAACATATGAAATGGAAATTGAAACAGAAGAAATATATACCTGAATCACCAAGCTTCCAACTCCACCTGCACCACCCAATACAAGAATAGATTTACCAGCAGAAAATCCAGATCTTTCCAGACCCTCATGAGCAGTTTCAATGGCAAGTGGAAGGCCAGCAACCTGAACAAAATCCAGCATCTTAGGTTTTGGAGCCACCAGTTTTTCCTCAACAGCAGTGTATTCTGCAAACGAGCCAAACTGCTTAGGGTTTTCCAGAGCCTTCTCATTGATGTTCCCATAAACTTCATCCCCTTCTTTTAGGCTCTTCACTTGGCTACCCACCTTTACCACCACTCCAGCAACATCATAGCCTGGAACAGTCTACACTAAAACCCCCCATTCAGGAAAAAAAAAAATTCAAATTTGCAATCCAACAAATTAAAGTTGAGGATACAGTATCAAGTGCCAAACTTTCAATATGCAAAGCAAAGACAATAGAATACGAACAAGAAAGGAAACATTTACAATGCAGTATTCCCTCCTCACAATGAGACTAAGATTGAACAAATTGTTTACAAAATCGGCACCAAAATTCCAGCATTTTTGGGCAAGCTTTCTTTCCACTCATAACAATTTGAAGAAACCCGTTTAGAGCTCGAATAAACAGTTTTGGCACTTCTCAAAGACCTAATTAATACAGATTCTTAAACACGAAAATAAAAAATAAGAACCCAAATCAGGTAATCACACAACCAATGTTCACTACAGCAACTAAGAAACGAAGTGAAGAGGCATAGAAAATCAAGAGGGATAAATGACAACTGACAACAGGAAGGACTTACAGGCAGAGGAGAGTCAGTAGCCTTGAACTTTCCCTGTCTCCTCTTGGCATCAACAGGGTTAAGCGCTGCAGCTACAACCTTAAGCAGAACCTGGTCCTCCTTCACATCAGGCACCAAAACTTTGGAATCGAATTTGAGAACGTCGACGCCCCCGTACTCTCCATAGATCCAAGCCTTCATTTCAGATGGTATGGGAGAAGTTGCAGATGTCTCAACGGAAGCAGGAGCAGCTTGGGAATTAGCAGAAACTTTGAGTCTAAGAGGAGGGAGAGAAGAAGGAGAAGCACTAATCCTTGGGCTGATACAGTCTACGAAATTGGAGGAGAAAGAGAAAACTGATCTGAGAGCAGAGTGTGGTGGCAGTGTTATCGTCGGCTTGGCTTTGGAGAAGGGGAGACTGTAGCCTGTGGTGCTGAGAAGAGCTTCCATCCTCCAACGGTTTCCCTTCACGGGCTTATCTCATCCTGCATGCTTTACTGCTTTATACAGCTGCAAGAGACGTAGGACAGTTGGCTGCATTTCACGTCAGGTACGCAGGGCGCACCCCCTTCCAATCATTGCCTGCGTATGTTAGTGGACATTGTTACATTTGACCAAATCCCAGTTAGTTAAAATGGTTGGTCTTTAATCCCACATCCATTACATGTAGAGGACAATAAGAGTATCCAATGATGTGTGATCAACTCATTATTCAAAGAAGACACAAGTTAAAATATAGATACAGATAAGGGTATAGTATACGTATTAAATTTATTTTAAATGACAAGGCTATCAGTATAGAGTATTTTACCATATCTTTAATGTCAATATAGCAATACGTGTACTAAACGGTTGCAGTACAACCGTATGGTATCGATTTAAAATGCATTTAACAAACAGAGGTCCGGATTACGGACAGTTACCGCAAACCTGATTTCGCATACTTGGGTAAAAGCCACGGATATGATTTGAGGTTTTGCTAGATAATCATGCATCACGTGTTCTTAATGATCTGAGATCAAGTTAAAATAAAGGAAAAGCATGCACACTTTACAGTTCTAGGTTTTTGTTTGGTATGCATTCTTGGAATATATTTAAGTCAAGAACATATTCTAAGATGATAATAAAATGTGTTTGGTATGTATTCTCGTTCTCGGATCATGAAATGCATTTTTTAATGGAGTCCATTCTGGAATATACTATTCATCCTATTCAGCATTGCATTTGATCCTAGTATGGAAATGTTTTTCCCTTATAACACATTCTCATTTTATATTAGGAAAGCTTTCTTTCTAAGAATGAACTTCTAAAAATGCATTTCAAATGCAACCACGTAGTGTGTGATCGAATCTCAGGTTTTATCATCAATTATTTATAATTTTGAAAGGCAAGGTTTGGTGACTGGGATTCAATTCCATAAGGATTATCCAGTCATTAGTCATTTATTATTTGCTGACGATTGTCTTCTATTTTCTCAAGCCAACCTGGGTCAAGTGGTTGCCTTAAAAGGCTATTTTAGAGACATATTGCAATGCCTCTGGCCAGAGTATTAATTTGAAAAAATGAACTCTTACATTTAACCCAAATACGTGGCTCAATTTTCAAGATGGTTTTTTCGTATTATTAAAATTCCTTATGGTCAAGACCCCTCTAAATATTTGGGTCTTCCCACGAAATTTGGATTATCTAAAAAGAAAGTGTTTGCACTATTCTTGAAAGATCTTTTAATAAGCTCAAAGGATGGAAATCTAATATGCTATCATTTGCAGGAAAAGAAGTGGTGATTAAAGCAGTGGCCCTTCCTACTATTAATTATGCAACTTCACACTTTTTGCTTCCTGCTTCCTTGCATAAGTCCATCCGGCAAACTACTTCTAATTTTTTTATGAAAAAAGGATGGTAATAGAGATGGCATTCCTTATGTTTCTTGGAAGAGGTTAACTAGATCAAAGGAGCAAGGTGGGATGGGCTTTAGAGATCCTAGCCTTCACAATAAAGCTCTTTTAGCAAAATTAGCGTGGAGATTAATTATTGAGCCTTATTGCCTTTGGGCCTGGATGATGAAAGCACTTTTGGAGGCTAAACTTGGTAGCAATCCTTCTTGGGCTTAGAGGAGCATAATGGAAGGGAGATGTGTGGTGGAAAAAGGTCTACTTTTGCATGTTGAGAAAGGTAATCATGCTAAAATTTGGAATGATGTTTGGGTCCCTATTTTACCTAATTTTAGAATTTCTACTCCTAGAGATCCTGAGATTGATAATTTTTAGGTCAGTGATCTTATTGATGCTCATAATAGATTTTGTGGAATAAGGAGTTGTTGAATGCCATTTTTATTCTTACAGAGGTATCTGCTATTTTGGCTATTCAATTGAACATGTTTCCTAAGGAAGGCCATAGTCGATCAAATCTGCATACCATTTATTAAAAAATAAGGAGGAAGAAGAGAATAGTTACCTTCCATCTTCTTTTAGAATTCAAAATGGAAACTCATTGATAAGGAGAGCTGGAAGATGGTTTGGCATGCTAAAACCCTTCCTAAAATCCGTGGCTTCTTGTGGAGGCAATGTGCGCAAGGACTTGCTTCGGGTGAGAATTTACAACTTCATCATATGCCTATTGTCTCTAATTGTCGTTTTTGCAGTTCGGAGAATGAATCCATTAAGCATATTTTATTTCAATGCTCCTTTGCCTGATCGGTTTGGTTTGGGTCTCCCTTATCAATGTTTGCTCCTTCTGATGATAAACTCACTATGAGACAATGGCTACAACAATGGAAGAGGATTATCAAAGATTCTAAGCATTTTGGAAACCAGATGTTTTCCCTTGCATCATTTATTTGTTGGCAGATTTAGAGAGCTAGAAATGATGCTCAGTTGGAAGATTGTTTATGGACTCCTACATAGGTCATATTGCATGCAGTGGAGGCCTATAGAGAATTTGCAAAAGTTAACTTCTCCACCAATATAATTGTGGACAGATCCTCTCTTCTGTCTGTTCTTAATCCTACTGAACCGCTGGATGACACTTATTGTTCAATATTTTTACTGACGCAAGCCTTGTTCTGAGATCTTTGAATGGTGGAATTGGCTTTTGTTTTTTGCAGGATCAAGGAGGCATTTCTAAAGCTATATCTAGCCCATTTTCATTTCAAGAAATCTTGAAGGTGAAGCTCTTGCTGTGAGGATGGTTTTGCTGGAGACGATCTCTTCAAATTGGACCACATTCATGTTAAATCAGATTACAGTCAGTTAATGACGATTTTAAAGTCAAAGGGGATGGATGCCCTATTTCTGTCCTGTCTATTGTGGGTGATATTCTATCACTCTCCTTATCCTTTTCAACTTGTTTGTTTACTTTTGTTCCAATGGCCTATAATGGCATTGCCCATGCCTTTGGTAGGAAGGCCATCACTAAGGCCGGAATGGTAATGTGACCTATTTTCAATTCATGGTTACAGAATTTGTATCATGACATAACCTGGTTGTACTGCTTGATAGTATTCAATAGATATTTCTTTTACCCCAAAAAAAAAAAAAATTCTCATATGTGAGAGCATATTAATAACCATCAAATAAGGCCGTAAGAATCTCAACTATTTGATCCACTACAACCACGATCAACTGCATGTAGATCCTTATCCCTTTAGTTTATTAAGGTTGATTTTGTTATGCATTAAACTTGGAATGCCTTCTTGTTAATATATTCTTATAATGGAGGATGCATTCCTAACATGGAATAGTAATAGATTAAATGGAGAACTATTTCTGCTCCGGACCAAAATGCATAATGGACTAAAAAAACACCCTCTAGACTGAGCCGCAATCGCGAACACATTGCATGATCCAAGAATTCTCAGAAGCGCAAGCGAGTAGAAACATTGTCTCTACAAGGAGGCCGTGGATCTCTCTCTCTCTCTCTCTCTCTAGTAATTGGTCTCCTCGCTCGCCGGAGATAGAATCAATTGAAGAAGTGGAGGGAGAGGAAAGAAGGGAACTGGGTAATTACAGCCAAAGGCAAAACCACTCCACTGCAAATTCAGATTAGAAAATATATTCTTGTAAGACCCAGCATATATGTATATATTTTCAAGCAGCTCTCTTTCTAGGATCAGATACAATTTCTCAATCTGTTATAGATTTTAAGCAATGTATAGAAAATGTTTTCCTTCGATCTCCCAGAATCCAGGGATTGTTTTCCCTTAAATTTAAAGGGCATTCTGGTCAATTCAAGGACTGTGTTCATGTAATCAGTATTGGATTGGCCTATTCATATCGGTTTTGGACCTGATCGATGAAAGGCAACTTCTTTTCCATAAAAAGGATTACGCTATAAAGGCGTTCTCTTGATTAGCCCACCATTTAAATCTAAAATCATGAAGAGTACAGTTAATGGATCCATGGAAAACATGATCACTCAGAATGTTAAGAGGGTAAACCAAAACCATGTAAAATAATATATCAGTCATTCCTTGGAACGAGTAAGAATAGAAGTGTACAACAAACTTGAGGAGCAGCCAAGTATGCCCAATCACACTTCATCACTCACTACAATCGAATACGTTTCTCTCCCTCTCTCTGCCTCCTCTCTCAGAGGAACTGTAGAATTCTGTTGTAGCTTCAGCAATTGTGGCATCTTTATATCAACTTCTCTCACATATAGATTATTAGATCAGCATAGATACAGAACAGATATATACAGATTACAGAAAAGGGAAGAGGGAAGAAGAACAGATGAGAATGACTGATGATAAATACTGTAATGGATCAGGTAAAATTGCGGGTGCAGAGATAGTATCCAGAGATGAGGGAGCTGATGGAAAAGGCTATAAAGGCAAGGAAGGACATTGCAATGGAAGCACTAGCCATCTCTGTGAATGCATCCTTCCCCCAGTTTGATTCCCAGTCATCCACCCTGGTAGCTGCTGATGATGATGCTGATATCAACAGATATGTCAACATCTGCATACTCAAAATTCAACCAAAATTCACTGTTATTCTCACTCTCACACCAATCTCAAAAGCTCAAACTATAAGAACTGAACTCTTATATTCCAACCCAAAAGCTCGAACTATGGTTCACAAAAATGGCCAAGAAGAAGACTTGCCTGATCGAGGGAAAAGTCGAAGTGGACACGGAGGGGATGACGGATGACATGCTTGGCAGTGATGAGATGGAAGGCCATATCATACGCCTGAAATCCCGCGTACACAAAGCCTATGACATTCATTGTTAAACAATACCTGCAAACCTCCCCAGATAAGATACAAGAGTTATACACAGACACGAACACGATCACAAGATGGCTTCAAGTCAATCTCCAAATCTTAATTGATTAGATATTTTAAAAGTTTAACCCAATCAATTGTTCATTAACTATACGAATCTACTCCAAATGAACAAACCCAGAAACAGAGATCAGACTCCCCAACGAAGCAAGTTCCTCTGCCACAGTAAATCTTCTAAAATTAATCAAAAACCGAAACCCTCAAACACTAGAGATGTTGCTTTCATTGGGTTTCACCATCTCCATACTAATAACAAGAAGTGAACTTCTGGGGTTTACTGAAACTAATCTGAATGTTTCAAATCCAAAATTGGATCTTCTTTTCTGGAAAAGTTGATAAAATGAATTATCACAAACAAAAGATAATCGATTTAGTAAATAGAACTGCAAAACGAAACGATAAGTGAGAGTAATTTTACTGACTGACCTGTATTCTTTGTATCGGTCGAAGGAATCACCAGCCCAACCCCGGGTCTTATCAGCGCCCATGACGGAGAAGGAAATCAAACAGAGGACGACCTCACATACCCTAATCCCTAAAGCTGCACTCTTCACCAGCGCCTCCGTCCTCGACCTCTTCAGAATCGACGCCACTGCCCGTGATCTCCGCTCCAATACTCCATCTTCTACTACATGCCCAGTCCCAAAACCGTCTCCTCCTCCACCAGCTTCCATTTTGTTCACAACCGCCAATTCTTCCCTCATCGACCTATTCACCACCACAACCGGCTTCACCCCCACGTTCCGCTGCTGCGGCTGCGGTTGCGGTTGCTGCTGCTGCTGTTGAACCTCCGGCGTTGGTGATTCCTTAGGAGATCGTTGGGGAGAAGACCCATGTCCAAGCCCATGACCATAGGAGTATCGATCGAGGGCTACGATCATCTTGGATGGAGGAGGAGGAGGAGACTTCTCCCGTTGATGATTCTCTGCTGGACTCTCAGGAGCAGAACTGTAATTCTCTTCTTCTAGCGTTGAACGAAGAGGCGAATCCATCTTCGTCTCTCTACCTTTCGGATTTGAATTTTGATTTGCAGTCATCTTTCCTTCTTTTAAATTCCTCCCTTGTTTCTCCTCCTGTAAACTCTCTCTCTCTCTCTCTGTCTCTTAAGAATCTTAGCTCTTAAGTGTTTTGAAAAAGCTGAGTTCTTTCTGAAGAAATCTGGGATTGGAATCGGTACTAGAATCGGTTGGGTTGAATCGATCAAAAAACCCTAAAAATACTGTTTTGAATTGGTCAATTCGGCCGATCCGATACTGAGTCAATAACCCTAAAGATTCTGTCATTATTTGTTATGTTTTAAGACTATTTAAGGTAGGTCCTAACACAAAGTACAAAAGTATTTTTGTCATGTTAATGATGCAAAAGGGAAAGCTGGAAAGGAAAAGATGCTAATACTGTATCCATCATACTATCATAGGCAGGTTGATTGGGTGTATCATGTACTTAACCCCAAAAAACAAAAAACAAAAATGGTGTGTATGATGTATGTATGGATGGCTATCTTTTTGTAATGGAGAAGGAATTAGATTATCACTTGTTTTGATTTTATTAATCTTTTTATTACGTACATGGTTCTTCATAAGTATTAAATTCTTTTTTGTTTTTCTTTTTAGGGGTTCTTTTCCTGTGGATTCACTAGTGTGTAAACTTGAAAAAGGCGTCTCAGGGCACAAGACTCCTACTACTGTAGGATCTGGAGAGGAATAGAATGTATGCAGTTTTACCTTCGCAATGCGGAGAAGTTATTTTCGTGTTTCAAACCCATAATCACCAAATTGTAATATGACAATCTTATTGCTCGTTAGTGTGCAAACCTTAGAGGAAAAAAAATTAATTTCTAAAGCAACTTTTGATTTTTCAGACATTGAAAAATCTTTTGAGATAAAGAACCAAGATCAATTTAAGAATAATTTAAAAGAAAAATTATTCAATTTAGAAATCATTCACCCAAGTCCTAAATTCCTAATCAATATGAAAATTTTGTCTTTTTGGATTTTTCTTTTAATGTATGAAAATTTTGAGTCTCTTAATAAAACATTTCCAAAAATACTTCAAGAAATGAATAATTCAACCTGAAGTTTTTGAAATCTTCACAGCTTTAACTCAATAAAAATTTTGTGAAAATGGATTAAGTTTTTTTACCATGTGAGAAAACATTAAACATCATAAAATTCAGGATCCAAGTTTTCACTTTTTCATTTCATTGATAAGTAGTTGTAGCCATTTTGCTCAAAAGAACCCTAATTTTTGTTCAAAACTGAGAATTATATTTTGTCTATTCATTAGCTTTGTGGATGGGAGGGATGAATGCGAATTTGCTATGGAATCTTCACTACCCTAGTCTTATTATCAATTGCACTTTCTTCTTCATACGAACACTTAACAAAGGGGTCTTTCTATATGTCACCGGCCAGTGACATTGATTTTCTTTTACAGGTTGTCATTGAACCATCACGGGAAACTACTATATAAGAGGGATATTTTTAGTATTTGATACCGAAGAGGTTTTGGGTTTTGGAACAAACACTGATGTCCATGTCAAATGCCAATAAGAAAACACTGTTTTAACAAGTGGATTATGAATGGTCAATGAGAAAATAACTAAGTGGTGAGCTCCAACAAATGATAAGCCATTGAAGGAGGGCCAGCTACAAAGAAGAAGTGTGTATGTAAGTGAAGGAGAATTTTTTTTCTTATTGACACCTACTAAGTGTCAATGACCCATTTGTCGGAATCGCACAAAACTTACTAAGTGTCAATGACCCATTTGTCAGAATCACGCAAAACCCTCCTCTATTCACAAAATTCCCATCTAACCCCCCTATTTATGTGTTCAAACGCCCTCAATCCCCACCCCTCAAAAGGAATCGTTATCAAAACTTCTTGACATGGGCCGAATGTTATGAAGCAAGACCCTTTTTCAATATTGAAAAAATTAGGCCCCATTTTTCAAATCTTAATTTGGTGATGATGACCTTAAAAAAATATATATATAAGAACAATTTTTATTTTTATTTTTAAAAACATTGAAAAATAAGAAAATTTTTAGATAGAGAAACATTTTCATGTAGAAAATTTTACAATTGACACGTAAAGGAAAAAGTCCAAAGATAAAAGGCGCTGAGTTACACAAGCACCCAAAATTGTTGCCGGTGACGAAAAGTAGCAGATACCTATATTCATTAACATCCAACCAAAAAGTTCTTCCAGGTTTCTTTTATGAGAGGCTTCCTTCTAAAGGCATGGATTCTTCTTTGTATTTCCCACCCTTTTCTTTTTCTCCGACAAAGAAAAAGAAAGATCGAGACTAAACAATGCGGGAGATCTCTCTCTCTCTCTCTCTAATGGAATTTTAGGTTGAACACTATGTATGACAGAGTGCCCACCACTTGATGGATGACCCTGCCAACCCCATCCATCAATTTTTCACTGCTGGATCAGAGCCGGTAGCATGACTGAGACTTAACTGGTTGAACCATCCCACAGGTTGAAATCACCAGCCATGCCAACCACAATCCAAGGCTTCTTCTGTACATGTTCATGACTTAGGGATGGTATCACTGTCCAATGAAATTAATGGAACAATGGATTATCAGGAATGGGGAAGAAAAGAAACTATCTTGTTTTATATATATATATATATATATAAAACAAGATGGAGAGAGAGAGAGAGAGGAATCCTTCAAAAAGGGCATTCTAGTACTCTATACTTTATACCATCTAATACCAGAGCACCTGCACCTGCACCAGCAGCCAAGCAGACCTATCCAGTTGCTCATCCGTTTGAAAGCGGAAAAAAACACAGAAACAAGTTAATAATGTGAATACAATTTCAAGCATGATTCAAGTAATCGGTATTGGATCGGCCGATCCATCAATTTTGGACTTGGCTGATTCCCATTCCGATTCTGTTTTAATATTATCATATATGGAATCTGCCACATGTCAGCTTCCCATTGGATCCGTACACCGATCCAATCAGTTTTGGACATGGCCAATACATTGTCCAATACCTGGATTTAAAACCTTGATTTCAAGAACCGAGTTCCTATATATGGCACTGTGGCATACTATTATTTCAGCAGCAATATGATACAACTCAGGAAGGGAGGAAAACCTCCAGAAAATAGAACATAAGAAAGACAATTCCGTACAGATAAACTAAGAGCTCACATTTCAACATAAAAGAAGGCTACAGTTGCTCAAAACATGCCAGTGTGTCCAAACCTGCTGCTCTGTATGTAATATGCGCCGTATGTAATATGCCCCCTGTAATGGACCACATGTCTTTTGAACAGGGAGTTCCATAACATGTTAGCAATGTATGATACATGGCCTCACTCCGGTAGCTTCAGGCGGTTGAACAGCACAAGGAAGGTCTGCTCGGAAACAACATAAAGGAACCCAAGGTCTGCACCTCTGACATAAGGTCCCATGGCCTGAAAAATCACAAGATAGATATCATGAGATAAAATGGTATTTCAAATTGCATTTTCCAACCAACCTCGTCACCCACCACTCCAACTTTGCAGTACTCATTCACTAATTCTTAACATCTCTGAAATCACCTTTCTATCCAGAAATTTCAACTTTATGACTAGATAACTATAAAGATAACAATGATGATCCAAAGAAGAAAAATATAGGTAAGCATATGCCAATAATTACTTCAC
This sequence comes from Protea cynaroides, assembly GCA_028583415.1. NCBI lineage: Eukaryota > Viridiplantae > Streptophyta > Magnoliopsida > Proteales > Proteaceae > Protea > Protea cynaroides. The sequence continues at coordinate 52,245,448 of CM053268.1, forward strand.
CATATTAGTCAATGAAACAAACACTTCTGACAGGCAATGCACAGTCACAGAGACTGACATCCTCACAGCCATCAAATCAACAGGCTATGAACAGTCAAACCAATGCTGTTTCAGGATTGGTCGTACCAGGGAAAACCAAAATTATTAAATTATCCAAAGCAACTACATATTTCATGTAATGTATCGGAAAAAAAAAACTACATAATTCATGAAGTTAATGATAACATATTAACGGTTGGTCAACACTGAAGAGGTGAATGGTCTGTGATGTTTGGCAATGGCAATGAAACATGAGGTATCAGTACCAAACGATGCAATTCAACAAGTTGGAAACAGGATGTGAGGCAGTATAGACCTCACCCAATGTGTTAATGGAATACAGATAACTAAATTCCAGTAGATCTCTTTACCTTGTTGCTCAGCTGGAGTAGTTCACCATCAACCCATTGTGGATTTTGGAACCCAAATTCAGCTATTCTTCCTTGACCTTTATAACTAGCAACCTGAATTTAAAGCTTCAAATCAGTTGCCATATTCACAAAGAGGAAAGGTGGGGCATGAGTAGCCTAAGGAAGAGAAAAAAAACAGAAGCAAAGATAACCAATTGTAGTAAACACACACTACAGTGTTTTTTTTTTTTTTTTTTTGATAGGTAGGCCCCAAGAAGAAACTAAAAACTGCTTCATTTCCCTATTTGAAGATAAATTAAAAAACAACTCATCCAATAATGTATACCACTCCTAGTTCATCTGAATACATCCCTGACTTGCGTGTACGACTCCCTTTCCCTATTTTAGCCCGAAATGTAACCTGCCAAAAGAAGGAAATGTTATTCAATAAATAAATATATTTTTATACAACATACACAGAAATTTTCAAAAAAAGTTAAATAGCTAAGAACCTGGCCAGCAGGAACATTTAGATCTCCAGTCAGCTTTACTGCCTCAACATATTCAAAAAACTCAACATCTGAACCCTCATCTGTGTCACCAATCCCATGCCAGTGACCATATTTACGTCTCAGCTGCACGACCTCAGTGCCATATGGGCCAAATGCTCCCACATACAAGCCTGCACTTTAAAAACGATTTCCCACCTCAAATATACTATTATCATTAAATAGGAAACCAAAAAAATAGAGAAGCATGGATATTAAACCTAAGAGGAGCAAATAATAACATAGGAATCAATAAATGCTTTATAAAATTTACCATCAAAGGGATCTAAATCATCTTTGGGAGGCATAATCCGACTAAAAGTAGTATCCCCAGAAAGTGTGTTCCACTTTTGGGCCTGAGTAAGCTTGATAATCTCACGGACATCTCTAGAAACCTAAAATAAGTTAGCAATTGATCAATCCATTCATAACCGGAAAAAAAAAACACTTGGACAACAAGAAGAGAGGGAAGTTGCAGTTTAACCATTATAGGAACCTTAAAATCCTACAGGAACATTCCAATAAAAAAAATTAAAAGATGAGTAAACATAAATGTTACACAAGAGAAGAGTTGATTACTCAGACAAAGCAAGCATATTAAATTAAAATAATTTCCCTGCACATCTGTTGCCATTTCCGGACCACCAAAACCTAAATGTTGGTTACCAAAGGGAAAGAGATGTGATCTTGAAACACATGTTTTTAAATACTAAGCAGATAAAAATATAAAAATTAGATCGTTATAAACACCTAATAGCGCATTGTTCTAAATCAGAATGAGAAGTATTATATATATACTATCTCACCTTTGAAGAAGCTTTATCCACATTCCAAAATGCCTTGGCAACATCCAGAGGCATGAGCTCAGACACGCCCTGAGCTGCAACTGGAGTAGCTTTGACCTCAGGCACTTTACTCTCTTCAACATCAGCAACCTTACCTCTACTTGAAACATGAAGCACAAAGGAGTCTTTTTTCATATCTATTATTTCAGCTGGGTAACGAACATACTCATCCTTAGAAGGGATATCTTCGCTATTATGTAAAATCCCGCCAATAAAAAGCTTCATATTCTTTCCCTCCTCTGTTGTGTCGGAATCTTCTCCAACAGCAATCTCATCAGGCTGGATATCATCCATGTCACCATCTTCATCATCAGAATTCTCAGCAGAACTTGCGGTTTCATTACTTTCCCGCATTAACTGCCCCTGTGTTGTCTCCTCAGGAACTTTAATGTTCATGGCTTTAAGTTTCAATCCTGGAATTTTATCCTTAAGAAAACTCATAACACTTCTTATGCCTTCTTCATTAGCATCCTTAGTATTTATATTCTTCTCTTCATGTCTCTCCACCTTTTCTTCTTCATTCACTGGAATTCCTTCTACATGTGAGCTCTTGATTTCAACAGAAGATAGCTCATCAGTCAGTTTCAATGCTGATGAGGAATTTGTTGAATTTCCTTTGGCCCTCTGCAAGGATACAACCTGTCAAGAGATGCAATGTCAGATGTGATTGGAATAACTGGCAACAGTAAGCACTCTCCACCAGCAAACTCCTGTAGACCCAATATCACAAGATTGACTCCTACCAAAAATCATAGTAATAAATTGCAAGTAACTATGCATCCATAAATTGTTGACTGGATTGTTAAAGAATTCTCTTTCAGCCATTAAAATGTATACAAAGTGAGATGGCTACCATAAAACTACATGATCTTGAAGTAGTAACAGGGGAACCCCACTATGACTCTAGTTGCACAGCATGTACATAAATCATTCGCAGACATTCCTCACTGCCTACTAATTGGGCATATACAGATTTCCTTAACTTGCATAAAGAGCAACTCATGTAAAAATCTTTATAGGCAATACTTCAAGCCAAGTCTTCTCAAAGGCTACCACACATATGACAAGCATTATGAATAAATCACATGATATCAGCCAAGACAAGCAAGATATCTGTGTGTCAGCCCAGTCAATATGAATCTATCAATTCTGTTGGTTCTTCTTGCAATGACTGGGCCTGAAAAAAACGTAGTATAGGCAGATTTCTATCAGAACGACAGCTCATTAATAGGTGCAACCTTCACATTGAGCACTAAAACCTATATTAGATACAACGAATTTTCAATATACTTAGCAAAATCCTTACAGTACCTGCGTTGTGTAAGTCTCATCCGCATTTTTTATGACAAAAAATTCAAACAACGGGGTCCCAGGAGATCCAGTAGCCAACTGTCTGAAACAGACAATAATCAGTAGTGCTTTATGGTAGGCCAGAGACAGGTCTGAAGCAGAAAGATTTCTACCTTGGACTGTAACTCCTTGCCACAAATCTGCCGACACCAGGGGTTATTCGTACCACTCTTCCAAAAGGATCATCAGAATCCTTGGAACAACCAACCCACCAACCTACCTGCAAAAAATAAAGGAGCATAAATGGCCCTCATTAGGAAATCAACAAGTGCAGATTCTATGGCATTCTAAGCATCACAATCAAATGTAGTCCATTAAATTGTTCAGGAAATTCCATTTTATGGCAATGCTGCTACAGATCCAGGTGTGAATGAGTGATGAGCTGTAGTACCTAGACCCTTCATTTTTTTTTTTTTAATGAGTATAGACCATTCATTTTACCAAACTCAACTGCATTAACACACAACAAAAACAACATGGGTGCAAGATTAGGTTTGGCAAATGTTTTGGATCCAATACATCCATACCACCTTTTTAGTCGTGAATTGGGCTGAGACGAGGATGTTTGGCAAAGCAGAAAAGACAAAATAAGAAATGAACAGAATTTCAAAAGGTAAGAAAATATAATAAAATATTCTGCTACAATTGATGACCATATGGGCAGATATACCATACAGATAGTCTCCACCCCAATAGTCTTTATATAATGCAGATCATGCCTGAACAAGAGATATACCAAAAAAATATAAAACATTCAAACACAACCAAGTAGTTTTGGCGTGTCTATCTATTTCCAGTTATATATAATATTCGCTGATTTTTTGGAGCGTAAACTCTGAAATTTTTGGAAATGCACTTCTTGGCATATGTGAAACTTAAATGTTTTTAATTTCTATATTTTCATACTTATTTGGTTTTTCTAACCAAGCTTAACATTTTTTTTACGTATTCCTTTATTTATTAAAGCAACGCATGTTTATCAAACTTACTTCTTCCACTTTGAGACTAATGCACCACCATAAAAGTCATTGAGTTGCCTTCTGTTATGCTTCAGTCTAAAAAAATTTCCAGATCCTTCCTGACTAGCCTAATTGCACTTTACTGAAGAAAGATAAAATTGGAAGTTAAGTTAATATGGAGCATAGTCATAGTACTGATGACTACGAAACTTACTAGCCCGCTTCCACTAAGTCTACACAACTTCGATGCATCATGATAACGCTCTTCATCAATGGCATTCTGCAAATAAATAGAAAGATCAAATTCACATATAAAAAGTCATGCTAGTTCACAAATACAACTTCTGATTTATTCAACAACCAAACCTTCAGTTCAGACAAAATTTCAGCCACAGCATCCTTTGATGTTGCTTCTGCAATAGCATCTTTCAGTTTTGCAGCTTCGTGGAAGTCCTCGTTCTCAATTGCATCTTCTAATTGAAACTACAAAAGAAAACTAGAACTTAGAAGAATTTATAGAAAAAGTCGCATGATATTCTTTGGCATGGTAGATAATATATTCCTTATATATCTTATTAGAATCCAGTCATGAATTTCCATAGGAATCCAGCCTTTTCCAAGGGTACAAACCACAAATATTTGATCGCATACTCTATAATCTAAGAGAGAAATAGATAATTTGCCACATCACTAACAGGTTAGCTTTTGCAGCTGATAAACAGAATCAGGTGGCTCTGGGGTAGAAACCAATGATTGTACAACTAAGAGAGAATTAGTTAATTTGCCACTTTGCTAACAGGTTAACTTTCGCAGCTGATATACAGAATCAGATGGCTTTGGGGAAAACATCAAAAACAATGATTGTGCAATTTAGACTAGGTCCAAACTGCAAAGATAGTTTCATATGCAATAAATTCCTTATCATGAATGCTTCAACGCATAGGCATAGTTCAAGATTTTTGGCGAAATTTTATTTGGTTATGCAACACGACTCAAAAGGTCTACAAAATTTCAACGGAAATTTCGGTCATTTCCCCAAAATGTCGGTTATTTCTACAGATTTTGTACAATATTTCGACTCTGTCGAAATTTCGGTCATTTCTCCCCCTTTGCCCAAGAACTCCAGAAATGCTAGGAAACCTCAATTTTTTTTTGCCAAAATACTTCATACAAAAAGGAATGAAAAAGATCCACCGCGCCTTACTTAAATAGGGGTGAAAGGACTTCTTCACTGGCCGGTTACCAGGAACTGCAAGGTTTCCCAAGAAACGATGTTCCCTTTGTAAAGTAGGCTTTTTGATAACTAATTAGAGTTCACATGAATCAGACCACAAAAGAAGACGGATAACGTAGGAGACATCTCTATTTTTCCTCTGGGGGATCTTTAGAATTATTACTGCTTAGCTTTCAATTCGCCTCTATTTTGCTGCTAAATCAATGTTTAAAGGTCGACTATGGAGCATCCATTTCAACATTTGAGTGTATTTGAAGCATCATTTGGACAAGTTTCCCCAAATTGCAAAATTTTCACCTATAAGGCTGCTGTGATAGGAAGGAGACAGTACACCATGGTGAACCCTAGAATAGGCTATAAGACGGTAGGTATGCATTAGGGTACGGCATACACTGCCAACCTTGGGTCCAAAGCCAAACTACTATTATGTGTGATTTTTCTTTCAATCTAAGGGCTCTCACGTGTTTTTAGAGGCCTAATTAAGGTTTGAATGAAGTTTTGGCCCTAAATATGGTCATTTGACCGCCAAAATGGCCAGTTGAAAATTTTTGCCGGAATATACACTATTTTACCCAATTCGCCGGTATATTTCGGTTTCACTAGCCAGCAAAATGGCTGGCGAAATCAAAATTTAGAACTATGCCGGTAAGCACATAAGATTGTGCAATTAAGACCAAGTCCAAACTGCAAAGATGGTTTCAAATGGGATAGTGTACTTGGGGGCTGTAGTCAAGAATCCGAAGCATATTTAATAACATTGTGGTACATGAAAGTACATCATTCAAAGGGATGCCAGTTCCTCGCCAAATACAAAAAAATAATGGGCCAACTATTAAAAAGAACAACCACAAAGCCAGAAAGGTATTGATGAAAAGCATTCAATCATAAATCCAATAATTACTTGATATTACTCGTATTGGCAATATGGAATTATAGATGGCATTGCTGGCAACATAAAAAAGCAGAGCTCATGAAGGTCATAAGTATCATGATGCACAGAATCACAGTTGGTAAAATCAAGCAGCCTCACCAATACTGACGCACAAAAGGGAAGTCTCCAAAAATGTTCCATCACTTTTCTCCAGGGAAAATTTTCAGGAGCCAAAACTTGCTGGCTTGACAGATCTTGTCGCAGTTTGAAAGCTTATTCAGTTTATCTATCCATTGAGACTCAGCTCTTGTGAATTCAAGCTAATTGGTAAAGTTAGAGCCAACTTATTGATAGGGCTTTGGGCTTTGGGCTTTGATGGGAATTTTTATTGGTTAATTAGAATTTTGAGTTTCTATGTTATTTTTCTGGGGGTATGAAAGCACTCAGAGAAGTTGATAAATTAGAGTAATGAATAAATTTGAAAATGATTCCTTGACAAGAACAGGGGATTATATGATGTAATAAAATAGAAAATAAGAGAAGATGAAAAGAACCGATGTGTATTCCTAACCTCTTAGCAGTCACTATTTAGAAACAAAATAAAGGGGATAAAGTGATAAGTCTAGGACTCCACGAGATAAGGAATCCTAGTTACAAAATAAAAAGGAGTTTTACATGTCAACATGACAAGGACTCTCATGACTCAAAGGATAAAGAAAAACAATTTTATTCTAATAAATAGAACCGGTCTTATTCTAATTAAGGAGAAGACAACTCTACAAGAGAGGGTGGAATTCCAATTATATTAGGAGAGTAAAAGAGGATAAGAGATAGGAAACTAATTCATCACATGTCCAATGAGTCAATATCTACTGGTTTGACTCAAACCAGCAACCACCTATCTTCTGACACATCTAGAATAGGCCTACGAATGGACCCATATTTCTTCTATTTCAAACGTTGGCTAACACCCCCCTCAAGCTGGAACATGCTCTAGCTTGAAATAATAAGAATAAATATGAATCGCAACACCGGTCTTCAAGTAGTAACACCAAGTAGCATAGGTTCTACCCAATTAAAGCAAGTAGTAGTAATAACAGTAGATGTAGCAGTAGCTGTAGCAGTAGCAATAATAGCAGTACTAGCAGTAGCAATAGTGGCAGTAGCAGTATCACAGTATAGGTCACTGCAAACCAAGTAATAGTAATAGTACAATATAGCCGTATAGGTCACTGCAAACCAAGTAGTAATAGCAGCAACACAGTATAAATCACTATAAACCAAGTAGTAATGGAACAACAATAGCAAGAACAGCAATAGTGGTGGCTGCACACCAAATGGAACCAAGTAGTAATAGCAGCAACACAGTATAAATCACTATAAACCAAGTAGTAGTGGAGCAACAATAGCAAGAACAGCAATAGTGGTGGCTGCACACCAAATGGAGAACCTTAAACAACTCAAAACAGAAACCCAGCTGAATGCTCTAATACCATGTAACAAAATAGAAAATAAAATATGGAGAAAATCGATGTGTATTCCTCTCCTCTTAACAGTCACTATTTATAAACAAAATAAAAGGGATAAAGTGATAGGTCTAGGACTCTATAACTCTATAAGATAAGGAGTCCTAGTTACAAAGTAAATAGGAGTTCCACAAGTCAACAAGATAAAGACTCTCATGACTAAAAGGATAAAAAAAAAAAAGCAGTTGTATTCTAATAAAGAGAAGTCGTTCTATTCTAATTAAGAAGAAAAGAACTCCCCAAGAGAGGGTGGAATTCCAATTACATGAGGAGAGTAAAAGAGGATAAGAGATAAGAAACTGATTATCTACTGCCACCAGTCCAATGAGTCAATATATGTTGGTTTAACCAAGTCAAACCAGCAACCACTTATCTTCTGATGCATCTAGAATGGGCCTACGAATGGGCTCATATTCTTCTATTTTTGCCGTTGGTTAACATATGAGAAAGTAGCCTCTTTTTTTTTATAAATTAAGGGTTTCCCTTGCTTCCATCCAGAACCCTTTAGACCCGATGCTAATTGTTGGTTTGATTCATGGTCCTTACTGATGATAAACAAGTCCCCACTACTAGTTTTCTTAATTTTAGAATTGAGCAAGTGTTCTTCCTATTCTACCATAACACTTGAGTTTCTACTTTCTAAATTTCCTCTGGTAGATAACATTTAATATCTTATTTGTGCAAGAAATCTGTTGGAATCATCAACTAATATAGACAGTCCAGCTGTTTTAAAATCTGCAAATCAATGAAACCCAGTGGTTAGTCACAAAGACCAGCGTTTGCACCTATCTCAATCATATCTAGAATGGTGCAAATTTCATGATTCTTAGTTTTGATACTTCTGCACCCACCAAAGATTAAATTTAAAAAAAAAAAAAAAAAAAAAAAAAAAAAAACTACTATGATGTTTCATCTTGATCAATGCTTGTTTGATCGGTTTTTGTTATTTTGGGATTGCTAGAGGATTTAACCTCAACCCATATTAGGTAATAAGTTAGGAGCTTAGAATTCAGGCCTTGAACCACTCTAAATTAAAGTCAGACAGGGACAGATGCCAATACATAAGCTTCAAGAGGGAAGAACAGATGGAGTATTGTGCTTGAACTTCCGGGTTCTCTCTATAATCTCCTAAGTATTCATCCTACACAAAGTTTAAAAGCAATCCCATTCAAACCCAATTGTTCAAGATTAATTGATCACCTAGTCAAGTGAGGCTAAGGTTTCAGAGCATTTCAGACTTCATCTTTTCATTACCATAGGTACAACAGAAACAAACCCCATGGCCACCTTGCATAAAAAGAGGTTCTATCAACCCACCCCTGCCCCCAGAAAACCCCACCCCAAGTTGAGCTCTACAGTAGAAACTCAACATGGGTTCAAAGCAGTCTGATTATTGAAATTAAAGCAGATGATCCAATTAAAAATATTTCTCTTATTAATATAAAAAAATTATTTTGAGGCAGAAATAAATAGTGCAGCATTGATAAAGGAAATTGGATCAAATGTACAGTTTTGGTTAGGTTTAAACAATATGTCTGCTTTTGTCCATATTACAGAAATATTTTTCAGCCAAGGTTGTGCAGTTTGACACAAATGTGGATCCAGGGTCAAGAGTTCACACACCTTCATTTACAGGATATTGACCACTACAAGTTGAAAATTGGTCTTATTTCAACTAATAAGATCATGCTCCTTTCTAAATTCTTTCTCCAACCAAAATATCCATGCCATAGTGGCAGAACAGTCGCATGATACCATGTCAACAATAAATGCGGGTTCCTGGGATACCTTACAGCATGTTGTTGACGAAAACTAGAAACTCAGAAAGCATTAACATAAGGAAGTCATTTTCTGAAAAGTGATAAACTTATCAATATCTTTCCACTCTCAAATCCCACATTATCTTTACTACTTACAGTACATGATAGCAACTAGAAATATTCGCGTCAAGCCTTCAGCTAATCGAAGATTTAACCTGTTAAACGATCACAACTACATATAAAGAATCAAATGAATTCTTCTACTAAAAACTGGGAAGGCAGAATCAAAAGAAAATTAAGAAATTCAACAGTAACTCTCCAATTAGGGGGCACATTAAAAGAAGAAGCGCTACAACAGTAAAACACATTCCAAGAGAAAAACCAAATGGTTTACCTTCAGCACCGACAAGAAGCTTTCGGCCTGTTCAATTTCAGAGAAATTGCGGGTCCATTGATTCCAATCCCAATCTGAAGCAGAGCTTCCGCAACGGCAAGAAAGGGTAGAAGTACGGCAATTCCCTGAAATGGGTTTCCGAAAAACCGAACGCACATAACTCTGATTGCTTCCTTTCTTGGCGGAGAAATCAATACACGACTGTTGGGACTGGGTTAGTGGGGTTGCGATCCGCACAACGCCCCATACCTGAATTACCACCATGTCTCGATCACAGTGTGTCCTGTTGCTCCCCCTCTCTATCTCCTCTCTTTCCCCTTTCCTTTTTTGCTCTTTTCCCCTGAGAATTTAAATCGTATTTATTGGAAACTGGTTAACACCGCCATGTTCATTTCGTTCATAACAAAGAGAGACGGAAAGGAAGAGCAAAGAGCACTAAAATATGGTGGCATTACCAGAGGTCAAACCTTATTCTATATTACAATCATTTTTTCCATTTTAAGATTTAAGACGGCTACAAAACCTGTCAACAATCGAAGCTTTTAGAAAATGGTCCGATAGGCCAATGGATGATGATTTGTCAATTTTTTTATCTGATTATTTCTTAAGCTGTCACAGTCACAACGGTGAATCATCAGGCAACCAAAATATTCTAACTAATCTTGTTGTCTGCCGTTTACCAAAAAAGATCTTCTTTTCTGGCCGTCCAGTTGGATAAGTCCAGCAGCCAATGGACACAATAAAGTAGGATGCCCAAAAATAATACTTCAATTTTATATTAAATAAAAAATAAATATAAAGACTTTTATATATATATTAAAGATTAAACCCTGGAACAATAAAGAAGATAGTTTAACATACAAAGACAGGTCATGGGGTTCTGAGTTCGACTTTCTCCTCTTGGGGCGTATTTGATAACTTTTCCAAAGCTTATTTCTTGGCTCACAGCTCCATGGGAATGAATCCAGAGAAGAATACAGATTGATAACACTGATAATACCGGTTCACTTTTCGACTCCCAATGATCGAACCAGGATAAAAACAATTCTGAAAACTGAAATTATGGAGCTAAAAATAATAGCTCTGATTGCTCCAGAACTATTTTGAAAGGAGCTACTACTACCAAGAAATGACAAGGTTCTCATTCAACCAGGAAATAACCCGGTCTATGCAATTGTGAAGTCGTATGAACCCATGGGATTAGTCAAACCGAAGTCCAGATACCTGTCATTAAAATAAAATAAAAAAAGGGATAAAAAGATAAAAAAATAATCCCATCGGTGGGAATGGAATTCTCTTCATCCAATGTGATGGAAAAGTCTCTTCATTTTCCTTTATATAAAATTATAAACCATGACCAGAAATTTGGCACTAGAATACTAGATGATGGAATTGGATGTAATGTGAATCCAAAAGCTATTACCAAAAAAAAAGAAGAATTCAAAATTCAAGCTACTGATCAGCTGATAACAAGGGGCAAGGGCCATGCCGACCAGCCCTGTTATACCTCGCTGATCATCTAAAAGCTGCTTCAAAATTCAAACTATTTTCCTTCTTTTTTCCTGTATTACTTTCATTAATTTACCAGTAAAAAAATTATTTTTCTCTACTAGTTTAAACTCTTAGGTCTCAACACTAACCAAACGGGTTGCACCTTGAGAGTTACTACAGAGTTCAGACTACGCTTTCATTCACATTTAATTTTGCTTTTTATTTTTTTTTTTCTTGGCACGAATTCCATTAGCCATGTTCTGTTTATTCCCATATGTAGGGGTAGGAGGCGACTGTCTTGACTTGTTCTTCCCCTGTATAAAGTACAGTACAAAAATTGGCCATGGCATGAAATGGACACCCTTTAATTCTCTTTGTTAGTGTGGCTCCCCCAACATTGAAGCTGGGTTGACAGATCAACAATTAGCCATTTCATCACTAGTTAGTCACCAAACCTCCATTCCCAGCAGCTTCTAAGGCACTTTCTACATCATCGCCCGGTACAGCATTCTCTGTTCGGATTGGTCTGAGCAGACCCTGCAACCTCAACAGATAACTCTGGGGATCTTGAGTTAGTCACCAATCCTCCATTCCCAGCAGCTTCTAAGGCACTTTCTACATCATTGCCTGGTACAGCGTTCTCTGTTCGGATTGGTCTGAGCAGACCCTGCAACCTCAATAGATACCTCTGGCCAACAGGCTGAGCTCGCACATAGCGTGTGGTGGTCACAACACTGGCAGACGTCCGTCCAGGATCAGCATGGATATTAGAGAGGGCACTGAGGTCAAGGTTAGGGAAAACGGAGCATCGGCAACGTGGACACTTGACATTCAGCCGAAGCCACTCATCAATGCACTCCACGTGGAAATTGTGGGCACATGGAAGCCCACGAACCTGCACCACTTCCAGTAAGAGACTTGGAGCTCAAGAGTTCCAAAATTCTTCCGAAGAAAGAAATGTAATAAGCTATTCATATCATAATCTCTCCTGCACCACACTCATGTTTATCACTGGTAAGGACCACCATGGGTGCAAATACTTGGCATTGATTCTATCATACAGCAGCTAGAAGTAGGTAAATATACTGCTTACATAGAAAAGGTTAATTAAGCAGGTCAGAGGGAAACATATAAAATATGGCCAGACCACAATTGGTGGGTGCATGAGGGAAACCACCCAGTAGACCAGACCAGAAACAAGCATGTGAGCCATTACGGTCAACAGGATGTAGTAACTCCATCAAAGTATCCACATGGATTGGTTTCACCAATCATATTGTTGAAGATTCCCTTATTGGATATTTAAAATATAAAAAAAAAAAGTGACAACGTTTCCAGAACCACCAAAGTATCCACATGGATTGGTAATTCACCAATCATATTGTTGAAGATTCCCTTATTGGATATTTTAAATACAAAAAAAGAAAGTGACAACATTTCCAGAACAAACTTTGTAAAGAACTGGGTTACATGAATGATAAAATGTTCAGGAAATACCTACCTCATTGTCTACACGGAACTCTTCAAGGCAGATGGGACATTCACTGCAATCAGTTGGAACAGCTTTTAGCCTAAACTTGGGAAGTTCCTGAATAAGTGCCTCCACTGCTTCTCTCTGTGTGCAACCAACAAACTCAGAAACCACAGCCATCAGAATAATGAAAAGAGTAACACTAGATATGCAAAATAACCAAGGGATAACATATCTGTATCAGCCAATATGAGAAGCGAACAAGAATCAATTCAAGAGTAGTATAACATTTTATATTATTCCTTCTTTTACAGAATGGAGCTTTATTTAAAAAGCACAAAAAAAAAAAAAACCTCCTGATATAGTATAACAAGGGAACTTCCCCAAATCCCAAGGGGGATAGCTCAGTTGGTAAGGACCAACACCTCAGAATAAAGACGTCATGAGTTCCAATCTCCTCCGGGCCTTACCTATCCAAAAAAAAAAAAAAAAGGAACTTCCCCAAGACCAGAACAAAAGGGAAACGACCACCAACAAATAATAGGATAAGGTCCTAGGAACAGTGCGTCCACCCCTAGTTTTGGCTAAACTAAGGATCTTAATAAGATGAATAGAACAGAAAAGACCTCCATCTCTCATCTCCAACCATTTGATGATTAGGGAAGCATCAAAACTCTAATAACAAAATCTACCCCCTACCATATAGGTATGAAAGTTGCAGCCCTCTGGGATAGATCAATCCAAGTTTGCATGAAAAAGTTATGGCCAATATACTGAGACCTTATTTGACCCTATCTTCTGTTCAGAACATCTGAATCTAACTGACTCTGAGTCTGGGTCTTGCCCTTTGATCGGACTATTAAGTCTATTTACTCAGACCTCTGAGTGTGAGTAAAGGCCTTCAACTCAGACAAAGAGTGAGGTATGCCAATTAGACCTGAAAATACAGACAGTTTAGACATTCTGTGATCCAAGAATTCCCCCCCCCAAAAAAAAAAAAAAAAAAAAAAAGACACCTCCAGGACCCAGATTTCCTTGAAAACTCCCATAAAAAATAGAGTTTAAACATTCTAATAGGAGAACACCAAAACAATGTTGAAATCAATAGAAAACAGTCCCAAATTGATAACATAGCTCTGCTTTCTCTTGAAGGAGCCTAAAGATAAACCAGAAAAGCTTAAACTATAGCAACACATCCCAACGAACAGGATGCTGTTATAACCGAAACTCAGTCTTCATCAAGTCATTTACATTTCAACCTCTACCAATAATTCAATCAAAATGACCAAATAGTTTTGTAGATCTTAATCAGAGAACAGACTGGCAGAAGTGATCAGCATGGATTAAGCTCTCTAGACAAGTATGGAGCACGGAATAAGATTCGGTCCCAAAGAGAATATGGTCTTCACGTGGGATATACATATGGAAGAACAATATGGTACTAATAAGTGACATTGTAACAGTAAAACAATTTTTTTTTCTTTTGATGAATGGAAAAACAGTGTTTTGTGCAGAGTTTTAGAAAGGAAAAAAAAAACCCTTCACAAGAGGGAAATAAAAGGGTGCAATTATCCTCTCTATTAATGTGTAGGCAATATCTAAGCAAGAGGGGAGAGAGAGAGAAACCTTGTTTTAAAGTTGGTCTAAAATTTTTGCACATAAATCCGTTTCAGAAATTCTGCACTCTCAAAATATTGCAGTAGAAGTTTCTTTGAATACTTTTTGTCATCATTGCTCATATAGGTGTTTCATCCTCTATCAACTACATTACTTCTCCAGGTGCAGTCAAAGCCCAGAAAGTAGAGCTCCATAAAGTAAAATACAAGCATAATTAAGATTTGAATTTAGAGCCAAACAAGATTCTCATATTTACTAAGAGCATGTCAAACAATAAAACAAGGACCCCAGAAACATAACTACTTTTAAGGCAGAACAATGGTGCAAGCACAGTAGCATCTAATAACAATTACCTGGGTTGCAGTCAAGTAAAGTCCGGGATGGTATGCAGCTGTATCTTGGCCCATCCCTCTCATCTCCTGACCAGCAGCTTCCAAAGCCCAATCAGGTACCCGGACCATGTCAACCAAAACCTGAAACCAGAAAAAGTGACCTTTCAACTTACATGATCTGGTTCAATGAAGTCAGGAACATAAACAAGAAGCTGGCCAGCAGGAAACTTTCTCAGTGGAAATCAGCAAAATACAGTTTGCTCATTAAGAAAAGAACAAAAGCAAAGCATGTAAGTTCACCACTGCACTATATCAAGGACCTCGTCTTCTGATAGACCATACCATAATCCATCAAGGCTTTTCTCACTACCTCAACCAAAATCCATTTCGGCCTTGACCTGGTCCTTTCACTGACTTTTGCTCCCCATCAATAGGTGTGGATTTAGGGAAGAAATGAAGGGGAAGGAAGTAATTCATTGACAGTGTATGCGTTACAGTCTCTTTGTCAGCAAAAAAAAATTAAGAACTGAAAACTGATGTCAGAAGAGAAATAATAGAGTGGTTTGAACCGGAAAGAATATATGGGGCTAGATGTAGTGAAGTGGCAGAACACAAGACTAATGTGGGTGACCCCAAACAGCTGGGATAAGTTGAGTCCATTTTCCAAATAAACTTCTGTAGTGTGCTCTTTCTGGTTCACATAAAATGGCAGAGCATATTTAAGATGAGTTTATCTTCCAATTCTATCAGACTGGCTTCCACAATTCCCTCCTGGATACAAAATTCTCTCTCTATTTCTACCAAAACCAATAAGAATCAGATCCTATAAGTTTCTGAGAGTGGACTTTATTATTTTATTCATGTAGTCTTCTTGAGGACGCGGAAAGGGGAACAGAGTGGATCATCTTACATGGAGGCAAGGAGTTTGTTGTTGTTGTTGAAGTTGAACTGTGTTATCCTACAAAAAGATAGTGTTTCACCAGTGGGCACTTTTGTGCACATCTTATCCCTCCTTTCTTCTACAGAGAAGGATTTATTTCATATTGAAGTGGCTAAAAGTGCTACAGGAAGGCCTAAAATGACCTTAGGAGAAGTGGTGAGGAAAGTATAGCTTTGGATTGAAATCACATAAGGCTTTGAATAGAGTTGATTGGAGACAAAGGATCCATGTAGCCGACCCCATTTAGTTGGGATTAAGGCCGAGTTGAGTTGAGTTGTACTCCCTCATTTCTTCCACATCCACAAATTTATCAACTTTTCCTCTCCCTCAGGTGATGAAAACGTTGAATCTCCCCCTTCTATACTTCTGGTCCACCAGATCACCATCATGGCTCACAGATGCAGCCTCAAGTCCTGAACCATCCTAAAAAATTACCAGCTGATTCAATATAATCCTTACAATTCTGATCATGTTGGCACCATCCAACCATACCACCTGGTCTTGATTTTGACTTAAACCACTACACCATTATTTAAACTCTGAATAAGTTAAAGTGGAAACAAAAAATGGGAAAAGGATTACTGCCATGTTTTGATTTGAGCCTATGAGGCTCCAATCTAACTTCCCAAAATGACATCTATTACATGATCAAATCAAAGAAAGTCAATCTATTAAAAAGATAAAAGTAAAAGGAGGGGGAGGAATAGAGAGAGAGAGAGAGAGAAATCCCATCAAAAGAGCTGTGGAAGAAGGAAGAAATGAAGAGAAAAGGAAGTCATACTGTCTGGATATGGTCCTTACGAGAAGAGAGGATCCCTGAACTTGGATGGAACCAGTGTCAAAGCTATGGATCTTGTGCTAACGTGCTCGACAACTTTATGGAGAGACTAAGGTGGATTTTTTTAATGATTGCCCTTCAAGAGCTTTTGTCTATTTTTCCATCACAATAAAAATTTTAAGTACAAAACAGGGTTATACTTAAAAGTGGCTGCAACATACAGTCCTAAGTCTGCAAGCTACACGCCTGATTTAGACTCTCACTAGAATAACACACTAACACAGTTACGACAGCCTGTAGGCATTTACCAGTGTACATTAATTCTTCTTCATTTTAAGTAGAAATACAGATCAAACACCTATCCTCCATTTAGGAAATTGGAGAATGTTGAACAGACATGACTTTATCACACTAAACATATGGTAAAAGAAAGAACCCTCCTAGCTATAGAAGGCAAGCAGACTGCAAGTCCACCGTGAAACAATTTAACTGCACACCATGTTGCCACATGGGAGTGATTTCACAATTTCCACCATTGCATATCTAGGGAATCATCCCAAATTGTCATGCGCCAAATTTCAGAATCAAATTCAATCACGCACACCATGTCTTGGCATGCACCATCTAGGTAGGCCTATATTTTTTTAATTCTTTATTTTGCCACTTGGTGAACTCCGTTTGGGCTGAAACTGGACATGTAAGCAAAGGACCTTGGGGTCCATTTGTTCTAAAAAAAAATCAGCAGTGGTACAGAGATATCCTCTGGACTACACAGACCAGGATAATCATTCTATAAAATGGAATCTTCTGTAAATGTCAGCAGCTGTAGTATTTATTGTGAAGTACTCTAAGATTTGTTAACTTCTAGGTCCCTTTTCCTATCTTTCTAAACTACAGACTGCAGTAGCAAAGATTTTTAAGAGCAAGATTTTCCATGCAAGTGATAGGATAGACTGCAGTATGGATTCAAATAAAGAATTAAAACTTCCCACAACATAGTAATTCTAGTTTGGACTTATGAATGTGGTATCTAGAAATTTCAAAGTGTGCTTAATCAGAGAAATATTTCCTTCTAAACATTAAAATTATTAGGGTCCAGAACACCAATGAAGTTATTACGCTTGACTAATACATTCATTCATTTCATAAACAGAAAAACTCTCAAGGTTACATGAAAGCACTAAATAAATCCAAGGAATTTAAAACTTACACCATATTCTGAAATCGGAATGCCTTGTTGAGCACGTAGCAGGTGTGCTTGCCTTCGAGCCAACCACTAACCACGAAAAAAATTATCAATTAGGATTAATAGATCAAAGGTAACAAAGCTGTTTTAGAACAAAAGCATGCTGATCAAATCAAATCATTTGGAATAATAAAGTAAATCATAATCAACAAATTACAGCCATCTTACAAGATTGTTATTCAGTCATGGAGAAAGATTCTTATCAATGGGAAGAGTTTTTGGGAGTTGACTGGGTGGGAAGGATGCATTTTGGAGGGGAGGATGGTGATAGTGTGGAAGAAGATTCCTTTTGCAATCTTTTAGTGCATTTGGAAGGAGAATAAATGGTTGTACTAGTGATGCAAAGGAGGAATCATCCAAAAGAAATGTTCATGCACGTATGCAACCTCAGGTAATCTTGAGTCGCTATGGGCCCACCTGAGTGATAAAAATCAAAATAATGTTATCAGTGGCAATTTTGTGGATTGTAAAACTATTTGGGACTGTTCTGAGTAAGGGAAACAGACCCTAGGAGTCAGGGTTGTCAAGGCGCCTAGGTCACCTTGGGCTTCCAGCGAACCTCCAACACCTTGGGGCCTTGTCGCCGCGACAACCTTACCTAGGACAGAAGAGTAAATAATTTTACAGAAAAAGGATGGGTCTGGAATTTCAGAAAAAGACTGGGATTAGACAGAATAAAACTCAGAAAGGAGGGGCTTTGTGTATTTTAATCAGGAGCTGTCTTTAGTTGTAATAAGAAGTTCCATCTTCTTCCTCACGATAAAACAAAACCCACAAGAGTTTTATGTAAAGCTTTCATATCAAAAGTTCGAACTAGTAAATGGAGGGACTCTCAAATATATATACAAGGCATCCAAGATTCCGGACTTAACCAACGTGGGATTGTTCCCAACACTCCCTTTTGCGTGTTGCCCCTCTTTTGGGTGGACTGTAAGGAGGAACCTGGAGCTCCAATACCATGTTAAGTTTCCAACTCAAAAGTTCGAACCAGTAAGTGGAGGTACTCTCAGTCTCAAGTATATAAGGCACCCAAGGTTCCAAACTTAACCAATGTGGGATTATTCCGAACACTCCTCACGTGTTGCCCCTTTTTTGGGAGGCAGTACACGTGGCATATGTCCCACTTTTGGGTGACCGTAAGGAGGAACCTAGAGCTCTAATACCAAATTAAGTTTTCATCTCAAAAGTTCGAACTAGTAAATGGAGGGACTCTCAAGTATATATATATATATATATATATATATATATATATATATATATATATAAGGCATCCAAGATTCGGAACTTAACCAACGTGGGATTATTCCCAACATTCTACAAGGAAGATTGATCTGTAGCAGCTCAAAGGAAATTCAGGTTGGGCTATAACTATAGGTAAGAATCACCCGGTCCTGATAGGTGGAGCCAACCTAAAAAATAGTATTTTAACTGGGTTGGAATGACATGGTAAACAATTGCAGGGAAGTTTCAGGAAAAAAAAACAGAGCATGAATTCTGATATGCAACATAGAGTTCAGCAATCTGGAAATAAGTTTCAGAATAAAAGAGAGATCAACATCAGAACCATAGACACTGACTTTAAGAAGAAAACATTTATAATGTCAGAGAAATATTCAGTTTCAGCAAGCCAAAACAGAACTCAGAACAGGGGTTGCGCCTTGCCAGGTGTTGGAACAATATCATAGAAGAAGTATCAATAACAGTCGTACCCATAAAAAAGAAGATGCCAAATATGTTGATTTCCTCTTCCAGCAATAGTATGTCAAATTCAAAGGGTAATTTGGAGCATCCAAAAAAGAAGCAACTAACCTTTCCAGTGGAGATGCAGGCAATGCAAATGAGACCACAATAGCTGAAAAGCAACCAAATAAGGAAACCCCATTTCTGACCTTCCTCAGGCAACTGCAAGTAACAAATAGTGAAGTATGCATTAACAAACCTTTATTTCCAACCTATGTTCTCTACCTGTAGAAAAAGTACTCAGAAACTTACACAGCTTCTTGCGCTTGTAAACCAAAGGGTCCCAATTACAGTCCAAGCCCAAAGGAACGGATAAAGTAGCAGTGAAAGAATTGAAAGAACCACAATTCTTCCACAGAAGCGACCATATCTTTGCTGCCACCCGAGATCCCTGGTAGCATGTAAGATAGAACCAGGCCAGGGGGCATAATCATATTATTCACATTTCACAATCCATATTCCATGCATGAAACACAAAAATTTCTAGATGATTCCCTACAGAGAAATTAACATAAAAAAAAAATTACAAGTAAAAAGTTCATTAAAAGGAGATTACGCATGATATAAACACCTATACAACAAATCCATTAGGAATTTAAAGTCAACTTTTAACTCTATCTATTCACCAGCATAGTTGTCAAGGTGTTGACTAGGCATTCAGGACGTTTTTCAACCCCTGGGCACTTGGTCGCCTTATTGTATCTCGACTTTTTCAAATTGTTGCATTTGTAGCATTTTTATTGGATTAATAAAATACATATATATACCATAATGCATGGAATCATGCATATTTATTAAAGATAATAAAAATTGATGTTCTAACCCCCTCCCTTTTGTATAAATCCTCTTCAGTAAGCCCAGTCAACTCGCTTTGTTGCCTAAGCGCTCAAGCAGCCCTCCGGCACCTTGTGTCACCTTGGCAGCGTGACAATTATGATTCACCCTCCAAAAAAAATAATTAACTCTATCAATGTATAATCAAAAACATTTAGTTTAATAAAAACCAGAGGCAATTAGGGGTACGGTATAGAAATGAGTAAGGCTCGGTTTTCAAGTTGGGAATTTTCGCAGACTTGGGCCACTAGGCTACTATATGAGTTTAATGGAGATAGCAACAATGAAGCTCATAGTTGTCAAGGCGTCACCTAGGCACCCAGAAGGCCTTGTGACGCCTTGGTCACCTTGGTCGCCTACGTGGGCGACTTGATCACCTAGGCGGACACCTTGATCACCTAGACAGGCGCCTTAGTCACTTGGACAGCCCGTCAGGCCTCCAACGTCTTGGTTCGCCTTGGCGCCTTGACAACTATGATGAAGTCATGCAGTGCCGGTGGAATCCTTAGAATCAACTTCTGCAGATTGCTAAGCTTTCTTGAACCAGTACTTTTGTAGTTTTAACAGAGCATGATGTATATTTGAAGGCATCTTGTATATTATTAGCACTGCTGCTGATGCAGCAAGAGAGAGAGAGAGAGAGAGAGGACTAAATTAAAAATTATCAAGTGGAAAAAATTGAAGACTCTGCAATAATAGAGGTAGGAACTTTCTAAAGCCATTTCCAGTTAACATTTATGGAGATATATTAACTCACATCAGCAAAATGAACTGATACTGTTTTCAGACTAACTTCATTTTAAAACGAACAAAAAAAAAAACACCACACTTTCTCCCCCCAAGCCTTGATCACAAACTAGGAAGTGTATGAGCACTCTGAAGCCTTGATCAGACCATCACCCCACATTGTAATGCTTCTTCTAGAAAATAGAATCCGTGAATAAAACCTTCAGAAGTCCCTGAAGTGAACACTTTTGGCAAGGGTATGAGCACTCTGGACAACAGAAATTTGTCCCCCAAAAGAGTGTCAAAGAAAGACCCATCACCGTCAAAATGCCAACAGCCACATAGGAGACCCATTGGCCTTGATGCAGGTCCTATTACACAAAATCAGAGAAGGCAGGTAGCTGAGCCCAAGTTTACAAAAATAGAATCCACAGCGCAAATATTCCCACAATTACTATTATCTTTCTCTCTCAATTGAAGAAATTATTAGAAAATAAAACAGCATGTACAAAAATGAGCAACAATCACCTGTCGAGACTGGTAGAAAAGAACCACTTTGATTCAACATTTTGTCCATTAGGTTTAATTGTAAAGTAGCTCTATATTCCTATAAGGTTTATCAATGGATGAGTGCATCTCTTCAAAGAAGAAAATCATTCACATTCACTCGCCTAATAAAAATGCTTTGACACAACAAAAAGGGGGAAAGCAATCCCTCCCGACATACTAAGTTTGAAGCAACAAATACAAGAGTCTCAAAAGTCAAGTGAACTTCCACCAACATGTTCCATATTAAGAATTCACAATAAGCTCCTCAAAGGGGATCCTGAATCACTCTTCTCATCCAATCAAGCCCAAAGTGATGCAGTTGCATGTGTGTGGTTGCACCAGCATGACCCAATCTAGAAACCCAGACCAAGACAAACAAACAAGATCTAAAACAGGATTTTGGCCAAGAAAAGGGTTGATAGCGGATAACCTTGTACTCTTTTGTTTTATTTTATTTTATTGAGAGGTAGACAGGGTAGTGAATTCTCAATTACAATGGGATTACATCAAGGATCAAGTCTATGATTAGTGTAAATAAAAACGGACTTACAGCTGATTTCTTGGTGCATGTTTTTTGCTAATGACATTGTTTTGATGGATGAAACAAAAGCAAGTATAAATGCAAAGTTGGACTTGTGGAGATGGAATCAAAAGGTTTTAAGATAAGCAAAACAAAAACAAAACAAATGGTTTGTAGTTTAGTAACAATAGGACTGAAAGTGGGGTGGTAAAAAATGATAATAAGGAGATACTGCAAAGTTAAAATTTTAGCTACCTAATTTTAATCATATATAAAGAAGGAGAAATAGAGGATGATGCTATACAACGAATGAAATAGGGTGGATGAAAGTGGAGGGGTGCATTTACAGTATTGTGTGATCTGCGTACTCCTTTATAACTCAAAGAAAAATTTTATAATATAACAGTTATACAACAAGCAATGAAGTACAGTAGTACACGGCTGAATGTTGGGCCAATAAAGAAACAATCAAACAACACATAAACAAATATAATGTAGCTAAAATGAGGATGGTGAGATGAATCATGAATGAGTGCTAAAACTAGAAAAGATAAAATAAGGAATGAACAAATTAAAGCCAATTTACGCTGTCTTTGGTATCATTTATGTTTTTATTTCTGACCTATGTATAAAATATCATTAATGAAAATAATTTTTGATCTAAAAATGATAACAGTTTGGTACTACTTAGACATAATAGCTTATATAATAAAAAATAGATTTGGTATGACTATGTAAATAATAAATTCTGTAACTATTGACCTACTATTCTTCTTCCTCCCATCTCCACCTTCTTCCTTCCTTCTGCAGACCCCCCGGGCATCCCTTCTGATGCTTCTTCACCTGCTGTAATGTAACAAGTTCCAAAAAGCAAGCAATTGCTGCCAAGTTTGCTCGCGCTGTTGCTACTACTGCTCACTACTGATAACCGTTGCTTGCCGATAAAACCATGTGAGTGTTGTTCTTTAAAATATCAAAGAGGAAACAGAATGTCAAATCAAATCCTGGAAAAGAGGAAGAGAAGAGCAGGCAGAGATTAAAGAGAAGCAACGTCAAAGAGAAGGAACCACGGCATCAATTACACTCTGTGGGCCAACAACCAGACTTTCTCGCGCTGCTGCTACCACTGCTCACTACTGATAACCGTTGCTTGCCAATAAAACCATGTGACTGTTGTTCTTTGAAATATCAAAGAGGAAACAGAATGTCAAATCAAATCCTGGAAAAAGAGGAAGAGAAGAGTAGGCAGAGATTAAAGAGAATCAACATCAAAGAGAAGGAACCACGGCATCAATTACACTCTGTGGGCCAACAACCAGACCTTCAACGCCGGCGACCTCATCTTCAAAGCCCCTCAAATTCACAATCTTAAAAAAAAAAAAACTAGATGGTTTCAGTTCTCACATTCTTGCTTCTTATTTTTTTCCCAATTCCCTGTCCAGCATCCAGTGTCCACGGGAAAATGGAGAAAAAATGATTAAGAGGGGCAATTTTATCCAATTTTCCTTCCATCACTCAAAAGCTAAAACTATTTTTCTCACCTGTTCTATTCTATTCTCAGGCTTCTAGGACTGCTTCCGTCTCTCCTCCTTTCTTTCTCTACCAGAATTTCGGCTGTTCTCCAACAAATTGAGCAGAGATATGAACTTTGAAGGCCTTTGATCTGTCGATCTGTTTGTTTTTATTAACCGAAATCTGGTAGCTTCTACCGTGGATTTCTTTAGTGGTTTGTTCTGTTCGTGGTTCTTGAAGATCATGTTTAGTAAGAGGAGATAATTGGCATGGGGGAGGTTAGAAAAAAGAGGAATGGAATCAAACTCATTCCTGGAGTTTCAGTGATGGCATCGAGCACGAATCACGGCTGAGAGAGACGTGTAGTTAGCAATAGGGTTTCTCTTGTGGAAGAAATTGGTGGCAACAACTAACAAGTAGAGAAGCAAGAGACATTAGAAAAAGGATTTATAAAAGACGGCAAAAATTAATTCCTTAGCCTTGCTTTTGAGCCGTTAGAACACATGTTCATCAAATGTTGAGCGCATAAATAGAGAAAAATGATTTTTTTGCCATAACACATAAGTGGCTCCTGAATCTGTGATGGTTTTGTGTTATTCTAATTTATTTTAAATAAAAACAAGGTCCTACAGGACACCAAACACCTGCAAACACGAAAATGTGTGAGAAAAACAAATCATAAATGAAACAAAAGATAGCCTTAGGAGTAGCTCCAATACATGATAAGAAGCGAGAAAGTCATTTGAAGTAGCATGGACATGTAATGGAGGCCGTTGAACGCTCCAATATGAAAGAGTTATTTGAATTCAGATTAAAGGAGCTAAAAAAGTCAAGGTAGCCTAAAATGACTCTAGAATAAGTGGTGAGGAAAGACATGCATAGCTTAGGGCAAGAAACAAGTATGGCTTTGAATAGAGCTCATAGGAGAAAAAAGATACATGAAACCAACCCCATTTAATTGGATAAGGCTGAGTTGAGTTGAGTATGGAGAGATAGGAGCTAGCTTTCCAACTTCCTTATTTAAGTTGGTTTCTCTTTTGAGCTGAGATTTCTTCTTATTTAGACGCATGCAATCCCATTGTTTGAGTTTAGAGTTGAGTATTGAATGAAATTGAGATTTTTCCTCACAAATGTGGATTGCTTGTGTGCTGTTCGATGTAGTTGGTCGACGGTTGCTGTCCCCTCCTCCAATCTCCTTCATGATTCAGGTATAAACTTTCCAAACTCCTCTATTTTATTTTCCTTCAGTTCTATTTTTTCTTCTTTTATTCTCCTCCTCCTTTTTTCTTTCTTCTATGTTCTTTCCATTATTGTTCCTGTCATCATTACTCTATCCAGTTAATATGAGAGAACTCCCTCTCTTGTGATGATCTTTTCAGCCTCATAACTGTAGATTCAGATCAATATCCCTGAAAGACCAAACCTGCAATGCTCGGGTTCGAAATCATATCTGAGAGACAAGTTTCGAACTGAAACTTAGGTCCGAGTTAGAAATTACCGACAGCTCCTGATTTCAGACCTAACCACTTGATTGTTAGTTGATTTCTGAAATCGATTTCAGTTGAATGCAATGAGGTAGAGGATTGCAAAACATTTCCAAGAAATATGTGGGATTTTGACTGAAGATGGGAGAGTTCTATTGAATATTTTGAATCTGGTCTCTGTGTGTATGGGTGAGGAGTCATGAGGAAGGTCACTTCTTCATTATAGCATTCAAGACCCTATCTTTTACACTAAATTCTCCCACCCCCCCAAAATCCTCTTTTATTCTACTTAATTCTAGATTTTTCTGAAATCCCCAATTCTTCTTCTCTCCTTTATTGTTCTGTCCCTGCTCTTGTTTACCTTTCCTAATAGGGTTCTGAACACCCAATTAATTACAAAATTGCCATTACATTCTTATATTTGGATTCTTGTCATCTTGATGGGTCCATACTCCATAGTGACCCAAAAGCAAGGTTTTGGAACCGTGGTAAATTGAGGAGAATCTAAACAGTTCTTCACCAAAATAGACAAAATTTGGAGTCTCATCATTCAACTATAATCAGGAATAAATCCTGGATTTGAATAGTTCTGTATCCCTTGAGAAATATGGTTTCCAGTACCTCACCTTTGTCAAACTACACCCATGAAAGTGCATAAAACTCAAAGAGCCTTATTCATTAAAAGTAATATAAAAGCCCACTTTATAGTTTATCATCCTCTTTTGTCTTATTTCAATACGTACAAATTCATTTAGACAAACACGGATGTCACTGCAAAGGGAAAGAAAGAAGACTACTTCAGCTGGAATAAAAATCTAGCAATCGCTGAATCGTGGAAGAAAGTGATACAGGGCTAGACCAACAAGTATTAACTCCTTAATGACAATACTCAAGTGGCACCAGCAATGGACCACCTTTTGGCATTCCAGACAATCAGATGGAAGAGAAGAGCATATCATTGTATAGTATAGCTTATTGGGAATCACAGTATCTGCTTAGAACTCTATGAGTTTAATGCATTTTTTGTTTAATGCAAGCCAAACAATAATTTGGTAATATTAGTTGCTACCAGCCAGTTTTAAGATATGCAGATTGAGTTCAAGTAGGTTTATACTTGTTTGGCTATAGCAAGCTGTCTTGTTTTAACTTTTCAACTCCACAATCAAATAAGTCCAATAAGAGGAGGAAGGGACCTAGACGTTTCATGCTCTATTTAGGCCACGCATTTCTTTTCTCTTTAAGAACCTTTCTTTTTTTTTTTAAGATTCTTTCACTATTTTATATTGGAAATTTTTCTCAGCACTTCTTCATTGATTGTGATGATTCAGCTGTGTCTAGCAGACTCGAGGCTTTAGATAACAGTACTAAGTATGGTGTGAGACTATTTTTTGTTCTTTTCCTTCTCCCTTTCTTTAACGATTTACTACTGTTCTGTTTCCTTCGGAAAAAGAAATGCACTTATAGTCTAATTACTTTATTCTCTGATACTAATACCCATAGCCATCAATGCTAGCCTATCCCTAGCTAGTTTCAGCCCAGTTGACTCAAATATCAGTTCTCTGAAATCCAAATAAACAAGAAATTGAACTCCTCTAACTTCATGTCCCTTAAACTCCTGTCCGTTGAACTCTGAATCAGAATAAACATGCATGTGCCATTGAGATCCTTCAACACTAAGAGTAACAACTAGCTTAGACCAGTCACTGGAAGCTTCTAATGGCACAACAGCAACTCTGGAAAAATAATTTCATAAACTAAATTTCCACATAATGTGACTGAGTTAACTGCAGAGAGTCCCAAGTCATCGGAACAATGTTAGCCAGTAATTCAGTACCAGGTAACCAGTATGAAGCAGTATGGCAAAAAAGGATAAAATGATAAACATCACTAGTCACATAAGCTAACAGTGCTATGAAGCACAAGCACATCTTTGTGAATGCCGGTATTGCAAACAAGAGAACAGGGCTTCAGCCGGTATTGCAAACAAGAGAACTGGGCTTCAGCACCAAATGAACTGTATGAGTGCTGCCAAAGAGGACAAGGAAATACAATGGTCGGTAATGTAAGATAAGACTACTATTGTGTAATGTAAGAGCTCAGCAACGTATCAAGCCCAAATTAAAACCAAACTAATACATGCAGCAGGATCTAATTATCAGAAAGGATGTTAAACATAAGTTAAAGGGAACTATTCCATCAAATTTATCACGCACATACAAATGCTTCTAATTATGACATTACACCTTAGACAACATAAATCTAAGAAAGGTCACGCTTTCAAACACATTGACTGGTACAAGTAATGTAAGAAAGAGAATAAGAAGATTCTCAATCTTATTCAAGTACAAAATTTTTTCATGCTGGTATAAGTAGAGCTTGCAAAGCAAACCACGGTGGATATCAATCAAGATAGCATTAGCAGCATAAAGTGGGCGGACTTACAAACCCATCCCCGCAGCAAGGCCATTGTCAACAAACATTAATAGCCGGAAAACAAAGACAGTTGTATAGTCAACCTGTAACAACAACAGCAAGCAGAAGAAAGTACAAATGTAACCGATCAAAACCAACGCATCCACTGAAAACCCCAATGAGAAATCTTCAATGACAGCAGAAGCCAATGGTGTATCTTCAAGAACCGAAAGCTCACCACAATCCATATATGCAAAGGGTATGTACATAGATGATAACGCTTCCAATTGATGGAAACAATGATTCTATTAAATATGTCGTCAAGGAATAAAACACAAGCTAAAAAGAGAGACAGATCAAGTTCAAGTTGCGAAAGGGAGAAAATACTAAATTTTCTCGACATTATAAGTGCTTAACTAAAACGATGTAAGACACGGTTACAAGAAAAACAATAGCATCAAGATCAATAAAGAGGATACACACTTGTCGCGAGCATGGACATGAAGAAGCCATCATACCTGCACAAGAAATCCCAAAATGGATCGCAATAAAACCCTAGTACGACATAAAGAGAGAAACGTATTTCTTTAACTAAACAGTTTTCGCATTTCCACGAAAGATTCAAACTCACCACTTGAAATCAACGCCTTTGATGGCCATTCCGAGAACTACATCTAAACCCCAAAGCTCTAAGAAGATTCAATTCTAGTTTCAACTATCGCATCCATAAAGGAGATGAAAAAAAGAAAGCTCACTGATCAGTTCCTTCCAATTGGATACAAGATCTCAGTCGAAACCAGAATAAATTTTCACTGAAATATGAACAGTAGACAACTGAAAAGATGAAATTGCAATCGAGGAACTATTTGGGTAGAAAAGATAGAAGAAAACAGTTTGTACATGGCGACATTGGAAGTTGGCAGAGTAACAGAGCAAAAACGAATAGACGATTCGTGAAGGTGAAGCAGCTTCTTTTTCTGGTTTGTATGGCTCCGTTTTGCCTTTACTTGACGGCCGTTATAGAATGACCGACGAAAAGAAATATTCTTCTTTATGAGTGGGACCTGAGGGTTTAAAATACGAAATTTAAGCGGAAGCAAAGTGATATTATTTGCTGACGTGTAGGATTTATAATATTGATAAGGAGAACTTATACCAACCTTCAACTTTGAACTAAATACATCTATTACTATAAAGTTGAGAACAATTACATTTACTATCCCTAAATGTCAAATATAGTTACACGAAAGCCCACTCTGATTGCTGATACAATTTTATTTTTTTAAAGTCCAAAATATCTTTATGGGTTCGGAAGGGTATTTTGATCATTTCATCATTTCTTATTTGTAGATGATTGTTACGGTTGAAAATCGTCCGTCAGTTTATGATCCGAATAACCTACAATCACAAAAATTAAACAAGAAATTTGGGAAATTAAGCCTCGGATAAGCTCCTATACCTAAGTCAGATTCTCAATGTAAACAATCAAGAGATAGTATAAAGCTATCTCCAGTTTAGAGAAAAAGATGAACGAAGAGAGAGCTTTAGCGTATGAGATATTTGATGGTGAATAGTGAGATGATTGTGAATGTATTACTTTGGAAATTCGTCATTTTCTTATAGAGATTAGGAAGAAGTATTGAAGTATTGGGACTCAAGGAAATAGATCGTCAATAGGACTATCAGGTGTCGCTCTGAGAGACGCCTAGGTCGTAGACTTTTAGAAGGAATGGGAGATCGTAGCCAAGGAAACTAAGTCGATCAGCAATAAGAGTGGCATGTGTCACCATACGAGTGGTTGTATGGCCGTGAAGGTCGACATCGTATCGTACTAGGAGAATAACTCCTACGACGTAACCTAGTCGCCTTAGGTTTTTGGACTCCGACTGAGAAACGTGACCCAGTAAGATTATACCTCCGACTGGGAACCATGCCTTTATAAGACTATACTTCCGCCCATGAGACGTATCTGAATGGAATTATGACTCTGAATGGGTGAGGTCGAGCAACATTCTATCACGCATGGTCGGTTTATATGATTTTGGGTGCTGCACGTAAGATTTCTATTGGGTGACGTTTTTCCCCCATAACAATGGTTAAAAAAAAATTCAAATATATTACTGGTAAATGCAAAAAGGATAAAATGGTCTTTAAAATTTTTACTTAGCACCATTAGAATTTTGGGTATAACTATAATTGTTCTCAACTTTAGGGTAATTGATGTATTTGAATCAAAGTCCAAGAATGAGATGCATGAGTAATTTTCCCCATTGATAATATTGCTTAAAAACAAAAATTGTTGATAAATATATTTAAAAAAAAAAAACAGTTTCCATGTAATGATGAAATGTGACATTTTCCAAAATCACTAGAGGAATATGAGCCATCAATTTTATAGATTTTTATAATTTAAATCTATTTTTTCTATTTCAAATTGGGATTTGGGATAATACATGGTAATATCTAGAGTATTGATATATAAGCAGAGATATACAAAAGATGGGTGTCAATATATAAAGAGTATTTGATTGAATTAAAATATGAAATTTGATAAATGTCTATCTAAACCGTATCATTGTTATCCATCGATCGTAATGGACGTATCCTTAGTCTATGTGGCGGAATAGATGTCTCGTGACAATGATAATTCACAAAAAAAATAATAATAATAGAATAAAAACAATGATAAGTTTGCATATTTTTATTTTTTTTTTTTTTTTAATTTGTTTCTTTTCCTTTCTTTCTTACCAAACATATATTTAAATTGAATCTAGCAAAAATCGCAGTCAAAGGTTGCCACCAACAATCTCATTGAAGTTTTTTCACTTGTGGGTCATTATTACCAATATTAAAATGACTAAAGTCACAATCCTAGGTTGTGATAGTTCAGGCAACAGAGGCTGCATTGGCTAACATTCTTTTGAGTTGTTTTAGTTTAGATATATTATAAAGTATTTCTGTTATTGTGCCTTCTCAACACATTAATTACTATTTCTATTATTATTATTTGGGAGAAATATCTACAAGCTAACGGGGCACATTGGAATCTTATATAGTAGCATTTCTTCCACCATTGGATGAGATGAAAACAATCTTAACCATCTATCTTTATTGATTTTGCATCACCCTTTACCCACCATCACTACACCTTCTACAACAACCTTCCTCTCCCTCCCTTTTTCCACTACCATGCACCCCTTCCCACTAGATCACCCCCTATCCTTACCACAGTGTTACTCCTGCTATTACACCCTATATCTACTCGATTGGGATCCTCTATGGTGAGGTCACTCTTGTAGTGAAGATCCCACCCATTTAATATAGATTTGCATATATCCCAACGCACTTTGAATGGATCGAAATACATGCCGATCTATTTTGAGTGGGTGGAATCCTTACTACAGATAATCTTTTTCCATATCTATCTCTCTTCTTATTCTTTTTTTTCCTTCCAGTGGTCGCCATTGCATCCAACCTCTCTCTATAGCAGTGGTGTAAGGACCTTTTGCCATAATACATATATGGGCAAGGGAGTGCTATATCTCGCTATGTCACATGTGCCCCTCGCATGAGTCTTTGAAATGACCAGGGGCAATATGGTCATTTCACTTACCCATGCGAGAGAGCACAGGAAAACACAACAGACGACATTATTTTCTCCAGCATATATCTATTAAAACACTGAATAATTTGGAGGTACCAATTGATTCAATTAATAAAGTAAATGGCTTGGTGTTGCCAATAAATAGGATTGTATATATGATTTGCATTCTCTCGCCTGTATAGTTGAGCCTTACGCTTAAGAACTTGTTCCCATACATTGTCAAGGTAGTGTTCTTTCGGCCCAGTTTTGAAAGAAAAATAAAATGAATAGTGCAAATAACAAGATTTTTCCTCAGATACATCATCTTCTATATATTCTTAGTCGATAATTCCTAGCAAAACCCTAGAGAATCCTCAAATTTCTATATAAAATTGGTCATGTATCTCATCTTTCTAGCTCACGCTATACCAATGGGGAAAGGAGATGTTTGAAATCATGGTGGGCCTATAATATAGTTGAGGATGACTATATAACTCGGAGGTTGTGTTTGGCATAAGCATTATTTGAATGCATTATTACAAATGCATTCTCAAAATAGAGAATATATTCCTAACATAAAGTGAGATAATGGGTTAAAGAAAGAGGCATATCCATTGCAAGCGCAAAATTCATAATGGGATAAAAAAACATTATCCTACAAAGAGAATGAATAGAAAAATATTGTTTTTGTCACCTCATAACACATTATTGACTTAAAATGCATTCCAATAATGCATATCAAACGCAATCATAATTTCACTAACCCAAAGAACCCCTCATGTGATTCATTGTAAATCAATCACATTATTCGTCCACACGTCTAGGATTTGAAAGCTCATCCACATGAAGGAATGCAAGTGATCGACCTCCACTAATTCGGACCAAATTCTCAACTTTCTATCACCATTCCTAGCAAGCAAGTGCTACCCAATGTAAAAGGTTTCCTCTTATCTAATCACTAAAGTTAGCGTAATTATGAGCCTAAACTTTCCTATCCTTGCCAATAACCGTAAATGAGATAGATCCTCACAGCATCATTTACATCAATGCTCATCACAATAACTT
Organism: Protea cynaroides; assembly: GCA_028583415.1. Classification (NCBI taxonomy): domain Eukaryota; kingdom Viridiplantae; phylum Streptophyta; class Magnoliopsida; order Proteales; family Proteaceae; genus Protea; species Protea cynaroides. The sequence continues at coordinate 52,277,624 of CM053268.1, forward strand.
GAAGAAATCCAAAGTTGGGGCTTTCTCCATCTTTTTTTTTAAATATTGAATAGCATAGAACTGTTGAACCTATAATCTAATAGTATAGATTGAGGAGAAGATGCTTGGCAGGGGGAAGAAAAGTTGATCCATGTGAGCGGAATCCACAGGACCACGACCCTCTCATTGATCAAGACTCATATTCCAAAGCGCTCGCATTCATTGAATTTGATGTCTGACGCTAGTGAAACAATTGAAGCATACAAGGAAACAAAAGCATTTCATATGCAAGTCAAAGTGTTGTCTACTCTAGTATGACCATAGCAAGTTGAGCCTCCTCATTTGTGTTTGGTCTTCTCATCAATCTGGTTAGTAGACTACCAAAGGACGATCAATGTCATCTACCGATAATAGTGATATACAAAGCTCGTTTCTGCTAGGGTTAGGATTGGCAAACGGCAAGATCATAAAGTCAATTCAGTTGCAAGCCTAAGCCAAAAAGGTACGAACGAAGTGATGGCCTGACCCCTCGACTTCTATAAGAGCCCAACTACATGCCTCCCAAAAATTTAGGTGAATTATTTTGAAAGTGAAGTAAATTACAAGAATATCACTGCCAGTATTAGTATGACATGGGAAAGTTTGAGCTTATTTTTAATCATTTATTGTGAGAAAAAAGAGGTTAGGTGTGTACTTCAGTCCCTATCTCTCTATTTCCATTTTCTTTGCTAGCATATAAGTTTCCGATATACTCTGCTAGAGTGTAGATCCCTCTCCTTTTATTATACTTGTCTTTTATCACTAAAAATTTGACGACTAAGATGGGTGAAGGGTTGTCTTATAAATTGGAACCAACATGTGCAACATATGCTTCAGTGTTGGAGAAAACTATCTTTATGGGTCATGTCATGACTCCCAAAACAAGACCCCAAAGACTTATGATAGTGCGGGGCTCAATGTGTTTTGTAGGTAAGCTCTTAAAAATAAAATAGTAAACAAGGGTGTGGGATTCCTTTTCGATGGTGGACGGTAACCGTGAGTCAAAAAAGACGCATCATATTCAACCTTTTAAAAATTCAACAACATAGGCAAAAACTGGTTTTTTCAAGTCAAGGTCAGTAGGTGTAGTAAGGGAAAGGCCCTTGATCCGAGAAAGAAGAGTGAACAGAATGATCTAAACCAGGCAATAACCAACAAATGGTGAGAGCTATCCAAGCAAGTCTCTACCTTCATATCTCGATATTTCTATTTGAATCTGACATAAAGATTGTTATTATGACATAAAAAATATTCCCAAACCTCTGTTGAAAATTCCCTAACATAGGAGAATTTATGCATAGAGAATAACATATTCATGTCATGCCTTGCAAACTACTTCATTGAACTCAAAAAGGACAATTTCATTGTTTTGCAAACTTTTTCACAGGGAAATAGCATATATCCACTCATGTCTTGCCACTTAAATAATTTTCTGCCCTTTTTTGATCTTAAAGGGCAAGTAAACAAGCACAATCAAACCATTCCCACTGGAAAAAGAAGAAGGCATAAAGCAATACCTTTCACTATAAAGGGGGAAAAAAAATCCTTCGACATATGTTAAAATAACATCAATGGTAATGATATAGTGTCTCACAGATTTTTTTTTTTTTTTTTTAGTGTAGTTGAAGTCAAACAATAATCATCGATGAATTTAATAGACTCCGTTTGTTTGCAGGGGAATTTAAAAAGAAGATAAATTTATATAATCATTATGTAATATGATTGTATAAATTATTTAAATTTTTTATCACATTTAGTAGTGATAGTTTTAGATATAATTTTTATTTAGGTTTGAAATGCAAAGGATTTTGATGTAAAAATAGAGTGAAAGTAATCAACCAACTATGGAATAATTTGAAATTGGTTAGAGAGTCATGTGCTGCAATAATTACAATATATTTATTTTTAGTTTGAAATTTCATTTCCATTCCTTTTAATTTTCCTTGCAAGCAATCAGGGACTTAAATATATATATATATTTTACATTATGATTATGTCACCACCTCAAACTCTTTATGGTATTTATATTTTTCAAATGAAATATTTGTTTACTTTTTAAATCTATTAAATTTGATTGCAAAATGGTGAAAATTTTATAACCATGATTGAAATGGTTTGGAGTTAGTCACACAATCACAACACGTAATGATTTAAAAAATTTATGTTTTACCATTGGTTTGATTTTACTTAAAAAAAGAAAAAAAAAAAAGGCATGAATAACTTATAACTGCCCCCTTTCAAGTGTCATTCAATATAACGTCTTAAGTTCTATTGGCTACTTAGTGCTCTAATGTAAATAAATATTAAAGGAAAAAAAAAGTATAGTGTCTAATTGTACTTTTCATTTTTTTTCTTTTTTTGGTATAACACATTTTATCTTTCAACAAAGGTAAAATATGATAATTTTGTATGCATTAGCAAAATATGCAAATTAAAAGAGCGGAATTGTTGAAAGTGTGACATATTGATAAGTCACTTTCAATTTAATTTTGAAAACTTTTTATATAATAGTTAAAAAGACAAGCCATTTACATTTGATTCACATCATCAGGGGTCATCATCATACATATATATAAATCATTTATATCACAATATATATATATATATATATATATATATTTATATCATGTTTTAAAAAAATAAAATTTAAGCCACGTGGAGAATTTTATAGTCAATTATCGACTATTGGATACAAAATTTGAATCTTTGATTAATCACATGTCAATTTTCATATCCCATGTCTATTATATGATATATTGCAAGAGAATTTTGACCCTTGTATCTCAATGATAGAACCGTGGCTTTCTTAAAGTTACTAAAGTCAAATTGCATGATAGCCCAATCCATATAGATCAACCTTATTAACAAAAAATACAGAAAGATCTTCATTGTGAGTGAATGGGTAGAGCACCTACATATCAAATTAGGTCACCTTAAGCTTGCCATATGTTAAGGACTAAAACATCTTTCATTATTCCTATATTCTCATTCGATTGCAATGATGGCCATTGTAAAAGCGAGAACCCCAGACTTAGGGGAAAAAAATCAATCGCAAGCAGAAAAAAAAAAAGCCCAACTGGAAAAAGGATGGTTGAAGTTGGGGAAAATCCCCTTTCACTCAGGCGTAGGGAACCAAAGGGCATGATCATTGAATTAAATGCATTACTCTTCTGGAATCTCAATTATCCTCCTAATTGTTTATCAGAAAATATATTTTTGCTCTTATCTAATCGCTCCAATTGTGGTTCAATGGTTGGAAGTTCACTCGATGGGCATACTGATTTATTTGTATATGAGCCAGATGAACTCCAACTACTGGATTATAGTTAGAATCCCTCAAAAAACATGAGAGGATCCAAACCTTCATTTATCACTCATAGTGGTTTTGTTTGGTTAAAAAGGGAATTGAAGAAAAGTGAAGAGAAAATTTGAGATTTTAAATGAAAACTTTTATAATGATGAGAGCATATACTATCGCATTACTATGTGACTAATTCTAAATTATTATACATTTAGTTATTAGCTACGCATCACTTTGCATCCAAATCCCTCCCATTGGAAAAGAAGTTTTTTTTTTTTTTTTTTTTTTTTTTTTTTTTTTTTATTACGAGTATCATTAAGGGTGTTAAACGGTTTATAATAAATTTAATGGTCTGGTGCGGTGCGATGTATAAAAGGGTAAAACAAAAATTGAACTGGTTAACTAAACGGTCTCAAAATTGAAACTATAACCGATTAGTAATCGGTTCCAGTTTATCGATTTTTAAACGGTTTCTCATTAATCGATTATGCGTGCGGTTTATAAACTGTTTAATATGTTGGTTATTAATAGGTTTTTCATGAAAAAAATGAAAATGTTCAAACGGGAATGAGAGAATGAGACTTGCTATACGGCCATGCCTAATCACTAATGCCTATTTTATGTTTTTCTATTTTGGCTTTATGGTTTAGGCTTTTGAGAATTGGGGTTGGGTCTTAAAAAATAATATATTAATTGGGTTTGGATCATTGGATAAATAATATATTAATTGGGATTAGGATGTTGGGGAAATAAATTATTAAATTATTAATAAAGAATGACCAATAATATTAGGGTTTACTAGTTTAGCTTTTAGGGAACTAAACGGTTCACAATATATTCGGGTTAATCGGTGTCTAGCCAGTGTAACCCGCTAGTTTAAACGGATTAAATGGTTTCAAACTGATTATATAAACGGTGTCATACTTCAAACAAAAATCGAATCGATTACTAAACGGTCTCTTAGTTCTGGTGTAAACGGTTCGATTTGATTTCGATAAACAGTTTCGGTGCAAATGTTGCACCCTAAAGTATCATTATTAAATATGTTAAGAAAAGGAAAATAAATATTACATTTTATACAATCATCGACTATGTTTGGTTGCAAGGGGAATTGAAGGGAAGGGAAGTTAAATTTTGTAACTTTAAAATGAAACTTTTGTAATGAATACATCACATCCTGTCACATTGCTATATAAATAATGATTTAATTATTAACTTATATTTCACTTTGCATTCAAACCCTTTACATTTAAAAGTAAAATAAATATCTTATTAGTGTCATTACTAAAAGTTAAGAAATTTATGTGGTTTATATAATCATTTTGTATTACAATTATAAAAATTTCCTTTATCTTCCCTTCAATTCCCCTTGCAACCAATCATAACCATTGTGTTACAATTATAAAAATTTTACTTCCTTTCCTTCAATTCTCCATGCAACCAAACAAAGTTGGAAGGTTCCACCCAAATTATGGAAAAGTGTCCGTTGAAGTTTTATCCAACTTACCCTTTTTTATTTTATTTTATTCTCATGTGTAACCATAGTTTCAAATTTCGGCCAAAATTATCGATTTTGGCATAAATGTTTCAGTTTTTTGGCTAAACCGAAACGAAACTATAAGTCGAAACCAAATAATCTTATATCTCGGTAGATTTCTATCAATTTCAGTAGATTTTGATCGATTTCGACCGAAAGAAGTTAATTTCGATCAAATGTTGGTAAAATTTGATATTTTTCTAAAATTTCTTTATTGTTTGTTACTTTGTTTCTTCCAAAATTTCTTCATTAGTTTGTTATTTTGTTTATAATTTATTATTCTTTTCACTCATTGCCTATATTAACATACTATAGACATAGAATTACCTTTTTTGATTTTTTGTGTGATGCAATGGATATGTTGAAAAGGTTTAAATTGTCTGATAGAAAAAAAATTGGACTCAAAAATAATTTTTTTGGCCATGGAAACCAGGATCCACATCGCCTCCTCCCTGAGATTTGGGAGGAGGGGCGGCGACCCCAGTGGATGGTTGCCAAGTAGAGGTCGGATGAATCCAATCCCTCCGTTCAAGCTGACAAGCCGAGCCGACAAGGGAATGTTGGCTCAAACAAAGGGGTCGGATTCATCCGAATCCCACGTGACGACCATCCACTAGAGTCGTCACCCCTCCTCTACAGGGAGGAGACGATTTGAACGCATGGAAACCAAGTTCAAAATCTGATTTTTTTTTACTTAGTTTAGGTGATATGGCATAAATTTTGGTTTTTCGAATTAATCGAGACCAGACACGAAATTGAAATTCGAATCCTTATGTGCAAGACTGTAATGCCTTACCCATGTTTTAAAGGGATACTTTACCATGCGGGGGTAAAAACAGTAACTCAGGAGCCTGGACCTTTTACCCACCCTGGCTTTGTTTTTTTGGGGGGTTAATATTTTACCCACCGTGCTTATCTGAAGTTACAGGGTAACGTAAAATTCTAAACTGTTGAAGCATATTCACTTTAAAAATCATAGTTTATAAAAAAAATAATAATAAAATACATTATTTCTTTAGAAACTCAGACAGAGAACTTGCAAACTGGTACTACTCTTCAAAACCCTCCTCTGTCTGCGACTTTTATATTAACATGTTGATTCCGCGATTTCGATTGATAAAGATCGTGTCGATCTGCAAATCACATTAAGCTCGTTCAAATGTGTTTATGGTCGTTAGTATATCATGGTTTGGTGATATTCGATTCGGTGGAGCTGATTTCTTGACAGGGTCTTGCCGTCATTTTTCCAGCCATGGTAGATTACGGAGGAAACCTCAAGAACGAATTAGCTTACAGTCGAGATACTCGATCTCAGTGGAACCCTCCAATGGAGACCGGGGTTTCAAATTTATTCGACAGGTTCTCGGGATTGAGTGTCAATGATTCTTCTCAGGATAGTTTATTTCAGGTTATGAAGGCAGTTGAAGCCGCTGAGAGAACCATCAAGCAACAGGTTAGCGTTTTTAGTGTTATATCCCTTGCTTCCTTATTTGTAAATGCTGTATCTCTCATTGAATTTTAATTTTAGCTTTGGTGAGTATTATATTCTGAATTTGGTCATTCTTTATAACTGAACCTAAAATAAACTCTTCTAGCATGTCTGGCTTTCTCTGTATTCCTAAATATCCATCTCCATTACGAACAGCTTAAATTGGGGGATTTATCTGAAGTTGGGCCTGGGCGTAATGCTCATACTTGCACCTGAACATGTTTTCGCCGGGTAATTAAGCGCATCGTTCATTGTAGACTTAGCCTTAAAGGACTTCACTTGTGCAGCCAGGTCTACAAAGATGGCTGGTCCTTCTGCAGTTAACCAACGTCTTACACTCATTTTTGAGCCATCAAAGTGTGCAGGGTCATCGGCTCAACAGACAAGTATACTGATATGGGATTGGGCCTTCTCTGAGATATTAGTGACCTCAGGGTTGGACTATTGGGATCTATTGATTCTATCATGACATTGTGGTTTTGAGTGCAAACGCTTTCACACACATTCCCTCACGTGCACATTTGCTATGTGCTAGGATGGATCTAACTTGTCAGCTTTGGTGGAACTTTGTATGAGGTTCATAGTTAGTGTTATTCATTTTACATGGTAATTGTCTCTAGGCTTGGTCTGGTGATGCATTTAGATTATGATTGTTAATTGCAAAGGAGAACTAAAGCTGGCTCCGGTCGGATGTAAAATGTTGGAACCTGGAAGGTAAATATTTTTAAGAAGAAATAGCAATAGCATTTCAGAAAACATAACATTTAGACAGTAATTGAAAAGTGAGCAAAATATCTCCTTTACCATAATTTTGTACAAAAATCTAAGTAATTTAGTTGATTTTTTTTGGATGAATAATGAATTGTATTAACGGAACCCAAAGGATACAAGAAAAGGAGCCTATAGAGGACCCCTTAGAAAAGAGAAAAAGATCTACAAAAAACACAAAAGGGAGATCCTATCCACATCAAAATTGGATAGGTAAATCCCAAGCATTTGCAGTAAATCTATACTTGGAAGCAAGGAATCAAGTATTGACACGATACGCACCGTATCGACTGATACGTATCGGTATTGACACTAGTCGATACGATACCTGTCGATTCGTCTCTTCATTTGAAAAAAAAGTATAGTATCGAGCCGTTTCAAACCGATACGGCTTGATACGGCTCGATACGCTCGATACGCATCGATACGGCTCGATACGCATCGATACACTTTAATTTTGATTTAAAAAAAAAGAAGAAGAAAAACCACGACCAGTATCGAACCGTATCGGTTCGATACTGCTCGATACTGGTCGATACAGCCTTTTAAGTGTCGAGCAGTATCGATACTACTCAAAAACAGACCCTGTTCGTGTTTTTTCAAAAGCCGACAACCATTGAAGCTTCAATACTCCTCTGCAACTTGATTTTTTTTTCCAAAAAACCTTAGGGCTTTGATTCTTAGCCCTAAAACGACTAGAAATGTAGCATTAAACTGGGTTTTTGTGAAGATTAGAGCCTGAAATCATCTCTTTAAGTTCCAAGGGCGGAAAACCCTAAAGGTATTAATTTCAACTTCAATTTTTTTCATAATAAATCGATTTTTGTGTTGTTTCTTCTCATGAATCAATGAACTATGGTCCTATTTGATGAATGCATGCTACTTGCATGGATTTAAACACTGATTTGAGGAATTTTGGAAGAACAGAAGAAATTTTGAAATTTTTTTTTTCTCAAAAATTAATCCTTTCCTCTTTTACTATTTATATAAGATGTGTAGACCACTGATCTACCATCTTTGCTTCTTAGTTATAATTTTCGAGTTTATTTTTTGGTTAAAAAAATAGAAATATAATTCAAATAATATTATTTTTTTAATGTAAAATTTGACTATTCTCTCTCTCTCTCTCTCTCTCAATTTCTATTCATCGATTCCCTGTTTTGGTTCTGATTTGTCTTTTTAGTAGCCGTAACAATAATACGTACATGACTCTAACCTATTTTTTTTCATGAATCAACATTTTTATTGTTAAAGGGAAATTTGTTGTCAGATCTAAGATATATGTGGTCCTGTACTAGTTGAGGCCCAGATATTTTTTTTTTCTTTCCTTTTCTTACATCCTTGTTGTTTGTCGATTCTCTGTGGGGTGTACATGACTCCATGAATTTGATTTCTATGCCATGATGTGTGTTCTTTTTTCTTCTGATCTCAATGTTCCTCTACTATTTTGTTAAGTTTTAATTCTTGCTTTCCTTTACTTTTTTCTAAATGCCAATCTGGGAAAACTATGAAAAATGGTAAGGGTTTGGTATGTTTGTGTTTGTTTCCACTGAGATGGGTATTTACTGAAGAGGTAGCTTTTGGTTTTATTTGCCTTTTTAAGGGAAATGGTTTCTAATAGGATTAGAAACTGGTTTTAATAAAAAGGCATGGTTCTGTACATTTTTTTTGTTGTTTTACAATACGTAGGGTATTCAGTTAGGAATTTATGTGTATCCATGATGCAAGAAACCTTTTCTTTCTCAATGTTGCTAATTATAGTATTTTTATGCTTTAAAATTGTGTTTTGTATGTTCCTTAATCATTTTTGTGCGTATCTTGCCCCGTATCCGTGCGTATCCGTGCGTATCCACGATACGATACGATACGTCTCTTAATTTCAGCTGACCGATACGGTTCCGATACACGATACTTGATTCCTTGCTTGGAAGTATCCGAACAAGACTTGGAAATAGGCGTAAGAGAACCCTTGACTTCAGAGACAATGGTGTCCCAGATTTGGGGAAGAGTCCTTGACTTATAGAGGTCCATGATCTAAGATTTCTTTCGACCCGTACATGATACATGGACACGCAACAAGCCACTTTCCCAACACCGTCATGAGCATTTTTACCTTTGAAGTTTCTCCGGATTCAGTGCCATTCTCTTTCAAAAGGAAGGATTCTTCTCTGAGAAGGTCAGCATCAATGAAGGGCCCCATCCCAAAGGCGAGAAGAGAGAATGGGCACTCAAACATAGGTGCGGAATATCTTTAGTAGCAGATCAACAAAGGCATCAATCTTGCTGAATAGGCAGCTGTCTGTGGATGAGAAAGGCTTTAGTAGCAAAAGAATTGAGTCATTGTTCTCCAAGCAATGAAATTGTGGTGAGGGATGTGGCTCTGGAACCAGATGACTTCATACCAACGTTCTCAATTTCGGTTTTGGTGCTGGTATTGGCCAGCCCCAAAACTGAAACAAAACATATTTTGGTCAAAATCTGGGAATTTTTCTGGGTGAACTCGCAACTTTTGTTTCGAGGCCCAGAAGTTGTTTTTTTGCCCTGATTTTGTTTGCGTAGCCTTTTTTTTTACCCCATTTTTACACATATTCCTTCAATTACTGTAAGAAAAAACCATCCAAAATGATAGTATGTGATATGGACCCAAGTTTGCTAGTGCATATTGGAACTTGATATTGTATTCAGAGTTAAATATGCTACTTAAGATATTATTCATAAATAAGCAAACACTTCCCATTTGAATTTAATAAAAATAGTCTAAAATTCAAATTTTAAAAGGATAAAAAGTCAATCCTCTAGTTCAAGAACAAAATCCGCATTTCGCTTGCGAGGGTTATTTTCCACTTTAAAATGCTAGGGATTTACTACAATCTAAAAATTTCATGTATCTTTTTTTTTTTGACAATCAAAATTTCTTAAATCTTATTATAGTAAAACATCACTAAAAACAAGAAGAGCATCAAAATAATAATTTGTTTTGATGCCCAAAAAATTCAAACAACATTCACATGCTCTAATAAGGTTTGACTGGAGCATAATTCCTTCAATATAACTTGGATTCAAGTAATGTCGGCTTTGCTAGAAAGCTAACATAACCAACTTTTCAACAAATTCGAGATTGCTTGAATCCTAGTTATCTTGAAGGAGTTACGTTCTGATCAAAGTTTGGAGCATGTGAGTGATGTTTAAAGTCGTATGAATGAAAATAATTTTTTAGACATCAAAAGAAATGATTATTTTGGTGTTTTTTTTTCTGGTTTTTAGTTATGTTTTACTATTATAAGATTTATGGAATTTTTAGATTGTAGAAAAGCCTAACATTTGAAAGTTAAAAATTGCTCTTGTGACTGAAAATGCGGTTGTTGTTTTTGAACTGGAGAGTTGACTTTTTATTGTTTTGGAATTTGAATTTTAGACTATTTTTATTTGATTCAAATGGGGGGGTGTTTGATATTATTCATAAATAAGTGTTGTTAATGTATACTATTCCTCTTGTGTATGATTCCCTGTATTGTATAACTTTGACTTCTAAGGTCAAAACCAAGTTTCTAGGGTCGAAATAGACAAGTTTCGATCAAAACTTAGCATTTTATAAGGTGTTTGGATCAAGTTTCAACCAAAATAGTGTTTTCGGTTGAAATATCCTGTTCAAAACATGACATTTCGACTGAATTAATTGACATTTTGGTTTCGAACCATGGTCTCATTTTGACCAGGTCTAAAACCGAAAAAATTCAGCCGAAACCAGAAATTTCTATGGAAATTGGGAACCTTGCTTCATACCACAAGACTTTGGAGTATTTTGGTTTGACAATCGCTTAAGCAGAGCTAGAAGAAAAAATCCTCAAGGGGGCTGCAGTCCAGCAAACAGGGCCTTCACTTCCTGTTGATCTTTTGACTTGAAGAGATGACCAAGGTTCAGACAATCTATTAGACATTTAGACGAGAACCTTCATGGTTGCCGGACATCATCACATAGGATAAAAGAGACAAAAGCCATTTTATCATGCGTGGAATCAGATCGAATCCTTTTCCCATACCTATTGAGTAAGACTCCATGGCGGGTGCCAATTGTCCAGTCAAAGATGAGTGGAAGATCCATCATCAAACTTGGAACTTGGATTTGATAATATCAATGACAAGGTGTCTATTGATTCAGCATTTTCCTCCAGAACCAAGAGGAGTCTCTTCCACAGCACGCAGATGCAGTCCAGATTGAGTCATTCCGAAGGTAAGTACCGTACAACCATCTCACCCAGATACTGTCCTTTCTTGCAGCCACTTTCCAAAGGAGCTTGAGGATGCAGGTTGTGTTCACTTATTCAACTCTTCGTATGCCCAATCCTCCTTCAGGTTTGGGAAGGCAAACAGATGCCCAGCTGCTAGTTTGTAAGAACTTGTTGCAATTAGACCCCTTCCATAGAAAAGCACTCATCAATGATTCAAGCTTTTGGTTCATAAATCTAGGAAAACTGAAAACTCCTGTCCAATAGAGATATGAACATTGCATGACAGATCTAGCAAGTTTGAGATGACTCGCATATGAGAGGAACCTTGCTTTCCATAGCTGAAGTTTCTTACGAAGACGGTCAAGAATTGGGGTGCAGTGATGCAGAATCTACCTGGTAGAAGTCAAAGGAAGCCCCAGATATTTGACTGGCGGAGAAGCAACAGAGAAACCTGATAAGTTTGTTAGAGGATCCTTAGTAGCCTCTTCAACTCCAACAAGGAATATGGTGTGATTTTGCCTATTGACATGAAGACCAGACATACCCCCAAAAGTAGCAAGGACCTCGGAGATTGTGGCAATTGACTTGGAGTTGACTTTGGAGAAAATCATAATGATATCCATAAAAGCAAGGTGAGTGAGCTCAGTAAATTTACACATGGGAAAGAAATCCAGCTCATTGTTGTGTGCCTTAACTTGAATACTTCTAGAAAGAGCTTTCATGATAAGGTAAAAAGGAAAAGGTACAAGGGGCAGCCTTGTTTGATGCCTCTGGAGCTCCCCACAGGACTGCCATTGACCAAAATTGACATGTGAACTGTAGAAATACACATTTGAACCCATCTAATGAAACAAGGAGGAAAGGTCATGAGATTCCTTACTTCAAGCAGAAATACCATCTTATCGTTTCATAGGCTTTGTGTATGTCAAATCTTCATAAGAGCAGTTGGGGATGAATTTTCCTATCAAAACCTCTAATCATGTTGGAGGCTTGGAGCAAAGAAGAAGTTGTCAATGATATTTCTCCCCTCAATGAAAGCAGATAGGTTATCACTGACTAAACAATCTATAATTCTCTAGTCTCTTCAGACGATTAGCAAGAAGCTTAGCAATGAATTTGTAGATGGAGTTAGATAGAGCAATAGGTCTGAAAGCCTAGAGATAGCTAGCTTCTTCCATTTTGGGGATCAAACACCAGAAATTCTGTACCTTCAAGACTTGGGAAGGGCTGACAAACAAACTTTGAATTGTCTTGATAAGATCATATTTCACAATATCCCAAGAAGGAAGGAAGAGTCCTACACTGAAACCATCAGGACCTGGGGCCTTTTGGGATTTGGAGGATTTAATGACTGACATTTTCTTCTAGAGAAGGCAGGAACTTCAAAATAGCTTGCTGATCAGCACAAAGAGTTTTGTTGGTGGGATCCTCTAGGCTTCCTTCGGGATGAGGGGGAGAAAGAGGTCTGTAAACGTCTATGAATTGATTTCCAATTTCTTTCTTAATACTAGCAACACTGGAATTGTTGTTCCCTCGCTGGATCTCAAGGAGTTGATAGAGTTCCTATTTTGGTTTGCTTTCAAGGATCTATAAAAATAGCCTGAGTTCCTGTCTCTCAGTTTAAGCCAAGAGATACATGACTTTGTTTAAAAGAAGCTTTCTTCCCAAGAAACCTAACTAATCAACCAATCAGTTTACTTCTCTTCCTCTGCCAAAAGGTGGTCTTCCTTAGCATCTTGAAGACAGGATTGGATAGAACTCATGGAAGTTAGCTCCCTTCTGCGAGAAAGAACCGCGCCAGAAATATTTCCAAACATCTCCTTTCCATTTACCTAAGGAAAGCTTGACTTCCCCGAGTTTCTGAGCCAAAATGATGAGGGGCTCTATTGTTTCCTTGACAGGCCTATCCCAAGCTGCTTTCATTGTGGGCAAAAAATCTTCAGGAAAGGACCACATATCAAAATACTTGAAAGTCTTAGGACCAAAGGAGACATAAGGAGAGCTGGAAAGGCTGATAGGGATGTGATCAGAAATACGCCGACTGTCAAAAGAGGTTTCTGAGGAACTGTAGACAGCTAACCATATGTCATTCACCAAGGCCCTGTCAAGTTTGCAAGCAACCCTCTGGTTCCCCACTCTCTTATTGCTTCAAGTGAGTTTGTAGTGGTCCATTTCAAATCATCCATTCCAATTTCATCTAGGCTGTCATTGAAATCTCCCACAAAGTCTTCATCAATTAATCCTCCTATCTTCTCATGACCATATCTAACCACATTAAAATCTCCTATGATCCCCCAGGGAGTGTCACTCAAAGAACCAGCTAAAAACTTGAGATCCAGCCATAACCTTTGTCTCTCAATAGCTGAATTTGACGCATAAATTGCGGTTAAGACAAGAGAGTGATGTCCCTCTTTGTTTTGGAGCTTCAAATGCATAAACTGATCAGAAGAGTTGAGAAGAGAAATAGAGATCCTTGAACTGCCCCACAAACACGACAAACGCCCATTTGGATGGTGGGGGTAGTTGAACGGCATTTCCCAGTGAGGAACCTTCGATTTTGGTATGGGCTGACTCCTAACATGAGTCTCAACTAGAATGCAGAAAGAAACATGAAGCTTGCAAGTAAGAGATTTAACCTCTGCTGCTTTGAAGGGGTGTTTAGCCTCGCAATATTCCGGAAAAGAACTTTATGCATGATCAACACAATGGTGAAGAAGGAGCACGCTTGAATCAGAGATTCGGCCCATCCATTCCCCCTTGGGGCAGGAGGAGGTATCATGATCTAAGGAGGCATGAGTGGACTGTTTCTGTGGGCCACGAGGGATTTTTGATCTTTTCCCTTTTGACTTGGGTTTTTTTTTTTCTGTTGGATTTCCAGCCTGATGGGATGCAGTAGTGACATGAGAGGTGGAAAGAAAGGGGGGTGGAGGTGGGAGACCAGAATCCCAATTCATGGGTACCTCTAGGGCGCCAGACGAAAGGCCATCACAGGGGGAACGGTAAAGAGGGGATGGGGGTAACGATGGGAGGGGGTGGGGGTTGTCATTTGACAGGACAGGAGGGGGAGGGAAAGGGGTCAGAAATCAGGTTTACCACTGATTACACAAGGGGAGGAGGGTGAAGGGGGTTTAAGCTCATTGATGAAGATGATGTGGAATTGGGCAGGCCCAGAGAGGTTGTTGGAGTGGGGATTTAGTTGAAAATTTCACTTGCTATATATGCTAAGTTTTGGAGTTAGTTACACGGTTACTGTTGGTTAAAAAAATGCATTACTTTACATCATGTTATATCCAACCAGATAGAGCCCCAGTGAAATCATTATTTGTTTTCTTAGGTTTTTGATGGTTATATTTACCTATGTAATTTTAACTTTCAATATCTAGGGCTTGAGTATTGGTTTGATTTCGTACCTTCAATAGTTTAATGGTATTTAGTTTGTCAACGATAATCTTTTCATCTCTGTATCTTTGATGTATCTTTTGATTGCTTGAGAACGGTGACTAACTACAATCCTGTTTTACATATTTCTAGGTGGAAGAAAATAATCGTTTGAGGAGTGAACTTAAACGACAAACAGAAGAACTAGAAAGATATGTAAGTGCTTTTATTTCCATCTTCATTGATGATATTTTTTATATGCTATTTTGCTTGAAGGTGGAATCCAAATCCAACTTTGGTGCACCCTCCATGATAAGTGTGAAGCAATCACACAGGCTCATTAATTTTCCAATAATATTTGTTTTTTCTTGACTACAATAATCTGTGAAATTTTGAGTAAGATAATCTCTAAATTGATGGTTTCACTATCTGCAACAACTGTTCTGCCACAACTCTTTCTGGTTGAAATTTCATGGGTATAGTTAACAATCTGGAATTGGTGCATTCACTGAAAATGCTGGCCACAAATCCAGGATTTGATTGCTGCAGTAAAAAAATATCTTCTTGAAACCGTCACTATATTAGTCTATTTGTGACCTTTTGCCTTCTGGGATGGGAATCGGCTTACTGCTTCGATGTACTTTCTCTAATGGTGGCATATCCGCTCCTACCATTCTCCATGATCTCAAAGCAATGGCTTCTTTCCATGTCAGACTTCGACCTAAGAAAACATTGGCTGACATTTCTTTAACCTGCATTCTCAAATCCATCTTCTGTCCAAGAAATGCAATTCTTGTCAATTATAAGAAAGGTTCCTACCCCTCGTCGAAAGGAGAAAAAGGCTTTTAATGAGGTGCAGCTCTACTAATTCAAACATTTTCTCCACATGTGACTGCCCTCATTTCCATCTCCATGCAGAGGACAGTGACAGCTAATTCACATGCTGACACACACGGACTCACCCACTCTCAATTAGTCATGCAATTGAGCTTATTCCGTTGAGAAAAAGATTACACAGGAGGTTCTGTTTGGTGGTTTCTCCTTTGACTTGGTGATTGTTATTTATGAAAAATGCCTTACTATAGATCTACAGACAATGCCATATTGCCATTGTCATTCCAAGGTCAATCGGTGGGGGTTCTATAGAAGGCATCTTAGTTCCTGGGTAAGCCCATAGCAGCAATTACATTGGTGGGAAAAAGAAGTCTTTAATGAACATAAAATTCCATGGAATTCGTAGAAACCTTGTTAAAGTCTTGAGAATACCCGCCCCCCCTTCTCTTTTAAGTCACAGTTTTGGTGAAACATGAACCTTCACTTTTTTTTTTTAAATGATGAGTAACAGAAATTTGGTTGAACAAAGCTGGAGGAAGAGCGCACCAATGGGAAGCGAATCCTAGATCAGCCCCCAAACACCATAATAATACTTACCTTGAACATGAGTCTCTGCCTCTAAGTTACAGTTTTGCGCCCCCCCCCCCCAAATGATTTTTTTTTGGGAGTTTTTTTTTTGGGGGGGGGGGGGGACACTTGGATCTTTGCTTTCCTTCTAAGGCGCATTGTACTGTCACATGCTTTCCTTTATGAATAGAAATCATTATTTAATAAACTAAAAAAAATGGTCCTGTCTTTTGGCAGGAATCAGATGATTCTAGGGCTCTAAGACCTCATCCCAGTGGTTTGAATGGGCATATTCAGGGGCCCTTCAGACCACATCAATCTGTTCCATCCATAGGGAATCAAGAAGATAGGGTCAGATGGATGGATAATAGTACCTACCTTGATCCTCATGGTACACTAGTTGTCCACCAGAATACAGTGCAAAAAAATGAGGATCATGCCGTGCAGACTCAATCAGACGGTCAACAGTACTCAGAGGGGAGTAAGGCAAATGGAAATTCAAAGTTGCTTTCTGGTGCACAGGGAGCTGGAGACAGTGCTGGCTCGTCCCAGTTTTCAGTACCATCTTCAATACCATTTTCTCCTACCAGTACCAGGTACTTCAAATCATATACAAAGTGATATTACATGAATATTGTTATTTCCATGTCATATATTTTTTCCCCGAAAGGTCTGTCAAAAGGATGAGCAGAAGTTCGTAAAGTGCCTTTTCCCCTTAAGAGAAACTTCAATTGTCTTTTAGGCACCAAAGGGAAGGGGACTGTGGTCCCAAGTTCAATTTATCTGGACAAGGGCTGATGGCAGTGTCTGAAGCCAATAACTCAAGCTGCATTTGGAACCAGGTATGAGTCGTATGACTAATTCATGCGGAATTGACTGCAGAATTTAATGTAATATTTGATGGGAGAATACTCTTCTGTTGCAGGATCTTGTTCTTAAGGTTCGGGAGCATGAAGAGGAGATTTTGCGGCTGCGGAAACATCTTGCTGAATATTCTGTCAAGGTAAGGATTACGTATTTAGTATTTACGTGACTGGATTGTCACTATTGCTCAGATATATATTTTGAATCCCATGCCTGGTTCCATATTAACTCAAAGCACTGATTCATGGTGTTGATAGGAAGCGCAAATACACAATGAGAAATATGTCCTGGAAAAACGCATTGCTTATTTGCGTTCGGTAGGCACAGTTTTTGTTTGAACCTGCTTTTCTCCTGTTTAATACATGGTCAATTATTTGAACTGATTTTGTTTTTGTAACTTGATGTTTACATTTAGGCATTTGATCAGCAGCAGCAAGAGCTGGTTGATGCTGCATCAAAAGCTCTTTCATACAGACAAGATATAATTGAGGAAAACATACGTCTTACCTATGCATTGCAGGTACTTGTTTATTATTATTTTCTTAAATTGATGGTGTAAAATAGAGAAAAAAAGAAGAAGACAATAGAGAGGAGGAGAAAGAGAAGCTGAGAGATTGCTTTAGCTCTTAGGAGTCTCAATGATAATTAGAGACTCCTATTCCACTCAAGATATAGAAATTCATAACCCTAAAAGGGTGAAAGAGTCGAAATAAAAGAAACCAATAGGGGCAGAGGCACTATATATATATATATATATATATATCGTAACACTCCCTTTAAGTTGGAGCATATATATCAATCATGCCTAGTTTGTTACAAATATAAGCAATTCTTCACTTTCTATAGACTTAGTAATCACATCAGCAAATTATTTTCCTATACGAACATGTCATGGACAAATAATCCCTTGCAGAAGCTTCTCACGAATAAAGTCACAGTCGACTTCAATGTGTTTCGTTCTCTTATGAAACACAATATTGGAAGCAATATGGATGGCAGTTTGGTTATCACACCACAACTGCATGGAAGACGTGTAGAAAACCAAACTCGGTTGACAACTGCTTGACCCACATCAGCTCACATGTAATATGTGCCATAACTCGATATTCATGCTTTGCACTGAACCGAGCAACCATGTTTCTTACTTTTTTAGGACACAAGATTTTTGCCAACAAAAGTACAGTAACTAGTAGTAGATGTCTATCAACAGGAGAACCGGCCCAATCAGCATCTGAAAATCGCTCAACACGTCCATGTCCTTGATCAGGGTACAGAAGACCACGACCTGGAGCCTTCTTGAGATACCGTAAAATACGAATAACGAGGCATCCTAATGAGGTGTCCGTAGAGAGGACAAAAACTGACTCACAACAATGACCGGGAAGGCCACATTGTACGAGTCACGATGTGATAATTTAATTTGCTAATCAGTCTAACGATATCTCTTAGGACCAGTCAGAATATCACCCTCATTAGTTATAAGTTTGATGTTAGGATCCATTGGGATATCTACAGGTTTGGACCCTAACATATCATTGTTTTTGTGAGCAAATCTTGAACATATTTCCTATGAGAAAGAGAAATACGTTTCCGTAATTGAGACACCTCAACTCCCAAAAAATACTTCAAGTGACCTAGATCCTTGGTATGAAACTGTTGCTGTAAATGAGCCTTCAAACTGTCGATACTTGTATTGTCATCTCCTGTAATCTATGTCATCAACATAGACAATGAGAAAAATCCGTCCCGCTCTAGAAGACTGTTGATAAAACATCGAGTGATCTCTCTCACCTTGGGATAAGCCAAAATTGAGAAGAATCTTTGTGAAACGACCAAACCATGCCTGATGAGGCGGCTTCAACCATACAATGACTTTTTGAGCCTATACATTGTACTAGACTCCCCCTGAGCAACAAAACCAGGCTATTGTTCCATATAAACCTCCTCATGAAGGTCACTATGTTAAAAAAGCATTCTTTACATCTAACTGGTTCAACGGCCAGTGATAGGAAGCAACCAAGGTTCAAAATCTCGAAACTCGAGGTCATCTCCGTGGTTTAAAATCTCGGCGAGATCTTGAAATTCTTGGTGTTCTGGACTTGGTCGAAATGAGACAGCCCACGAGACTGGGTCTCGACTTGTCTCGGCCCAGTCTTGACAAAGTCTCGACTCGTCTCGACCCAGTCTCGATCATAGTTGTCAAGGCGCCAAGGCAAACCAAGGCGATGGAGGCCTGACTGGGCGCCTAGGCGACCAAGGCGCCCAATTTTTCAAGGCGACCCAAGGCAGCCTGGGCGCCTAGGCGGCGCCTTGACAACTATGGTCTCGACTCGTTTCAAACAGTCTCGACCAAGACTGATCTATTTTTGTTATAAATATCATGTCTCGGTCGAAATACTATCATTTTTACTGACTTTGCTCCTCTTACTCCTATTTTTTGCATCTTAGATCCTCCACGACACTTTTCGTGGAATTAAAAATTGGGATGGGAGATGAGACTTGGGAGTTGGGGCTGGAGGCATCATTGTATTTGAGTATATAAGACTTTGACTCTTTGAGTATTTGATTATTTGAATATTTGTATGGAATTATGAATTATGAATCTATGATTTTGCCACAATGTGTGATTATTTTTATAATTTTATGGTTTAAATGTGTTTATATATGCTAAAATAAGGTTTCCTTGGAGTACCAAGCCTTAAAATGGTCATTTTAGGGTTGAAACACACATTATAAGCCTTCTTGACTTTTGTGCACGAAAATTTCGGTTTGGCCAAGGGTCGAGACGACCTCGAGTTTCGAGATTTTGAACCTTGGTTGTTTCGACCTTTGGCGAAACCAAGATTTTTGAGATTTTAACCGATTGAGATCTTGGTGAGAACTTGCACAAAAGCCGCAAAGGCTTAAAATGTGTGTTTCGAGCCTTAAATGACCATTTTAAGGCTTGATACTCCAGGGAAACCCTATTTTAGCATATATAAACTTAAACTATAAAATTGTAAAAATGATCACACATTGTGACAAAATCATAGATTCATAATTCCATACACTCAAAGAGTCAAAGTCTTAAATACTCAAATATAAAAATATCAACATCATATACTAATGATAGTGTTTATGTAAAAATTTAATTTTTGCAAAAATTCTTACCTTAAACATTGAAACCGAAGATGAATGGACGATCTCTGCTCTCGTACCAAGGTCCCCCGACAATCTCGTGGAAAGATTTGTCAAAAACCCCAAAATAATGGAAGTTTTTGAAGCTAAGATGCAAAAAATGGGAGAAGGAGAGCAAAATCAGTGAAAATGATATTTATAAGAAAAATAGACCAGTCCTGGATTGGTCAAGACTGGGTCGAGACAAGTTGAGACTCAGTCTTGTGGATTGTCTCGTCTCGATAAAGTTGAGAACTTTGAAAATATTGAGATCTCGCTGAGATTTTAAACCATGGAAGCAGCAAGAGAGATCAAAATGCGAAAGGAAGCCAGCTTGGTTATAGGTTAAAAAAATAGTCTAGTTAATCAACGCCATAGATATGTGCATAGCCCTTAGCGACCATTGACCTTCAAATGATCAGGAGAACCATCACGGTTGACCTTAACTATATACACCCACGGATAACCAATAACAGAGTTGCCCACAGGGAGGGGCATAAGATCCACATATGATTCTCCTCCAAGACCAACAATTCCTCTTGTATAGCTGTGCTAGGACTAGACAATGTCTCTGCAATAGACTTAGGAAGGGGGTGACTTTCAATAGTGGTCAAACAAGAATGAAATGAAGAAGAGAAATTGTTGTAAGACATAAAGTTCGAAATTGGATGTTGGGTACAACTCCGAACTCCCTTACAATGAATAGGAACATCAAGGTCAGAAGCAGATATACTTAACTCGGGTGTGGCATCTGTAGACAAAGGAGAGGCGGTAGGGGCAAGGGGAACCAGGGGTGTTAGATCTACCCAAGGATGACGAGTGTAAACCTACTGGATGACTGGCGGAGGAGGTGGTACTTGCGAAACAGTGTTGGACAATATATGTAGGCAGATACAAACTCAGACGCAACAAAGGACCCGTCCGGATATGGTATGTACTAAAAAAAGGACACATCAGCGGTGACAATATTTATTGGATTCTGGTGAGTAGCAACAAAATCCTTTTTAGTACACGAATACCCCACGAACAGACACTTGAGAGCTCTAGGGTCCAACTTAAAGAGACCAGGACGATGATCACGAACAAAACAAATAGATCCAAATACCCGAGGAGGGAGCACAAAAAGGGGTTTAGAGGAAAACAATAAAGAATGAGGAATACCACCATCCAAAACAAAAGAAGGCATGCAATTAATAAGATAACATGCAGTTAAAGGCGCATCACCCTAAAACGATTTGGCCACCTTCATTTCGAAAATTAACCGAGTCACCTCCATTAGATAGCGATTCTTCAGTTCTGCAACACCATTTTGTTGTGGTGACCTTTCCGATCCACCCGATAAAATTCATGTGACAACTCATAAATACAGAACAAATTATTTTGACCAAAATATAAGACATTCAAATAATCCCACAACTCCTTCACTGTATCGATATGGATAACAAGGTCTACAATAAAATTGTCCATTAAATTCAGCATCTGGCCCAAACTCTGGGTATCAACAATGTCCCAAGAAGTGTCAGTACTAGACTTTGTCTGGTTTAAGTGACTATGTTGATCCCGTTCTGTCAAAATTAACTTACCAATTTTCCCTTATTGCTGGAAATTATTAAGTCCTTCCAGTTTCTTCTCTGTAATCCGATGGGAGGAGGAAGATACCACCTCAGTCACAGTATTCTTGAATTCAATAGATTCAGCCATCAATACCAAGGAAATTAACCAGAAACAATAATCAACAATCGGTTCTGCTAACCAAGAAGTAAAAACTCCAAAATGTGATCTCAACACTCGGTTCAGCAAACCGAGTGGCAAAAGCAATCAATAATAATTAATTTCAATACTTGGTTCAGCCAACCGAGAGGCAGGAAGAACTCCAAAGATCGGTATCAACAATTGAACCAAAAAAACAAAACTGAAGCATCAGTCCCAAAAATCGGTACAGTTCAAAAAATCAATTTCAGAAAATACCACCAGAAAAATTACTCTCCATAAGATATCGATCAGAAAATCCTTCCATAAACCAGAACCTGATTCATAAATCAGGTTGAGATTCAGCAAATTAGATCATAAAACAGATCTCCATTCCTTAATCACAAACCAGATCACAAACCAAAAAACAGATCCTGAATCAGATATCAATGTAGCAATCGACCAATCGATCACAAACCAGCATTCAATCAGTAACCAGAGCTCGATGGTAGCAATCGACTCTGCATACGACTGCCAAAAAGGGGACTGCAAATAACAATCGATCCGATAATCCAGCCACTGCCATCAGTCCATGGTTTAGAATAAAAAAAAAAAGGGGGTGATATCACCCCTTGAGGGCGAGCCTTGGTGTGACGGTAAGGTTGTAATATTGCAACCTGGTGGTTACAGGTTCGAAACATAGAAACAGTCTCTCTGCGTTGCGGGGGTAAGGCTGCGTACATTCTGCCCCTCCCTAGACCCTGCAGTACCGGGAGCCTTGTGCACTGGGGCGCCCTTTTTTTGAGGGTGATATCGCCTCTTCTTGCTTGTATGTGCAAACTGTAGGTTTAACAATCAAGGGTAAGAGAGCAATGGAAGAAGTATCGAGCATGAAGAAGAGTCCTTAGAGATCAGGTTCTGATACCATGTAAAAAAATAATGAGAAAAAGAAGAAGACAATAGAGAGAAGGAGGGGAAAGAGAAGAGGAGAGACTTGTGTAACTCTTGGGAGTCTCAATGATAATTAGAGACTCCCATTCCATTCAATATATAGAAGATTAGAAGTCCATAACCCTAAAAGGGTAAAAGAGGCAAAATAAAAGAAACCAAGAGAGGGAGAGGCACTAGGCGATAATCCTGAGACCCCTTTCCCCCCTTGCGACATATATCGTAACAGTTGGAATAT
Source organism: Protea cynaroides (assembly GCA_028583415.1). Taxonomy (NCBI): domain Eukaryota; kingdom Viridiplantae; phylum Streptophyta; class Magnoliopsida; order Proteales; family Proteaceae; genus Protea; species Protea cynaroides. The sequence goes on from CM053268.1 coordinate 52,300,640, forward strand.
GATGGAAGTTCCTCTGTGCTTTAAATATATAACAGCAGCATATGTTGATATTTTTTTGGATAAGTTTGAATTCTTATTGTTCCCCAGATGAACAGTGAGTGAAATTTTTTGTTTAAGATGAAAAAAAGGGGGAATTCAGGTATGGATGAGAATAAAGGAGAAAGCAACCAAGGTTGTTAGAGCCATTCAAGGAACTGTGAACAATTATTTTTATTTTCTTCCTTTCTCCCTTCCAAACTGAATGGCAGACCAGAAGCCTGTTCTTGCGTTAAAGTTTCTTTGGTAAGAATTGGTTGCTTGGTAGTCAAAATCTTCCTGAAATTTTCCCGTGTGATCATCTTTGTCATCTCTAAAGAAGTATGGGTGACCCACTCCTAAGCATTACGTATATTTTTTGAATTCTTTTCCAGTACATACAAATTTTATTTGATTGAAAGCTGTGGAATACAATCCTAACAAGGGGACATACTAGTACACTACTGTTGCAAATGAAACCAGAGAGAAATTAGAGAGCATATTGTCACGGCCTTAGTCTTCGGGTCGTGGGTCTTGACAATATGCTACAGAATTGGAATAAAGATTTTTCCTATCAGCACCATCTCTAACTAGTTCATCTCCTAAAGATAAAATTTTGCTTCTGCATTCCATGTGTTTTATCTTAACCCTGATGAGATTTACTGCACTATGAGATTCTCTTTTTTTATTTTTATTTATTTTTATTTACATTATTTATTTTTATTTTTTTTATTGCTGACAAAGAAAAAAAGAGTTGAGGCTTTTTTAATGTCCAGTTGCACATTAGTTTGAGTGTAATGATTTTGTGTTCGTTCACTCTTACAGCTCTGGTATTCTAGTAGTTGTGCTGGCAATATGTTTCTCATATAACAGTGCAGATTTGAACAAGGCATGGATTTAGGATTCAGTTCTCTTAGCCATTTTCAGGCTTGATCAATAGAATACAATTTCAGATTCACTCTCTCACTCTCTCACTCTCTCTCAGGCTGCACAGCAAGAAAGATCAACATTTGTCTCGACTTTGCTTCCTCTCCTGGCAGAGTATTCTCTGCAGCCACCGGTGCCTGATGCCCAATCTATAGTTAATAATCTCAAGGTCTGCATGATATCATGATGTCCTTACTTTCATGATTATTGATATATTGTTATAGCTTTCATGTTGTAAGTAATAAAATTCTACTTATTACTCCCTGATCAGAACATTATGTTTTTTTTTTTTTTTTTTTGTGTGTGTGTGTGTGGTTATGAATTTGCTCTAAATTTGATCTTACAAAACCAACCTTATGAAACTAACTTGCTTTAAGATGCATGGAGTTGCTTTTATTTATGATTGTTTTTAAAAAACGTGTGCTTAACGAGTTCACATAGTGTTTACTTGAAAATTGGTCTGATTATATGCGTAGTAACTTAGTAAGACATTGCATTATTTTATTTGTCAACATCTAAGTAATTATCATTTGGATTTTTAATGTGACTGTGGGTTGGAGCATCAAATTTGAAAAAGCAGCGTAGTTTGGATCACTTATATTGGCTAGAGGGTATCCTGCTTAGTTGTATTACTCTCCATTGGTATTTCCCAGGGTCATATGGGTGATTTGATTTATATGAGCCATTATAACTGAATAACCCACCATAATATATGAGTATATATATTTATGTAGATTTGGTGCACAAGTGGTATGTGTATTTGTCCCTTCTCAGCTGTATGACCTACCATTATATCATCAGCAGTCGAACCATTTTTCAAAATATTGCTTTTCAAGCATTTCTCAAAGCTTTATTTTGTCTTGAGCTGACTTTTGGGTGAAACTTACCACATCAGCAGATGGTAAAATTGGCTACACTGGAACTTTTTGGGTTGCCACCTAATTCACATATGGCGTAGCTGGCTAAAAGCCTTAAATGACCCATGTCGCATGCACGAGGCTCCCGGCCTCCCGCCACGGCAGAGTTTGGGGAGGGGCTTACCACTTATGTGTGCAGCCTTACCTCCGTTTCATGGAGAGGCTGTTTCCAGATTTGAACTCATGACCACCACCAGGTCACAATGGAGCAACCGAGACCCGCCTTCATAGTGAATGATATAACTTAGATTGATTAACCACTTCTTCATTTTGTTTTATCTAAATGAAAATATCTTTTCGGGAACTATATTTTAAATTGCAGGAGAAGGATTCCTGATTGGTAGTCCAGGTAAAGGAATTCATGGATGGGCACTTCTACCATGTGGCGGGTCAATTAGGGTTGAAATTTTTTGGACTGGTAGACCCTATGGTCCCCTGCTCACATATTAAGTTTCAGCCCAAACAGAGTTGGCCAAGTGGCAAACAAAGCATTGAAAAATCCAGGACTACTAGAGGGTACTTGGACTACCGAGAGGGTGCATGCTAATGTATGGGAGGGTGTATTATTGAATAGGAGTTTGAAATTTGATACATGACCAATCTAGACCATTGCCTAGTTACCCAATGGTAGGAATCTCCAGTCCATTATTAATAGATTCATATCTTGGAGTGGATTAGGGAATCGATCTAAAGTTCAAGCTCTATTGCTTGGGAATAGATGTTTCCCTGGCTGCTTGTCAGAGAAAAAACAAAGCGTTTGAAATTAAAATTCTTCTCTTCAAGTGGATGAAGGCTTAAACTTATGAATCTATCCTACTTGACACATTTCTTGCTGGAAAGTTATCGTACCATGAATTATGATCTGCCTCCTCACATTGATGACAAGTGATTGAATTCCTAGTGCAGAGAGTCCTCCCTTTCCTTGAGGGGGGAATAAATATTTCCTATATTTAGTGGTTCCTTCGAGGGGAATTGTGGTCATTTAGTTATATTTTTACTTGTATTGTCCTTTTATCATTTCTTTCCATTTTTTTTTTACATTTTTTTTCATGTTTTATTGGTTGTTTTTTCCTCTCCCTTTTCTTTAAACCTGGTGTGCCCTTCTTCCCTTTTCATTGGAATGTTGACTAGTAGTCTAGACTGCCATTTGTCTTCAGGTAAGAGCAATGCTGAGCTGCAAATAGCCTCCCTAATGATAACATAGATTTTCTCTTGTTATAATGTACAATCCCAATTTGAAATCCCAAATCTACAGGTCCTGCAGCATGATTCATTGACACTAAGGAAAGAAAACAAGGAAGCAGGACTTGTTATTAACTCCTGTGATCCAGCTGAGGATGAAATTGTGCATTTGTTTTCCTTTTTTCTTTTTGGTCTCTGTGTGTGTGTGATTGATGATTGTAGATTTAACTGAAAGTAAAGATTTCATTGTGTAGAATCAAGGGTGGGTGTGTCAAGATAAAAAATGATTGTGCCAAAAAATATTATTCATAAATAATAAAAGAACAATTGGTCATTGCTTTAAATTACATATTGGTGCCCCACAATCTTTGCAAGCCTAATTGATGAGTGATTCTGGTCCAAGACGGCTAACTCACAGATTAGTGCGTAGAGCCTGCCACTTTGGCCAGTTCCTGTAACTAAGGCAGAGAGTGGGGGTGGAGGTTATATCTGTACTTTCAATGTTCAAATTCCTAATTCTGTTAGCTAATCTGAGAGTTGGAGAGGTAAAACTTATACAAGGAAAACGTAGGAAATGGAAAAATATCTAACACTAATAATTTAGCCAATAAATTGGGATTGATTTAGAATGCTGCTTATAACCTCCATACAAATGTCTGTAATCTTTCTCCGTGGCAAATCGTTTGAATCGTTTTTTACTTGAATAGGCTTTCTTATTGCAGGTTCTGTTTAGACATTTGCAGGAAAAGCTCCATTTTTCTGAGGTATATTACATACTTGAGGGATCATACTGCAATGGTAAAACTGTTTAGGGATTTAACTGTAATTTGGTGTCAAAGGCTCTTCTGTTTTGAAAAGAAATTACCTTACTCTTTGATGGCTTTGAGATACCTTGCTGTATTAGATCTTAGCTTTTCTGGAATAGGTGGGCTAATTTCAGGCTTTAATCTTTATTTTTATATTCATGTGGCAGACCAAATTAAAAGAGTCTCAGTATCAGTTAGCCCCATGGCTTTCTGATGCACTTCCTCCACCATCACCAGCTCATTCCCTTGGTGCAGCACTGACTACTTCAGTAGTATGATCATATGTCTTTGTATAACTTACCTGTCTGTTTCATAATGGGTTGCTAAAATTCTTATGTTTCTGTTTCAGAACAAAAATGGGCTTGCATTGGTCCCTCAGCCAACATTCCCTCCTGTGCAGACACCAGTGTCTTCTTCCCCTAATTTTCAGACAACTCCAGGTTGGGACCCATTTGGACACTATATTCATCGCACTGGTTTCAGTGGTGTTGCCACAAAAATTCTAGAGCTGGATAATTTGGGAAGTTATTCCCCTTCTGCAGGCAGGTAAATGAAGTGTAAAAAATTAAAACTAGTTTATTTTGTTGCTGAATCCGCTTGGTCAGCAATTTTGTGCATGAATATTGTTCTTATGTTATCTTAAATAAAAATAAAATTGTGATGGATCTTTTATGCTTAACAGTATAAGAAATGAGATATGTGGGAAATCGTAAAAAAGACTATACTTCTACTGGCAGGCCAATAAAATCCACTACACCATTCTTTGGCTGGATAAAATTTTGCTTTGTCCATTGATCCTAGGACCATTTTCAATTGGAAAAGGTTTCTGTTTCGGGAGGAAGCATGAAGATGTTGTGTCACACCCCAATTCCGGTATTACCAGATTAGTGTGATGAATCGCCAATAAACCAACGGTTCAACCAGGATCTCGTATAGGTCGTACCCACCATATCAAACCACACATACATTCCACGGTAATAATCAGAGTTAATAAACAAATAAGCGGAAGTCTTACAGATAATGAACTGAGTGTCTAACAATGATAATAAATAATTAATCCGATTATCTCCAAAACTCAAGACATAAAAATAATTAATCCATTACATGTTCCAATAATCAAATATAGCTAAACTAATCGAATATTTACTGGTTGCACTTGCATGAAGAATCATGCGCATCTTCAACAGCTTCTACGTCCATGGCGGCAACGTGTCCATACGTCGGCGCATCCATATATTCTTCAACAATAGGTTTTGCATCATCAACTAAAAATATTTGACCTCGAAAGGGTGTGCACACATCATGGCTCAGTGAGCAAACAAAACAATGCAACAAACATATGCATGCATTCAATTCATATCTTTGGTCTGGTTTTTAAGTTTGCAATGTGCTATAGAAATGTTTGGTGGCCCCCGCACCTCTATACACGAGTGTGTGAATCCGTCCAATGGATCAAACACCATTGCCGTCCCACATGCACCCACCATGGAATAGAGATAGAGCTAAAGTGTCACACCCTAATTCCGACTGAACCAAAAATGTGAGTGAACTGTCACTGAACCAACGGCTCACACCAGGATCTCAATAAGACTGTGTCCACTCATACAAACCATTGCACTTAACTACAACCAGAATATAATAAATACAGCGGAAGTCTTAAATAAAATGAACTGAGTAATCTATTGATAAATTTAAATAAAATATTTAATTATTCAAATTCCCAAAACTTAAGTAAATATCTTTACATCACTATATTTCCAACCGAAAAATAACTGAAACAAATTAAATCAAATCCTAGAGGTACACGCAGAAAGGGCACTCACATGAAACGTCATGCTCGTCCTCTCCTGTTTGCACTTCCAAAGCAGCAACATCTCCATACGCCGGAGCGTTCATGTAATCCTCCACCGAATAACCTGCATCAACATCTAAAAATAGTGTGTACACAAGGGTGAGCTCACAACTTAGCTCAGTAAGAAAATCAGACGATGCAGCAAACATATGCATGAGTAACATTCACATCATGGTCTGGTTTTAAGTTTGCAATGTGCTATAGAAAGGATTGGCGGCCACCGCACCTCTATACACGAGTGTGTGAAGTCGCCCAATGGATCAAACACCACTGTCGTCCCACATGCACCCACCATGGAATAGAGATAGAGCCAAGGCGTCCGGATCAAACACCGTCAACACCTCCCCTGATACTCTACCCATACCAACACGTAAACCCCTATTGGCGAGGGCTTGCAAACTTGGCTCGCAACTAACCAATCCTATATGTCATCACAGTAGGCCTGTCCCAGCGCAGCTCCCTACGACATAGAGATAGAGCTAGAGTCTAGTGGCCAGGCTGGAGACTACAGTGCCACTTCCTCCCCCTGATACCCTACCCGCACCGAGCATGCTAAGACAGAACGATACGAAAGGTGCAAGTGTGAGGAATGATCCCAGACCTCCAGTCCTTCCTATTCCACACACCAACGAAAACAATCACATGCCTAACAGTCACAACCTAGCATAGCAAGTATGCATGAACAATAATAATAACTGAAAGTAAAGGATGACATGCGAGAATGCACAAACATCAATCCACAGAACCATAATTATTAACAACGATTTACTGTTATTAAATTATTAGGGTTTAGGTCCGATTCCCTTACCTGACGCTTGATTGATATCTTGCTCCGCGTCACAAGGTTTAAACTTGCTATCACAAGGTCCTACACGATATTAGGGTTTAGTTAGAATAGTTTTTCCTTAGGTTTACGTTGGTCGGAAAACCAACTGGGTCAAAAACACTCTTCACAGAGTAGACCGGTCATAGGTACCGGTAGCAGCACTGTGGGGAAAACCTGCGACCGGTATGGTCGGCCGGTCCCCACAGACCAGTCCCCGAGAGGTACCACCGGTCTCCGGAAGACCATACACTTGGTTCTCGCCTTCCGTTGGTCACCCTCTATTGATCCTAGGGTTTCTCCTACACATCCTAGGTCTGAGCACTGAGTTAGAGTTATTTCCAACTCAATTCAAGTCCTAGCCTCGATGATCTTCCACTTAGAACTTGAATCTAGGGTTTACGACTAATTTAGGGTTTGTCGGCATACACAGGGTTTAGATTAATACCTGCTTTGCATGGTATTGATCCAATCATAACTAACCATCTTAGAATACTTATTGCAGAGGAAGGTTTAAGCACTTACCGTTGACTCGGGGTAATGTCTTCTTCGTCGAACGACAATGGCGGCTCTTCCCTCTCCTTCTTAGCTCCTTCTCCTTCTTCAACCTCTTTCTCCTTTCTAGGGTTTGTGAAGATCAATGGAAGAGGTTTTAGGAGGTTTAAGGGTCTTTATATAGGCTAGGATTAGGTTTAGGAAGCCTCCTAACATTAGGAAAGTCCTTCGGTTTGAAATTTGAAAAGTGGGACCCGCAGAGATCAGTTTCCGGATCCATGCTGCGCAGGCCATACCGGTCGACCATCGACCGGTATCTAACTTTTCATACTTGAATTGGTCTGATTGGTCCGATTTCATACCTGATTGTCATCCGCTGGTCCAGTCTAGTCCAGTAATGATTGGAAAACCTGTTATGACATGAAACAAGGTTTAGATCGGGTTCATGGAGTGCGGGTCTTACATAAAGTGTCCGGATCAAACACCGCCAACACTTCACCTGTTGCCCTACCCATACCAACACGTAAGCCCCTATTGGCAAGGGCTTGCAAACTGGGCTCACAACTAATTAATCTTAATGCCAAACAGTGTATCCAAAGCCTTACCCCAACATCTCTCAATACGGCCATAGAGATAGAGCTAAGGCCCCCCGGCAGAGTCAGAGACCACACGGTCCGAGACCACCTCCCCTGATGCCCTACGACGTAATAATTCTGCTAAGGTAATGGCGATACGACGATGTTAGTGGGCAAGACTTGAGTAGAGATAGAGCTAGAATCTGGTGACGAGGTCAAAGACCACCATGCCACGTCGTCCCCCTGATGCTCCACTCGCATCCAACACACCAACCACACACATACATTCACATGTCTATTCCTAGCATTATCATCATCATCATGTTATAAATAAACATAATTAAATATGCATGAGCAGTAATAGCAGGAATATTGGATGACATGTGAGATGCACATTACAAACATACAAGCATAGAATCAATCATGGCATTGGACTCAAATAAATAAACAGTTTGTTATTATCCAATTAGTTTAGGTTTTGTTCCCTCACCTGTTAGCAATATTCGATTTCCTTTCAAGTTTTGAAATTCTCTTTCAATCAATTTAACAACCTAAAAGTTATATGAATTTAAGTTAGGGTTCATATGTGACATGTTACAGTAGTAAGAAATCGAAACAGAGCACTGATAGGTGTCTGATTGGTCCTATGGTCTCATACTGTATCGACCTTACTGCCTACGGTCGATACCCTACGGTTGCATATGGTGCGACCGTAGCTGCGACCATATGATTCCTGAATCTTCCCGAATGCCTATGGTTGATCCTCTGATCAGGTTGGTCATGCTATGGTCGACCGTAGCTGTGACCTTGAGATTTCTGGTCATAGACTACATGCAATTCGAGTTCTTCCTGGGTCAAGTCCTCTGATCTTTAATTGAGTTTATTCTAAGGTCATCCTATGGCCATCATTAGTAGTTTCTTATCAACCCTAATCATCAAACTCTCTCCTCATGGTTCTCCTTGGGATTTTCTCAAGAAAATCACATGGATCATAATAGGTTGATATTGCCTATTTTCCATAGAAGTCTTATTCCATAGAGTTTACATCTCCAGGGATTAGGTTCATACCTTTGCCTGTGATAGAGAGCCAATTTTTTCTCAGCAAGATCCTCTCCTTAGCCTTTTCTTCTTCTCCTTGTCTTCTTTTTCTTCCCCTCTCTTCCTCTAGGGTTTACTAATGTTCTAAAAGAGTGAAAAAGGGCTGAAGGATGTCCTTTATATAGAGGAAAACTCTACATATATAGTCCTCTTTCAATTAGGAAAGAAATTCCTTAGTTTAGGAAAATTTCTAAAACTCGGAGTCTGATCTGGGGTCTCATGGTCGATGGCTACGGTTGCAGAACCTGTCGACCGTAGGGTCGAAATCATCGACCGTAGGTTTGAAATCATCGACCGTGGGGTCCTGGATTTGTGATCTTCATTCTTACCATATGGTCGACCGTACCTACCCAAGTATGTGACCATATGTATACAGTTTGGGTGTTGAGTCGATTTTTATATTTGGTGTGTGATCTATCTTCACACGTTCGGTCCACTTGGTCCAGGAATGATGAGAAGACCTAGCATGACACGGTTAAACCAAGTTAATGGAGTGCGGGTCTTACATGTTGCTCAAATTCTCTACTTCAATTAACCAGTTTCAGTTAATATTAGAGGTTATAGAACAACACTTCTTGTCAATAAGGTGGCTTGTTAGACATTATATTTTGAAACATTTGGTCATTTGTTGTGGCGGGAGGGGGTCTGTCTGTCTTGTGCATCCCTTGTTTTGTTCTCTATTTGCTATTTATCAATATACTAGTTCCAATCACAGTGGCTAATTTTACGTACAGAAATGTGTTGCTAAACATTTTATACATGGTATAGGTTTGCCATTGTGATTGTGATGTCTCTGCAGAGTCTCTCAACGTGCTTTAAGACTTTTTTCTTACTGTTATATGTGATTGGTGTCCTACATGTTTTGGTTTGGTTCATTGCGTGGAGCAAATATTTTTCCGCCTTTACAGTTTTGTGACAATAAAAATTTTAAGCTTCTGTTTGTTTCCAGCCAAGACCATGTCAAAAGGAAAAATTTCAAGGGAATTCCCCCCCCCCCCCCGCGCGAGGGAGCAGGGACTTGCAATGCCTAGATCCGGCAATCTCTCCACCACACCCTGTTTGTGGTCCTAGATTTGTATAATCTTCAATCGTATGCTTTGGTGTGGAGTACATATGGGTCTTGTTAAGTGGTTTGAGAAAGGCAGTAGTGATTTGGATAGAAACAATGAGACCATCAACTACCCCTGATGGCTGATCAGTGGTCATTGGGGCATTTACATCCGACATAATTTCGTTGCTGCCAAACAGAAGATTAATTGTATACAGCTGCAGCCTTCAATTTCCTCCCTTGGTCCTCCATCATTTTGTTCCTGAGCAAATCAGGATTCTTGATTTATCATTACTCCTAGACATGTTTTTTCAGTTTCCCCACTAAGTGCCGTTCAAGCCTGAAGGATAACCCTTGCAAGGTGCGTGCCAGAGTATATCAGCTTCTTATCTTGGGCAAGAGCAGAACTTTCTGGACACTATTGATGATAAGAAGACGATGCATAGACATCACAATTAGACAATCAATTAGAGATGAGTGGATTTAGGAGAATTAAAAGGGGGTTACAACTTATGACTACTCATCCAAATTATACAACCATACTCACGAGATCGTATTGAGAGCTGAGATTCCCCCCTTGATCCATATTATCAATCATCTGAGGGGTATTTTAGGAGTCACATTTGAATTGAAAATACAGTCAATTAGAGATGAGTAGATTTAAATATAGGAATCCATGAAAAAGCTACGACATTTGACAAAAATCTCAGCCAATGGTCTCATATTTCCATCGGAAAGAGTGATTGTTTCCCTATTATAATTGTGACTGAGAAGTACCAGCAATGCATCCGTACATACGTAAGCTTCCACTTTAGTATTGAGGAGGACTTTGCTTGGTCTCAAGAGTAGACAAACCATGGTTGGAAATTTCGGTTTCACCAGGCATTTTGCCCTGGCCAAAACCCAAATATTTCGCCGAAAATTAAAATTTCCGTCAAAATAGTATTTCGGCGTAAATTTTGGGGGTGAAATGGCCATATTTTGATCTGAAATTTCAAGGAAATCCTAATTAAACATCTCCCAACATATTTGAACTTTCAAAATTTCACCATATTTGATCCAAAATTCAAGGAAATCCTAATTAAACATCTCCAAACATATTTGAACCATTAGATTGTAAACAAACACACCCAAAATTGTAGTTGGCTTCAGACCTTATGTTGCTACTTGCTAGTGTACGGCGTGGTGTACTGTATCCTTTCCATTGCCACAGCCTTATAGATGGAAACCTCGAAATTTAGGGAAATTTAGCAAATGATGCTGCAAATACACCAAAAGTTGACCTTTAAGCATCAATTTAGCAGCAAAATTATAGATTTTGCCCATAAAATTGAGGTTTTCTAGCAATTCTTGGGCTCTTCGGTAAAGAGGGGAAATAAATCAAAATAAGATGAAATTTTGGTGAAATCCATCAAAATTGCGTTGAAATATTGTTCGAAATGACTGAAATTTTGGTGAAATGACTGTTCAAAATGACCTTAATTTCAGTCAAAATCTGGTAAACTAGGTGATTCACCATGCATTTTGTTTCGGCCTAACCTAAACGGAAATATTTTGCTGAATTTTCTGAAATTTCCCCGAAAGAACAATGACACAAACCCACCATGAACTCACAACTGACTGTTGATATTTGAAACTGAAGCTGCAGAGGTAAAACTTCAATCTAAGAAGTCAACCTTGAGCCAATCAAAGTTACAGAGTTAGAACTTTTATTGGAGCAGACAAACGAGAGGCCCTTTCTAAATCAGGAGGGTTTCTAGTCATTGATGTGGTCTTAATACTTATGGACCTTAAGACTTATTACAAGATGTTCTAATTCGAATCCACTGACTTGTTGGTGCAGGAAAGGTTTGGGAATCCTAGAAAACTATCCTAAATGAATGGTAGGGAGGTTGGGTAAGGTATCTAACTCATATATGACAGCATACATGCAAAAGTTCTTAACAAATACAGCCATAAATAAAGAAACAAACAAATCACATGTGTAAAACTTCATGCTAAATATGCAAAAAAAAATTTAGTGAAACAAACATGATAGATTAATACCTTCCTTCGCTGTCCCGCGATTTAGGATGCTATGGATGAGTGCTAAAACTAAAGTCCCAAACTCCAAAGAATGTGTCCTCAAGGCCTTCTTGTTATTGGTAGAAGAATAAGTAAGGTATTTGGGAGATGAAATTGAGACAGAAGTTGGGAAATTTGGGACTGATACAACTTACAAGAACTGGTAAGAAATTTAGTAAGAATCAAGTCTAGTCAACAAGGGATAGTTGGGTTTCTTGGGGATTTGACTAAGGGAAGGTGAAAGGAATTTGGGAAACCACATCTTTGATCACAATCAGACCTATTCCAGCCAAACAAGTATGGTTATATTGGGGTTTAGGGGCTGCTGTAGCTGAAAGAACATATGGGAGGCTCTTAAGAAATGAAAATGGAGGTTGATGGATCAAACAGCAATGGATTTGGGGATGATCAGGATTGGTTTGCTGTAGATTTAGAGTTTGAAAAGAGTAGAGTGGAGACGAAGAAGATATAGAAGAAGAGGATTGATTGATTGTATCTTGGCTTCACTCCTTCTTTGGTTGATTCCAAGGATAGCATAGAGTTACTCATGCTGAAGAAAAAGAGAGAAATCTCACAAGTTCCAAGTATCTTCTGTTATGTGTGTCTTGAATTCTTCTGCACTTTTCGATTCATGACCTGCTTTGAAGATTGACCTGCTCCAACAATTTTGGTGGTGGCCCGAATGGGAATTTTTTTTTCTGAGATCTGTGATGGTAGCAGAGGGATTGGGCCGAAAAGGAAGAGAGAAAAGGAAGAGAGAAAGGGGGTTTTCGAGCTTGGACTTGGGGGAGAGCTTGTTCTTGAGAGATCTCCATTGTAACGTCAAAATTTTGATGTAGTGAATCATATTCATCTTCTCCCGTATATTTAGCACATCACATTGGTGTGTGACCACGTAAATCTTGTTTTCTCTTGTTTGCTTTTGAGCTCTGTTTTGTTTTTGTTTTGTTTCCGCATCTCGTTGGTATTTTGTTATAACATCTTCATGACCTTCTACAGTGAGTACAAAGGGCCTCATAACATCACACAACACAAAACAGTTATTTCCTAAAATAATTACCCAAATAACTAATGAAATCTCTAAAACAGTTATTCCTAAAATAACTACACATATAACTACTTCCTCTACTTAACAGTACAACATAATAACAACATTACAACATAATAACATAACAGTCTGTACCCAAAAAGATACTGCAAAATAATAAAGAAAACTGCATATACTACTGGGCATCTAGCCATAATGAGTGACAAGTGGCTGCATGTGTTGCGTCTCCTCTGATAAGTCCTAAATCCTTGACTGATGTCCTCATCGTGTGTTTTCTTTCGTTTCTTTTGGACTGCGGCCCAGGTTTTATCTCATGTATAGCAAGGACCCACAACTGGATCTGGGCCTGGTGGCAACCTTTTCCCCTTTTGTTTTTTAAATACCGATTTTGCTGGAAAATTTCCTTCACATGGTTTTTTATTACCTGGAAACAAATAGAACCTAAAGGAAAAAAAGAAGTGTCAATTGCTAACCCCTGTGGGGGGAAGGAGGAAACCAACACCTGCTTAATCAAAACATCAAGAGGGGTATGAGATCCAATACACATAAGTCTCCTATGAACTCCTTGCTTAAAGGTCATCGGCAATAACAATGATTTTGTAACAAAATAGAAAAATAAGAGAAGATGGAGAGAATCGATGTGTATTGGAGATAGTAGAATCGTTAGCTTCCTCTCTTCCTTATACATTTCATTTATATAAATAAAGAGTTCAGATTACAATAGGAGTCCAGACCATGACTAACGTAAATAGGATTAGGATACTTATCAACAAGACTAAGTATCCTAATCTGAATAGATTACCTAACAGTACAAAACTTTAGATAAGAAAGGACTTTAGTATCCTAACTAGAATAGGAAATCTAATTAAAATAGAACTTTTGAGGACTGTAGAGTCCTATTCCATCTCAGCACCAAGACAATGAGAGTCCTACACGATGAGGACTGCTCTACTCTAACACGATAGCAAATCCTATCGTGTAGGCTGCACTGTATAGTTTAACTCCCCCCTTCAAGCTGGAGTACGGGAGAATGTAAGAGCTTTAGCTTGAAACAATGTAGCAACGGAAGCTGCAACAACAATGGGAGCTTCAGTTTAAAACAATGTATCAACAAAAATAGCACAATATAGGTCATTGGTGAACCAAGTAACAACAACAGCACAAGCTTTACCTTGAACCAATTATCAACGGAAGCAACAGTAGCATTAATAGTAAAGCAGCACAGTATAGGTTACTATGAACCAAACAGCTACAACAACACAATATAGCTTACTATGAATTATGTAGAAGTAACATCAACAATAGAGCAGACACCAAGCAGCACGGTGTAGGTCATTGTGAACCAAGTAGTAGAGATCGCATCAGGTGCAAGTAGTAGAGGATGCATTAGGTAGTAGAGGCAGCAATAAAAAAATCTTGATCAGCAGTTCTTGAAGCTAAAACCTGTAAATCTTGAATAAGATCTTCAAAGAAGATCGTGAAGCAATAGTGTAGTGGTCACAAGAAGTAAGCAGATTTCAAGAACCCAGTTCTTGGTCAGCAGGGCTTGATAGTAATATGCAGCAGAAAACACTAGATCTTGATATTATTAGTAGTAGACACCATAGAGCAGCGATATTGGCGGCTCCAACATGAGCAAAAAGTAGTAGATTGCATCACGTGCAACAATTAGGCATCATATGATAGTATCAATAAGTGGCATCTCGAAGGATGAACAACACCATAAATCCCATAAGCAAGAGCAGCCTCAAATAAAAACCAAATTTGAAGTCGATTCGACAGTTGGATCCAAAGTTATGAGATATGCAGAACCATTTGGGACATATTGGAAAACCAAACAGACCCTTAGAAAGGGAACAAACGGGCCTCAGTGGCAATCTGATAATTAACCACAATGTTGAAGGTGTCATGCGTAGTTAACAAGGAATGACAATATTGTAAATAATTAGAACTTTAGTCTCTCTTAAGGCAAACAAATAGATCCTTAATGGCAAAACAGTAAATAACTCAAGAGGTATGTTGGTGAGTGGTAGTTTTGTAAATAAACAGAATACTTAAGGAGTAGAGGATAAGGATGTGGAAGGTATTGGAATTATTGAAGAGGGATAAAATTGGAATGAGTATATTAAAGGTCAAGACAGAAATTTTTTTTAAAGCAGGGTTATTTTGGAAAACCAATTACAAAAAAAAGGTAAGAATAAAGAACGAGAGTTATATTGTGAGGTTGTCTTCAACCTCTTGACCAAAATCCAGAAGCGGAAGACTAACCTGGTTTCACCTGGTTTCAGGTGATTGAAGCCCCCAAATCGACTTTAGATGGAGCTGAAGGTTCAGGAACTGATTCACAATCGATACACCTCTTATAGTCAAGCATAAACAGACCCAAGCGACAAGGTTACAGAGAGATATAAACTCTGCAACTCAAAGCCTAACGGTAGGACTGAGTTCTGATTCGATTTCAGGCATTGATCTCTCAATAGGGATAACATCAGGGGATGAAACTCTAGGTGTTGAGTCGTTTCAAGTTTCGATTCAAACCCCTAAATCAAAGAGTATAAGAATTACCAGAGAGATGTATCACCCAAACCAACAGAGATGGTTTCCAACATAAGCAACTAGAAATATAACAGAGATCACCCAAACCAGCAGAGATCAGGTATGATTCTTCATAGGCACTCATCATCTTCATCGAAATCCTAGTTCTTCTTCTTCTACGAACTAGGGTTTCACCACAAGCCAAAAACTCAGATACGACTCTCAAAACGACACCAGCTCTTATACCATGTTAAAAAATAAAAAAAAATAAGAGAAGATGGAGAGAATCGATGTGTATTGGAGAGAGCGGAATCGTTAGCTTTCTCTCTTCCTTATAAATTTCATTTATGTAAATAAAGAGTTTAGATTACAATAGGAGTCCAGACCATGACTAATGTAAATAGGATTAGGATACTTGTTAACAAGACTAAGTATCCTAATCTGAATAGATTACATAACAGTACAGAACTTTAGATAAGAAAGGACTTTAGTATCCTAACTAGAATAGGAAATCTAAATAAAATAGAACTGTAAACTAGATAGGACTGTGGAGTCCTATTCCAACTCAGCAATTAAGGACTGTAGAGTCCTATTCCATCTCAGCAGTCAGCACCAAGACAATGAGAGTCCTACACGATGAGGACTGCTCTACTCTAACACGATAGAGCAGATCCTATCATATATGCTGCACAGTATAGTTTAACAGATTTCATTTTGTATCATGAAATACATCTCATTTTTCATAGGAAGCCATGTTGTTAGAAGGTCATCGACAATAACGGGGATTTCATTCTTTATGATGAAATACATCTCAATTTTCATAGGAAGTCATGGGAACCGTTAATCTTTACAAGTTCGCGGTAATCATGAGTTTTTTTAGTGGTGGTTTATGTTTGTAGGACACTTCGGATGCTGTAGGAGTACGATTTTAATGATCTTAATAGTTGTATTTCTAGCTTAATTTTCTCTTATTATTCCAGGAATTCTGCAGCCCAAGATGTACCTTCACAACTTGTGGTTTCTAATAGTGATTCTCATGGCACACATTTTGCTGAAGAGGTCACCAACAAGCAGCTCTCTTTTAATGATCTTGTTCATCAGAATGAGATGGATGATTCAGATGCAGCTGTTCACCAGAATGTAAGAGAACCTTCTTCCAATTGGGGGTCTGGAAACTCTCCTCGTATGATGCCTATGCATGATGATCCAAATTCCTCATTGCCTCCTTATTTGCCACCGGTACTTGAAGAGCCTTCTTCATCATTTTCTGAAGGTAAAATGTTTAACAGTACTTTCAGTTTTGATATTTTCTTTTTGAGCTGTTTGTTGTTTTCTATTGATTATTTAGTTTATTGCAATTTCAGCTGCAGAAGATGATCCTCTGCCAGCCATAGAAGGCCTTCAAATTTCTGGAGAAGCTTTTCCTGGCCGAGAACTTCTGGCATGTGGCTACTCCATTAATGGAACAACCAGTTGCAACTTTGAGGTATATTTAGGAATCTTGTTGGTTATTGTTTGAAGGCATCTCATTTTGATTTTTGTTCTTTTTTGGGATCACTGTTTTCTACACATTTTACAAGCAAATATTTAAATAATTAGTGAAACCAGTTCGTTTTTCCAGTCAAACATTACCTGACATTTAGACACACATACACACACACACACACACACACACACACACACACACACACACACATGCACAAATGATGGGGGGTGTTCCTTCAAGTGCCCGGTTTTGGAAAATGTTTTGTTTTCTTTCACAAATCTCTTAGACTCTTATTCCCTTCATGTTGCCAGTGGGTACGCTATTTGGAAGATGGATCAGTGAACTACATTGAGGGTAAGACATCCTTTTTTTCTCCCCCACAACCTCTGTATTATCTGTATACTCATTTTTTGGGTTTCTCCTTTTCTGAACTTACTTGAAAACCTGAGTCCTAAAAAGCTTTTTGGCTACAGGGGCAAAGCAACCCACTTATTTAATCACAGCTGATGATGTTGACTCGTACGTTGCTATCGAGGTCCAACCTCTAGATAACAGGAAGCGCAAGGTACTCAATGTGGCTTAAATTCTCAGTACTGTGTTGTTATGATGATTGATTTTTTTTTTTTTTTCTCTTTTGTTTTGACTGATATTTATGGGACATTGTGACCCACTACATAGAAATAATAGTACACTGGAAACTAGCTGAACAGTGCCTGATCAAGCCATATGTACCAAGGTTAAAATTTCGGGGATCGAAAATCCAGAATTTTGACCAAAATAGCTCAAGTTTCGCTAAAGCCTTGCATTTTCTGGTGGTGCATTTCGGTAGGCCATTTCAGGGGCAAACGGTCATACCAAGGTCCAAAACTTCAGAGAAAACCTTGTTTGAGCCTATAAACATATGTAAACCTGTATATTGCAAGAAAAATCACTCATAGTGGTACTTTGGATTTGGACCGTAGGTTGGCATTATACACCAAACCCTATTGTATACCTTGTGTGATATTTGCCTTTTCTACATATTGTTTTAGTACTAGAAGGCAACAAAGGGAAGTAAAACAAGTAAATTATGCACTAAGAAAGAAGAAATATAATATTGATTAATTGTGAAAGACTACAAAGTGCATGTAAGATGTAACATACTCATAGAGACAAACAATACTCAGTGGTGGTACATGAGTAGATGGTAGACTCCATCAGGCCATCCTAAGGTGATGCAGTACAAGTATACACCAGGATAAATAAGGCCAACCAAACAAGTACTAAGCCAAGCCAGCCATCAAGTCAAGCCAGCCAAGCCAGCCAAGTGGACATAGGCCAGCCTGGCCAGCCAAGCCAGCCGTGGCTTATGGCTGAGCCTTGACCAGCCCTGACCAGCTGTGACCAGGTTAAAGTGAGCCAAACAGCTCGGTACAGCTGGCCACAGCTGGCCAGCGCTAACAGCAGAGTCCCTCCTTTGTTTCCTTCTTTTTGTTATTGCTTTCCTAATTATAATTACCATGTAAGCAATTTCTATACTACTAGTAATTATATTTAGAGACTTGTCTAAGTTAGGAGTTCTATTTTTTTTAGAAACTTCTCATACTATGTTTAGGAAAGTTTCCTATTAGTTCTTTTCAGTTTTAAAAAGTTTATAGTAAGGAAATGTTGAATTTTCCTTCCATCTAGTCAATAATGGAAGGATTGGACAGATCTCCCTTCCATAATTATGTAAGGTCCATTATATATATATATGAAGGAATAAGAAGAAAGAAGGTTAGACTTGAAAGAAAACTAGATTGCTGTTTGCGATCTGGTTTAGTCTCCTGGTTGTGAGACTCAACCGACCATCTCTCTCTTGCTTAATCTCTTCTCTATCATCCCTCCTCCTTTCCCCTGCACCATTCATCGATATCCACACATTCATCCTCCTTACCATCGGTTGCTGTGATTAAAAGGATTCTATTGCTGCTGAAATTCCAGAACCGACCATAGTAGATAGCAGTCTTCAAGAAAATTCATAACTCTTCAACCAACGGTCGGATCCACTTTAGATTTAGATATGATTGTAAGTACATCCTAAGCTATAAGCCCTCTTAAGTTTTGTGATCAACTAACGGTTGGATTGCTCTCAAATATAAGTTCTCTATTTCTGATATCCTGGTTTGATTGAATTCTTATTGGAACTCGTTGTCAAAGATCATATTGCAAGGTTAAAGGTGTAGATTGATTGTAAACCCTAGTCTTTGCATCAATTGGTTTCAGAGCATGGCAGTTGAGGGTTCCAACTCTCCTGACCAGCCCTTGGACTCTATGATTATAATGCTCTAACAATTGGCTATCTAACTAGCCACTAGCCTATCTATCATGGCTACTAGTGATCCCAAACACTCTGAACTAGTGGCTAAGATCATAGTTCGAAATCTCGGTTCTCGAGGGTGTCTCGACCCTTGAGAAAACCGAGATTACCGAGATCTCGGTCTAGATCTCGGCGAGAACCTGCCGAAACTCCCAGAGGGTAAAAATGGGAGTTTCGACAGATTTTTTTTATGGTTTAAGCCATTTTTTGCTGTTTTAAGTCCTTTTAGAGCCATTTTAAGGCTATATATTGTAGGAAAATACTTATTCAACATATATAAACACATTTGAAGCATAAAAAGTAATCACATTATCGAAAAATCATACATTAATAAATCATAAATCCCACAAAATAACATATTTTACAAGTACTCATTATATGAAAGACTTAAATACTCAAAATGAAATAATACATTCCCATTAGTCCATCTCAATGTCTAATCATATGTAGAGTGGCGTGCAGGTTCCATCTGATCAGATTGACTTTGTTGAAGAAAATATATCTCGGTCTGATAAACAAAATCCTGCCACGACATCCTTCGGCTATAGAAGGTCTGGTAGTCTTCCACATATTTCTCATACATATGATCTGGGAAGTTTCTAAAAATATCCAACCTTGGATACGATTCACTATAATGTGGAGTAAAGTGAGCATATATTGGTTGGTGTGGGGGCGTGGTTCTTTGCAAATTTGAGACTGAAAAGAGACTGTCCACAAAGTTTGAGCCAGTCTGTGATGTAGCATTACTAGTATCAGCGGAATAATCATATGCACTTCCCATCATACGGTCATCATCATCGGAATAAGAACCGTACGCCGAAGTGGTGCCAAATCCATGAGCACTCCACTGCCTCTGCTCCTGTCCACTGCTACCCTCAATGCCCAGTCCTCTAAAACTTGCTGGAAAATAGGATTTATTAATAAAAAAGTCATAAAAATAAAAATATGTACAGAAAAAAAAACTGAAACCGTGACCGCATAGATCGGCTAACGATGTTCAACATATATTATTTTGAACACCAGTAGATAAGTATTAATATTTTTTATTGCTGAAAAATAGGATTTATTAATAAAAAATTCATAAAAATAAAAATATGTACAGAAAAAAAAACTGAAACCGTGACCGCGTAGATCGGCCAATGATGTTCAACATATATTATTTTGAACACCAGTAGATAAGTATTAATATTTTTTTTATTAATTTTTTATTGCTAGAAAATAGGATTTATTAATAAAAAATTCATAAAAATAAAAATATGTACAGAAAAAAAAAACTGAAACCGTGACCGCGTAGATCGGCCAACGTTGTTCAACATATATTATTTTGGAAGTAAACTGATTAATATTTAAGAAATGTATTTTTTAATTTTTTTTAAACAAAAAATAAAATAAATATATATATATATACAGAAAAAAAAATGAAACCGTGGCCGCGTAGATCGGCCAACGGTGTTCATCATATAATATTTTCAATACCATCTAATTAATATTTATCATATTTTTTTTAATTTTTAATTGTTGGAAAATACATTTTTTTAACAGAAAATCAAAATAAAAAATATATATGCAAGAAAATAATTTCGAAAGGATAAGGTTGTAGATCGGCCTAATGACTCTCACATATATAAATTTCATGATGAACCAACATGTATTGAACATATTCATGTAAAAAAGTAAGTTTTAGGGGGAAAAACCATACCTCAAACCTTAGATTTGCAAAGAATATGTCAAAATGAGCCTCCAACAGCTCTTTAATGGAGAGATTTGCAAAGAACAGAGGTTTTCGAACCTTAGATGCAAGGTTGGAGAAGAAGGAATGGAGGAGGAGAAGAAAACAGAAGGTTTAGAAAAGGAAAATGAGTCTCGGTTGAGATCTTGACCGAGACTCTTATATAAAGCCTTGGACCAGTTCGAAACTGGTCAAGACCAGTTGAGAACCAGTCGAGAACTGGTCGAGACTGGTCGTGACCCAGTTTCGACCAGTGATCTCGTCTCGAACCTGTCGAGACCACCGAGAAGGTCGAGATCTTGACCCTTCTCGGTCGAGTTTTAAAACCATGGCTAAGATACTCAGGTTAACCTCAAAACTTGCTGCGACGTTGGGACGTGTGTAGAGTAAATTGGATGTTTTTATTCAAGAAAGAGGGGGCACAAAAGTAAACAACATCCCCAAGAGGTCAGAGGAGCAATTGGATTAAAAACAATCTCAATTCAGCTTTGCATTGTCAAAGGAAGATGCAACCTCCTTATGTAAATCTATTGTGAATAACGAATGTGACGAGGAGACAAAGACTGTAGAAGAAATAACCAATTTCAAGGTGGAAGATGTTTCCTCTCTCGAACCTACAGTTGACAAGGTTGAATACGAAATTAGTCGCATGGTGGAAGATTCTATTGTTTCAAAGTCATGCATTGAAGAATGTGTTGAAGTGGTCAAGAGCAAGATTGAGATCGGGGTTCAAGAAGACTTCAAGAGCATCCCTCGTGTAGTCGTGAATGTTACCAACAATGTTGTTGATACTGATTACGAACATAGTTTTAAATCTCGGCGAGATCTCGAAGATCTCGGCGAGATCTCGAGGATCTCGAGGAGCTCGAGACGAGATTTCGCCTCGATACAGTGTCTCGACCATCTCGACTAGTTCTCGAGTATTTCTCGACATTTTCGACCATTTCTCGACATTTTTGACCAGTTCTCGACCATTTTTCGACTAATTCTTGACTGGTCTCGACATAATGCATGAATTATGATTGTATAGTCTACTTGACTACTATGGATTTTTTTTACTATGAGAATTAACTAATTAAGTGTTATTATGTTTATTCTTCTCCTAATATATCATTTTACTGGCTCATTTGGTCTTCTGTGATCTTCTAGTAGTGTTACATTATGTAGAATAACCAATATTACCCTAGGTTTACATTTGAATTTCAAGCCGACACTGCCAAACATGGGTGTAAACCCAAACAACCACCATGTGTGATTATTTATAAAATTTTATGGTTTAAATATGTTTATATATGCTAAAATAGGGTTCCCCCAGAGTATCAAGCTTTAAAATTGTCATTTTAGGGTTGAAATACACATTTTAAGCCTTCACGGCTTTTGTGCAATGTCTCGCTGAGATCTCGACCGAGATTTCCGAGATCTCGGTTTCTCAGAGGGTCGAGACACCCTCGAGAATCGAGATTTCGAACTATGATTACGAAGTTGAACATATTGAATATGTGCTCCCACTTCACTTTTTTGAAGCGAGAGGTGCCAAGGTCGAAAATTTCCTTCCCAACTTTCGAGAGCAACCAGTTTTCTGTTTTCAGAGAAAATTGAACACTCACCCCGATATGTTGATACTCAACTGATTCAAAACTCGTGGTTGAGTGTTTTTTTTCTAAAGTAGGGGAGAGTTGATGCAGTACAATTATACATCAGGATAAATAAGGCCAACCAAACAAGGCCTAAGCCAAGCTAACATAGGCCAGCATGGCCAGCCAAGCCAGCTGTGGCTTATGGCTGGGCCTTGACCAGCCATGATCAGGTCAAAGTGGCCAAACAGCTTGGTACAGCTGGCCACAGCTGGCCAGTGCTAACAGCAAATTCCCTCCTTTGTTTCCTTCTTTTTTTTTGTTATTGCTTTTATAATTATAATTACCATGTAAGCAATGTCTCTAATAGTCTAGTACTAGTACCTATATTGAGAGACTTGTCTAAGTTAGGAGTTTTACTTTTGTAGAAACTTTCCATACTATTTTTAGGTTGGTTTCTTATTAGTTCTTTTCTGTTTTAGAAAGTTTAGCAAGGAAAGGTTGGACTTTCCTTCCATGTTTCTAGTCAATAATGGAAGGATTGGACAGATCTCCCTTCCATAATTATGTAAGGTCCATTCTCTCTATATATAGAGGAATAAGAAGGAAAAAAGTTAGACTTAAAAGAAAACGAGACTGCTGTTTGCGATTTGGTCGAGTCTCTAGGTTGTGAGACTCAACCGACGATCTCTCTCTTTCTCAATCTCTTCTCCATCATCTCTCTTCCTCTCCCCCTACACTCTCCATTGATACCCACACATACATCCTCCTTATTACCATCGGTTGCTATGATTAGAAGGATTCTGTTGCTGCTGAAATTCCATAACTAACTGTAGTGGATGGCTGCTTTTAAGAAAATTCATTACTCTTCAACCAATGGTCGAATCGACTTCAAATTCAGATATGGTTGTAAGTACATCCTAAGCTACAAGCCCTCTAAGTTTCGTGAACAACCAATAGCTGGATTGCTCTCAAAGATAAGTTCTCTATTTCTGATCCTGGTTTGATTGAATTCTTATTTGGACTGGCTGCAAAAGATCCTATCGCAAGGTTAAGGGTGTTGGATTGATTGTAACCCCCTTTGTGTCATAAGGCTAATACTATATAAAATTGAGCCCATTCTATTGATATTAACCCTTATTTTTTACATTTTGTTGTAGGAAAATCCATATATATATATATATATATATATATATATATATATATATAAAAACAATCCGACACCGTGAGGCCATAGATCAGGTTCTGTTGTTTAACATATAAAAATTTCATCACCAACCATTGGATATTTTCCTTTTTTTTTTTTTTTGGGAAAAAGTTCGTACTTGTACTGTTGAGTGTGGATAAATCTTCACCAATATGCAGCAAATGATGTTGTAGGAGTGACGTTGCAACCTCCAGCAGCGTAGTACGGTAGCTTGTAGAAGTAAGGTGGCAAAAAACTAGGCAAAATGAGCTTTTCTCTTTTTCCCTGAAGGGAATTGGCAAAATAGGACGAGATATGTCGAGACTCGTTGAAATAGGGTTTTTATAATACCTTGTTTGGAATGTATCACCAAAACGGCAAATAGGTGCTTGAAATTGTGACGAAATGCCAAAATTTTGACCAAAACATTGCTGGTCCCCTATTTCGTATGTCATTTCATTTCACCCTGCTCGAAATCTGAGATTTAAAAAAAAATCTCAATGGCAACATTTCAAACTGTTAGAGTAATGATATAAAATATACTATTGCTGACTGTGCTGCTTGATCATGTGGACTGATGGACTCTTAGTTTGTTTAGTTTTCTTTACCAATTAGGCTTGTTAGTTTCTTTTTCCTATTTTGAGTTTACTTTGTCTTTAGTTGGTGACTAGGATTCTGACTTGTAGAGTCTTAGGTCCTATGTAATAGTTGTTTTCTATTTTCTATAAATACAAGCTACAAGGAGAGGAGAACATATACATCGATTCTCTCCGTCTTCTCTTTATTTTTTCTATTTTGTTACATGGTATCGGAGCGGGTGTCGTTTTGAGAGTCGTATCTGATTTTTTGGTTTGTGGTGAAACCCTAGTTCATAGAAGAAGAAGAACTAGGGTTTCGATGAAGATGATGAGTGTCTATGAAGAATCATACCTGATCGATTGAGTCTGCTATTGATGTTTATTGCTACTGCTGGTTCGCTATTGTACATGTCTACACTGGTGTCCTCCTCTGGTTCACACTGGAATTTAGTGGAATCAGTTTCTGGTTCTACTTATGGTTGAATCTTGCCAAGAGTTGGTTCGATTCCTAGTTCTTATTCCTGATCTGAATCTCAGTCCATTACTGTGGTTTGAAGTTCTGCAACCGTTTCAATCTCAGGTTGGAATTCCATTCAATCTCAGGTTGGAATTCTTCCTGCAGAATCTAATGATTTCTGGTTCGAGTGTTGCTACTGAGTGATTGCACATGGGGTTTATATTACCACTTATTGCTGAATTGTTTCTGAAGTTGATCGATTGTATACTGCTGCCTGTGTACCTTGTTGCATTGGAAAAAATTACTAAAGCTCCCTGATTACAAGACATTTCGACCTGAAAACTTGGGAATAAATTCTTTACCCTAGGGCGATCCAAGCCCTAGAGTTTTGTACCCATTCGGTCTCTTTTCTTTGAGTTACAAACCCAGTTTCAGGTTTGCTACAGTAACTTTCGTCATATTCTATCTTTTTTGTTGGCTGAATCAAGAGATGCTTGGATGGATTTCATAGGGGAGTTGATTGTGAACCTTGTCCTAGAATTTCTGCCCCGTTGAATCGATATTGAAGGAGTTCCTCTCATTGGATTGATCTTGCTCTACTGCCTCCCTTTTCTAGTTTGTAAAATAGGCTTTTACCAAGGTTCAAGAAGCTATTAAATCTGGCTTCCCATTTTACCCCTGTTCATTTAACCCTTATTCTTCCATTATCCCAATTGGTTTAACTACCAAAATTACCCCCATCCTTTTAGTCATAATTCCTATTACGTTCAAAGTCCCTTTTTTGGCTAAAATTGAACCCTTGACGTATTCCAGAAATTACTAGATTGCCATTGGCCAGTTGTCCCTTTCTAAGGGTCTTTTTGCCTTTTCAATATATCCTAAATAGTTCTGCATATCTCTTGGTTCCAACTGTCGGATCAACTCTAAATTTGGTTCTTATTTGCTGCTGTTCTTGCTTCTAGGATTTCTTGTGCTGTACATCCTTTGAGATGCTACTTATTACTACTACCGTATAATGCCTACTTGTTGCACGAGATGCAACCTATTACTTTTGTTCGTGTTGGAGCCACTACTATTGTTACTCCTGCTACTACCGATGCTACTACTACTTGGTTCACAGTGACCTATATTGTGCAACTATTACTACTTGATTCACAGTGACATATACTATACTACCACTACCGCTACTGTTGCCACTCCTACTGCTACTGGTGCTACTAGTACTGCTATTGCTACTACTACTAGTGCCACTACTACTGCTACTACCACTATTACTGTTGCTACTGCCACTACTACTACCACTGCTACTACTACTGCTGCTGCTACATTGTTTCAAGCTATTGCTACTACTACTGCTGCACCTTTTGTTGCTACATTGTTTCAAGCTGAAGCTCTCAATGTTGCTGCTACTTTCATTGCTCCAGTTTGAGAGGAGAGGGGGGGTGTTAGAGTAATGATATAAAATACACTACTGCTGACTGTGATGCTTATCATGTGGATTGATGGAC
The DNA here is from genome assembly GCA_028583415.1 of Protea cynaroides. Classification (NCBI taxonomy): domain Eukaryota; kingdom Viridiplantae; phylum Streptophyta; class Magnoliopsida; order Proteales; family Proteaceae; genus Protea; species Protea cynaroides. The sequence continues at coordinate 52,326,881 of CM053268.1, forward strand.
TCCTAGTTTGTTTATTGGTTTGCTTTAATAGTTTCCTTTACCAATTAGGCTTGTTAGTTTCCTTTTCCTATTTTGAGTTTACTTTGTCTTTAGTTGGTGATTAGGACTCTACAAGACTCTAACTTGTAGAGTCCTAGGTCCTATGTAATAGTTGTTTTCTATTTTCTATAAATACAAGTTACAAGGAGAGGAGAACATATATATCGATTCTCTCTATCTTTTCTTATTTTTCTATTTTATTACACAAATCATGATATGTACTGAGCATTTTACAAAACACCGATAGGGGTCTGAAATAAGAAAGTTGAGGCTCTGACTATGAGTTGTGTGTGTGGACCCCAACTACTGTTTACTTGTGTCTTTTGAACGCTAATGGAAATGCAAACTTTATTGAGTATGCATGGATTCTCTCTCTCTCTCTCTCTCTCTCTCTCTCTCTCTCTCTATATATATATATATATATATATATATATATATATATATATATATATGAAGTGGCTGGATATTACACTTTCCCCAAAGCAAACATGCTTTGGAACATGATATACCCTATGCTATTAGCTGGACCATATAAATGGAAAGAAATAGAAAAGTGCTCGATAGAAAGAAAAGTGGCAAACATAGGCTATGTTTGGAGGTTGGCCCGACTCCTGAGGCTTGTGTAGTAGACCTGCTTGATAAAGGAATTTAGGCACTAGTTCTCAAGATATTGGGAGTGATTGGAAGGAGAGTCATCCTGGAAATCTGAAATCTGATTAGACTGCTGATTAGACTGCTGCTCAATTACTTTTTTGCCTTTATTTTTATACGTTTTGAGTATAGACTGCAGCCGCTGCACAGTGTTACCTTTTCTTTCTAATAATGTATACTGTGCATATCTTTTGCAATTTTGCTAATAAATGATCATTCCCCTCCCCCTGAAAAAAAAAAAAAAAAAAAAAAAAGAAAGAAGAAGAAAGAAGAAAGCATAAGAAAAAAGGGCCCAGTGATGTGCCCATAATTTATTTTAGAATATGTGAAGAAGTTTGCAACTATTTCAAATGCCCTTTTAGCAAACAATTCCCATTTTGGTTCTGGTTTTATAGGGCTTGCAGGCTACTATATAGGTTATATTCAATGTACAATCTGGTCTCAGATCTTATTCTATGCTATAGTCTTTGTTTACACAAATTTATCCCTTTCCTTATGAACTATGAGTATGTGAAAAATTTAATCCAGAAAATTATTCTTATATTCATTGTAAGCTTCTTAATTGATTATTTTCTTATTATATGTTTGTTAAGTTGTTGTAATTGTTTGTGCAACTGCCCAAAAGTACCGTTATTCATTCACAACTATGGACATACTTGGACACCCTGTTCTAGGATTGTCGCATTGTACATTGCACAAATGGAGATTTGATGTAGATGTGAATGCGGCCACTTTAATGTGTCGGACATGATTCTTTTGAAATTCTTGATGGTAAACCGCCAGTTGTTTAGCAATGAGAATCTCTGGTAGATTTTTTTCTCGTACCTAAGATGTGCTTATTGTCACATTTATGTTGTGTGCACTTGTGTTGGACCAAAGGTTGATGTCTACCAACATAACCGACTACACACCGGCCGCTTGACATATATGATATCAATGGTGATGGGGTGACACTCAATAAAGTTTTCCACCACCCGTTTAGGGATTACATCGAAGATTGTGAGTTGTCAGACTATGACTGGTTAAATCCAAGGCTTTGGTAGTTGTTTTTTAAAGAGTTTGCAAGAAGTGTCTTGTATTATTAAATATTAAATTATTATTATTTGAAAAATGGTTTTCAAATATTTTCGGTCTAGTAACTGATTATGACACTCCTCTATTGATTGCAATGATTTTATTTGTTTAGCAGTAATTTCATTCGATTGTTGCAAGGACCATTATAGATATTGATACAGTTGGGGGAGAAAGTGTAACAAAAGATTCTACCACAAGGGATTTTTAGGTACATCTCTGTAGAATTGCCCTTTACTGCAATTAAGATAACTTGAGAGATAACCCTGTAGGATCACACCACTCTGCACGATCTGGAGAGTTGAACCAAAACAGCCTTTGGTATAAACGAGAGGCTAGGGCTAAAAACCAAACGGCAAACCCTAATTTTTTCTCTACAATTAAGAGAGAGGAGTAAGGGAGAAAAGAAGAGTCTTTGTGTTCTTCAAGTGAGGGTTTTTTTGGTCATTGGTGTTTTTCGTTATCGTGACCTTGTTACAGGAGTACGCTACATGTTGATCATGTCAAAAAAGGGTTTTTGACGGGGAGCTTTTGCCCCTATTCTTACATCTACTTCCTGCCAACTCCTCTATGGGCAGCCACTTACCACTGTACTGTTGCATGAAGAAAAGAAAATCTTTTTTAACTGGGACACATCACTTGAAACCACTAAAACAACTATGTAGCTACATATTATTTTTCCCCTAAGGCCTCAACCCTTATATTTTTCTATTAATTAAAACTAATTTTTCTTATTATTTTTTTTTAAAATATTGGCCTAATTCAATAAAACCAAATATGGTACAACATACTAAGCCTCATATGTTCTTAAAAACATGCTGAAATTAATTTCATAGTTTTATTTATTTTGCAAACCAAAACATAATATTTTTCCTTATTTTCTCTAATTTTTATTTTAGAAATTAAAAAAAAAATTACAGGCAAAAAATACATTCCGACTTCGTGGCGCAATTGATTGGCTGACGATGTCTAACATATATAGAATTGAAACCCATCTATTTTATAGTAACCCTACATTTTCCAAAATTTTGTTGTAGGAAATTTCATTTTTTTTGCAACCAAAAGGATTATATATATATATTTATATATAAATCCGAGACCGTGAGGCCGTAGATCGGGCTCACGTGTTTGGCATATAAAAATTCATCACAAACTTCTAGGTATTTACCACATTTTTTGGGAAGAATTTCATACCTTTAACTGTTAAATGTGTTTAAATATCCACAAATGTGCAGCAAACGATGTTGATGCAGTGACGTGGCAATCCTAAGCAATGTATTCTATCAATTTTAAGCGACGAGGTGGCTAAAAAAAAAAAAAAAAAAAAAATGAAGGCTGTCGGTCGAAAATTTGGGTTTGTGCCTGACGAAATAGGGTATTTATATACCCTGGGTGAACCAACTCTCCGAACTGAAACAAACCGTGATTGAAATTTCGGCAAGAGACCGAAATTTCAACCGAAACCATGTATACCTATTACCTAGTATTTTGCTTGTAATTTCGTCTCGAACCCACCGAAACCCTCCCTAGCTTCTCTTGAGCTTGTGGTGGAGAAATGGAATTCCTCTTTTGAGTAGTATTGTTGGCCATCTTGTTTCTTGTCCCAGATTCTTTTTTGTTCATCTAGAGTTGTGGTAGCTTGCTCTAAGAAGTATAGGTTGGTGAATGACTTTTTTGATAAAAGTTTTCTATTCGAGTAAATTTCTGAAGTTGCTTATTTTTATTTAGTTTATAGTATAACTTGGTTTTGAGTAACCTTTTTCTTGTTTAACATCAGGGTGAACTTGTAAAGGTCTTTGCAAATGATCAGAGAAAGATCACTTGTGGTAAGACAACCAATTTATCATTTATTTGAACTTTACAACAAAGTGAAATTCGTTCATTTGTATTTGTGTCCTCCTAATTTTTGTTGTTGTTTTAGGGCATTTAATTGAAAACAGGTTGAGATGTGTTTTTCTTTTTTCTACAGATCCTGAAATGCAAGAGCAAATAGAGAAGACCCTCTATAGTGGGCATGCTTCATATGAAGTAACCTTATCGGTATGGCATTGACACAAATAACTCCTGATTGTCCCTTTTCTTTACTATTTTTTAAGTGCGTTGTTTCTTAACAGAAGTCTTGGACAATTTCATTTTTCTGAGGCATCTTACAGTCTAGTATGCTACTTGTTGATTTTATTGTACAGGCTAAATACCTTGATATCTGGGAACCAGCTATTTTGGCAATTAAGAGGGAAGGATACAGTATCAAGTGCAAAGGACCTCGTGGTGTTGTAGTCACAGAAAAGTTTCAGTCAGCCACAACCGTATGATCCCTTGCCATTTTCTTCTACATGAGAATTTATTTTTAGAAGCACTTAATTAAGAATTTACACTGAGTTATGAAAGTTTTTGAGTGGGCTGGGATGATATGATATGCTAAAAACTTCTGTCTTATTCATATAAGCGAAAGATAAAGTTCAATTCGTATAGACCTTTTGTGCAATTGCGTTTAAGAGTCGATTAAGTAGATGAGAATGCCCTCAACATCCATTTTACAACAACCAGTTGACAAAATCCAGGGTGTCAAGTAAGTTAATAAGCTAACTGCACATCTACCGTTTATTGCTTCAAATGATTTTCATTGTCCTTTCCTTTTTGAGGACACTAGCGGAAGAAATTCTAATTTTCTGATATGTTCCTTGTCATTCTCTTTCAGCATCGATGTTCTAATCTTGGTCATTACCTTTACTGGATTGAGAAAAATAATTTGAAGGGTGGGTTTTCTGTATAAGGAGAATGGGTAGGATCTTGTGTAAGCATCATTATATTTCAATGATAAGCCAACTTGATCTTTCTTTTATTCAGGAGAAATTGTCTCTGAGTCTTTAGTTGAAGGGCAATTATTGAAGTAAATTCTCTCACCTACAACTTGGGTCATAGTGAAATGCAATTACTACATTCATTCTTTGTGCTCTCTTCCCTCATTTCCCCCTGCTGGGGTAGCTTGGTGAACTGGGAGAATCAAATTCATTTTTTTTACAGCTGCTCCCTCAAACCAGGAGCAGCCACCATAGGTGGCGTTTTTATAGATTAATTGGGTCTTCCAATCTTATCTTCTGGGACCTAACAAAGAAACATGTAGCAAGGTCGAAGAAAGTGTTTCAAAGCAAATTCGATTAGGTTTCCAGGTCTTCTCCTTTGAGGGGAAAAAAAAGGAAGATGAAGAGGGTAGAGCCGTAGAGGAGAAGGTGCAGGAGGCAGTGGTGGAGGAGGGAGGGGAGTAGGAGAGAAGAGGGAAAAAAGGGAATGCAGTGGAGGAACGCACCTGTTTTCTCGATTTTCTGCCCGTCCCATCTTTGAAGTTCACGGCGGATGGATGACCTACATCCCTCCCTCCCTCTCTCTCCCCCCGATTAAGTTGGAGAATGAGCCCTTGATGCAGGTTCCAGATTCAGGTTGCAGTACAGCAGACGGAAGACCAGAACTTTTGGTTCAGATCTGAACTATGGTGCAGATCTGGTTCACCTGAATCGTGGGGTTTCTTTTAGAGTTTATTTCTTTTAATTTTACATTGTAGTGGTTGGGATGGAATAGGATTTTATAAATCTAGTCCCATTTCCTTTCAGTTGCATTAGGACACTCCAATCCTGCTTTTGTTTTGCTTTTCTTTTTTGAGTCTGAGACCACAATACTCTTGCTCTATATAAAGATAAAAGGGGCTAAGCCCTTCCCACGATTATACAATTGAATGAATCTGACTTTTGCCTCTAGTTCTGTATGATTCAGGGCAGTCTTGTTGGTAGACGCAGTGAAGTCTGATGGGTTTCCAGGATTGGGCTTGGAGGGATTCCAAGTTTGTGATTCAGGTGGGATTCCTGAGTTACATATCCTTCTTTCTTCTTCTTCTTCCGCTGAAACACGTCAGCTTTCTTTTCGCTTTTATTCGCTGCGCATATCAATCTCTTCCGTTCTATGTGCTTAAACTTAAATATTATTCTGCTAGATGGTTTTTGTTTCAATCTTCTTCCATTATCATTATTCTATTCTCTGTTTAGATCTAGTTCAGAATTTTGTTTCAAAATTTGATGATTTTGATCTTTCCATTGAAATTATGAAATCCTACTTCAAGTTGGTTTTTCTAAATATGATTTCATATTCTGATCTCGTCTACTTAATAGCGTATAATTCATATTTTTATTCTCAAATATCGAGTTCTGTTCTTTCTGGTTTTAACTCTTCTTGAACAGGTAGGAATCCTGCATAGCTCAGAATCTGATCTAATTTGCAGGTTTGTTCTTCATCCCTAAGAAGACCTTTGACCAGAAAATTGGTCTTGATCAGACATCTCTTTAATCTGTTATTTATTTACTCTTGGAATCTGGTTCATTCCTACCTGTGATTCTGGAAAAATTTTTGTTTTCTAAACCCTAGTCCAAGGAGATTAGAATCCTATTACTCCTGTACAATTCCTCAAAGAAACAATCAGCAAGTATACAAATAAGAAATTAAGAGAGAAGAAGATTGAGGAGGAGAGAAAGAGAGGAGGAGATAGATTTCGACACAACAATGTGCTGCAGCCAAAATCGTTACATAACTCTCCTTTCTACCTTGTATTTATAGAGAAAGAAATAAACAGATTACAAGGAAAGTCTCTATTCTAAGGAGAGACAATAAGAGAAGATCACAATAATAGAATAAAAGGAAACAAATCTGTCCCTAATTAAAGAAGGAAGAGAAAAGGGAGCCAGCACTAGATGTCGCTGGCGCTAGCTAGCATCAGCTACATTTAGTGGGTCCCATGGGCCTATGGGCCTACTTTGTAACACCTCCCTCAAGATGGAGTGTACAAATCAGCCAATCCAAGCTTGTAACAGTTCAACCAGTATGCTGGTCTAAATAGAGGTTTAGTGAGAATATCAGCAAGTTGATTTGAAGATGAGACAAATGGAGTGACAACAAGATTCTTCAGAACCGCATCACGGACAAAATGACAATCCATTTCTATTTGCTTGGTACGTTCATGGAACATTGGATTACTGGAATATAGATCGCAGCCTGATTATCACACATTAAGGTCATAGGCTGAGAAATAGGAAATCCCAACTCCTACAAAAGATTCTTTAGCCACATTTATTCAGCTGTAGTCTGTGTCATAGCATGGTACTCAGACTCAACACTGGATTTGGAGACTGTGGTTTGCTTCTTACTTTGTCACGTGATGAGATTGCCACTAATGAAAGTACAATAACCTGTAGTGGAACGTTTATCATCATCTGCTCTGGCCCAATCAGCATCTGAAAACCCTACAACATCAAGATGGCGGTGTCGGGAATGAACAAGACATGTACCTGGAGATTTCTTGAGATAGCACAAGATACGACAGACCGCCTCTCAATGGACAACCTTAAGAGCTTGCACAAATTGACTCACCACTCCAACAACATAAGAAAGGTTAAGTCTAGTAACAGTAGGATAAATTAGTTTCCCAACCAACTGTTTATATTGATGAACATTAGAGTATTCAAGACTATCACATGTTTCAAATTTCTGATGTGGATCCATTGGAGTTTCAATCGGCTTGATACCAAGAAGGCCTGTTTTTGCAAGAAGATCGAGGACATACTTGCGTTGGGAGAGACTAATACTAGTACGGCTTCGAACTACTGAAATACCAAGAAAATAGTGAAGGAGTCCTAAGTCCTTTATCTGAAAGTGGGTATTTAGATGAGACTTAAGTTCTGTAATACCCAACTTATCATTCCCTGTAATAATTATGTCGTCTACATAGACAGCAATGATAGTAACAGTAGACTGATGATGACGTACAAAAATAGAATGATGCAGGTAGTGAAGCCAAGACTAGTAATGACCGTGCTAAATTTATCAAACCACGCACGAAGGGACTGCTTCAGTCCATATATTACTTTTAGTAACTTACAAACTTTGGTGGAATTCCCTCCCTGAGAAATATGCCCCGGAGGTTAGTCCATATATACCTCCTCATGAAGATCCCCATACAAGAACGCATTTTTGACGTCTATCTGATACAAGGGTCAATCAAAATTGATAGCCATGGAAATAAGTACCTAGACCGAATTGAGACAGGCCACAGGAGAGAATGTCTCAAAATAGTCTATCCCATAGGTTTGAGTGTACCCCTTGGCAATTAGCCGTGCTTCCAGCCGTTCAACAGAGCCATCTGAGTTATGTTTCACAGTATAGACCCATCTGCACTTTACAACTGAGTGGCCAGATGGGAGGTCAACAAGTGTCCTAGTCTGACGGGAGGTTAGAGCATCCATTTCATCATTCATAGTAGTATGCCACCCTGGATGGGACAAGGCTTGTGATAGGGTAGTGGGTACAAAGGTAGCAGCCAAAGACTAAACAAGTCGCCGTTGAGAGGTGGGTGGGCAGTAGTAACAAAGTGCTAATGGGAAAGGTAACCAAGGATTTCTGTATACAAGTTCTTTTACCTTTTTGGAGAGCAAGAGGTAGGTCAGAGTCGACCTCAAAACCAGGGACAGCGTCAACTACAGTCGGAGCAGTAGTCGTAGCAGTAGGTAGAGCAACCTGAGTGCGACAGTTATAGACCTGTAAGGGTTGTGAAGTTTGGGGTGGGATGGAGGGGGGTTCAGAATCAGATGGGATGGAGGTGGGTTCATCATCAGAAGGAATGAGAGGTAAAGGAATATTAGTGGAAGGTGAATTGGTGGGAATAGGAATAGGGTAGTATGGCTTGTCTTCAAAAAATGTTACATCATGACTAACAAAATGGCGCTAAGTAACAGAGTCAAAACACCGGTAACCTTTCTGAGTACGACAGTAGCCAAGGAAAATAAATTTGATAGACTGGGGGGATAATTTTTCCACTTTAGGATGTAGGACGTAGACAAAACACATACTACCAAAAACACGGGGAGAAACTGAAAATAGGGGACTATTAGGATAGAGAAGGGTAAAAGGAATTTTATTGTGGAGGATAGAAGAAGGCATCTTGTTGATCAGGTAGCAGATAGTTAAAACAACATCATTCTAATAATACTTAGGAACATTCTTATGGAGCATGAGAGACCTGACAATAGCTAGAAGATGTCTATTTTTACGCTTAGCAACTCCATTTTGTTGAGGAGCGTAACACAACTGGTATGGTGTATAATGCCATTGGCAAAACAAAAATCAGAGATGGCAGACTGAACATATTCAAGGGCATTATCAGCATGTAGAACTTTGATAGGAGTACCAAATTGAGTGGCAATTTCTTTATGAAAACCCTTGAAAATATTAATAAATTCAGACCGTTCTTTTATTAAGTAAAGCCAAGTCATGCGGGAATAATCATCCACAAAGGTTATAAAGGAAGAGAAACCAAGCCGATTGGGAATTCGATAAGGTCCCCAAACATCAGAATGAACTAAAGAAAACGGGGAAGATTGCCTAAGTGTAGAACTAGTTGGAAAAGAGGAACGATGATGTTTCCCTAGTTCACAAGCCTCACATTGTAAGGTAGAGAGCGATTTGCAACTAGGGATAAGAGCCTTTAACTTAAAAAGAGATAGATGGCCAAGCTGATAGTGCCATTGAAGAGGGGTGGAAGTAGATGTGGTAGCAGCGGTAGGAATGGGTTCAGGTAGTTCCAAATAATATAGACTAGCATGCTCATACCCGCACCAATCGTCGCCTTGGTCCTGAGATCCTAAAAGTACAATAAGAAGGAAAAAATGTAGCAACACGGTTAAGTGATTTTGTAAGTTGACTAATAGACATAAGTTTAAGAGGAAATTTGGGAACATGAAGGACAGGACAATGATAAGGATGGGGTAAGGGTAATATTCTTATGTTGGGAAGCCGTGGTAGATTATCCATTGGCAAGGTAAACGGTGACAGACTTCGGTGTATCATTAAGGGCTATAAGGGTAAAAGACTGTCTCGTCATGTGACAGGTTACACCAGAATCTTATAATCCAAGGGGTAGAAAGGGTGGTAGATAGTAAGGCAGTTGTACCTGTGTGGGCCATGGTGGCAGTGGGTGGTGGTCCAGTAGCCTCTAGGTGTTGAATCCAACGGAGCAAGGCCTCATACGGTGCGTTGGATGGCACAGATGTCTGCGTAGTAGGAGCCTGGATGGGGTATAGGGCATCCTCAGTAGTAACATTGTTGGTAAGGGTATCTGCCTAGTCAGGACGACCATTTATATCCCAACAGTTTTCCACCGTGTGGTTAGTCTTGTAACAATGGGAACAATATCTATTAGTTTTATCAGAAAACGTCAGGCCAGTGCCATGTCCAGGAGGACCACGACCATGACCATGAGTGGATCCATGGCCACGGCTAGCAAACAAAGCAGAAGTGTCATTGACAGGAGAGTCACTCTGTGGGACCAATTACTAAAGGTGAAAAAAGGTCTCACTAAGGGTAAGGATAGAGGCTCCTGCAAGAAGTTGACTTTTGACACTCTGATTCCGGGGAAAGGCCACCATAAATTTAGCAACGTAAAACTCAGACTGTTGAGCTTTGATTTTGCTCAAATCAGTGGTAAGAGGTTGCACAGTTTGTATTTCTTCAATAAGCACTCTGAAGCCTCCATAGTAGTCAGTCAGGGATTTTTCACCAATAGAGTAAGTGAATATCTGCTCATATAAGTCATAGATGCGAGAGACATTTTTATCTTGCTCATATGTCTCTTGCAGTTCAGCCCAAATAGCCTTGGCTGTATTGTGTAACATTACAGTGGGTAGGATGGAGGTATCAATACTGTTCCACAACCATGTTTGAACTTGGGAATTATCTCTCAACCAGGTATTGTACAGTTTGACAGATTCACCATCTTTCACATCACAGATAGGAGGCTCATCAGATAGCAGTGTGGCTTTGTCTTTAGAAAGAATAAAGGCTTTGATAGCCTGAGCCCATAACAGATATTAGAAACTCCTTTCAACTTTATGGAGATGATTTGAGCCTCAGTATCAGTCATCATGATAGAGAACAAAATCTACAACCAATATATAAATATATATATAAAAAAAAATGTCTTATCGGTTCTCAGCCAATCGATTGGCCAAAGGCTCAGCGTGGGTGAGGGTAGATGGTGGTAGTAGGATAAGTGACAAGGTCCAAAGCTCGGTTCCTCCACCGAGAGGCCAAAGGAAAAGAGAAGCTCAAAGGGGGTATTGGATGTCAAGGAGAGGATAATAACCTTACCAACAGGGTGATTGAGAACTTAAGTCCACAAAGTAGTAGTATTTAGCAACAATATTCATAGATGTAATCTCGATCACCAATTAATAGTAGTAAAACAAAATTTGTAGTTACATAGAGAGAACAAAAATATCGAAGGCCAATCAAACCAAAAGTTCTTTGATCAGTGATGGCCAAGGATCTAGTGCTATGATACCATGTAACAATTCTTCAAAGAAACAATCAGCAAATATACAAATAAGAAATTAAGAGAGAAGAAGACTGAGGAGGAGAGAAAGAGAGAAGGAGATAGATTTCGACACAGCAATGTGCTGAAGCCAAAATCGTTAGATAGCTCTCCTCTCTACCTTGTATTTATAGAGAAAGAAATAAACAGATTACAAGGAAAATCTCTATTATAAGAAGAGACAATAAGAGAAGATTACAATAATATAATAAAATGAAACAAATCTGTAACTAATTAAAAAAGGAAGAGAAAAGGGAGCCAGCACTAGATGTCGCTGGCGCTAGCTAGCATCAGCGACATCTAGTGGGTCCCATGGGCCTATGGGCCTACTTCGTAACAACCCCCACTTTTTCTCTCAACTTAGGTCCTACATAGACCTAGGCTCCACAGCTGAAGCAACATGTACTACCTAAAGAAATCTTATTTTAGAGTTCATCTTTTAACACTTACATAAGGTGATTTAGTAGATCTAGGATCTCCAACCAAAGTCATAAACCCAGATTAAAAAACTCCTATTTTAGAATCTTGTTATTTTGAAACAGGAATCTGATAATACATTATAAACTCATCTCGTTTGCTTCTCTAAAAGCTTCTGAATTGTTTCCCCGTCGCTCTTCCAGACATTTTCCAATTGTTCCCCATTTGCTTTTGTAGCTCTGAGCACATCTCATTTTTTTATCACTTCTCGCATTTTAATAACTTTTTAGGTCTTGCTTTTGTTTCCTTCTCTGGCAACTATTCTGGAAACCGTCAAACTATGAACCATGTATATTTTGTGTAGGCACCCACAATCATTGGAAAAGAGCAAACATTGTATCTGATCTTATAAGCTAATAGTGACCTGTTTAACCCCAGATTTTAAATGAGGAAGTTTGTGCCTTATGTTGAATCATGACATAGAGTGCAAACATGGAGCATACGCATAACTGAACGGCTGAACCATTGGTGTGTGAAATTTGAAATCTCCATATTTGGAGTGTATGTATTTGACATATATATAAGACTTTAGACTCACCTCAAAAGGCCCAGCCCAATTGTATTTAAAATTCAGATCTTAACTAGTTGACGGGCCACCTGTGGACAGTATATAGTAAACCAAAAACTAGAGTTGTTATTTATTTATTTTTTTTGGGGGGGGGGGGGGGGGGGGAGGGGAGGAGAGGACGTGGGGGGATTTTAGTGCACTTAACTGCCAGCCCATAATGGCATCACTTTGATTTGTATGGATGTGTTGATAGAAATGTAAAATGATTTCTGGGTCATTCAAAAAGCTTATGTGGGTGTTCGGTGCAGAGGTTTTGACTACCAAGCTCCATACACTAATTTTCCTCTTATTTTTCTTAGTTAAGCATATTTTTGGAGTGCTGGAGTGTTCAATGCAATGGTTTCGAGTACCAAGCTCTGTACCCTAATTCCTTGTCTTCTTATTTAGTTGAGGTTCCCTTTTTTATTACAAGGAGGAGGGGGAGAGCATGGAACTTGGACAGTCAAGGATATCTTTCTCGTCCATGTGGATGTAGATAGAAAACAAGATTGATACTTTTTAGAACAATGGATGGACAATAAGAGTATAAGCACAGACTTAAGTTGAAGTTATTGTTTTCTGTTATTTAGCCAGTTTTAGTTTTTTGAAATTTCTCTACTTCTGAAAGTAGGAATTTAACTATTCTTTGGGCTACATTTTGTGTTAATTGTGTTGCAACTTTTATGTCATACATGCCTTTCTCTTGCAGGTTATCATTTCCTTTGAACACATGACTGAGTTTTCAATACTTGGTTCTGGTGGAATTGAACATGTTTTGCGAGCATATAGCAGCCCGTAAGTGCATATTGGTCACTATGCCACTTTTATTGTGCACTTGATGAAGATTCAAATAAAAATTGCTAAGAGACCTGTAAAAAGCTAGCTAAAGAAAGGAAGACCTGTCACAGTCGTTTCATTCCCAAAACGTTTTGTTTTCTATCAGAGCTTCATAGTATTTATGGCCCATCTTTTGATGATGGTCTTTGAGTTTCATGTAACTTAGGTCAGGAGTTTGGAATTGGCCATAAGGTGTTTATTGATCTTTCAACTTGCATGACTCTGGCAGCAAGGATTTGTCACTATAAATATCCTTTAAACCACTGGACCTTATAGTGAACTTTAAACTGACCTAAAATTTCCTACAAGACTTGGTACTAGGTTCTATCAAAACATAATATTTTGTAAGGAACAATTGGGATTAGTTGTTTCTGTTGTAATTTGGCAGTGCAACAACGCACGTTCAGAGTGATATGTGGATCCATGTGTAATTTCTTCTCTATATTTCTTCATTTTACAGGTTGAGAGAGGCTATTGTTCTTACCATGAGATTGTTTATCGTGCAGGTATAACTTCACCTTCTAAGTAACTTTAATCGGTATTTATGCATGGGACCCTGCTACTTTGCTTTGCATCTTAAGCTTACCACTTGCTGACACCTGAATTGGTCCTGTGCAAGCATCATTAACTTTCTGCTGCAATGTCATTTCATAACTTCTTTTTTGAAGAAGAATCATATGTTACTAATTGAAATGAAATTTTCCATTTTTCGTTATTCTTTTCAATGCTTGTTTGTCATGCCCGATGTATAGGTTTCAAAAAATTTTAGATCAGTTGTCATTCTGCTTTTTAGTTGTGTTGTCGACGAAAATGAGGAAGAGGCTGGTAGATTCCTGTTGAAGTCAAGCCTGAAACTGAGTTAAGAATTAGATGACATATACACTGAACTGGCGGAATGTTGCTCCCTACATTATCCAGACATTGCAAGAACACAGGGTTTTGCTGTATCTAATACAATATTCACATTGAAAATGGAAGTAACATAAGTTGCTTGGTTTCTCAGCCTTGACTCCTTCCGCTCCAAGGGTCTTCGTTTGACTTCTGTGGTCAGTCTGGTTCAAGGTTCGAAAACTTGAGGCTCGACCATGTCTCTACCAAGTCGAGATTTTCGAGACTGAGACGGGGTACTTTTTGCCCGTTAATCTCGGTTGGCTGTCTCGTGGACCAGATAGGCAATGTCTCATACTTCAGAGAAACCTTATTTTAAACCATATGTTTATGTCAACCCTTAGTTTGTTAATAGTAATTAAACATAGTGATAGCAAAAATTATTACTAATTGGTATCATGCTTACAGCCTTATAGGAACAACACTACATTGCTTATAACACTCAATACTTATTTATGAGTAACATTGTTTAAGTTTGTTTAAGATATTATTAATAATTAAGCAAACACTCCCATTTGACTCCAATAAAAATATTCTAAAATTCAAAGTCCAAAAAGATAAAAGATCAGCCCTTCAGTTCAAGAACAAAAACCGCATTTCTGATTGCGAGGGCGATTTTCAATTTTAAAATGCTAGGGCTTTTCTACAATTTAAAATTTTCATAAATCTTATTATTGTAAAATGTCACTAAAAATCATAAAGTCCCAAAATAATCATTTGTTTTGATGCCTAAAAAAATATTTCCATTCGAGCGACTTTAAATGGCTTTCGTGTACTCCAAACAAGGATTTAGTAGAGTGTAACTCCTTCAATGTAACTTGGATTCAAGCAATGTCGGATTTGTTGAAAAGTTGGTTATGCTATAACCTTCCAAAAAATCTGACATTTCTTGAATTTGAATTATATTGAAGAAGTTACACCCTGGTTAAACCTTGTTTGGAGTACGCGAATGCTGTTTAAAATTACCTGAATGGAAATGATTTTTGGGCATCAATACAATTATATTGGCGTTCTTCTAGTTTTTAGTAGTGTTTACTAAAATAAGTTTTATGAAAATTTTAGATTGTAGAAAAACCCTACATTTGAAAGTTGAAAATCACCTCCGCTGCCAGAAATGCGGTTTTTGTTCTTGAAATGGAGGGTTGACTTTTTATCCTTCTGGAATTTTATTTTAAACTTTTATTGGATTCAATCTTTTTTTTTTTTTTTTTTTTTTTGGGGGGGGGTTGCTTATTTATGAATAATATCTTAAGCAAATGTTAATATATGTAAATGATATTAGTCATAAATAAGTGTTGTGTACTATACCCAAAACCATTCTATGTGGGTCATCAGGTCTCAGTCCAATAGAAAAAAAAAAGAAAAAAGAAAAAAAGAAAGGGGGTTTCAGTCAAGAAAAACAGGACTCGACGATTTCGGTCTAGACAATACATGTTTGTTGTCTCGTACAGGATCTCGATCTCGGCGAGATTTCACTGAGATTTAGAACTATGGTCCAATTGCAAGCTTCACAATTTGTTGTTGTGTGGAAGCTTGTTACTCATAATGCTTTCTGATTCTTATGCCTCAATTTTTTTTCCCTGTGGTGGACATGGAGTACAAGCAAAAGGAGAGACTTGGACCCTCTTTTCTAGCGTTGGTGATAAAGGTATCATGAATGTCTCAGAATCAGCCCTAGCAATTTGAAACAGACAAGATTGGTAAACTTGTTAGAGATGTGACATTGGTCTGGTGTTTTAATGGCCCATTATTATTAGTACATGAAAAAATTGAAATCATGAAGCAAATGCTTGACGGACTTGATAAGTGGTGCCCGTGGTCTGGTGTTCTAGTTGTGTGGCTCTTGTGGCAAAGGAGAGTCCATGTGGCTCTTGAATGTAGCACTGAAGCACAACCCATGTTTGACTAAAGTGTGAAAAACAGTTTTTATCAAGGTGGTGCATGATCAGTGGTATATGTATTTCAGGCAACAGTCAACTCGTGATGGCCAGATTTTACCACTGTGACATAACAAATAATGAACTGGTTCACTTTACAGCTCAACAAGGGGCCACAATTTTTTTAAATAAATTTTAACCGTACGCTGGTTATCTTTAGTAGTATGGAGAGGAATACAAGCTTTCCTGTTGTGTTTCTTTAAATGTTAGATGGAAATGGGTTTAAAATTTATTTACTTTGCACGGCGAACTACTTGAATTTGAATGTAAAGTTGGTGTCTAGGCAGATTTACATTTGGATCTAACGATTCTGGTCTGTTTTAGGCATATGAAACATCCTTTCGTGGATGAAAGGAAATATTATAATTCAGGGTTAAATGAGCTTCCAGGGTCTTATTTTTATCCCCTTCTTTTTTCTTTATCTCGTCCCTTGTTCTCCTTTATCCGACGAGTTAGGAAAGTTTTACCCTAGATGAGGTGATAGCTTTCCTTGAAACTCAGCACCCTGTTATAGCATTGCCACAAGTTTGCAGCTGTGCACTTCAGCTGACACTTCTTATCTATAACCTGTCAATTCAAGAGGATGTGGATAGGTTTCCTGATTGTCATTTCTGTTTAACTGGATGCTAATAATTATTAAGATGATATTTCCATTTTCGTAACCTACTAGCTTGTATACACTAACGAATCAACAATCTTCTTTTTATTTTCTTGTTGAAAAGCTGTCTTGTGTGATATAAATATTTGTTTCACTCGGTCATTCTCATCAATTTGCATTTCCTTATTTTTATGCAACAATACTCAAAAGCATATTTATGAAGGTCAGCTCTTATTCCAGGCTGTTGAAAAGAGGAAAGGGAGGAAGAAGGGACTATTCTTTTAACAAGTAGGGAGCATTTTTTTGCCCTCAGCTCAACTGGGGAATTGTTGTAAAGTGTGTAATTACATGGCTGTGTATTTATTGTGGGTGATTAGT
The DNA here is from genome assembly GCA_028583415.1 of Protea cynaroides. Lineage (NCBI taxonomy): Eukaryota > Viridiplantae > Streptophyta > Magnoliopsida > Proteales > Proteaceae > Protea > Protea cynaroides. The sequence goes on from CM053268.1 coordinate 52,343,710, forward strand.
TGTAGATTTAACATACAATTATACTAAAGTATCTGTAATAATGGGTAAGCAATTTTTTTAAAGAAAGAGTTAGATCAGGTTGTGTTCGAGAGTGTGTGATATTGCCATGTTCTTCATTCTATGTACTTTGGTGGGTTTTTTTCTCCCCAAATAGGTAAACTTGGGGGATGAAGATGGGATTCAATCCCTGGTCTAAGTATACCATCCACAGGCTTAACCAGTGGATGAGACCGATATATATATATATATATATATATATATATTTTTTTTGGTAGTATATTGTATTATCTATACCTAGTTCTCAATGTTGTGTCTGATTGCAAGTGAAGGGAAGGGAAGTGAAAAAAGAAGCAAAGTATTGTAATTATAATTGAATAACATACCTAAAACTCTTTTAACATATTTGGTGAATAACATGTATCAGATGTAATAATTATCATTTAATATTTATTTTACTTTTCAAATTAAAAAGATTTAATGAGAATGTTTTGGAATCAGTTACACAATTAGGTGAGGTAATGATTATAAAAGTTTACATTCTTGGTATTATTTGATTTCACTTCGATAGCCCAAGTGTTATTGAGTTGAAGAATCTGAGACCATTCTGAAACAGAATATGGGAAATGGTATACACCGATGGGTTTATTATCAATCAAGCCACCTAATGTTATTGCACCCTCATCTATTTGAGTACGTCTTTAGTATTTGACATGTAACAAAGATATTGTTTTCACTTTATGAAAAATATTGATTGCCAATGCATGGTGCAACCAAATTTTGCCTCAAAGCTACAAGAGAGATCTGTTATAGATTACACAGACTCTTTACTGCTAGCAAAGGGCATGGAGCTACAAGGGCTGAAGAAATCTTTGGAATCTTCTTCTTTAGACTTTGTTTTGTTGCAAGGAGAATCGAAGGGAAGGGAAGTGAAATTCTTATACTTTAAATAGAAACTTTTGTAATGATTACAGCACATGTTATATCACATTATTATCTAAATAATTCTAAATTATTCTACATTTAGTTAGTAGTTTACCTCACTTTGCATCCAAATCTCTCCTAATTGAAAAGAGAAATAAATTTTGCATTTTATAAGTATCTTTACTAAAAATATTAAAATAAAAATAAAAATAAATTTTACATCTTATAAAAATATATTGGGTTATATCACTATAAAAGTATACATTTAAAGTAAATAAATTTCATTTCCCTTTTTTTTCAATTTCCTTTGCAATCAAACAAAGCTTAAGTGCCAATATGGTGTCCCATACGAGTCCAAATCCTCTCCTCCACGGCTCCTCGGTTCTCACCCCATCCAAACGTTGGAGGGGTGAGCCGGTTCAAACTCCAACCCCCTCCAACGATTGAATGAGGTGGGAGCCGTGGAGCCGTGGAGGAGAGGATTCGGTTCTGTCCCAAACCTTGAACCTTGTCTGTAGATCATGATATCAATGGGGGTCAGCTAACTGAGTCAAGGTTTTTGGACAGGTAGCTGATGTGGCCTTATGGGGTCCAATTTATCTGGTACAGCAGATCAAACAACCATTTGGCAATGATGTGGGCCCAATACTTCCAATTTTCATATTCCTTCATAGAAGCCGGAGAGAAATAGTTTTTTTTTTTATATTTTTTTTCTTAATAAAACCAGATAAAATAGTCCACATTATTGTGAATAATTTGTCAAAGTCAAAGACGTGGCATATACGGGCCGGGCCTTCTGGGCCCACAATGAGAAGGAAGATATTCAAGGAAGGAAAATGCCGAAACGAACAAACCGGTGACTTTTCTCTTTTTAACATTGAATTTTTTCGAATACGAATCTTCCGATCAGCCGCGGTATTTCCAGTCCTCACGGTTCACTCTCTAAATAAACGTGCATTTGCTTACGATTCAGCTTGTGAACTCTCTCTCTCTCTCTCTCTCTCTCTCTCTTTCTCTGTGCGTGTGCTGTGATCATCAGTCGCAGAACTTCTGATACAAAGGCCATAGTAGTTCACAGGTAAGAAACTGCTTTGGTAGGGTTTTACTTGCAGGGTTTATATCAATCAAGATGAGATTCTTAATGCAACTGGTATGACAATTGACATTCATTATTTCTAACTAGTGGATTCGTGATTTTTGGATTCCCAATCAAGTTATGGTGCATGTCTTTGTTGAAACTATTTACTAGTTTTATTTCCTTCTTTCCGCAATTTTGATTATCGGTTTGTAGGTTTTTGATTCATGCTCGTCAAGTTCTATATAAAGCTTCTCTCTTGGAATTTAAGGAGGTTTAGAACAAAACATATATTTGATGTTAAACACTCTGGCAGGGAACAAATTTGTTGCAGTTATGCTTAATGGTTTACTGATTTAATGGTATTTTATAATTATGATAAGGTGTTTCATGAGTTTGAATCTTAGAAACAGTTTCTCCACCTCGTGGGGGTAAGGCTGAGTACATTTTGTCATCCCCACCCTGTAGCGACGAAAATCTTGGGATGCCCTTTTTTATAATTATGATGAGATGCTAATTTTCCAGGAATTCCCTCTAAAAACAGCTAACTTGATTGGTCCAAACAATTTGCAGCTTTAAACCATGGCTCCAGGTTATAGAGACTCCGGTGATATAATTCCTGTGTTTCAGGATCCGTGGCCCTCAGTTTCTTCTCCTCTGCCACCTGCTGTAGGTAATATATTTATCACTGTTTTATGTTATATGTTAGTGCAGCAATCTATAATCTCTTATCAAAGATGGTGCTACTATCAGTTGCTGGAGGAGATGATCCTTTGCCAGCTATAGAAGGTCTCCAAGTTTCAGGGGAAGCTTTTCCAGGCCAAGTCGTACAAGCATGTGGATACTCTATTAATGGAACCACCGTTTGTCACTTTGAGGTACTCATTCATCAGAGCATCTCAATATTGAAGGACATGAAGTTGGTTTCAGATGCCAATTCTTTTATAGCATTTTATGAATCTTCTAATGTTTCCTATACGTTTACAATGCAGTGGCTACGTTTTTCAGAGGATGGATCCATATACTATATGGAAGGTGCCCTGTTTTTCCTCCTCACCATCCCATTTCCTAGTTTGTGATTCTATTTTATTTATTATCTTAAAAATTGGGTCCTGGAAATCCTTCTGCAGGAGCTAAGGAACCTACCTATCTAGTTACTGCTCATGATGTGGACTCATACCTTGCAATTGAAGTCCGACCTATGGATAACAGGAACCGCAGGGTACTTTACATGATCAAGCTGCTTTTATAGCTCACAATCTCTTGTAGAAAGTTTATCACTGGCTCATAATATATCAAACTTTTCCCTTCAATTTATTTGAAGGTTGCAACCCTACAGCGCATAACTTAAAGTTGAATCCCAGTGTTTATTTGGGTTGAAGTTACTTCTAGGAGTATGAATTTGATGCATAGAAAATGAAAGGATATGGCCCATGTGGCATGGTACTTTTAGGTGTCTTAGCCTACATGGCAAGGGTCACATGCTTTCATGCTTCTATGATAAAATTTGGAGTGTATTAAAAAAAGAATAAGAAGAAGAAGAAGAAGGGATGTAGTCCCTGAAATGGTAATATCTGATTATGATAATCTATTGACAATAGTGATGTGTATATTTGTGTACAATTTACAATAATTGAAAATAAAAGTTTCACTCTATATATATATAGGGACGTTATTGTAACAAGGGTTTGTTACGTTTGAAAATGTTACAAAATAAATCAGGATCATTCATTTTTATTTTTTTAATCTAGATCATTCAAACTTGGAGAGTGTTATAGTAATGTTTAGAGTACTGGTACACAAACATGAATATACACAAGATGCATGCCAATACATAGGGGTTATTTGATTGAATTAGAGTTTGAAATTCGACATTTGAGTAATCTAAACCATGTTCTTTCTATCCAACAGTTGGAATGGACACATCATTTACCCATGTGGTTGAATAAATTCTTGTGACATTTGAGAAAATAACAAACCCTTGTTACAACAACATTTCCCCATATGTATATATATATATATACACACACACACATGCATGCCTACGTGAGCATGTGAAGTGTTTTGTTGTTTGATGTAAGATCTATAAATTAGCCATTACATCTTAATTTAGCAGAATCTGGGTTTTTTTTTTTTTCTGCTCATGTAAAGTTGGCCATAAGATTTGAGTCTTTTCGTTCTAGTTGATTTTGGTGTAACCTATTAATTCTGTGACCTCAGGGTGAAACAGTTAGGGCCTTCGCCAATGGAGGGAGGAAGATCACTCACGGTGAGGTGAGCAAGCCAATTTGACCAAAGTGATGCATGAAAGATGACGTTTATTTGAGTTTAAAGTGCTTATGTCATATGAATTTTCCTTAATTATTTGGAAAGCCAATCTGTGCATTTACCAGTTAATTGATTGTGCTTGTATGTATTTTTGGTTGCATAGAAAGGCATTCTATTTCCTGCAAGAAAATACTAAACTGAGTTATATAGCTTCCATGCTTTTTAACTTTGAACATTCTGTAAGATCTGTCATTTAACTGAGCATGGTATAATTGAAACCATTCTGGTGTTTAAAAAGGCATTCTAGTATACTGTTTAATCTCATAAAGAGAATCTCTGATTTGTACTTTTGAAACATATATCAGTAACAATATTAAATCTTCTAATTGTGATCATGGAGCATACTGGTACACATACACATTTTTATGATTCATTCAGATTTTAAAGATGCTCAACTTTCTTCCTTTTCTCCTTCATGGAGCATACTGGTACACATACAAAAAATCCCTCTCTTATGAAGCTCAATATTTTCATTCCTGTAGGATGAAAGACGGGGAGCATACTATGCTGTCATCAATTCAAAATGAGAAAACTAATTGTTCTATTTCAAGGACAAATGACTTCATATACAATTTGAAAATTTTACGACGTGTGGTGTAAAGTGTGTTCTGTATAAGTGTAATGCTTACTAGAGATCAATATATTTTCTGCAATAGTTTTTGTTTGGTTTGTTGAATTTGGGTCTCCTGAGAGAAGATATTAAAACATTACTGTAATTCCTCATTGTACTTTTCAGCATGTTCAATCTATTGCTTGCTGTTTGTAGTGTTCTTCTGAATCTTCTGATGCCTATATCAAGAACCAACCTTTGTTTACGCATCCATCAGTATAAGCATACTAAGCTTTCATATTTTTTGCTTCAGAAGCAACCAAAAATAAGGGATAGGTTTCAATGGAAAAAAAAAATCATAATAACAATAAGGGAATGAACGGCCAAGCATTCAATTTGGGTAATTGCTTTCATGTTCTCCATTGTTCGCGCCCCTTGTACTGTTACCTTTTGAGAAAGAAAATCTCACATTCTCACATTTTACAATCAAACTGTATAAAGGTGTGTATAAGATATCTGTAACCATGATTAGAAGTGATTATAATAACTAGTAATAATTACATGAACAAAATGGCAGTGAGCAGTAGCTGTACAAACTACAAAGGATAGAACACTTCTCCAAGTCTCAATTCAGAATGTGTGAAATTAAACAAAGAGATGTTTTTAGTTACAGTTTGGGGGGTTTGAACACTTATATACAGCAGAGGCTGGTTGCTTGTAAGTAGGTATGCTCATGGCATCAACAAATCTGACTTCACCAGGACCAAAAGAAAGTTCTCTATGCCTGAGAAATGGCAACAATGACAAACCATCATAAAATAAATTGCTCCATTGTACCAAACTAGAAACTACAGTAACATTAAAGTTTTCAAGTAAATCAGCATGCCATTATAGGTTGAATAGTATTAATTTTATTACTAATAGTTACCTGCGAAGATCAAGTCCAACTAATCCAGCTTGCAAAACTGTCAAATTGTCAGAATCTGGTGAAACAATAATCACTGTATCCCCAGAATATTGGGTTTCCAGAATAGACATCAGCTGTGTTACCCGAACAAACACATCAGAGACACTTTCATTTGGGGTCCCATCATCAATGGGAGGAGGCTTGATGCTTGGAGAAATACCATCTGATGTGTAAACCTGAGGAATTATGCGCAAAAATAAAATTTATTGACAACTTTCAAATATGCTTAAAAAAAAATTAGGTCCTCATATATATGGTTCAATTTGAATGTTTATAAATTACCCCCCCGACATTTCTCCCTGCATGCTTCTAATGGTTTTATACTTGAATCCTGTTCTTGTTCTGCATCAATTTACATATTGATCTGAGCATCAAACTGGGCAACTTTCAGCCCAAAAAAAAAAAAAAAAAAGCAAGGCAATTAGATAAAAAGGCACCAGATTCCATTATAAAAGAATGGCAACATTTTTTTTAATTTAAGAAAATTTGGTCTGGCTTTTGAGCCATTCCCTTGCTTATTTGGGACTGGAACTGGTCCGATGAGATTGGTGTGATGGTCTCTCGCAGACTATGTCTAAGATTCTGTATAAAAGTATAGAGAGTCAAACTGGATTTTTCTTTGATACAGTATGTCTGAGATCCCAACCTTTCTGTAATCACACTATACACAGTAAAACCAACAGTTCTCTTAAGAAACATATTGGGAGCTGCATGAAGTCCCGTCACAAGATTAGCTGATCATGGCTAGGGTTTTTCGGCTTCCCAATAAATTGCTTTTGACCCATCTGATTGAGAAAATTCCAATAATTGAAGTATCGTAGGTTGGGGAATATTCTGAAATCTTCACATTTTTTTTTGGGTAAATTAATCTTCACATTACATTGTGCCAAATCATAAGTTCATCGATCTGCAATTTGGCTACTCTAGTTTGGGTCACCTTCTTTAGTTTCAGCACTTATAGCGGATGAACCAGCCCTCTCATTTTGAAAGTACAAAAATGATTTTTTCTTCAATGGAAGTAAGAACACTTCTATAATTACAACAAGATGATGGTTGATAGATATCTTACCTTTGCAAGGGCATCCAATTTCTTTCCTTCGTAAGCTCCCAAGCCACGAGCATCCAGGAAACTGTACTCGGGGACAATATTACTTCCATTCCCCAACCGAATCCCTCAATCAGCCCAAGAAATTCAGGGGAATAAATGTTGAAAAACGTATAATGTTAAAAGCAACCTAATATACGAAATCAATACATGCAGGTCCAGCTTACCTGCGATTAATCCCATTGACAGAGGCAATGATCTCAGCAGCCTCGTAAGCTCTCTGAGTGATGGAAGGCCAAATCCAGCAACTTCCTTCGCAAGCCCTCATTTCCTTCAGCGCCAGTGCCGACCTGACCGTCTGCTTCTTCCCAACTTCCGAGAGACCGTTATCCACAGATGTCTTCGAAACTGGGTTCGTATTAATTATCCCCATGGTCTCAAATTCTGACTCGCCAGCACGAACCAGGTAGTACCTTTTTGTTTCCGAATCAGAGAGAAATAAATTCAGGTGAATGATTCACATATTGGATACGAACGATTGATAGAGGAGGCTCTAGAGTCTTAGATTACCGATTGCTGAGGCGAAATGGGGGCATTTGGAGAAGGCCCCGAGCATCTGCGACCGGTGGAGATTCAAGCAGGTAACTGGCGAGGAAGAAAGGAGTGGCAGAGAAGGCGAGGGAGAAAAGCAGACAACGACGGTCGATCGGTTTGAGTTTCAGAGAACGGTTTAAGTTTCTAGGATTTTCACGAGTAGGAGGAGACGGAAATGAAAATATGGGAGTGGAAGTTGAAATGCTGTGGACATGCATACTTCTTCCACTTCTTTTTCCTTTTCTGAATTCCTGTTCAGACGTTTCAGTTCAAAGGATATTAGGAACTTTGGTAAAATAAAAATCCATCTTACCTAGATATTAATGGATTAAGATGGATTGATCGCCTCACGATCCTCACCAATGGGTGATTCACCCGATCAATTTCCTTAGTGCAAAAGGTATCTTGGGTTATTTCGGCGGTTAGACGGATTTCAGTCTTCCTCCTCCAACAAGCTCGGAGAGATCAGCCATGGCATTGTAAGATCGGCAAGCCTGCGACCATAAACATCGCACCTAGCTCCGTGATTCCAAGGTCATGCTTTACATTGGGTGCATTGCAACCAACTTCCCTCAGGATAAAAAAATAAATAAAGAAAAAAAAAAATCCCAAATCTTCAACAAAATCAAAATGAAGAACATGTCCAATGGGTTAACTCAGGATCCGGGATCCATGTCTTATTTGCCCGATTCCAAGAGAAATAGTATTAAAAAAATGATCCGAATGAGGATTAGATCAGGTCCAAAACTGATACGAATCCGACCAATTCGATACCGATTACTTGAACCATGGGGGCACTTGGAAGCTGGTCCAATCTTGATGATCATTGAGTATGGACATGGAATGGAGGGTATCTAATGAAATCCAACCGGGCTGGTCTTGGGTGTTCACAACAAGATATCGTTGCCGCCATTGATGATGCGGCATCGGCATCGATGATTGGTATTTAAGCAAAAGCTAGATCCAGGGTTGTCAAGAATAAACCCTAATTTCCATACTTGTTTTTAAAATACTATGGTATAACTTTAAATTGAGGTAAGGATACATCTGTGATTTGAAAGGAACTGTTCCTTGAGCTTTGATCCAAGTTTTTTACAATTAATTAAACCCATACAAAAATAATTTCTTACACGGTATGCTCTCTAAAGAACTATCAGAACCAACAAATTGTTGATTCCAATAAGGTAATTTCTCTCTTGAATCCAACCAATCATAATCGATTCCGTCATAGATCATCTCTTTTCTTTTCTTATTCTACTTCCTCTACAGCAAGGAAGAGACAGAGCCAGAGAGGCTAGGGAGAGATCAAGAGAGCGAGAGATGGATTGGTCAATCAGGGCTGATTCCTTTGAACTTTGACATGAAAGATGCACGCACATAAGTGCAGTGAACCACGCACCGGTCAGTGCCAAATGAACGGGGATGATGATGGGGGAGGTAGAGAGAGTGAAAATGGATTTTTTTAATTAATTTTTTTATTTTATTTTTGGATAAATTACACCAGAGGTATTTGACGTTTTAAGAAATTATACCAAAGGTACTTCACGTTTTAAAAATATTATATTTGAGGTACTTTATATTTTGGTACTTTTAAATTTATCCCTGTTTAGCAAAATTTTATTGGTCATTTGGTTCATGCTTTCATCATCCCGTTATTGTAACGACTCACCACTCGGATTCAAATGTGTTCATCGCTGTCTCAATTGCCCACCCCCCTTTCCTGCCCCTGTCCTCTCCTGTGATCTTTCCTCATCTGCTGTTGCTAATCATCAAGTCACAGAACTCGACTATGGCACACACCTCTGTTGAAAATTTCGCACCCCAACTTGTTGCTTTTTCGGCGGGTGTATCAATGTTCAGGCACCAAATAAGGATAGTTTAACAAGAAACGATCAGTAAAAAGTTAGAAATATGGTTGAAACATAGAAAAATTTCAGTTAAACTATAAAAAGTTGGAGCTTTCTTATGACATCTTGAAACCTAGAAGAGTTTCACTTCAACCTTGAAGAATTGGAGTTCTCTTATCCCTATTTGCATCCTAAAAGAGTTACAAATCTATTGAGCTACAGATACATCTTAGAAGAGTTGAGTCTAAGTCCAGAAAACCTTGAAGGAGTTTCATTTCATCATAGAAGTATTAGAATTTTATTCTTTACCCACAAATTAGAAGTATTGTAGGTTATTATTGGAATTGATTTACATCCTAAAAGAGAAGTAAGTCATTTTACCTCCATTCCATCAAAGTTATTTTCTTATTCTTGGATTCTGAAATTCTTGAAACATTTTCAGATTCCATTTTGGACTTTCTGTCACTTGTAAGACAATTTCGAATATCTTCCACTTAGAATATGGGAAAACATTCTACACAAAACTTATAACCTCCTGAATTGTCTTTCATTTTCCACTTGAATCAAAACATTATGATCTGTATTTAGAAAGTTACAACCATTTCTCTATGAAGTTGCATAGATCTGTCAATTCTATACATATCGTACTTGTTTAGACCTTATGTAATTCATTTTCCCAATTCGTTATTTTAAGAAGCCTAGGTTAGCTTACATCAATTACATGCGCATGTAACTTTGGAAAATTATAGAAATTATTTAACCGTGGATGAGTAGTTTGTAGTAGTTATCATATGGGAGTTGTTTAGTCGTGGGTGTATATTTTGTAGTGGTTATCATATGCGTAAATGAGAGGGGACTAGAAATTTGTAAACACTATGATTCTATGAGTTTTTAGAGGTCAAGCTTCCTTTGTAAAACTACAAAAAATCAGGTTTTCTCAATAAAATCCTTATCCTATTTAATTTATTCCTTTCTTATGTTTTCTTCTCTTTATCTCTCTCTCTCTCCCCCCACCCACCAAGGTACTTAGGTACGTATCACAGTTACACAGTTTAATTCCCTAGGAATAAAAGAAAAAAATTTCCGTACAAAATACTTGGAAAGTTACGAAATACTTGGAAAGTTCTCGAACATCATGTACTAAATCAAGAAAATGATAAAAATATTTAAAATTGAAAGTGTTTATGGGGAATGAACAAATATTTTGGTAACTGAAAATCACTTATATGAACTTTTAGTTGCATCCAATATTTCTATGAAGAAAATATTTAAAAATGAAAAAATGTAAGAAAATCCACATCTTCATATGCTTCAAAATTTTTATCACTCATATCAAGTTTAATATGGGGAGTTTGAGATAATATTAAAAATTATAAATTTTAAGGAAAATTTCACGTATCTCCCTTGTAGTTTTTCCTTAATCACACGCACCTACTAATTTTCGTAATAATTATACTAGCTTCTTGTACTTTTAAAAATAAGGTCCAGGTAGTCCCTGTTCATTATGACGGGTCTGTTAATTGATGACATATCATCTTAAACGATTTAATGACAAAACTACCCTTAAATACGTATTATCTTACCAATATACGCTTTGAGGTTTTCCCCTTTTCTTTTTCTCCTGTGGCCTTGGCCACTCCCAATGTTGTTGCTCTGGTGTGGCGGCAATGCCTGCTGCTGCTACTCTGGTGTGGTGGCAATGGCCGCTCCATCTTCGTCAGCTCCACATCTGCTAATTTTTCCATTAAGATCTGTCACTGCAACAGCTTTGTCAACGTACCTATGGCATATATTTAAAATATGAAGATTTTATGGGTTACGGTATTGGCTAACATCTACTCCCAGGAAAAAGGTATTGTCATCCTTGTAGTGAACTGTCTGGCAGAACGAACTTTGTTTTCTCCGTTCTCCTAGAAAAAAAATTCTATTTTTTGGTCGTGAAGCTCCGATGAATCCGTTCGATTCCGTCCTATTGGGTCGTTGGAAATGTCCAAATGGGTTCACTATGTTATGCAAATTATGATTTTGGGGGTGGAAATGGGATCTTGATCTTGGGTTGTAAAGGTGAGGGTTCCAACTAGGGTTTTGCTTTTGATCTTGCGCGGGTTTCTTCTTCCTCTTTTCTCCATCTTCTTCTTCTCCACTCCTGCTACTCCTCTTCTCTTCTCCTTTCTATTTTTTCTTTTTTTTTTTCCTCCGCCTATCCTATTTCTTTTCCTTCTTTATTTTTTACTTCTAAATAAAAATGGCGGCTTTTGATTCTAGAACCAGATCGAATGGGTTTCAGAGATCAATTCTCTGTCTGAAAGGATATGCTCTTCATCTTCGTCGACGGCATTTGCTTCTGCAAGTTCGAGTTTTTCTTCACGATCTATTGATTTCTTCCATAGTTCAGTTTCTCCTCGTCATCAGATCGTGAAGAAGCAAAATAATCGATCGGGCGGGTGAACAGATAGATGCCGAATCACGTCATAAGGAAGATGATATGGTTTGTCAACCCTGATTTCAGAATACTTTTCTAGTGCTATTAAACAATAAATTCTGTTAATCTTGGCTTGAATTATTAAGTTTTGCCATTGGTTGCTAGAGTTCTAATTCAATGCTGATTTCTTAAAATATCTCTGTTTTAACTTGATTTTTGAAATCTGGTTTCAGATTATTATTCTCTCGTTTAAGCTGAGTCTCAGTTGCAAGTAGTTATAGTAGAGTATTGTTGGGTGGCGCAGAATCAGTTCAGTAGCTCGCCGATGGTCGCCGATGAGTCGGAAATTTCCAGAAACCAACACTAGAGAGTATATTGGTAGTCCACTGCCACCATCTCCTTACCTCTTCACTATTGCAATGCAACCCCTTTCAGTGATGTTTGAAGAAGTGGTTCATAGAAGGAACATTTCCTTGGCACACCGATGTAAAGCAATCAACCTCTCTCACCTAATGTCAGTGAGTGGATGACCTTATGGTCTTTGTCAAGGGAACTCCGGAGTCGGTCCAAGCCTCTGTTAGTTAAAACTCGTTTTAAACGTGTATCGTACTATCGTAATGTACTCAACCATTTAATATGTGTATTTTCGTATTGATCTCTAAAATATTTTAAATATTCCATACTCCAAGCTTTACCGTTTAAAACCCGTTTAAAACGTGTACCGTACCGTATCTGTATTTTAACGTATTTTAATCTGCATCTTTAATAAATAATGAATCGATTAATCCCATATTGTTTAATATTCTTATTGCTTTCTACATGTAATTGATGTGGGATTAAAGACTGTCACTTCCTCATAATTATTTATAAACTCATTACTTTATTACTTGTTAGGGTGGGGTGTGAGTTATGAGTCATAACAATTGTATATTGTAAGCCACCATTCCTTCTCTACTAAATCCCATTCCTTCTCTACTAAATCAGCTTGGAATGCCTACAAGGAGGCCATCTCCTAAAGTAAACTGGTTCAAGGCGATATGGTTTTCAGGCAATGTGCCAAGACATGTGTTTGTTGCATGGCAGAGTGTCCTTGATTGCCTCCCTACATCTGACCAGATCCGAAAAAGGAATGTGGCTGTTGATCCGGGCTGCTGTCTTTATGGGACAAGGATTGAATCAGCTCATCACCTCTTCTTCGATTGCCAATTCCCTTCATCTATTTGGGAAGCGTGCTTGAGTATAGTTAAACCATCTTCAAGGCCTTCATCCTTTCTCGGCTTAGCTTCCTTAACAGCTTGGGTTCGGTTAAATATGAATTGCCTTGGAAAATTACTATTTTGTTCTTCAATCTACAACATATGGAGGGAACGAAATAGAAGAAAATTTGCCTTACAGAGAAGAAGTAACATCATGGTTATTCATGTGGTGTTCAAGGATGCGAAGGAGATGTTCAGGATGAACCAAAAATCAGCAGGGGGGGTTGATACTATGAGGGAGGAAAAGGGTGTACACTGTCTTCAATGTGCACTAATCGGGTTGGGCTTTTCAACTTGGGGTAGGGCTTAACCGCCCTAGATTTTGGTTTTGGCTTGAGGTTTTTGGTGGTCTTTCTTTGTGTTATTTGTTTTGAGTGTGGGTCTGTTGGCGTGTTGTGCTCTCTTTTGGGGTAATAAAATTTCTAAGGATCTCCCCCTTCCCCAACCAATGGCCGTGATGACCCTTAATAAATTAAGGGATTGGGGAGGAAGAGAATGTCGGAGATGAGAGATAAAGAATGAATATTATAATTCCCACTTTGCCATTCAAGGATTTTTTTTTTCTCTAGAAAATATTTATATAAAAAAAATCCACAACTTTCCAAATTTTCTCACATTTCCTGATCACTAATTTCAAGCTTGGGAGAGCCTCAAAGATTGCTAGAAAATTACAAAATTTAAAAAAAAAAAAATAGAAATAATTCTCATTTACTGTGTGCCATATCTCTGAATATATATATATGATAGTGCGGGACTAAGTCTAGCATTCTTTTGGTTCGATCAGCTTATAATAAGTTGGCTTCTCTTCGACAAGCTGAAATATCATCCTTACCATCCTCCTCATCTGTTGATTTATGGCAAGAGGTACCCTCTATGCTCTAGAAACGTATATGGAATTGCAACACTATTCCAAGGATTCGTCATTTTCTTTGGCGCTGCTGCGCTCAGGGTACTGCTTCTATTTGCTGGAACTTATGGAAGGCACGGAATGAATTATATTTTGAACATCAAGCCTGCCAGCCTCAAGAGGTAATCAAACGGGCTGAACAAGCCTTTTTTGAGTTTCATTAGTGTTCTAACCAGCCTTTGCATGCTTCTACCATACCTTCGGCCCTGCCAGTTACTGTTTCATGGACTCCCCCTCCGAATGGTTTTATTTAGATAAATGTAGCTTTAAAACCCAATTCCACAAGGGGAGGTGTTGGTTTTGTTCTAAGGGGACCAGCTGGTGCGCCTTTAATGGTTGTTTCCCAGAACTTTTTCTTCCCATCTCCTGTCATTGGGGAAGCCTTAGCATTGCGACTAGCACTTTCAAAAGCTGCATCTCATGGATTTCGGTTTATTATGAAGGATTCGGATAATTTAGAAATCATAAATATGATTAATTAGAGGGGTGGCAAAGGAGGATAAAGTTTATGCTCAACCTATTCTCCAAGATATTTTATCTCTTGGAGAGCATGGTGAGCAAGTGAGTTTCCGCATCATGTTCCAAAGTCAGCCAATCAAGTAACACATTCTTTGACAAGGAAAACAGTAATGGCATCAAGACATGTTACATAGTTCAATTCCACTCCATGGTTTATTCTTTTATATGATATAGATACTATGTTGTATCTTGGGATGCACATCGTCTCCTCCCAGTGATTCTGGGAGGATGCGGCAACCTATCTCGGATGACTGTCACGTGGCTCTCGGTTGAATCCGAGACCCATGTCTGAGCCGAAAACCCCTGTCGGCTCGGCTTGTCGGCTAGGTGTCGACTCGGACGTGGGTCTCGAATTTACTGAGAACCACGTGGCGGTCATCCAGAACAGATTGCCACTGTCCTCCCAGAACCACTGGGAGGACAGGATGCGGATCCTGTATCTTGATCTTTTAATGCAATATAACTTTTTTCTACCAAAATATATATGTTGACCCCACATGTTTATCACTTCTTTTGACGATGGTGAGTGTCATTTACCTATGTCCCAAAAAAGGTTAACACAAAAGCAAGGGAAAAAAAAAAAGCTGTCACCCCTTTCCCATTGGTGGTACTACGGAGCTCCTTTCAGAAGTGTTTCCCCTACCTATTTTGAATATTGGATAAAATTAAGTAAAAGGAAAACAGAAGAGATAGCAATTGGTTACTTTGAGGGAACCAAACCTCCAATTTTAACACCAACGTGTAGAGATAAATCAGTCTGCCATCTTTATTCTCAAAACATCCCTTTTAAAAGATTACATCAACGGTATAATCCCATAAAAAAAGATAACTAAAAAGGAATTAAAAAAAAAAAAAGAAATTGCAAAGAATAAAATCCCAATTAAATCCCAATTGAATAGGAAACTCAGTTGGGGAAAACGTGTGAGAAATTAAAGGAACTAATTATAGATGACCTGTGAGAAATAATAGGAACTGATTGACGACTTGGATGACTTATTCAAATAAACGGATGGACAAAACGAAGTTGTTAATCGTACTTTGGAGATGTATCTAAGGTGTTTCACAAGCTCACAGCCTAAGAATTGGGTCAGATGGTTAAGATGGGCAAAATTTTGTTATAATACAAGTTGGCACACAACTATTGGCCGAACACCATTTGAAATGGTGTATGGGAGGTCTCCTCCATCTCTTTTGACCTATATTCCAGGCACGACCAAGGTTGCAGCTGTAGAACAAGAGCTGATGGGGAGGGATGCCATTGTCAAGGAAATCCGAGAAAAGATTAGGGATGCCCAAGTACGGATGAAGAAAATTTATGACTCCAAGCATACTGAAAGAGAATTTGGAGTGGGAGATATGGTGTATCTGAAACTACAGCCTTATAGACAGCTCTCTGTTTCAATGAAAAAGAATCTTAAATTGTCTCCAAGATACTATAGACCCTTAAAAATAGTGCAGCGTATTGGGACAGTAGCTTATAAGTTAGAGCTACCTGCTGGCTCTCGCATTCATCCAGTTTTTCATGTTTCTCTTCTCAAGAAAAAGGTGGGAGATACCGTCAATATTCAATCTCAGCTACCGATTGTCAATGTGGAGGCGGATAAAGTCTTTCCAAATCCCCAAGCTGTTATTGATCGTCGGATTCAGAAGAGGAAGTGGGAAGTTTTAATTCAATGGCAAGGAGAATCTCCTGCGGATACAACCTGGGAAGACCTAGAATTCATCCGGAATCAGTTTCAATTCCTAATTTTTTCCCTTGAGGACAAGGGCATAAATTAAGGGGAGGTGTTGGACTGATGTGGTCCTATTGCCATGTCAGTCTGACACGTGTGCAAAGTGGGACCCGCCATCACCTGTAACTGTCTTGATGGGAGACAGTTACAAGGAGGCATATAAGAGAGGGACTCTGGTTTCAAGATAATGTTACGTTATTCCATCTATTTCGTAAATCTGAAGAGAGACTGAGAAACTAGAAGTCAGTCCCTGAACATTATTTCGTAAATTTGAAGAGAGACTGAGAAACCAGAAGTCAGTCCCTGAACATTTTGAAGAAGGCATTACAAGAAACTTGACGGCAATGGCATCGAATACTTCGAACACTTCTACAGTGGCTGATTCGATATTCGTCGGACCAAAACCAACAGGAGGTATGTTAATTTCATTTTAATGGCTTACAGGAGGGAGCTGTTACAGTTTTTTTATTTGAATAAGTCATCCAAGTCGTCAATCAGTTCCTATTATTTCTCACAGGTCATTTATTAGTTCCTTTAATTTCTCACACATTTTTCCCAACTGAGTTTCCTATTCAATTGGGATTTAATTGGGATTTTATTCATTGCAATTTCTTTTTTTTTAATTCCTTTTTAGTTGCCTTTTTTATGGGATTATACCGTTGCTGTAATCTTTTAAAAGGGATGTTTTGGCAGGGTGATTTATCTCTACACGTTGGTGTTAAAATTGGAGGTTTGGTTCCCTCGAAGTAATCAATTGCTATCTCTTCTCTTTTCCTTTTACTCAATTTTATCCAATATTCAAAACAGGTAGGGGAAACAAACACTTCTAAAAGGAACACCGTTGTACCAAGGTGGTATCAGAGCTTGGCAATGGACCAACGAGTGGAGCAAATTGAGAATAAAATGGAGTCTCTCTCATTGGGCCAAAAGGAGGTTTTGAATCAGATCACTGAAATGATCAATAAGCTCACTGCTCGGGTTGATCAATTAGCTGGTTAATCTTCAAATGAAATTGCTGAAAATTCAGCATTCCCCGTACGTGTTTCAGAAGGACGTCAAGGTGGTAATGGGCTTCACAACGGGAGTTCTAGCAGCTCCTATATAGCAAGGCCGGTGAAGTTGGATTTTCCCCACTTTGACGGTGGAGACGACCCAACTAGTTGGTTGTGAAGAGCTAAACAGTTCTTCCAATTACATGCTATACCAGCAATTGATCGGATCTCCCTGAAGTCATTTCATTTAGAAGGAGATGCACAATTATGGTATCAATTGATGAGGCAAGAAATGGTTTCCATCTCATGGGAGGACTTCAAAGTAGGACTTCACTCCAGATATGTGATGAACTTGATATGACACTGAGAGGGGGGGTAAATCAGTGTCTGAAACTTTTTTCTGATTATTTACTGTTGGCCAGAGCTGATGGAGATATATTCTTTTACACACACACAAGCATATGCAAATCTACCTCGCTACCACTCAGTGGCCAGGTCTACCAGATTTGCACACCTATCCTGCAAGCCATTCCACGCACTCCAAAATATATAGGAAAATAAAGACAGTTCAGAACACAGGATATACGTGGTTCACCAACACAGTGTGTGATTGCTAGTCCACGAAGTAATGCCCAACGGGCTCTGTATATACTCAATACACTTCTTTTTGCTGTCTACACAGCAGGGAGTACATATAGCCAATTTACCCAGCATAAAACTAGGAGGGCACACATGTGTCAGGAATTCAGGTATCAAGTACCAGTGTTCAGCACGCTGCACACCACGCTTAACCCGCACCCACGGGAAGCAAATAACAATTTTTTTTAGGCCGGCTTATAAATTTGCCTTATAATTTTCCCCCACTAGCTAGGTATTCAACAATTTGTACCTACGCTAGCATACAATAAATTGAAAGCATAAATAGATAAGGAATTGAAAAATCTTACAAACAATGCTTTCGAATGGCCAACAATATCTTTGAAGCTTCACACTGCTCTCAGGTACTCTCTAACAGCCTTTAATGATGATAGAGATAGATTTAGAGAGCACACCTCATCCACAAGCTTTCAATCTCTTCCACACAATCCATAATCACCATGAATGTGAAAATAAAAGCTATACTGACCTCTCATAGGGATTTAGCACTCCATTGACGCACAGAGAAGAGGTAGTTGGTGATCCATCACTCCTACAGGCACGAAACCCTAGAAAAACCCTTTGTTAAGCTTCAAAACCCTATTTTTTTATTTTTCTCTATGTTTTTCCAACTCCCAATGGCACCCAATGTATAGAGCATCAAAAAATATGGAAACTGCAATTTGAACGGACTGATTTGGAGCTCGAATGAAGAAGTTATGACAGTTTGAAGTTCGACCAGTCACAAATAAGGAAAGAGAATCTTTTCAAACAAAACTTGCACCCACGCCGCACCTTAGCCGCGCTGCCGATGCGCTGTCGTGATCTGATTTGCCGAAATGGAATCTACTCTTTCAGCCGTCGGATAACCTTAAAAAGGCGAGATTGAACCTGTGCCATCGGATCTGAATAAATCGCGTCAGGCGCGATCGGAGATTACGTGAGCCGCTGGATCTGGATCTGATCCACTGCACATCGTACGCACGCTACACCGAATCAAGTGGTAGCACAATAGATCGTGGCTCATTATAATATAATGCATCCAACCAATCTGAAGGCGCGCGATGGAATCTGACGCGATGGCTGAGATCCACTCGAGCCCGCCTTAATCAGATCCATCCGAACAGGATCTTGACGACGTGACTCATTCTGAGCCGTCCGAACAGAATTTAACTCTATTTATGATAATTTCAGTCCTTTCCCTCAACTCTTGATAATTGCAAAAAGACCCCTGAACAAATGTTTAATGGCTTTTTTGAGCGATCCGTCGAAAACTGCGATATCTCTCTCATCCGACGTCGGAATTGAGTGATTCAAGTTACGTTGGAAAGACAACTCGATGCTCTACATCTTTCCACTGTCAGATTACCATGAACCTACTGCGGGATCCACCAATATTTTCTCTCTCCTATTTCTCTCTCTTTATTCTCTTTCTACATCTTCTTTCTTCATGTAATGCTTCAGAATGCCGCAACATTGCCTTATCATTAGAAACTCGGCCACATCATCATAAACTGTGCCACATCACCAGTGGAATCCACAGACACTCTCTCTCATCAAAATCAATGTAAAAACTTATTTAACTCATTGTAAGTCATCTGAAACACATGTAGAACATTGTAGAACACACAAGCAAAGTTGCCACATCTGTGCCACTGCACTGAAACTCTCTCTCCTACATTGACATTCTCTCTCCTCATTTCTCTGACTGAATACTCACAAACACTGTCACATCAGTCAAGTTGCAAACAATGACAACATAAAGTCCAACAATATGGTCCTAATCAGTTCTTTGATTTCTTTGGAGAACTTACCAAGCTGCAGCAAACTGGGACGATACAACACTATCAAACTAAATTTGAACAGTTGTTGGCCAAAGCCGGGCCTCTACCTCAAGCACAACAGGTGAGTTGTTTCATTAGTGGGTTGCATGATACAATTCGTATTGATGTACAGGCCAATAGACCCGCTACCCTGTCTTCTGCTATTGGGTTTGCCCGATTGTATGAGGCTAGAGATCTCTCACACCGAAAGACAAATTCAACTGCTCCAAAGACAACAACTCTGCCCCAAGTAAGGGCACCACAAGCTCGTCCACTGTGCCATTCAAAAAAATGACCACGGAGGAGTTGAACGAGAGGAGAAAGAAAGGCCTTTGCTTCCGGTGTAACGAAAAATTTGGGCCAGGACATCGGTGCAAGAAATTGTTCCTAATTCAAGCAACACTTGACGATAGTGATGATGATGTGGAAATGGAGGTTGAGGATAATACGAGTGATCTAGCCGGAGATACTCCTGATGTCACACCCCAATTCCACACTGTTCAGAATGGTGTGATGAACCGCTAAATAAACAACGGCTCAACCAGGATCTCAAATAGGCTATCCCCGCGTTATCCAAACTTAACACGCATCCACAATCATAATCAGAGTAATACACAATAGCGGAAAATTTATAAATAATATGAACTGAGAACTAAAATGATATCCATAAATAATAGCAAATTATTCTGTGTTTAACTGAGACATAAATATTTAAATACCAAATACATGTCTTATAAATCCAATAAAGAAACCTACGAAAAATATCTAATCAAATACACACGAGTTGCACTCGCAAGAGAGATCGTGTGTATCATCTTCAGCTCCAACGTCCATAGCTGCGACGTTTCCGTACGCCGACGCATTCATATAATCTTCAACTGTATAACCTGCATCATCAACTAAAATATTCGACGTCGAGGGGTGAGCACACAACACGGCTCAGTGAGTAGCCAAAATAATGCAACAATACATATGCATGCAAAAAAAATCAATTTATATCTTTGGTCTTGGTTTATAGTTTGCAATGTGCAATAGAAAGATTGAGTGGTCAAAGGTTAACGTTTATTGACACCGCCTCTATACACAGGGTGTGGAAGCCCGCCCGAAGGTTAACGTTTATCGTCGTCCCCATCCACCCTACCATAACATTATACAACAAAGGTTAACGTTTATTGCTATATAATGTTATACCAACATGTAAGCCCCTGTTAGCGAGGGCTTGCAAACTGGGCTCGCTGCTAACCAATCCTAATGCCAAACAGTGTATCCAAGGTCTCACCCCAGCATCCCTCAGAATGCCCATAGAGATAGAGCTAAGGCCCCCCGGTAGAGTCAGAGACTACAAGGACCGAGACCACCTCCCCTGATACCCTACGACATAATAGTTCCGCTAAGGTAATGGCGATACAACGATGTCAATGCACAAGACTTGAGTTAGAGATAGTGCTAAAGTGCTGAGACCCGCCAAAGGTTAACGTTTATTGACGTTCTCATCACACCTCCCCTGATACTCGCTCGCATCAAGCACACCAACCACACACATACAATCACATGCCTATTCCTATCATCATCATCATCACCATGTTATAAACAATAAAATAAATATGCATGAACAAGTAATAGAAATATTGGATGGCATGCTGTATGCACATTACAAACATATTCGCATAGAATCAAACATGGCATAGGACTTAAGAAATAGAAAACAGTTTATTATTAATCAATTTAGTTTGGGGTTAAGGTTCCTCACCTTAGCTTGCTAATAGATACTTTTCCAAGCTTTAGAATCACATTTATAATGTTATTATACTGCTAGCAAACCTAACAAAGTCGATAGAATTTAATTAGAATTAATTCAGAATTTAAAAACCATTCTTCTGGTCCAATTTTCACTTTTTAATCCATTCTTCGTGTTTGGGGTCTTATGACTTGCTTCCTACATTCACCCAA
The DNA here is from genome assembly GCA_028583415.1 of Protea cynaroides. Classification (NCBI taxonomy): domain Eukaryota; kingdom Viridiplantae; phylum Streptophyta; class Magnoliopsida; order Proteales; family Proteaceae; genus Protea; species Protea cynaroides. Next base: position 52,365,275 of record CM053268.1, read on the forward strand.
CACTCATTTCATGGTCTAGAACCATGTATAAACCATCTAAATAGTTTTCGTGCATCCTCCTATGGTTTTTCATGAAAACCTAACCATGGATGGATGGTTTGGGTTTCTCCGAAATCCTACACTCAACCATATCTAACCTAAGGTCTGTAGAAACTCATGGAATTAGTATCCATACCTGAGAAGATTACTTTTTCTCGCAATTCTTCTCCTTTTTGCTAAGTCTTCCTCCTTGCCTCTCTTCTTCCTCTTTTCCTTCTCCTCTCTTTCTCTCAATTCAATTAGGGTTGTGAAAGGAGTGAAAGTGGCTTAGGGACGTCCTTTAAATAGACTAGGAATGTCCTATAATAGTCCCATTGAGATTTGGAAAGAATCACAACCGAAAATTAGGAAATTTCCTAATTTCAGTTTCGTCAGAAACCGAGGGTCGATGATCCCGTCGACCCTAGGGTCTTAAGCTGTCCGACCCTCCCTCAAAAACTGAGGGTCTGACTTTCTGTTTTGGGAGGTCCGACCCTGCTTCACTGGGTGTGCGACCTCCCCTAGAATTAAGTATTTTTGGGTCGATTTCATACCTGGGATCTCGATCTCCTTCATGCCCTTGGTCCATTTGACTCAACCATGATGGGTAAACCTGGTTCAAGGTGGTAAGACCGGGTTAGATTGACACGGGTCTTACACCTGAAATATCTCCGCATGCTATTTCAGGAACCCGTGCACCTGAGACCATGCGAGTTAAAGGAAGCCTCCAAAATAAATTAGTCACCATACTTATTGATTCTGAAAGCACTTATAATTTTGTGAGTCAAACGTTGGCCAACAAGCTGGGATTGCAGCCCCTCTCAAAGGGTCGGTTGGAGGTGATGGTGGCTTCAGGTGAGAAATTAATTAGTCCTGGTAAATGCAATCAAACCCAATTAATTTTGCAAAGAATTCCCATATTTGTGGATTTTTATTTACTGCCACTAGAGGGTTATGATGTCGTTTTAAGTATTCAGTGGTTGAGTACACTGGGACCAATTGTTTGGGACTTTTTCAAACTTCAAATGAGTTTCCATGTAGAAGGTAAAGAGGTGGCTTTAGATGGGTTATCCATCCCAAAGAACAAGGTTGTAGCAACCTACAACTGCAACATGCAGCAAGAAAAAAAAAAAGGACTTTTGTTACAATTATTTTCTATGCGGTCCCCCCAAGTTACACCTCCACCTCAACTTTCTCCTCATGTGCTGAAACTTCTCAATCAATATAAGGAGGTGACAGCTGAGCCCAAAAGCCTTCCTCCAAGGCAAGTACAAGATCATAAGATTCCATTGCAGTCCGGCCAGGTCCTATTTCTGTCAAGCCATATCGGTAACTTTACTTTCAAAAAACTGTAACAATTGGCACCCCATGTTTATCGCTCGTTTTGTTGATGGTGAGTTTTATACACCTATGTCCAAAAAAGACTAACAAAAGGGCAAGGGGAAAAAAAAGCTGTCGCCCCTTTCCCACCCAACCAATTGTTTTAATTGAGAGTCATATCACTCTCTTTCACCGACCCCTTCCATCATTGTAGTCATTGTATGTGGTATTCCTATCACAGCAGGATAACATCACATTGGATGGCAGTAAAGGATTTCAAATCTTCTAATGCATTTGGGCACTGGTGGTAACTGGTAGAAGGGAATCCAATGGCGGTCTCTATCATACATCGATATATATATATATATATATATATATATATATATATATATATATATATATATATATATATATATGTATATGCATGTGTACAGTAATCTACATCCATTAGATTTTCTTATAATGACGTAAGAAGCATAAAAGAATTAAAATTCATAATAAAAATAAGAAATCTCAAAAAAATATAAATAAAGATAAAAATATCATTTAGGATCAAGTGGACAACAAAAATCTTTTTTTTTTTTTGTAGTAAAAGAACAAAATTCATTTGAATTGACACAAAATGAGACCTGGTGTACCAAAATAGTTAAAATATCTCTTGCTCATAGATGATGAATGAAATCATTTTTTTGGGTAAATATGATGAATGAAATCATTACTTTGGCTATTTGCATGGCTTGGTACGGGTATGGTCCTAAAGGTGTCTGATTCTAGTATTATGTTTGCTCAATGGTTTTTAATGTTAGGTAGTAGTGTGACTATTTCTCGGACTGCAGGTGAACAGGTTCTCTCCTTTGCCAGTTTTTTATCTGGGCATATATGGCTAGAGCGAAACAATTTGTATTTTCATAGAACTTCAACTTCCCAACTTCCCCGAAGGATGATATATGGAAGGTTGAAAAAGCATTTGCTGAATATCAAGCTTCAAGAGGTACCGTATCAATTTCTGGTTCCTGTCAAGCTGAGGCTTCTTCCATGGTGTTGCAGCCTCTGGATGTAGTGGTTGGGTTTCTTTGCAGACAGATACAACTTTTCATAGTAAGACTCATTATGAAGGTATGGGTTATATTATTCGAGACTCTCAAGGTATTTCTCAACCGGTGATGTTTCTCTCAACTTTGGTAGGCGAGGCTCTCACTATTAGGACCGCATTGGAGGATGCTATTCAGCAGGGGTATCGATTGATCAGGTATAATCCGACTGTTTGGGGGTGGTTAGTCTTTTAAATGGAGTCTCAAATGATGGGGAGCCTTTTGTAATGTCAATTGTCAAAGACATTCTCAGTGAAGTGTATAGTCTTTTTGTTTATATCAAAGAAGGCAATTGTTATAGCTAATTCCTTGGCAAGACGAGCAACGACTGTTCCAGGTAGAGTCGTGTGGCCCTTATCATCTCTGTGGCTTGTTCAGTTATGCAACCCTATTGCCATGGCTATGCCTGATTTAGTTAATGAATAGATCTTTTTATTACAAAAACAAAAACAAAACAAAAAAAAAAAAACATTACTACTTTGGGCCACCAAACTCTGAGTGTGACCCAATAGAATCTGGGACGTAAAATGGAAAAGCCTTCAAGCCATCAAGGTTAACAGTGAGACAACCAAGAGATTTGGCCACTCAAGACCAAGGTGTCGGCAGTAGTTCACTACTAGAGCCTTTAAACTGAATTTTTAAAAATTAATTCAGAAAAAGATATAAATATATGTAACGTACTAATTAATTAGTATCAATATCAACCATGAGTGATACAAATATTTGAGTATCATTTTGCTAAATCGATAATGAAACTAATACTTAACTGATGTTAAATTGATACATGTCAATATTGATTGATACATGATCTACATCAATGAAACTTTATATTTTTATTTTAAAATTAAAAACCTATTAAATATTTTTATTTAATTCAAATATGAAATAATAAGTTTATATTATTGGAATTTATTAGTTTATTCTAGATATTTTCTTCCACTACCACCTATCAAATGTGGATATATATATATATATATATATATATATATATATATATATATATATATATATATATATATAACACAATTAGAAAAAATCACGATTTTTAATTATTTTTTTTCCTGTTTTGATATATATAGAAAAAAAATCACATTTTTTAAATGTTTTCCTGTTTTGGTATCAAGGTGGGGCAGTCAGGAATCAATCGAAATCAGTCGTTCTCCGTGCCAAACTCATATCGATGAACAAATCGTTGGATTCGCTACTGACGAAGATCCAAATATTATTACACCCACGTATACCAAAAAAAAAATATTATTACACCCATCAGTCATGTTCAGTGATGTGACATTCCTTGTCCCGTCTTCTGTCCATTTTCATCAGCCGTTTGGTCCCTCTTAAATGGGTTCCGCGTCCTCTCGTCCCAGTACTTAGAAGACAAGACAATTCAGTCCTGATGATCCAGATTGATTCTTGGTGATATTCACATTCGGATAAATACTCAATCAACAAATCAAGTTAACAGAGATGTTAAATGCAACGTGAATCTCGGATTCACTCCAGAATCACATGATGATCATCGAGATTGAATTATCGTATCCTCTCAAAATCACTGAGAGAAGACGATGTAAATCCTCTTAAATGTGATGAGGCCAATACAAGACTCTAGATAAGACTTGCCGCCAGCATCTGTGTAAATATGTAAACAGATCGGATTCAGTATGGATAGTAGATGACTATATGAATTCTATACATTCCATTAGAATTCAATCCGACTATAACAAATTTGTTAAATATCAAATACGAATTTGAATTCGAGTTTTAACCCAATATCCGGTTAAAATCCGATTCAAATCCAGATTGATCCTTCAAGCACCTGTGCGTCACTTTCTTTTAGTTTTTTTAGTCAAGACTTGTCTCCTCTATGTTATATTCCATACACCCTTGTGGACTATGGAACAGGGTAATCGTATAAGTGTGATCAGATCTGGCCTTGACAAGGGAAAATAGTAGATCTAAAGGAAGTAGCAAAGAGATGCAGTGGAGCAGCATAGGGAATCCTTAGTTACGATCTTACCTTACTTGAGTCGCCAGCAATAACAAAGATGGAGGAGCAGCCACTCGAAAATGGAAACCCTATTTTCACCCTCTCGACTCTTTGCGTCGAGAACTTGAGAAGCCGTCAACGCTATGACTCATTGAGAGAAAAAACTAAAAAAATGTGCTTATATACCATGTGTTTAGGAGGATGTAACCTAAGGGCATATATGTCTTATAAAAGAATAATCAGAGCGGATATCATCCCATCCGTTTGAGTAGTATCCGAATCCACATCCGACTCCGGCTAAAATCGGGTTCGAATTCCTTTATCAAACGGGTGTCATCTCTTTTTGCTTGCAGTGTAAGACCTCCTTGACACAAACAAGTGTCATAGAGACGAACCCTAACTAATAAGTGTTACCGGATTACCTTACTTTCCACCATTATAGTGTGTCAGTCTAATTGCTCCTCAAGTTAATTTATGGACACTTGCATTTGGTGACTATTTTTTGTTTTTTTTTTTTTTTTAGTGATTCTAATGGGTTTTTTTTTTTTAAATCAAAATTGTCAGACTGAATGTAATTGGAATCTAATTTGTTTATTGGCATAAGTTTAATTCTTTAAAACCATTTCTTTCAAGTTTTGCTCCTGTGGAGGGGATTTGTTTTTTTTTTTTTTTTTTTTGGTCAATAGAACTTACCTTCTTTCCTTTTTCTTTTTCTTTTTTTTTAACATGTATTTTACTTGAAAACAAATTAATCCTAAACAAGAATTCTTAATTTTTCTCATTCTAACAATCATTTTTAAATTTTTTTTGTAGGCATCATTTACAGCAGGAAATAAAAAGTGTCTTCCAAGTAAATCCCTCCTAATAAAGAAGGGCTGGAGTTTGTACTTAAGAAGAAGAAGATGGAAATTAAAAGTCAACATTAATAGGAACGTGTATGGTGATGCATGGGAACGAATTAGAAGTTAGAACTTAATAATTTTGATATGGAATAATTAAGATGGTACTTTGCATGGTTTTAGTAATCGGTATATTCATCACGGTTCTCGGTCTCAATCGATATAGATCCAATACAGATGTGATGATACAATCAATAAATGGACGACATGTGTCATCAAAAATTAAAAACCAAATAAAAATATGGATGGAACTGCCACCAACTGACCAACCCACATGCTATATGGATTATGGATAAGAAACAAGATAAGGGTTCATTCTACAACACAAAAAGAGAACACAAGATAAGGGCGGGTATGGGACGAGTGGATTGGCCTTGATTATGTCGAAAGAGAAAATTTCTCTTTACATAAGAAACAACCACTGCAACAAATCTCATTTTGCTATAGAAATTTTCTGTCACCAAAAATCATTCTCTTTTGAAATTTCTGATTTTAAGTTCTAAAGATTAAGGTTTCTGAGATGAAGAAGAGACAGGGCGATAATTTCAGGTTGCAGAGGAGAAGAAGAAGAAGAAGCAATTAGCCAACAAAATTACCATATCATGTTGCCTAATACAAGAGGAAAAAAATGGCTTTTCCAGTAAAAATAAAACAATATGATTTAGATTGAATTTGACTCAAATATACAATGTAGATTGGGGCCATATATTTCTCTTAGTTAAAGTTATTTTGTCTTGATATGAGAGTTATACAACCACCAATAGTAAAGAAACACGTGTCCAGAAAATCCGCCAATATATAGGAGCACAACATGTGTCTGAAGACAATCACCAATCAGAGTCTGACATCTATACACGAGCAGCAATCCAGAGCTCGGCTACCAACCTAGCTCCCGAGGTCAAGAAGAACTGGACCTCCTAACATGTATTCTACCAATACGAGTCCACCGAGGAAGGAGATATAAAAAGCAAGCTAGCACCCAATCTGCGGGAACTTCACCACAAGGAAAAGTCCGAACCCAAGAAGTAAAGCTTATTCTTATCCGAGATCCGATGGTCAAGATCAACAAGCTAACATGAAAGTCTAAGATCCAATCAACGAGCATACAAGGAAACCCAGCTGACCTCTCATACAAGGTGATGGTCTCATCTTCTAAGCCAACCTCCTACCATAGATGGTGGCATTTGCCATAAACAAACCGATCACTCCATGCCTACAAATACAATAATCGACGTAGGTAGACACAGGTATTCTTTTACCCTAAAATTACTTTTACCCTTTTGCTTAGACATTAATTTTCTATCCTCACCTAATCAAATGAATTTTCACATTCCGCAAAAGTTCCATACTGTTTATCAATCAGACTGATTTAGACATCGAAATGATCTAAAGGTTATCCAACCGACCCCTCACCTTGTGTTTTCTATCTTCCCATGTGCAGATTCCAACGGAACAAAGTCCATCCAGTCGTCTGCAGCAACATGTCTTTCATAGCTTTTATATCTCTGCATACGTGTCCTTCTCTTTGACACATATATAAGAACATGGTACATTAGTTACATTCATTCAATACAATTCATTCTTGAGAATCTATCTTAAATCAGCTTCCAACTCACTGATTAACAACAACAAAAAAAAACAAAAAAAAAAAGCCTCACCGATTGACAGTTCTGCTTTATAAGTAGGCCATTGAAAGTTTCTCTAGGCATTGAGAGAGAGTGAGAGATGGCTAACATGAAGAGAGGAATACTAGCTGTCTTCATTGTCCATATAGTGTTTGGGTTAGATTTGAGTAAGACGATGGCTTTGGAGCAAACTCCAACTGTCATTATTGTCGGAGCAGGCATGTCCGGTGAGTAGTTGCAGAGTTTCCCTTATATCATTTCCTTCTTCGTATATTGTATAGCTTCTGATATCCCATTTCTTGAAATTTGTTCTTTAGGAATATCAGCTGCAAAGACCCTATCAGATGCAGGAATAAAGGATATTTTGATATTGGAAGCTACAGACCGTATCGGTGGTAGAATGCATAAGACCAATTTCTCAGGGCTTTCAGTAGAGATGGGAGCCAACTGGGTAGAAGGTGTTGGTGGTAGTGAAGTTAATCCCATATGGACAATGGCAAAGAAGCTCCAGCTCAAGACTTTCTATTCCAACTATGATAACCTTTCCTCCAACACCTACAAACAAAGGTATATATATCTACATTCGTTTTATATATGCTGATGTTAGAAAACCATTTATCCAACATTTGTATGTCAATATGCAGAAATAAGATTCGACATAACTGTATTATGTGTGGAACACCGCCTTAGAAACACCTGTTGACTGCTAACTAGAACTAAGGTTTCTATGAAACCACTGGTTACTCAGACCTAAGCTCTATATATGGACAACTCAGAATAATATCAGCCTTGCATAGGTCTCCATTTTTTTTCCGTGTATCTATAGATCTGGTTGTCTACTCTCATAAAAGATGAATGACTAATCCGGATGCCATATAGGTGTTTATTAGATCCAATGCTCATAACTCTCCAAAAGGGGATACTAAATGAATAGTGAAATAGCATGTAGGCCACCAGTTACAAGTCGCAACTGATTCCCCTGCATAATATCTCCTCCTTTAATTACTGTGTTATTGCAAATTTGCAGCGGTGGACTCTATGAAAAGTCAGTAGCTCAGGCATCTTACGATATCGCCGACCAGCAGACGGAGCTCAACAATAATATATCGCTTTCTTTGTCTGCACACAGAGATGAAGACATCTCTGTCTTGACTGCTCAACGCCTTGGAAACAAGTTAATCAAGCTTACCCTTAAGTTATAGTGGCCACCTTAATAATATTGGAGAGTTGATGATAATTTTTTTTAATGACAGTGTTCCATCGACGCCAATGGACATGGCAATCGACTACTATGGACATGATTACGAGTTTGCAGAGCCACCAAGGATTACAAGCTTGCAGAACACAGAGCCATTACCCACCTTCTCTAACTTTGGAGAAGACGTGTACTTCGTAGCAGATCCTCGAGGTTATGAGAGCATTGTTCATGACATCGCTAATCAGTTCCTTTCCACCAACAATGCTAGTGAATACACAGATCCACGCCTCAAGCTTAACAAGGTGGTTTTTTTTTTTTCTTTTTCTTTTTTTGTAAGATATTTGAGCCCCTAAGGAAACAACAGAAGGGACTAAAATGGCAACTTCAAGAACATCTAATTATATTTTGTGAAATTTACTCCGTCGTCTCCTTGATAATTGGTTTACTATATAGAATTACCCTCTCATGACAAAAATTACATGGACTACTCCTGAAACAATGTTTTATAACAATATAGTTTACATCGTTGAAAACTGTTGAAATTTTTTTTAAGACAATATTATCCTTACTCATTGTAAAATTACATAGATATACCATCGTTTATCTCTGGAACGAGACCTCTGCAAGTTTTATGTAATTTTATTCAATATAAAATTACATAAAACTGCTATAAAACATTATTTTAGGAGAAGTTTGTGTAACTTTTGTTAAAAAAGGGTAGTTCTTTATAGTAAACCAATTGTCAAGAGGGCATCTGAGTAAATTTTCCTTATATTTTTATAAATAATAAGAATCACTTTCACTTTGGTTTGGTAAAACTCGATAATCAATAAACAGTATTTGATATACATTCTCTCTCTTGAATTATGAAATGCAGATGTTTATTTCATTTTCATCATATTTTAGGTATGCATACCAAACACAGCCTTAATACGTTATTATATGAAAAATAAGTAAATCTTGATTGTAGGTGGTGAGGGAAATACGCTACTCTGGGAGTGGAGTGATTGTAAAGACAGAAGATGGATCAATCTACAGAGCAGGGTATGTGATGGTTTCAGCCAGCATTGGTGTCTTACAGACCAATCTCATCAATTTTCAACCTGATCTGCCTGTAAGTCCATCAATAAATAACATCAAAATATGATTTATCAAATATTATTCTAATTTTTAAATCAAATTTTAATCACAATTTCCGTGGCTTGCAATTGGAGTAGTCATGGAAGATCTTGGCCATGTACCAATTTGACATGGCTATCTACACCAAAATTTTCCTCAAGTTCCCCTATAAATTTTGGCCTTCTGGCAATGGCACCGAGTTCTTCCTGTATTGTCATGAGCTAAGAGGATACTACACCATTTGGCAGGTAAATTTGTAGAAAATTATTTTAATATTCAATATGATAATTTCAATGCCAGAGATGGATTCCTTTAGAAATCACGGCAACCAATCCTAGATTTTTGTGGGGGTTGTTTTTATGTTTTTAATTTTTATTTTTTTTATTTTTTTATTTTTTTGATTTGGGTGAAATGATTGTGTGGCGTGTAGCAATTGGAGAAGGAATACCCAGGAGCCCATGTCCTTCTAGTAACGGTGACTGATGACGAGTCAAGACGGATAGAGCAGCAGTCCGATTCTGAGACAAAAGCTGAGGTGATGGAGGTTTTGAGAAATATGTTTGGTAATCATATTCCTGAGGCAACAGATATATTGGTGCCAAGGTGGTGGTCCAACCGGTTCTTCAAGGGAACTTTCTCCAATTGGCCTATTGGAGTTAGCCGTTATGAGTACGATCAAATCAGGGTAATTAATTAAAATATAATTACTTCTATTCTCCCTAGATAATTCCATTTTCCCATTTAAAATCATGAAAATGATGCTTTAATTTATTTATAATAAAGGCCCCTGTTGGAAGGGTTTACTTCACCGGCGAGCACACTAGTGAGAACTACAACGGATATGTACATGGGGCATACCTTGCAGGTTTGTTAGCTAACTTCATGGCTTCAAGTAAGAGGAATCGGGCTGAATCGGATTCCTTTACCATGATTGTGTCTAATTTTTGCAGGTATTGACTCGGCAAATATGATGATAAGCTGCATCAAGAAGAAAATGTGCAAATACCAAGTCATGCCCAAAGGGACTTAAGTGAGATCATCTACCGTTAATTCATAGAAGAAGAGAGGAAAATAAAACTACATTAGATCATCTACGGTTGATGTAATATGAGCTAGCCAGGCACTTTGTGGGGTAGGTATTTTTTTTTTCTTATGGGTTTTACTCTATGTTATTGGGTGGAGAACAAATGCAAGAGAGGAGGTTCACACTCGAGACCTATCCCCCAATCGGGTCAATTGTCAGACTAGTAGGTGTTTGCATGGGGTATGAATTGTTGATATCTCTCGACCATGTGATTTGTATTTTTTTTTTTTTTTTTTTTTTTTTTTTGATCAACCATATGCATGGAGCATGTGCTTCACATTTCCCATGAATAACTTAGGTTGTTAAAAATTTTATAACATATTGGTATTTATCATCATAAATTTTCATGTATCCTTGATCAAGGAGAGATTTAGGCCCGAACCTTACCTTCGAACGGGGGGCGGGATCCCCCTGTAACCCTCTCGATTCACTCAGCAGTAAATGGGATTGTCGAATAATAGTGACAAAGTGAACAGTATTTCCTGGCTTAAAATAATATCAAGCTTCAGACATAACAAATATTCTCTCTACTTTCTTTGCAATAATGCACACCTACTTAGAACTATTGGAATATATATAAATGATCTTCTACTGGTGTAGACAATTCCTCTATTTCCGTATAGCCGATTAAACTGAACTTAAGATCCTCTCCCTTTTTTACTTCTTCTTCCACAACTCCCTGTTTCTATTTTCTTTTTTACCAAAAAAAAATGACAAATAAATAATCATTTTCTCTTTCACATGCCCTTGATCCAAATTTTCTGTGGTGCTTTTACTAAGGGTAGTTTTGTACTTTTAGGGTTTAAGGTTTCCCTAAATCTAAGGTATAATCTCATAAGTATTGTAACTTTATTTAGAATAGTGAAATCAATGATTGATCGTTCTGTCGTGGACATAGTCCACACACATAGCATGGGTGAACTACATAAAATTGTAGTATTGTGTTTTTTTTTTTCATTCTTTTCTCTTCTTTATCCTTCTTCTATTTTATTATTAATAATTCCTAAACAGTACTTTGAGTGGTGTTTGATACCTATACCCACCAAGGGAAAAGATAGAAAGATGGAGATACTCTCTTACCTCCAATTCCATCATTGAGAGAAATTTTTTTCCAAAGAAAAATCCAAAATGGTCCAAACAAGTGGGGAACCTATTTAAGAACAATGGCCTACAGATTAAGATTGCTTCCTATCATAAAAGAAAAACACCCCTAATTCGTATGGTTTTAGTTCACGATATCAAAAAAGGTATGGGTCATGATATTAATATTGAATCAGTACAGAAACAATGACTAAGTGATATATGGTGGATTTTAAATTAAAAGGTATTAAAAAAATAAAAATAAGTCTTGATTGTGGGTGATGAGGGAAATAGGCTACTCTGGAAGTAGAGTGATTGTAAAGAGAGAAGATGGATCGATCTACAGAGTAGGGTATGTGATGGTAATTTCAACCAGCACCGGTGTCTTACAGACCAATCTCATCAATTTTCAGCCTGATTTGCCTATGAGTCCATCAATAACATCATAAATATGATTTAATTATCAAATATTATTCTAATTTTAATTACATTCAGGCGCATCCATAAATATGGCCTTTGGGAATTTTTCTTGTATTGTCACGGGCTAAGAGGATACTAAACCATTTGGCAAGTGAATTTCAAGAAAAATACTTTAATATTCAACATGATAGTTCCAGTGAAAAAGATGGATTTGGTTAGAAATCATCGCAGCCAATCCTAGTTTTTTTTTCCAGCCGTTTTTATGTTTTTTTAAATTTTTTTTTTTTTCCTTGGGTGAAATGATGGTGTGGCGGGTAACAATTGGAGGAGTACCCAGGAGCTCATGTCGTTCTAGTAACAATGACTGATGACGAGTCAAGACGGATAAAGCAGGAATCAGATTCTGAGACAAAAGCTGAGGTGATGGGGGTTTTGAGAAATATGTTTGGTAATCATATTCTTGAGGCAAACAGATATATTGGTACCAAGGTGGTGGTCCAACCGGTTCTTCAAGGGAATTTTCTCCAATTGGCCGATTGGAGTTAGCCATTATGAGTACGATCAAATCAGGGTATTTAATTAAAATATAATTACTTTTATCCTCCTTAGATAATTTCCATTCACATTTAAAATCATGAAACTGATGCTTTAATTTATTTATTAGAAAAAATTTCATTTACATCCCATCAAGGATTGCTAACATCATCTACACCTATAAGATTACGAAAACATCATCTAGGTCCACTTAACTGACGGAAATCACTAAAATTGTTAAAATACAGTTTTACCCCTTATATTATAAATTACAAAAATTAAAAAATTATATTGATTTACTAATTTGACCTTCTATTCATTTCCACTCTCTTCTTTCCTTTTGTAACACTACCACTGCAACCACTGACCAAACCACCACCAGAACCACCAATAGCGACCCCGTCGACGCCTTCTTCCTGTTCAGATTCAAACAATGCCAATATATACAAAAACTTGAAACTCCTGACCTACACAAGCGTCCACAGTACTTCCATTTTTTAGTAAATAGAAATAATTCTTCCAGATTAAAATTGCAGAACAGAGAAAACAGAAAGGGGCAGCTTATTCCACACCTTGACTAAGAACCTGTCAACGAGATTGCTACACGCCAAAACATCGAGGTCATTCGAGTCGACAGGAAAAGAAGGAAGCCGACGAAGTAAGTACTTCATACAAGCCAATCAATCGCTTGTCCGACGACAACAACTACCACAACAGATCGTCATAGCTACAATTCAAAAGAAGAAATCATCCATAGACCTGAAAAGTTATTCTGATGGAAAGAACCGAAAAAGCAGAGGAACAAAAGAAAACAGGCAAACAAAAAAGAAAGAGTTCAAGATAATTAAGAAGTCAGTCGTAATCTAACAGAAATACCTGATCAGGCGCCATTAATGCAAGATTCGAACCAAGGGCTAAGCCACCGGCAATGACACCTTACAGGATGGACCCACCGGAGCTAGAGGAGCTGAGGATGCAATTGAGGGAGTTGCTGGATGCCGGATTTTTTCAGCCATCAAAGGCCCCATATGGTGCACCAGAGTTCCGTTTCAAAGTATGAGAAAAAATCCCACCTCTGATGAAGCCAAGAGAGTCGATCCCATGAATTCTAGGGGAACCCAACATCCAAATTCGAATCCGAATCCCATCGCTCGAATTCTTATTCCTCCAAATTCAAATCTGATCCAGAACTTCAACTATCCATTTACATCGTAATTAGGTCTTAGCAGGAATGGGCATAGAAACAAAGAAACATAGGCAGCAAGGAACCAAGCTCCCCTTTAAGATTTCAATCGAGCAGTCAATGGCAGATTCCTCAAATACGCATTGTGTTTTAACTCGTCCACCTGAAAGACCATCTCCCTTTTCGTTCTCTCATCTGCTCCGTTCAAGACAAAGGGGGCTAATGGGAAGACGGAAAAAGGTAGAAGAGCAGAAACCATGTGGATCATAGCGAAGTCAAGATTCTGAAATTCAGAAAAATCTCAACTGAACTCAAGAATCTGAAATTCAGAATCGACCAATTCGAGAGCAGTAGAAGAAGAAGGAAAGAAGAAGAGGGGTAAAATTGTCTTTTACCTTTACTCTAAGGGTAATATCGTCCATGAAATAGTTCAATGTAGCTGACATCAGCATCTAATGGGAATCTTATGACGGAGTTGACTTATTTGATTACACAGCAAAGTATTTGGGACCTAGGTGATATTTTCGCAATCTTGAGGGTGTAAATGATGTTAGCAATCTTTGATGGGGTGTAGATGAAATTTTTTCTATTTATTATTATAATAAGATAAAAAGACAGTTACCTCTTCTGTAACTTACCTTATCGACAGTTGATCCCCCAATGGTTATAAAAAAGACAATTACCTCTTCTAAATAAATTATTAAAATCCAAATAGCCATAATTTTTAACGGTGTTAAAGTTATATTTTTTATGGACAATTCTACCCTCAAGTTTCTGAAACCAATATTTAGAAGAAAGGCATGGGATTTCTCTCTCTATATATATATATATATATGATGAATGGCATGGGATATCTCCCTCTATTTCTCTTTCTATGCTTTGAGCTCATCGATTGGGGTTTTTTTTTTTTTAAGATAGTAGATTGATTGGACAAATATTTTGTTCCTTTTCTCTATTGTTTTCAATGTTGTTGTTTCAACATTTGCGTCCTGATATTGATCAATTTGTTTTTTAAATCTGTGGTCTCCTTGTCGTTGTTTTCTAATTTTTCAACTCTGAAATTACATAATTATATGGTGAATAATCATGGTTGAACAAGTTTTTATTTAGTTATCTCTTGCAAATCATGTTGATTTCGATTGGGAAAGAAAAGTTATATTATTCTCTTTGCTTCTCTGTAGAAGATGGCTTCGGTGGTAGAGGTGGGCTTCTCTCTTTTTTTTATTTTATCTGTTATCATTGATTTATTGGTTTGATTTGTATTTGTTATTTGATATTTTAAACTTTAAGTTATTTGGGGATTTATCAGATATGTATTGTTATATGTATTTGTAATATCTTATTATGTTTAAGAATTTTGGTTTATTTTATTTTGTATATGTTTTAGGGTCAATCAGGGTCAATCCGACCCTAAATCAACGTTAATTGGGGTTAACCCGGCCCAACCAGGCCCTGTCAGGGTCAATCAGGGTAGGTTAGGGTTAGGCCCAACCCTGCCAAGGTTAGGGTTAGGGTTATATATTTTTTTACTCTGATAGGATTGGGCTGGGTTAGGGTTAAGTTTAAATAGTCAAGACTAGGGTTAGGGTTTTGAAAGACCTAGCCCGACCTGACCCTGTTGCAGCCCTAGGTATTCCACGTCTTGTGCAATGAAGAGCAATATATTCACACGACAATCGCAAAAATAGAGAAAGAGATTGGGATACCAATAGGCTTCTTAAAATCCACCAGAATAACTCATGAGAGGTCGACGAAGACGAAGGAGTTATTGCCAGATCTTCACACTCGATGCTCGCCGGAGATAATGGGGAAATCCAAAATTTCATAAATTGAGAAAGATAAAGGTGAAGGGTTTTTCGTCCTTACAATTTTAGAATGATCTAACATCACCAACAGTCTTAACAGCATTAACGGAATGGGTATTTTTGTTACACGTTTCTGAAATTATGGTTGGTTTGTGTAATTGTCAGAAACTAGTAGACGGTAGGTGTAATTAGTCCGTAGTCTAGGGGTAGTACTTGTAACTTTCCTTTACTTTTAAATTGATTTTTTTAAAATCAATTCAAGAAAACAAGAACCAATGGATAAGTTTTGAATATTAAAAAAAAATGTGTTGGATAACTTGACTATAGTGGGATGTGATCAGGATTTTAGGTATCGGTATCGTATTGGTTGATTTGTATCAATATCAACCACGAGTGATATGGATATTTGGTCGATATGATACCGTTTTGCTAAATAGGTAATGAAACCAATACTTGATTGATTTCTAACTGATACATGTCGATATTGATTGAGACATGATCACTACCAAAAAGATATACTACATCAATATTAATGTATTAAGAAATTTTTTTATTTTAAAATTGAAAACCGAATAAATATTTTTATTTAATTCAAATAGCAATAACAGGCTTATATTATTGGAATGCATAAGTTTATTCTAGATATTTTCTTCCTCTACCACCTATCAAACGTGGACGAATTTAGTATATATATTACACCACAAGTAAGGGTGCAATATTTGTACCAAAACTGTTTATCAAAATCAGACTGAACTGTTTACACCAAAATCTCTATTCGGTTCTGATTTGAAATATGACACCGTTTACCTAATCTGTTCGGTTTGATTCTGTTTGAAACGGTTTAAATCGACAGGTTAAGCTGGTTAGACACTGATTAAACCGAATAGAATGTGAACTGTTTAATTCCCTAAAAGCTAAACTAATAAACTGTAATCTCATTAACCATTCCCTATTAATAATTTAATATTTTATTTCCCTAAGACCTTAACCCCAATTAATATATTATTGGGAAAATATAATAGGCATTAGTGATTAGGCATAGCAACAGTCTCACTCTCTCGAATCTCGATGCTTTCCTTCCCGTTTGAACTTTTTCATTTTTTATTTATGAAAAACTGATTAATAACCAATGCGTTAAACCGTTTATAAACCGCAAGCAAAATCGATTAATGAAAAACTGTTTAACAACCGGTAAACCAAAACCGATTACTATGTAATAGGTTCTGGTTTCAATTTTGAGACAGTTTAGTTAATCGGTTCAGTTTTGGTCTCACCCTCTTATAGACCGCACCGCACCCAATCGAACCGTTAAACCGATTATAAACCGTTTAACACCCTTAACCACAAGAAAAAACCACATTTTTTAATTTTCTCTCGTTTTGGTATCAAGATGGGGGCAATCTAGCATCAATCGAAATGGGTTGCACAAGTGGATACCTAACATGCGAGATTGGACAATCAAATAGTCGTTCTCTGTGTCAATTCATATCGTGTATAGATATATGTGTCGACTAATTTTCAACCGTTGGATTCGCTATTGACAAAGATCAAAATTCCCTGTGGTTGATTGCTACTGATTCCTTGTCCCAGTCTTCTAAACCATTGTGTCATTGCATCAAACGGCAATTATTAAAGATTAAGAATTTGTTCCCTTCTTATATGTGAGGAGGGCAATACAAAGACTAGGGTTGGGTTCGGCCGGGTTTTTCAAAACCCTAACCCCAACCCTGACTATTTAAACTTAACCATAATCCAACCCAACCCTGCCAGAGTCAGAAAATATACAACCCTAACCCTGACCCTGGCAGGGTTGGGCCTAATCCTAACCTGCCCTGATTGACCCTGACAGGGCCGGGTTGGGCCGGGTTAACCCTGATTAACCCTGATTCGGGGTCACATTGACCATGATTGACATACAACAAATTACAAAGAAAGACATAGTATCAAATCACATCTTCAGTCTTCACTTTCCTTTCTAAACATTATCAAGCACATATTGTACTACTAGTACTCTTGAAAATCACAATGAAACAACTAAAAGACTCCATCTTCTCTCTGCTCTCTGCAATAAATCCAAACAAACAGAATAAATCCATAAGAAATGAGATGTACAGACAAAGATCATCATCTTACAGATATGGCAATTTGAAAAACTAAAAAAAAAAACAAAAAAAAAACAAAAAAAAACAAAAATACTTTAGTTGAATATAAGATGTCAGACAGTCCTATAAAGTAAAATAAGTAAACAGAAACACTCTAAGTCTAAGGCCTGCTAACAACTCAAACCAACTTTTGTTTCCCATTTCAATCATCCATGAAGTAAAATAATAAATAAAGCGAAAAAAGGACAGGAAAGAAGAGAAGATAAGATGAAATACCGAACACTTTTTTACTAGGATTTCAAAATCCTATTATGTCTACTACTTTTACTTGACCAATATTCCACTTCTTTTCGGTAGAAAAGTTTCCCAATACTCCTAAATAGAAGGAAAAATAACAAAGACAACCAGCAAACAGAATGTAAGAAAAAAAAAAAGTAAATAAGTAAAATAATGGGAACAACAAATACCTTTCGGAGAGGTTTTTTCCTTAAAAATATGTGCGATGCACCAATGACACTAGGAAGAGTCTAGAGAGATTAGGGAGAGTCAAAGAGATTGAGAAACTGGGAGGACACTAAAAGTCGATTTGGGGTTTGGTTTGTAATATATATATATACAGGGTCGGGCCGGGCCGGGCTCAACCCAGGGGGTCAACCCTAACCCAACCCAACCCTGCCAGGGTTGATAAAAAATGAAGCCCTAACCCAACCCTATCCGGGTTCGGGCCGGGTTCAACCCTGCCAGGGTTCAGGGCTGGCTTGGGCGAGTTCAGGTCGTTAGGGTAAAACTTGCACCCCTAACAAAGACTCAAGATAAGACCAGCATCCCGTGAAGATACAAATTATTAGAACACCCGGTCCCCACATCTTCTGAGGAATCATCACGTGAACATGTGGGTTTATTAAGAAAAAAAAAAATCATTTGGCATCTGTGGATTTATTATCTGTTTCTTTGGATATATGACATTTGAAGAACTCATGAGTTGGTTAACCCTTTTAATGTTAGTGTGCTGTTTAAATTTAATATAAAAAATAAAAATAAAAATAAAAAACACACCAATAGTATGAATCGAGTAAGAATAATATCAAAGAAAATGCCACAATGCATGGAATGGCCAAATTTTCCTTTTTCGGCCAGTTTTTCATACATGGTTGAAGGACTCTGGCACGAATGGATGAATTGGCCTATTCCTTTATATTCAACATCTGATTTTAATTCATGTTAAAGTCGACATGAGAAGCCAAGACGTCCTTGACACAAGCAGGTGTCATAGAGACGAAACCTAAACTTAAGGGTTACTGGATTACCTTGCTTTCCACCATTATAATGTCAGTCTAATTGGTCCTCAAGTTTATGGACACTTGCATTTGGTAAGGATTTTTTTTAATTTTTTTAAGTGATTCTTAGGAGTTTTTTATAAAAAAAAAATCAAAATTGTCAAACTGAATAATTGGAATCTAGTACTGTAGTTACATTCATTCAATACAACTCATTATTGAAATCCGGTCTGAAATCAGCTTCCAACTCACTGATCGACAGTTTTGCTTTATAAGTAGGCCATTGAAGGTTTCTTAATTTAGGCATTGTGTGTGTGTGTGTGTGTGTGAGAGAGAGAGAGAGAGAGAGAGAGGAATACTAGCTGTCTTTATTGCCCATATAGTGATTGGGTTAGTTTTGAGTAAGACGATGGCTTTGGAGCAGAACTCCGACTGTCATTATTGTCGGAGCAGGCATAATGTCTGGTGAGTAGCTGCAGAGTTTCCCTTATGTATATTTTGTACAGCCTTTGATATCTCATTTCTTGAAAAATTGTTTGTTTAGGGATATCAGCGGCAAAGACCCTATCAGATGCAGGAATAAAAAATATTTTGATATTGGAAGCTGCAGATCGCAGACCAATTTCTCAGGGCTTTCAGGGGAACTGGGAGCAAACTGGGTAGAAGGTGTTGGTGGTAGTAAAGTTAATCCCATATGGACAATGGCCAAGAAGCTCCAACTCAAAACTTTCTATTCCAACTATGACAACCTTTCCTCCAACACCTACAAACAAAGGTATACCTACGTTCGTTTTATATATACTGATCGATTCCTTCATGATTTCTCTGTTGACTGCTTGCATAAACTCAGACATAATCAAGAAGTTTGTAGAAAGATTTTCTATTTCTTGTATGTACAGAAGTGGACAGAAAGGCCTTATATAGCCTACAGACGGATTACAAATAACATTAAACTGAATTGAAACTTAGAGAAAGACTAAACAATATGTAATCAAGAACATATTGTGTGATTATCCTTCGCACAGACGAATTACAAATAACATTAAACTTTCATCTCCTACTTCAATTTATCCTTCGGATAATCCCGGACATGTTTTGTGAGTCAATTGCTGGATGGAAATAATTTTCCAACCTGGCGTCGAGCGATGCGCGTAGCCCTTGGTGCAAAGAACAAGTTTGGTTTTGTTGATGGAAGTTTTCCAAAACCCGAAGGGTACTGATACTCCAGAAGTGCTAGCATGGAAGCAGAGTGATTTAATTAATGGTAATGTCCTGGCAGTATAACAGCCTTATACCTGCTCTGCATCACTGTGTGTTATACGCTGATAATGCTCCTGAGTTATTGCTATGCAAAGACAAGATACACTTCTGTTTCTGGATACTCCTTTGCACTGAAGATACTTTGGGATGAGCTTGGATTTCATCTTCAACTTCCTGAACGTTCCTGTGCTACTACTTGTGCTGCTCACAGCAAGTTTCAAGATCACATTCAGACTGAACAGATTTTTCAATTCTTGATGGGGCTCAACGACATATACAGCACTTTCAGGACCCAAATCTTGACAATGGATCCCTTACCACAGATTGGTAAGGTATATTCTCTGGTGTTACAAGAAGAGAGGCATCACGGTATGTCTATTCAGAAAAAAGTCTTCCTAATTCTACAGCCTTCACTGTCAATCGATCTGGTAATATTTCTTACTCTCAGCAACAACAATCCGGTGTTCCTTCTCGACAACATCCATATTGTGATCATTGTCGCAAATATGGACATGTACGTGCTACCTGTTATGAACTTCACGGCTATCCACCTAGATTCGTTCGGCAACCTCCACACTCATCCAAGCCTACAATCCCACAATCTCACATAGCCTCTTCCGAGCATTTTCAGTTTCATACTTCTCAGTCAGATACTCTAACTGACCAAGTTACCGCGCAACAGAATACCTACTCCACCACATCTGTCCCTCCATGTGTTAAGATCGGAGACGCAAACAGAAAGAAAAAAACACGAAGATTAACGTGGTTCAAGACCCCATTGTGGGATGCCTACGTCCACGGAGAAAAAGAGAAACTTCTACAACTCTCCACCTGACAGAGTATTCTTTTCTGTCAACCTCACAGCTGTCACCCAGCCTTTTTTCTAGGGTTTTTCCCACAGAGACAACATATATAGGAAACCTAGAAATCATAATCTCACTACAATTATAAGTTTATCCTATACATGTAATAGACCAAATTCTAATACAAGTACAACTCTATTAATTGTGTGGACTCCACAGAATACAAGACACAACCCAATAAATCTCCACCTGGCTTGAATTCTGTAAACTACCTTGAAGAAGAACCCGTTGACGTTGAGTCTGTAAATCCGTCTCTGCTAAACCGCTACACCCAAACGGAAATAGCCTACACCCAGTTCGGGTGTCCTGTACAGCTCACCGCTGTACAAAGTGATGTGACTCTACCTCTTCCACTGCCACAGCATCATCGGAAAGATAACATCACACACAGCTGCTTTGCAACTCCGATATACACTGAACCCGAGTCTCTCACCTCTGCACCTCCAGCGCAGACCTAGAGAACCGACTCCTCACCGCAGCCTGCTAGTCCTTCTTTATCCACGGTACAACATCAACTGGCCATTATGTGTACCGTGTCGGGATTCAAATCCCTCCTTTTTTTTTCTTCTTCTTCTTCTTCATACTGCGTACCTCCTTCGTTCTTCAAAGAACCCTAGCTCTGATACCACTTGTTAGGATCGGAGACGCAAACAGAAAGAAAAAAAACACGAAGATTAACGTGGTTCAACACCCCATTGTGGGATGCCTACGTCCACGGAGAAAAAGAGAATTCTTTATTACCAAGAAACTTCTACAACTCTCCACCTGACAGAGTATTCTTCTCTGTCAACCTCACAGCTGTCACCCAGCCTTTTTTCTAGGGTTTTTCCCACAGAGACAACATATATAGGAAACCTAGAAATCATAATCCCACTACAATTATAAGTTTATCCTATACATGTAATAGACCAAATTCTAATACAAGTACAACTCTATTAATTGTGTGGACTCCACAGAATACAAGACACAACCCAACACCATGTTCATCCTTTGTTTCTCCCTTACCGCTACTGACCACATCACAATACCAACAGCTCATGTCTTTTCTGAATTATTCCTCTACATCTGCCAATTTTGCAAGTTTATTAACATGTTTCTCTGCAGCAGTTTCTTCTCCTAATACATGGATAATTGATAGTGGTGCATCACATCATTTTTCTCCTTTGTTTTCACATATAATGCATACTACTCCCATACTTCAGTCCCCTATTTCACTCCCTGATGGGCGCACTTACCCTATTACACATATCACTGAACACAAGCGATCACCTACGTTAACTATCTCTGATGTCCATTTTGTTCCCCAGTTTACTTTCAATTTACTTTCTGTGAGTAAGGTTACATTTGATCTTAACTATTCCATAACTTTCTTTCCTTCATTTTGCATTTTTCAGGACTTGTCAACGAGGACGGTGATTGGTCTGGGACTCCTGCACAACGGCTTGTATCACTTTGTCACACCACAAATTCATTCTCATAGTGCTCTTTTGGTAGGCTCTGTATCTTCACAGACTTGGCATGCTAGATTAGGACACCCTTCTTCTACTTCTATCATTCCCTCTATTCGATATCATGTTCAAAATAATTGTGATGTATGCACTTTGGCAAAACAAACTAGGCTTCCTTTTTCAATAAACAACAGTATCTCACTCCTCAGCTGAATCCATGTGCAAAGCCTTATCTACTATTGCTTGTAAATTTGCTTGGTTACGGTCTTTGCTTGCTGACTTGGGTGTTCCTCGCCCCTTCCCAATGGCTTTATATTGTGATAACCAAGCCGCCTTATACATTGCTGCTAATCCAGTTTTTCATGAACGAACCAAACATATAGAGATCGATTGCCACTTCATTCATGAGAAAATTCATAATGGTCTTCTTCGTACACATCACATCCTAACTCATCTTCAACGAGCAGATCTTTTTACAAAAGCATTGGACATCCAATAGTTCAACTTCTTAACTTCTGTTGTTGCACTGAACTGCATGGTCCTTTAGTTAGCCAAATAACTCTAGACAGATGAAAAGAGACACCATGTGATGGTCGAGTTGGATAACCCTCCGACTACTCTGATGCCTAAATAAGTCCAATGGAACAAACAGTATGGAATAGACACAAGTGCAGCTATCCCTTTGTCAAAAGAGGATTCAGGTAGCTTTTTCTGCTAGAGTTCAGAGTGTAACATTGTCTGTGTTTATCTTGGCCTGCTCCGGACATATAGGTTGAAGATGGCCTCAATTGGAAATTCTAACGTCTGGCCTGATAAGGCAAGACATTATTGCAGGCAGCATGAGTCACGTTCCATGCCATCAAGATCAGGGATATTCCAATATGTAGATCTCCCTGAGGACAAATTTCGTAAATTACTCCCAGATATCACGCCACCAAAGACCTTCCTAAAAGAGAAGGATATTCTAGATGGATTCTCCAACTAAGCCTTCCAAGCATGAAGAGCCCTAAGACTCAGTTGTATTGGGTATAGGTTCTGAGGATTCGAGGTTCCGAGGCTCCGAGGCTTCATCAAAGCATGGGCGAGGATGCACGAATCTGAGGTTATGAGGTGGGCCTCGATGGTGTCGACCATTGAGGTGCTTGGCCATCCCGAAATGGGGGCCTCGAGATCCCCGAGAGCTTCGATCAACAGAGGACCACTAATCATTTTCGAATTTCGTCATATGGGTGCTTCAATACACGTGGTGCACGGTTATAGAGGGAACCTAATCTCCATATCAGATGTCCCTTGCTCTTGTAGGCTTGCCAAGGCTGGGAGAGCAGCAAGGGTCAAGCCGCTCACATTCAAGGCGCCATGGTGAGAGGTTGGTTGTACTCTTGCTCTGAGGCCTGCAAGGTTAACTACATGACATGGAACGATGACATCATCAAATGCATGTTCCAATGTTCTCGTGAGATTTCAAAATGTTGCAATGACTCTGGGGGACAAGCTTGTCACTTCGAGTTCCCCAAAATGCCGCATAACCGATTTGTTTCCTTAAACGCAACTGATCCTGGACGAACAGGGTGCTGCCATGTAGCAATCCAATGACGGTTTGATAAATGATGCCTTAATATCTACCGTTTGGCCATCATGATTTAGGTTCGGACTTAGGCTCGATCTGAAGCGAATCTCAAAGCTTAGCTTTGGGTGAGGGGGTTATATAATCTCACATTTTCAACTTCTCCCTTCTCACTTTTACCTCTACTACAATTTTTTCTGCGATGAAGGCTTTCAAGGACCTCTGGGTTTCTAGCAAATTCGACGACTACTTCTTCGACTCTACTCTCCCAAGAAAGTATAATGGCTAAGATCAAAAAACCCAACCAAAGTTTAGAGTCGAACAACCTTGAAAATCCCACCACTAAGTCTGTTGCCACTAGGAGTAGTGGCCGGACATCGACTTCTGCCCCCACCCCTCAGGAGGGACAAGGGATTCCTCTAGTTATTTATGAGACCGGGAAGAGGTGGCAATACAATGTAAAGAGGGTGAGAGCCGCCCAGATTGCTCGGATAAAGGGGGTCGAACCCTATCCGAAACCAATGGCAAAGGCTCCCAATGAGTCAAAGTTCGCCGCCTACAAGATTCCAAGTAAGTTGGAGCAGGCAGACTTAGATACTTTTAGGCAGGTTTATAGAATCTATGATTTCATCGCTCTTCAACTGGCGGAGCCCTACGAGAGGACGTGCACATCTCGACACTAGGCCACGGTGGTGTACGAGGAGATGTTTCAGTTTGGTTTTCATCTTCCGCCATTGAGTTTTTACTCTAAGCTACAAGAGAGCTATGGTCAGCCTCCTACGCAGATTACCCCAAACGAGTAGCGTGAAATAACTGCCTTCTTAGCCCGTTCAAAAGGATGTGGACTGATAGCCGAGGTAGCCATCTTCAAGTCCTTCTGCATTGTCACTGCTACAGCCACTGCAGGTCAAATTTTTTCTTTGTCTCTTGGGACCTTCTTCCCTATTACGATTGGTGGTGCAACTATTGAGTGGAGATCAACTATGTCCAAGTCAACAAGGTGCCCCTAATAGCCCCAGATTTCAGCGACTTCACTGGCATGATCCGAGAAATTCCTGCTCCAACCCTCACCGACCTATCCGACCTCACCTATCTCAGGAATGCCAGATTAGGTGAGCACCCACCATAGAGCCTGCTTCCTATTTTATCCTTGTTTTGTACTGACCACTCTCTGTTTTATTTTTGCAATAGATATTGACCTCGAAGACATCTTGGGCCTTTTCAATGAGGATCCAACCACTCCTCCAGTTGAGAGCTCATGCAAGACCTGTACTGTAGAGGTTCACGAGGCTCTCGACCCTAGTGTCCATGAGGTCCCCACCGTCGAGGTCTCCGAGGATTCCCAAGGGCGGTCTGATGTTGTCCCTATTCTTCCCACTTCGTTTGACCCCCTAGGCCTCAGGACATAGCTGAAGGGGTCAAGGGCCCTGGAGATGACGATTCGCTCTGTTGTGGACATAGTCCACACACATAGTGTGGATGAACTATGTAAAATCATTGTGTTGTGTTCTTTATATATATATATATATATATATATATATATATATATATATATATATATATATATATATATATATATATATATATATATATATATATATATATTTATTTGGGGGGGGTGGGGGGATAGGTGTTTATCTATTGTTCTTCTACTCTGTTATTAATAATTCTTAAACAATACTTTGAGTGGTGTTATTACCTATACCCATCAAGGGGGCTGTGGATAATAAATCATATAATAAGAGGGTAGGGGAGGACAAAGAGTGTCAGAGAAAAGACAAAAAGTGCGAGATACGTGAGAGGTACTCACCTACCTCCCATTCCATCATTCAGAGAATTTCTTTCCCAAAAAAATCCAAAATGGTCCAAACAAATGGGGTACCCATTTAAGAACAATGGCCTATAAATTAAGAGTAGTTCCTACCATAAAAAAAACATACCCCTAACTTAATTATTCATTTATATAGGTTGGATTTTTTTTTTGGGAGGTCTCTGACCTAATAGTATGGTTTTTGTTCACCATATCGGAAAGAGTATGGGAAAAAGATCCTCTGTAGTGACTGCCAAGTGGCAGCGAGAATCTTAGCCCCTTAAAGTGTATCGGTATATACCTTATACATTTTGAGTGGTCAGAATCTTCACTACTACTTAACAATCGCAACAAAAGAATCCGGTCAAAAAATATAGGTCACTTTGAAAACTGAAGGATATTGATATTGAATAAGTATAGAAACAATGACTGAGTGATATATGGTTGAAAGATATTAAAAGAATAAATAAATCATTGGATATTATATCTGTAACAGCAATTCCATGGGTCCAGATACCTAAAACAATGCCTAATAAAAGAATCCAGAAGAAGACAAAAACACAAAGGTAACTATTAACTAACATTTTCAATTGGTATTCAGGTTTTATTTCCACCACGTGTTTTTAATTGGGCCTCAAGTTTGTGGACACTCGCATTTGTGGTATATTTTTTTTAAGTGATTCTAATGATTTTCATTTTTTTAATTCTGCTCTGAGTGGAGGCTTTTTATAAAACCTACTTTTAAAAAAATAAGTTAAATCTTAATTAGGTTTTCTTTTATAATGCCACGTGGTAAAAGTTCAGATATAAATTCACCCCTTTTAATATATATATATATATATATATATATATATATATATATATATATATATATATATATATATATATATATATATATTGCCATCGGCTCGTGTCAAGCCCCTTGACTTAGAGGCATCGAAAATAGAGGGTGTTATGAAAACTTGTAATAACGGAAGGGATTTGGGCAGATCTGATAGACACTAGGATATTGGCATCGATTAAGCATTGACATCACTAGGTGTCAATCAGAAAAAACCCTTATCACTTTGGTCTGATGAAATCTGATAATCTAAAATAGCAGAAACTAAGTAATTTACCTCATATGGAAAATAAGTATTGATTATATAATGACAGAGGACAGATCAGCAGGGTATGTAGGGTGTAATTCAGGAGCTAGAGGTCACTTATATGTATATTAATGCAGCGATATGTGTGTCAGATGAACTCCAGCCGCTGAATCATGACTAGACAACAGAAAATTATCTTTTTCCAAATACATATTCAGCCAGCATTGCCTCATTGGTGTCTTTATACTTTATAGACCAATCTCATCAACAATTGATCAGCCACATCTGCCTGTGAATCCATCAACAATTTCTCATGTTCCTTGGTTTATTTACAATCGTAGTAGTAGTCATGGAAGATCTTCTCTCTTGGCGGCACCAGAGAACTGGCAAAGGGTATAGCTAGGTCAGTATCATCTCGGCCGTTTTAAACCCCTCATTCCTATATATAGAGTACAAACTCTTCCCATCATGGACTTACAGGTTGCATCACCTTCCCTATGAATTCGAGTTTGACCCCTCCCTCTTTAACCCAAGATGCACCTCTTCTGTGTGGGTAACAATATAAGGATTCTAAGAAGTATCTTTGGTGTGAGGAGGAACTCAGTGCTTGAATTTGAGTTTGACCTCTTTCATTGTGTCAAACAACCAACCTCTCAACTTGGCCAGCAATTCTAATGGGTGTAGATTTCTATTGAACTAACATAGTAACATGCATGCATTGCTGCAATTACAGCATGATGGGCAGAATTGGTTTATAGTTTGATACTTAAGGTAATGGAATTTTCTACTTGTAACAAATTTTATTACAACTACCCTTGTAACAAGGTAATCCCCAAATAAAATACCAAAATTGTCAACCTGTATATTGAAATTACAATGATGATTCCCTTGAATGCACACTCATTGGGTTGTTGTAACGTCTTTTAACTTTCTTGTTTAATAGTTACTTTTGCTTTTACGATTGTTGTTTTCAAATAATAGATGCATTAAAACTTCCATCGTCTTGGTTGCTCTTTTTTTTTAGGAGAAAGTTTGATTGGTCTACCTCTCAGCTAAGAACAGACATGATCCATAGTATCTCACCCTAAAAAATGTGCAAAGCCGCCTTCCAACCCTTCTGTATTTGAAGTTCCCATAATATTCTTCCCATTTATCTAATCACCCACAGAAGTTTCTTTTTGAAACCATTCCCCCAACAAACCTCTCCCTCTTTCTTTTTTTGAAATAAAGAAAAATTCTTTCCCATACCCTTTTACATAACTAACATTCCCTCTCCATGTATCATTTTCCCTCTCCTCTCCCACCTTGAAAACCCCCTATTGACAATATTGATTCCTGACATTCCCAAAAAAAATAGGGTATTTACGCACTCAATCTTCTTCATCATAATAAAAACTACTAATAACCAGAATTACTTGTGATTTATTTGGTTGTTAATGTAGTAGTTAATTGAGAAGGAATGAAGAAAATGGAAGCCTGCAAGGTGTAAAAAAATCCTCTCCCGCCCACCTGCCGCCTGCCAAGGGCGGGATTTCAACCGGCCCACCTCCCCATGTATTGATAGGCAGGCCGACTGATCCCCAGCCCTTGGATCAGCGGCAGGAACCTCCTGCCGTGGCCGTGGGAGAGGATTTCTTTCCCTGCAAGGTCCTCATTGGTCCTCGTCATGGAATAAAAGTTCTCTAGAAGAAAAAGTAATGAACTAAAAAAATGCAATGTTGCATGGTGCAGTACACTTGCTGTGTCAGGCCATGGTTGGTGAAACTGAGACAAGAACTGAACCAAAATCTGAGGGGTTTTTTATAGGATTCAAGCTAATTCTAGGCCCGAATGGACTGACTCAGAATCAAAATTAGCAGAGGCAGATAAAAAAGGAATAATAGGTAGAAATCCTCTGATAATGGTAGGTATATGGAAGCTAGATACTGTAGGATGGGGGTTGTCTTGTAGAGATATTGTTTTCCAACAAGTAGTTAATTGGTAGAGGATCGATTGCCTAAGCTCTCGTAACAAACATGATAAGATCAATCTATCAGAGACAGCAGGAGGAGGAAGCTGTGGTCCAATGGACTGGGTAGATCAGATGAACCAAGAGAGATTGTTCAGGCCGTCCAGTACTCATTTTTGGGATGATGATGCTATCAAGTCTACCAACAGATCGAGCAGATGAGTCGACAGTGCAAAGTTCTAATTCTGCAGTTTACTTACAGTCCCTCCTTTCCAACCCCTGCAGGTACCCTGTTCCACATTCCAATTTCAGAATCCTGAAATCCATCATCTCTCTCTCTCTCTCAATCCTCCATCCCCTGATGGACTCCACCAGCAAACCCCATATTGAAAAGCTTCTCACACCCATCAAATGGGTTATTCTAAATCACCTAAGGATTAGGATATCAAAAACCTCAAGAAAACCAGAATCGCAGGAATAGAACACAACCAGAAATCAGGAGAAATTCAGTAAGCAAAGTAAAACAGATCAGATTAGGCAATTCCTTGGTTGATTGGCCTATCGATGCCAACTACATTGGGAGCTACTCCGGCGACATGAAGATGAAGATCTCCGGCTAAAGAGTGATATGCAACGACAGATAAAGGAAAGGTCTCTATCGGGAGTGGCACGATATGGGGGTGGGGGAGGGGGAGGGGGAGGGGGAGATATGGTTGCTGCGTATGGTGGTGGAAAGAGGGAGAGAGAAGCATTCATCAAACACAACAAAAGCAAAACCACATTCTCCAAATGAAAAGGATTAAACTAAAACGATGAGAAAATTCAGATCACAATAGTTTATTCCTAGCTACATTATTCTGAAAGCATTGAATGAACCAGTTTTATTTGCATGACAAAGCCTCTCCTTGACTAGAAAGCTATTTGCATATCCAAGGAACCGCCAAATCAGAGATACTGGCTGGCTATTTTACCGTCCTTGACAATGTAATAATCTTCTGGGAAGTCTTGTCCCTTGAAGTACCTCTCCAACATGTCCTTAACTCCTGCTGCATACCTCAACTGCACCAATTCGCCATTTTCTTTCACAAATAAGCAAGCAATGAAACAGAGAGGAAGTAAAAGAATAAGATGTGGATCGGAAGGGGAAACATTCAAGAGTTTCAATACCTGAGCGTCAATCGTGGTGCCAGAAATATGAGGTGTCATTGCTTGGTTTGGCATGTATCGCCATGGATGATCCTTTGGAGCTGGTTGTGGATACCACACATCACCACCATAACCTGATAATAATGAAGAAAAAAAAATCAGTAGTTGAGGGAATGAGAGAGGATGTGATAATCTTTTAGCAATTTTAACGGTTGTCGTGGACAAGAACAAAATCAAATAAACCCTCCAATAGATTCCAAAACACCCCCACCCCAAGAAGATGTGCCACTGGAACAAACAAACTAAAAGTAATCCATGAATTTATCAATTGGGGAGACCATACTTCAGATAGAGTTCCCTTCAATTTTTTAGAAGGCAATCACCATCTTGGCTAAGCTGCCTTTTAGTCAATGCATTATCTTGTCTTATTTTCTCATTAAGCTGTTCATTGAAAGTATCCACATATTATGTTCACACCCATCTTTAATATTACCTCCAATTTGTCCACTGGAGCATGCGTCAACAACTGCTTGCGTATCCATAATTGCCCCTCGAGCATTATTCACAATTAGAACTCCCTTCTTCAATTTTGCAATCCTTTCTTTGTTAAACATCCCTCTGGAAAGAATAACAATCTGAGAAAGTTACAAAAGCAACAAAAAATACAAGTCTGTGGTAAAGAAAAGTGGGGGGAAAAAATTCTTTGCAACTTGAGATATTACAATGATATGTTAAATCACAAAACTGTTATACGAAAAAAATTCTGTGGCTCCAAAATTGGCTATTATCAGCCTGCAGATTTTCACTGCTTTCAGTCTTTCAATAACAAATAAGAGGGATTTTTTTCATTTGTTATTACATTTCCATAAAATATGTCATATGACTTACAAGAAATAAAAAGTGGACATCGATAAACTATGACCGCATGCAAAGTTCCAATTAGGATTAATATGCTCCCCAATCAAAACAAATAATGATGAATCACCTTCTGGATGAGTCAATGCCTATAGAATTTTAATATCGGGTGACACTAAATTCCTTAAAATATCAATCAATTGTTTTATCTTTGATGATCCATAGAACTACATTGAACTATCTTGGATGTCCAACTGCACTTGAACAGATAGATGAGCCCATTTCTAACACACGGCTTAATCAGAGGTCCATCTTTTAAAACACAAACACACACCCACAATATATATATATATATATATATATATATATATATATGTGGCAATAAAATATTAGGGGAAAAAAGAGTTAATTTGACCTTGTTACGCATCCAACATAATATACTTTGAGTAAAGGAGGAATGAAGTCCATACCTTGTTTTCTCTGTAAGAGGCGTGTTGATAACAATTATGTCACACTTTGGAAGCATCGCATCAAGATCCTCCTCAAACTTTGCCCCTGTCTGAGCCTCCATTTCTGGGCTCATCTTGAGCCGATCATGATACAGGAGATTACAGTTGAAGGGCTTCAACCGTTGGAGCAAAAGCTTACCAATACGTCCTGCACCAACAGTTCCTACTGTCTTCCCCTCAAGATCATACGCTCTATAAGCAATAGCGGCAACATTCCAATCCCCATTAATCACCTGATGGTAACCAGGTAAGAAATTCCGTACGAGGATGAGGATTCTCATGAGCTCATCTTCTGCAACTGAAACAACATTACTTCCAGTGACTTCAGCAACAGTTAGTCCAGCAGCAGCTGCAGCTTGCAGGTCAATGTGATCAGAGCCAATTCCAGCAGTTAAAAGAAGTTTTAAATTTTTGGCTTTCTTAATCCTCTCTGCCGTAACATAGGCCGGGTGGAAAGGGGTTGTTATTAGAACATGGAGATCAGGAATATGCTTTTCAAGCTCTGCATCAGAAAATAATCATTCAGAAAAAAGTTAAAAGAAAAATTTATAATCCATTAGGAAGGAACAAAAGAATTCCATAAAATTAAGAAGGAAGAAAGGAATTCCATAAACAGATAAAATATTCTAGGGAATTGCCTCTTCAAATTATGGAATAGTCAGATAAGTATAAAATTTCATCCCCTACTGTGTTGTGCACATGGTATACATGCAGATCATTCAGAATTATTATCAATGGTTCACCTCATGGCATCAAAAAGATTCACCAGCCACAATTTAACCGGAAAAAGTTAACAACTACCCAATGACTGGCCACTTTTCTGTAGCCAGAGATAATTTCAACGTGCCAAATGATTTCAGACAACTCTGGGAAAATCAATGATTCTCAAATCAGGATCCAATTTACTAATTTCTGACGAAACCAGTTCATCATTCAAAAGAATCCATGCTGTCCAAAAGTGCATTTGTAACACAAGGATGTCATTCCACATTTTCCGGCATGGTGCAGCTTGACTTGACATAAATGAACCTTTGTAAACTCAGGGAATATTTCATTATAGGAATTATCAGTAAAATATCACATATTTCAGATCAGCTAAAGCAATAACAAGCAAAAGAGAGAATCCAAGCAGCAACTATATTGTATGCTTACCACAATTGGGGCCCTCTTTGTCATCAGTGACAATGTACTGATGGCCTTGTGATTGCAGCCACTCTCCTATGCCCAAACCTCTCTCCACACAGCCCAGAAAGTTGGGGTTCAATGAGGCATACTCATTAGCCTTGTAGAAAACTCCGACTATCTTCGTGCTTCCAGGAGATGCCTGGATGCAACAAGAAAGGAAGCAGAATCATAGCTAGAACCAATGCAATAAGTTTTTGAACCATTCCTATGAGGAAACAACTGTAGCCGTAAGTTCTGTGAAGCATAGAGCCATATAAAGTTTGTCATCCATAACTCATGAACCCAAGTAATAAAAGTGAAATGAAGGAAGGAGCTAAAACCGATTCAATATCATGCAGATGTAATTTAACCCATTAAATTTACAGGGTATCTTCAAGGGATTAGTATTTAGTTCCTGCAGAGTAAATCAGTGGAAGTAAATATCAAAGCAATATTCACTAGAGCACACAATGTACACAAAATATGTACACACACACTTGTGTCCAGAGTCTCCATTCCAGTGAGCACACAATGTGACAACCATATGAACACACTGCCAAGTTCTTTTCCAAGTTGTGAACAACTTTTAAGTTAAGATGTATGGACAATCACAGCCCATAAATATCCTGAATACCGTATAAGGAAAATAAACACTTTATTAATTGGTCAGATGAACGCACCTCCAACGGTCCTGGACTAACACAGTTACTTAAAGCACAAAAAATGGGCAGAAACCAGAAGACCCATTTATAACATCTGCAAATTGTTTTGGGACAGAATGTAAGTTGTGAATCTTGATATTATCTTAAGCCGGGAAATACTGTTCACTTTCAAATTTTCTGAGGTGATTTTACTGGGGACAATCTTGAACTTTTGGGGTTTAAGGATTTCCTTTATATAGGGGTATAATCTTGTAAAGAGCATAGTTGTCAAGCCGTTGCCTAGTCGACAGACACCCTTGTGACGCCTTGGAAAATCGGGGCACCTTGAGTGCCTCGTCAGGCCTCCAACACCTAGGTTCGTCTAGGCGCCTTGACAATTATGGTAAGGAGAGTATTATACGTTGTAACTTGATCTTCATTTGAATAGTAAAATCGGAGACTGATCGCTCTACCATGGATGTAACCCATACACACTGTGTGGGTGAACCACTTATGTAGTGTTTCTCTTTTGTTTCCTTTCGCTATTGTTTTTCTGTTGCCTTGTTAGTTCCTAACACAGACATCCATGTTTCTATGAAGGATTCCAGGTGCATCTGACCGATAGACTGAAGCCGGTTGATAAGCACAGTTTATCCTTTGACCAGTTGATGGGATGATCCTAATTTCTACACATCTAGAATGGTGGTTACTAATAAATTATCACAAATACATGAAATTTCTATCCACTACTTTGATGGCATTGTAACTTAGCCACTGAACTCTAGCACATCAAGTAAAAGAAAACAGGGAAAGAAGTGTATGAAAATTAAGAACAACAGACACGCATATCATCAGACCCTTGAACAGTTTCATTTTTAGTACCATCACCTCCCAGTCTGTGATCCATGATATTACAAGAAAATAAAACATTTTGTGGGTATTTCATGCTTGGTAGCCCATCTATGGAAGAGAAACAGAGCACCAATCGGTGCTTGTAACCATGAAATACATCTCCGGCTATCAGAGAAGGTAAAAACAAGACATGCAGTTCATGGGTAAGATGTAAGAAGGGGAATAGCTGAAATTCCAAAATAAAACCAAACCATCGGTAGGGAATCGCAAGTTAACAGAATTGTATTTAATTATTAAATCAATAACTTCACAACGATGAGGGAAAACAGAAGAACAGTTGAAGAACCATAAAAAGGAGACTAGAAGAGCATTTACATACATGAAGGGGTCTGGAGATAGGTGATGGAGCTACGACCCTGGACCCACAAACGTTTCTAATGACAGAAGCAGCAGCCCTCTTCATCGCCATTGCCCCCCCTCTCTCTCTCTCTCTCTCTCTCTCTCTGTGTACTTCTCAGTGCTGACACGAGCTTTCGACTAGCAGAGAGATGGTCTCTGTCATAT
Organism: Protea cynaroides; assembly: GCA_028583415.1. Taxonomy (NCBI): domain Eukaryota; kingdom Viridiplantae; phylum Streptophyta; class Magnoliopsida; order Proteales; family Proteaceae; genus Protea; species Protea cynaroides. The sequence continues at coordinate 52,399,729 of CM053268.1, forward strand.
TATATAAAGTAGCTAAGCGCTGAAGATAATGAGAAAACAAAATACTTGACACCCTGTCCGTACGCTAAGCTTCGTTGGATAGATATACATCTAAAATTTTCTGGTAGTTTTTACTAAAAAAATAAAAAATAATTTTCTTATAGTTTTTTATTAGAAAAATTTATTCACACCATTATCAACATCTAAATACAATTACTATTTTAAACTTCACAACTATTACAATTGCACTCCATTGACTAGTGGTGTTAGGTTAATATCAACCTTATCCTTCTTGTATTTATAAATAATTAAATATAAAATAATATTTTTAATCTTTTAAAATTAGCAAAGAATGAAATGACAAAATTAACCTCATAAACCTTATATTAAAAAATCACATCTAACATTTGACGAAAGTGCTCCAACTAGCACAAGCTCCGACCAACATCGACTCCCTCTCCTCTTATGTGAGGCTCTCTAACTCAAATATAATCAAACAGGATAACAGATGTAAACCAGCAAACTCTCTATCTACGTTAACTCCTGTTTTATATTTTGAGGGGGATAAATTTGTGATTCAAAAATAAGATACCCATGAAATTAAAGAAAAATTAGAAATAGATAAAGGGGAAGTTTTAGTTAATATTTTCTGGGTTGCATAAGCATGGAATCTAGACGTAAAAGTGAAGAAAAGGAGAAAAGTTGTCACACCAGTTGTATACTTGTTTGATAAGGAGGCTCTATAAAGTTTGCCTATTTGTAATCCCTTGTTTTGGGACTCCATGAATAGTTATTCGTGGTTATCACCTATTATTGTCTCTATCCTTAATAAATTCTCTGTCTTTCAATTTTCTTTGAATATTGGTTTCTAAACCCAAACTGAGTTATGTGAGGAAGAAGAATTAAGGGGTTGTTGCGCAGAGGAAGAGGAGGAATTTAGGGGCATGGTGGAAACAAAAAACAAAGGCAAAATTACTTATCGTCATATCAAGTTACCACAGTGCTCAGTCATTTTCAGTGTTCAACTTCAATTCAGTTTGCAATTTGAAGAAATAGAGGAAAAACGAAGAAGAGGGGAGGGAAAAGGAAATGCAAAGGGCATTTTTGTCTTTTACTTCTAAAAGGGCAATGTAGTCCTTTAGCAATACCCATAAGGGTTTTTTTTTTTTACCTTCAAATTTTGAATGTGTCCTGACATCAACAATTAACAAAAAAATTATAATGGAGTGGAGTTGTGTGTAACAAGGTTTGACAATTAGGAATAGTACACATAGTTGTTGTGCACCTTAAGGTAGTAGTTGTATTTGAACCTAAACTTATGGATGGTACAAGTAAATTTCTCTTTTATTATATTCAGCAGTGATTTCATTGCCGCAGATGAACAAATTGATTTCATCAAGTCAAACCATAAAGCAAAGAAATGTATTTTAGTGTATACAAAAACTTAAGTGTTAAAAATAAATCAAGTTTAAATAAAAACCGTAAAATTGATTATTATTATACGATTTGATTATGGTTTAAAAAATCAAACTGTTTTGTTAAACAATTCAATTATAGTCTAAATAGTTACAAAAGTCATTTAAAACGGATGATTTGGAACTGTTAAAATCGATTAAATTCTTACTCTAATTCCTTAGCATTGAAGGTTTATTTGTAGAATTAAAATTATTTTAATGCTTTCCATATGTTCTATTTCATCTAAATTGAAATTCACCTTTGTATATGGTTAAAATTGTTTTAATGTCCTCTCTCTCTCTCTCTCTCTCTCTCTCTCTCTCTCTCTCTCTCTCTCTCTAGTGAACCCATTTAAAAATCAAATAACCAAAACTAATTAATTATCAACTTTGATAAACATTTTAAAATCGTTAATAAATGGTTTGATTTTAGATTTACCCATTACATACTAAATTGTAATCCAATTGCATTGTTGATTGAACTGAAACCACACTTAATAACATATTTATAAAAATTAATATACTTTAGGGCCCAGTTTGGCTACAAGAGAAAAAAAAAAGAAATTTATATAACTCTAATACGACATGATTGTATAAACTACTTAAAATTTTTATTATATTTAATAAGGTTAATTATTAGATATAAAATTTATGATAGTTATTAAATACAAATGATTTGAATATATGAAAAATAAAATATAAGTTAACAATTAAATATAAATTTATTTATTTTTTTGTAAAAAATGTAAAATGATTTTTTTTTTTTTTTGGTAAAAAAAATATAAAAAATATAAAATGATTTAGATGCAAATGATTTGTGGGGCTCTTCCTCCATGGCCCCCGGTAGTTGTCGGTGGGTACCTTGCCCCGTGAGGCGTCCCGCTATTGTGGGCCCCAGATTATGGAATAGGATCATGACTCTTTTTTTGGACAGGTGGATTAGGTTCATCATTCATGTTTGTTTGTCGTTTCGGGCCGTGATGTGTTGGGAAGTTAGTGGGATCCACCCACGTCAAAAGTATTACCTGGCAACCGTTCGATCAGAGTCTGGTCAAATTTGGTGTGCAGCGTGTGATCCGTTTAGCAGAAATCAGATTCATGGTCACGAGATGAACGGTGTTACAGTGGATGGCGACCGGCCAGTGGATCCTTTGCTCTCAAGGATAGAAATCCTCCCCATTCTCGGTCGGATGGAGACATGGCTGCCGACCCCGATGCTGGACATGTGGGGGTAGGTCGAATCCGAGCCATTATATAAGCCAACACCCCCTGTTGATTGACGTTATTGATTCGGATGGAGGACTGGGATTCAGCTGACCCCACATGTGGCATATCAGAGATCAGCAGCCGTGTCTCCATCCGATACCGAGGATGGAGAAGATTTCATTCCATTTTCTAAAGCCGACCCCACATGTGACGCATCAGAGATCGACAGCCGTGCCTCCATCGAATACCAATGATGGAGAAGATTTCATTCCGCTTTCTAAAGGGCAGCGGCCATTATGGACTTTAGATCAATGAAAGGATGTTTTTGAGATGCATCTACTTCTCCTCCCCTCGAAAGCAAAATAATCCTAGTGAAGTACTGTACTATCACTACATATGCTGTTTTTTAAGAAAATTTTTAGATTAATAAAAGTGGATCGATGCATGAATAGAGATGGTATTTCTGTTTTTCCTGACATCCAAACATACTGTTTGTAATGGCAACTGCACAATATTGATCTTGATTCTACAAATATAAAATTTTACTGTCAAACGTTTGGTGGTTTTTTTTTTTTTAAGTTTAACTAAAAACATATTTTCTATGCAAAATTAATCTCCCTCATTTCTTCTTATTTTTAATATAAAAAAAATCTTCGTCTCACCTATGGATAGCACAGCCATAAGGTTATGTTCGGATGCCCATAAAATAAAAAAAGGAATTTTTTTTTAATCATAAGAGAAGTATACTCAAAATGATCATTGTAACATTATTTATCGTTGTTTTTATGAAAAAATACTCTACATCCTCCCTTATAGTGTGTCGTAATTCAAGTAGTTATCAAACATTTCAAGGCCTACAATAATTGATAAATTGACTCATGTCCTTTCACGGGCGAAGAGCTAGAGAGGGCCTAATTAAGACTCTCACCTCATTTTACCATTAGCAAGTAAGATTTTAATGTACTCTTAGCATGTAGCTCCCTCTATTTTCTTTTCTTTTCTTTTTTCTATTACAATATCATTTAAAAAATATGTTTTATTTTACAATTTAACCCCAAATTTTTCATCTCTTCCCCATTACTATCATGCTATGTATCACAAAAAAAAAAAGAAAAAAAGTGTCATGTCATATTTTTATATTTATAAAAAGGATTGTCAAAAGAAAACCTATTTAACTGGCCAGATGAGGGTGGGATGTCATTCCTCATTTTTTCGATATCTCGAAGATGTGTTTGAGCCACCCATAAGCAATTCCGTCCAACCCCAATACCTCATAAAGCAATGTCACTAAACCCACAATCCATACATAAAGGAAATTACTCAATCAAAGATATAAATACTTAATAATGAAAGACTTTCATAAGCAAGCTAGTGTCTAAAGAATAAACATAATCAATAACAAGTTTATCTGTCAAACAATCATAACATACACTGATAACTAGTCAATCACACTCATTTGTATATCAAAATAGGACAACATGTCCAAAAACTTATACATCGCATTCGTAGGACGCTCCATGAGTCTCCTCCATAGGAACTCTCACCTCCAAAGCAATAACACTAGGAATAGCCAGTGAATCCATGAAGTCAACCATAATATATCCTGCATCAACAATTAAAAAAAAAAAACAAACACATATGAGGGGGGTGAGCTACAGTAGGTCAATGAGAAAAAGACACAAGCAAGGAAGTAAAAATTCATTATTTGCTATTAAAGTTTGGTTGGTATATGATTTGCAATGCGTTAATGTAGATAACCGCTACACCAGAGAGGACAAAAAGTCTCATATGTGAAGAGGGAGCAGAAGCTTTCCCAGATTATACCATATCATCTTGCACCTCCTTAGAATAGACTCCTTATGGGGACAAAGCTGAACCAAGCCGATGTCATAATGACGACCACCTCAAGGTCTCCTTTTCCTCAAGCCTACAACAGTACCTGACTCTCTACTTGCTAGGGTGTCAATTATAAAAATCTATCACTAACCAATCCTAACATGGGATCTGTCAATTAAGACGGTTCCTTACTTTGTCCGGTCCTCAGGAAGCGATCACCATAGCTATTCCATTTATTAAACAGTCCCAAAACTATAAACTCATCCCATTTAATAATAAGATGGTTTGATTTCAGTTCTTTAATGTTACTAGATAATCAAAAGCCTACCTCTCAAGGATTTATATAGGGTTGAAACATTATGAGTTTTTAACTATAACAAAGATTTATAACAAATAAAGTACACAATGGACTTGTATAGAACCAGAAAAATTTAGAAGAATGTAATATGAATCAAAACATTCTTAAAATCATAACTTGAAATTTATTGAATCTAATTCATCAAACCTTCAAATAAAACCGATATCCAAAACAAGTTCCTATTTTGTCTTTTCTTCGTAAGTATGACTTTAAATCCCTACTTCAATGACTAATTTTAAAATTAATACAGGTAGAAGGTCAACATCACTTACATCAAATCAAATTTAAAAAATCACTCTATTCATCATCTTTCGAATGTCACAGGCATCATCTATATCAACAACCTCGATTTAAACGGTTTTAGTTTCGATTTTTAAATGATATATCATATGTAGGATCATTGGAAAATCTATCTCAAAACCATCCCATCCTATTTAGTACTCGGTCCAAAAAATGACTTATGGAACCGTTCCATAACATATAGGACCAGTTTTAATAGTTCGGTTATGGGACTTTTTGGTTGTAGACTCAAATTGATGGATTCAAATCCTCTCATGCCTCTCATGCTTGTATGAGGAAATCTAGTGGTTATCATCCACTGTTTGTTTATACTAATACATAATTATTTGCATACAATAAACTGTAGTCACTGGATTTTCTCATGCCGACACAAGGGGCATGGGAGGTTTAAAATCCCAAATTGACACCTGTTGTCGTTGGAAATCGTAAAACTAGATTTTTCAAGACATACAATATGAAACTCTCAGTGAAACACTAGAGCTCCTTCAGAAATAAGGGTTTCCTGAGATACTGGATCTACAACAATCTTCCCTTTCGCTGAGATAGGAACAAAGGGAATAAAACATCAGGGGTGTAAGGCCCAAAATGAGAGGTTTCCCTTGGTGGTGGAAAAAATCTCAATCCCCTTTATTGATGTCCTCTTGCTACATATAAAAGTTCAATAGGAGGCTTCCCAAGCAAGTTCTTTCCTACCTACCACCATCTCAATCATCAGTCACCTAGAGAATAGTAGGTTCGTGAGGCTACGATCCCTTAAGACGGCACTAGGATGTCCTGTCAGCTGCTTACGACCCCCCTTGATCCTCTTCGACCCTGCTTTTAAGCCATATCTCTCATACCTTTTGACATCTGTTTCTGTCCTTACATTTTTACCAAGTATTGGTTTTGCCTGATGCTGATTGGTCCATGATATGGTGACACGGCTGGTCAAGTCAGCATACCTTGCATTTATGGTGGTTATCACCATTTATGAGTATGTAAGACCCGCACTCTGTAAACCCGGTCTAAACCTTGGTTTTGTGTCGTAGCAGGTCTTCCGATCATCACCGGGCCAGACGGGACAAGCGGATGACAAACAGGTACAAAATCGGACCAAAGACGATCAAATCAACATGATTTTATGTTGATCGGTCGATGGTACCGGTCTTGGTACCGACCGACCGGTCAGCTCTGCGCAGCTGAGTGCGGAGATCCGGAATTGGATCTCTGTGGGTCCCATTTTCCTAAACCCTAATGCCTGAACCTTCCTAATCTTAATAGGGTTACTAAACCCTAATGTTAGCCTAAAAATACACCCTTAAACCTCCTCGAATCCTTTCCATTGTCTCTCACAAACCCTAGAGAGGAGAAGGAGGTTGGAAAAGAGAGGAAGCTAGGAAGAAGAAGAAGGTGCCGCCATTACCGTTCGACGACGCTCAAGTTACGCCAGTCAACGGTAAGTGTTTGAATCAATCTTCTTACCCTATGATAGTTGTATGGGTGGATAAATACCATGCAAGTAGGTATTGATCTAAAACCCTAAATTGGCCAATAAACCCTAAGTTGTCGTCAAACCCTAGATTCGAGTTTCGAGATGATATTCATCGAAATAAAACTTGAATGAGTTGGGGATAACTCTAACTCAAAGATTAGACTTAGAATGGATAGGAGAAACCTTGAAAATCCAAGGAAATCGATCGACGATAGTCGAAAAAACCAAGTGTATGGTCTTCCAGAGACATACCGGTCGACCATACCGGTTGCTAGTTTGCTCACAGAGCTGCAACCGGTATGTTGCGACCGGTCAGCTCTGAAAGGCTGGTTTTGGACTTTGTTGGTTTCCGACCAACGTAAAATCTTAAGGAAACTATTCTAATGAAACCCTAATAATATTGTAGGACTTTGTGACTTCCCGTTTGGATCTTGCGACGTGGAGCAAGCTAACAAACGAGCGTCAGGTAAGGGAATCTGACCTAAACCTAATAATTAATGGACAGTAAATCTTTGTTATTAACACTGAATATATATGATGTGATGTTTGTGCATATTCACATGCCATCCTTTATTTTCAGTTATTATTATTGTTCATGCATTGATAAGATGTGATTGTTTTCGTTAGTGTGTGGAGTGGGGCATGGGCCTGGGATCGCTCCTCACACTAGTACCTTTTGTAGTATTCTGTCTTAACATGCTTGGTACGGGTGGGGTATCAGGGGAAGGTTGTGGTACGGTGGTCTCCGATGTTGATGCTGGCCTTGCCATGGTTATGTGGCACTGTGGTCTCCGAGGTCGATGCTGGCTTGTCCACGATGTTTTACCTCTATCTCTATGTCGTAGGGAGTTATGTTGGGATAGGGTCTACCGCGTATTGTTTCTATCCTAGTGGGTTAGTTACGGATAGGGCATCAGGGGAGGTGTGGGAATGCCTTAGCTCTATCTCTATGCCGTAGACGGCTGTGCTGGGATAGAGCATACATTGATGACATATAGGATTGGTTAGTTGCGATCCCAGTTTGCGAGCCCTGGCCAGTAGGGGCTTAGGTACTGGTAAGGGTAGAGCATCAGGGGAGGTACGGGGGTATCTTAGCTCTATCTCTATTCCATGATGGGTGCATGTGGGTCAATGGGGGTGTGATCCATGAGGTGCCACACACTCGTGTATAGAGGTGCGGGGGCCACCAAACCTTTTTATAGCACATTGCAAACTTAAAACCAGACCACAGCATAAAATGATTGTTACCCATGCATAATATTGTGAAACTGTCTGATTGTCTTACTGAGCTAACTTGTGAGCTCATCCTTTGTATATATATATATGTTTTTAGATGTTGATGTAGGATATACGGTGGATGACTACATGAACGCTCCGACGTATAGTGATGTTGCTGCTTTGGGTGTACAGGCAGGAGAGGACGAGCATGACGCTTCATGCGAGTGCCCTTTCTGCATGTACCTTTGATTGGATTTTTATCTATTTGTTCCAGTTATTTTCAGTTGGATTAAGTGGATGTAAGGATATGATATTTTATGTTTGGATTTGAATAATTGGATATTCTATTTAATTTATCAATAGATTCTCAGTTCATTTATTTAAAGACTTCCGCTGTATTATTTATATTCTGATTGTGGTTATGTGCAATGGGTTTGTATGAGTGGACACGGTCTATTCGAGATCCTAGTGTGAACCGTTGGTTCAATGACGGTTCACTCACACCATTCTGGTTGGATCAGAATTGAGGTGTGACAGAGTATTAGTGACAAATCACTAATTGCCCAACTACCCCCATTGATCTGTTACATCCGGTCTGAACCAGCATTGGGGGCGAACATGAGTTCCTTTTGAAATCTTCAGTCATTTCTTTCTTCTCATACTTTATACCTTAGATACACGCCACGTGTCCCTTTCTCGAGGAACATCCTAAATTTTCATTTATCGAAGCCAAGGAAGGCTGGAAAGAAGAGAAAAATAATCTTTCTTCTGAACTGGGAGTGGTCGAACAGGATAGAGATGACGCTGAGACCTGCGCCATAGAGGCAAAGGAACGAGCCAAGGAGGCAGATGATCGGGCCAAGGAACTCAACATAAAATGGCGCTCAGTCGAAGCGTCTTTGGAACTAAACCGGAGGTGGCCGGCAGAGGAAAAGACCAGGTACAGGAGATTAGATGAGCACTTCACCACCCGTGCCAAAGTCTTCGAGGCTACTCAGAAGGAATTAGCTAAAGTACGACTATCGAATGGGGTCATGTCGGACCAACTTAAAGCGACCATCGACCTCAATAATCAATTGGAACAGGAGGTCAGAGATCTCCAGGGGGCCCGTGATGAACTAGTAACCGAGAAGGCCAATTTATCGGCCGAAAATGATAAATTGCAGGTCGAGTTGACCCACACTTTAACCAGGGAGGAAGCCCTTAAAGGGGAGATAGCCATCATGAAGGATCAAAGTGTCGACACATAGTTTTTCAAGACCCGTATGACCGAAGAACTGGCACAGGCCCGTGCAGCTTTAGCACAAGATAAGGAGAAGACTTTGAGAGCATTGCTAGATTTGATGACATGGAGGGCCTCTTCAGGAAAGAGAGAGCTCGAGCTATCAGGGAATCTCTTCTTATCGTTCACTCACATATGTCTACTCACCTTCCGGCCTTCGATTTTTCCTGCATCCCCCTCATGAGTCAAGTTATTCGGGACAAGCTTAGTCAGCCTTCGAGTCTCCCTCCTCCAATGGCCTCTAGTACTGACTTGGTGGTGGTGCATTATCCTCAAGAGGTAGCTCCGCTTTCTATTATTCCTCCGCTAGATACCCCGGGAACGGCTTCCGAAGATCCCTCCTCTCTTCCTTCAGAAGAAACCCTTGGTACGACAGAAGAAACCACCAGTACGACCTCCTCTGGTACTCCTTCAACAGAAGTGCCTCTGACCTAATAAGCGCACCCATAAGCTAGCCACAAGTCTTATCTTTTTTATTTTTGTAATGACATATCTATAACTGTACACTTCTTCTTCTTCTTCTTCTTCTTTTTAGTGCTCAATGTACTTGTAGTGTTCAATACACTATCTTTTTGAGCTTTTCGTATTTCTTTTCCACTAAGGATGCCACACCCCAATTCTGCACTGTTCAGAACGGTGTGATGAATCGCTAAATAACCAACGGTTCAACCAGGATCTCTAATAGACCATCCCCGCGTTATCCAAACTTTACACACATCCACAATCATAATCAGAGTAAATACACAATAGCGGAAATCTTATAAATAAATGAACTGAGAACTAAGATGATATTATTAATTTAATAGCAAATTATTCTGTATCAACCGGGACATAAGTAAATATCAATACAGGTCTTTAATAAATCCAAATAAAGAAATATATAAAAATATCTAATCAAATACACACGAGTTGCACTCGCAAGAGGAGTCGTGTGTATCATCTTCAGCTCCAGCGTCCATTACTGTTATATTCCCGTACGCAGACGCGTTCATATAATCTTCGACTGTATAACCTGCATCATCAACTAAAAATATTCGACGTCGAGGGTGAGCACACAACACGGCTCAGTGAGTAGCCAAAACAATGCAACAATACATATGCATGCAAAAAGTCAATTTATATCTTTGGTCTGGTTTATAGTTTGCAATGTGCAATAGAAAGATTGGGTGGTCAAAGGTTAACGTTTATTGACACCGCCTCTATACACAGGGTGTGGAAGCCCGCCCGAAGGTTAACGTTTATCGTCGTCCCCATCCACCCTACCATAACATTATACAACAAAGGTTAACGTTTATTGTTATATAATGCTATACCAACACGTAAGCCCCTGTTAGCGAGGGCTTGCAAACTGGGCTCGCTACTAACCAATCCTAATGACAAACAGTGTATCCAAGGCCTCACCCCAGCATCCCTCAGAATGCCCATAGAGATAGAGCTAAGGCCCCCCGGTAGAGTCAAAGACTACAAGGACCGAGACCACCTCCCCTGATACTCTACGACATAATAGTTCTGCTAAGGTAATGGCGATACGACGATGTCAATGCACAAGACTTGAGTTAGAGATAGAGCTAAAGTGCTGAGACCCGCCAAAGGTTAACGTTTATTGACGTTCTCATCACACCTCCCCTGATACTCGCTAGCATCACGTACATCAACCACACACATACAAGCACATGCCTATTCCTATCATCATCATCATCATGTTATAAACAATAAAGTAAATATGCATGAACAAGTAATAGAAATATTGGATGGCATGTTGTATGCACATTACAACATATTCGCATAGAATCAAACATAGCATAGGACTCAAGAAATTAAAAACAGTTTATTATTAACCAATTTAGTTTGGGGTTAAGGTTCCTCACCTTAGCTTGCTAAAAGATACTTTTCCAAACTTTAGAATCACCGTTATAACGTTATTATATTGCTAGCAAACCTAACCAAGTCGATAGAATTTAATTAGAATTAATTCAGAATTTAAAACCATTCTGTCAACTGAGGGTCGATGCTAGGGTCGATGGGTCTATCGACCCTCCCTCCATTCTGAACTTCCCGAATGCTGAGGGTCGATGGTCATAAACACCTAGGGTCGGATGGTCTAACGACCCTCGGTGCGACCCTCGATGCACTCTGGTCCAATTTCCACTTTTAAATCCATTCTTCGTGTTTGGGGTCCTATGGCTTACTTCCTACATTCATTCAACAGTCATTCCATGGTCTAGAACCATGTATAATCCATCTAAATAGTTTTCGTGCATCATCCTTTGGTTTTTCATGAAAACCTAACCATGGATGGATGGTTTGGGTTTCTCCAAAATCCTACACTCAACCATATCTAATCTAAGGTCTGTAGAAACTCATGGGATTAGTATCCATACCTGAGAAAATTACTTTTCTCTAGAATTTCTTCTCCTTTTTGCTAGGTCTTCCTCCTTGTCTCCTTTCTTCCTCTCTTCATTCTTCTCTCTTTCTCTCAATTTAATTAGGGTTGTGAAAGGAGTGAAAGTGGCTTAGGGACGTCCTTTAAATAGACTAAGAACATCCTAAATAAGTCCCATTGAGATTTGGAAAGAATCCCAATCGAAAATTAGGAAATTTCTTAATTTCTATATTCGTCAGAAACCGAGGGTCGATGGGAGGGTCGATGATCCCATCGACCCTAGGGTCTTAAGCTGTTCGACCCTCCCTTCAAATCTGAGGGTCTGACATTCTGTTTTGGGAGGTCCGACCCTACTTGGCTGGGTATGCGACCCTTCCCTAAAATTAAGTGTTTTTGGGTCGATTTTATACCTGGGATCTCGATCTCCATCACACCCTTGGTCCACTTGACTCGACCATGATGGGTAAACCTGGTTCAAGGTGGTAAGACCGGGTTAGTTTGACACGGGTCTTACAAAGGACCCCATGCCCCCTGGCATTATAGGATTGTGCTCTGCCAATCATTTAAGACCAAAGCAATAGATCTGTGGAAGTTGAACTGAAGTCAATGACTATCCCTCAAGTCGATGGACTTAGCCTCCAACTGAGGTCATCTACTTACTGAGACTCAGAGTCCCCCTTCCCGCGGGAAAACCCTAGGCCGTATCGTATTTTCAAAACCCGTAGGTCTTATCTCTTTTTCAAGACCCGTAGGCCTTATCTCTTTTTTGAAACCCATAGGCCTTACCTTTTTTTCGAGACCTGTAGGCCTTATCTCTTTCTCGAGACTCGTAGGCCTTATCTCTTTTTCGAGACCCGTATGCCTTTTCTCTTTTTCGAGACCTGTAGGCCTTACCTCTTTTTCGAGACCCATAGGCCTTATCTCTTTTTCGAGACCCGTGGGCCTTATCTCTTTTTCAAGACCTGTAGGCCTTATCTCTTTTTTAAAACCCGTATGATTGGGGGGGTAGAAAGGAAAGAGTGTAAATAAAAGTTCTATTAAATAAATAGAAAATGAGCCTTACACATAATATCTCCGAAGGTTCTTGGAGTGCCAAGTGCGTGGTATGGCCGACCCATCCATCGTTTTCAAGTGATACGACCCCGGTCTAGTAGCTTTCATAACCCGGTATGGCCCCTCCCAATTTAGAGTTAGTTTGCCTTGCTGAGTAGGAGCGGTGACAGCCGTTGATCGTAAAACCAAGTCACCCACTCGAAGCAAATTCTCCTTAACCCTATAATTATAATACTTGGCGGTTTTTTGCTGGTACGCTGCTATATGCAGTCGAGCAGTCTCATGAACATCTTCCAGAAGGTCTAGCTTTATCAGGAGGACGTCTTTGTTAGTATCCTCAATAAAGTTCAATACTCTGTAATTTTTTTCCACTACTTCGACCGGGATAACAGCTTCAGAACCGAACGCCAACTTGAAAGGGGTGGCTCCTGTGGTCGTTCTTTGGGTGGTTCAATACGACCATACTACACTGGGTAACTCTTGAGCCAATGTTTGTCTCTTTTCTTCTACGCGTCGTGTTAGGCCATGCAGTAGAGTGTGGTTGGTGATTTTTGTCTGTCCTTTAGTTTATGGGTGCGTCACCGACGTAAATCTATGCCCAATTCGGTGATTGCGGCAAAAATTTTGGATGACTTGGCTTGAGAACTGGGGACCATTGTCGGTAACCAACACTTGCGGGATCCCGTATCTATAGAGGACATCAAGTCTAAAGAATTCTTTAGCTTTATGTGCGGTGACCCTTACCATCGCCTTTACCTCGATCTACTTGGTGAAGTAATCAACTGCCATCAAGATATATTAAAGTTGTCCATTTACCTATGGGAAGGGTCCCAGAATATCCATACCCCAGACTGCGAAGGGATAGGTTGCAATTGAGCACACAGGCGATGAGACATGGGAGCATGCTTCTGACACGCTTCACAAGTTTTGGCATACCTTTCACAATCGTTCATCATATGGGGCCAATGATAGCCCATTCGAATGATCTTAAAACACATGGTGCGCCTGCATTGGTGGGCTCCGCATATTCCCTCATGATCCTCCGCCATGATACACTCGGCCTTCGAGGGTGGAACAGAACAAAGTAAGGGGAAGGTATGAGATTTCTTATAAAGTACATCATCATGAATGACATACGACCCCACCTGAGTCTGAATGCATCGAGCTTCCTTCTTGTCTTCTGGTAGGACACTCTCCCGTAAATAAGTGAGCAAGGGATCCATCCAACAGGGTTCGACGTCTATGAGCAAGACTTCCGCCACTGGGTCGATGCTAGGACCCGATAGGTGCTCTACATATACCAGTACATCGAAGCTGCTTAAATCGTTGGACCCCAGATGTGAGAGGGCATCTGCTTCAGTATTCTGATCACGAAATATGATGACCATTACAAACTTCTCTAGAGGTTCGATTAGCCATTTTTCAAGGGCCAAGTACTTAGCGAGATGGTCCTGTCGGGCTTCATAAATCCCCGTAACCTGCCGCACGAGCACTTGGGAATCCCCATGCACCAACAAATGGGTAACCCCCAGTTTTCTAGTTAGTCTAAGCCCAACCACCAAGGCTTCATACTCCGCCACATTATTGGTTGTTGAGAATTCAAAGTGTACGGATGTTAAACCCTTCAAGGTTATTTGAGGACAATACCTGCTCCAGCATCGCCCTTGTTGGATGCTCCATTTATGTACATGACCTAGGAAGGTTCTTCAGTGCCGAGAAAGATTTTGACCTTAGCTTCTTCAAGTGCTCGTTCTGCATTCGACCCTTCTTCTTCACCTCCTGGAAGGGTACATTCAATCAAGAAATTCGCCAAGGCTTGTGCCTTGATGGTGGTCCGTGGCTGAAACTTGAGGTCAAATTCCCCCAGTTTAATGGCCCAATTGATCATATGCCCTAATACATCTGCTCTAGAGAGGAATTTATTCAAGGGTCGATCTGTCAGTATAGTGATGGAGTGAGATTGAAAGTATGGCCATAGTTTTCGGGCATAAACCACCACGGCTAGGGCCAACTTCTCAATAGACATGTACCTGGTCTCGGCATCTAATAAGACCTTGCTGACGTAGTAAATAGGATGTTGTACCTTATCAACCTCCTTGATTAATACACCACTGACTGCACATGGTGAGACCGCCAAGTAAAGTAGTAACATATCTCTTGTCTCGAGCTTCACCAGTATTGGAGGTGAAGATAGGTATCTCTTAAGATTGCGAAACGCTTCCTCATACTCGGCCGTCCACTCGAAAGTTTTGGATCCCTTAAGAGTCTGGAAGAATGGGAGACACCTATCAGCAGACCTAGACATGAATCGTCTGAGGGCAGTTGTCACACCCCAATTCTGGACCAACCAAAATGGTATGATGAACCATCAATAAACCAAAGGTTCAACCATGATCTCGTATAGGCTATACCAATCATGTTAAACCAAAACACATTCCACATTAATCAGAGATAATAAAATAAATAGCAGAAGTCTTATTAATAATGAACTGAGGTCTAATCATGATAAATAATTAATATTCCAGTTATCTCCAAGTAACCAAAACATAATTTAATACATATTACAAATATCCAAATACGAAAGTTAAACACTAAGCGTATTCATAGTTGAAACACTAGCTTGACAAACCATATTCATCCTCCACAGCTTGTACATCCATAGCCGCTGTATGTTCACACATTGGCATATGTAGGTAGTCTTCAACAGTAACACCTGCAACACCAGAAACTAAAAAGTATTGCGCACACGAGGGTCAGTTCTCCAACTTGAGCTCAGTGAGTAAACAAAATAATGCAACAAACATATGCATGCATTCAATTCATATCTTTGGTCTGATTTATAAGTTTACAATGTGCTATAGAAATGTTTGGTTGTTGTCGCATCTCTATACACGAGTGTGTGAATCCGCCCAATGGATCAAACACCATTGTCTTCCCACATGCACCCACCATGGAATAGAGATAGAGCTAAAGTGTTCAGATCAAACACCGCCAACACTTCTGTAAGACCCGTATCAAACTAACCCGGTCTTACCACCTTGAACCAGGTCTACCCATCATGGTCGAACCAAATGGATCACGTGCGTGAAGGAGATCACGATCCCAGGTATTAAACTGACCAAAAAACACTCAAAATAAGGGGAGGGTCACATACCCAGCAAGGGAGGGTCGGAGCCCCCCAGTATAAAAATTAGACCCCCAGTTTTACATGGGGGGTCGGACATTTTAAGGACCAGGGGTCGACGGGATCTCCGACCCCCCCTATCGACCCCCAGTAGTCGGTAAAAATAGTTTGAAATTAAAATTAGGAAACCTTCCAAATTTCAATGGGATTCCTTCCTAATCTCAATGAGACTTATTTTATGAGTTTCTACTCTATAATAGGACGTCCCTAAGCCTCTTTCACTCATTTTACAACCCTAATTGGATTGAGAGAAATAGAAGATAAGGAAAAGAGAAGGAAAGTGGAGAAGAAGACCAAGGAGAAGGGATTCAGAGGAAGAAGCATACTTCTCAGGTATGGATACTATCTCCATGAATTTCTTAAGACCTTAGAGTAGATAATGAAGAGGGGATTATCTAGGAAGAACCCAAATCATCCACCCATGGTTAGGTTTTCATGAAAAACCATGGGAGAAATCATGAAAGCCATATAGGTGAATAAACCACGGTTCTAGGCCATAGAACATGTGTGGAATGGACTGTAGGAGCAAGCCATAGGACCCCAAACACGAAGAATGGACTGAAGGAAGAAAAATTGACAAAACCCACAGGGGGTCGCATGGGGGGTCGATGGCCAATCGACCCTACCAGACCCTGAGCATCGACCCCCAGTGTTCGGGAAGTCCTGAATAGGGGTGGTCGCACCCAGGGTCGATCAAGACTCCGACCCTAGCATCGACCCCCAGTTAAAAGCATGTTTTTTAAAGTCCGAATTAATTCTAATTAAATTCTATCGACTTGGTTAGGTTTTCTAGAGATATAATATCGATATATAGTTGATTCTTAAAGCTTAAAAGATGACTTACGATCAAGTAATGGTGAGGGAACAAGACCTAAACTAATTGGTTAATAATAAACTGTTTTTATTTCTTGAGTCCAATGCTATGCTTTATTCTATGCGAATATGCTTGTAATGTGCATACAACATGTCATCCAATATTTCTATTATTTGTTTCATGCATATTTACTTTATTGTTTATAACATGATGATGATGATGATGATGATGATGATGATGATAGGAATAGGCATGTGGATGTATGTGTGTGGTTGGTGTACTTGATGCGAGCGAGTATCAGGGGGAGGTGTCATAGGCCGGGCCTCCAGCACTCTAGCTCTATCTCTAACTCAAGTCTTGTGCATTAGCATCGTCGTATCGTCATTACTTTAGCAGAACTATTACGTCGTAGAGTATCAGGGGAGGTGGTCTCGGTCCTTGTAGTCTCTGACTCTACCGGGGGGCCTTAGCTCTATCTCTATGGGCGTTCTGAGGGATGTTGGGGTGAGGCCTTGGATACACTGTTTGGCATTAGGATTGGTTAGTTGCGAGCCCAGTTTGCAAGCCCTCGCTAGTAGGGACTTACGTGTTGGTAGGGCACTGTACAACAATAAACGTTAACCTTTGTTGTACAATGTTCATGGTAGGGTAGATGGGGACGATAATAAACGTTAAACTTTGGGCGGACTTCCACACCCTGTGTATAGAGGAGGGGTCAATAAACGTTAACCTTTGACCACCGAACCTTTCTATTGTGCATTGCAAACTTTAAACCAGACCAAAGATATGAATTGAATGCATGCATATGTATTTTTGCATTGTTTTGTTTGCTCACTCAGCCATGATGTGTGCTCACCCTCTCGACGTCGAATATTTTTAGTTGATGATGCAGGTACTACCATCGAAGATTATGACAATGCTCCAGTGTATGGGCACATGGCGGCAATGGAAGTTGAAGACGAAGTGGATACGGATGACTCCTCTTGCAAGTGCAACTCATGCGTATTCGATTAGATTTTGTTTTAATTATTTGGATATTAGTAAAGACATGTAATTGATATTTATTTATGTCTTAGTTGATACAGAATAATTTGTTACTTAAATATGATTATCACATCTAGATTTCTCAGTTTGTTTTATTATAAGACTTCCGTTATTGTGTATTTACTCTGATTATGAATGTGGATGTATGAGGTTTAGATAAAATGGATATAGCCTACTCGAGATCCTGGTTGAACCGTTGATTTGCTAGTGGTTCATCACACCATTCTGAATAGTATGAGATTTGGGTGTGACAACTTCCCCTGATGCCCTACCCATACCAATACGTAAGCCCCTATTGGATAGGGCTTATAAACTAGACTCGCAACTAATCAATCCTAATGCTATATAGTGTACCCAAGGCCTCACCCCAACATCTTTCAATACGTCCATGGAGATAGAGCTAAGGCCCCCCGGCAGAGTTAGAGACCACACGGTCCGAGACCACCTCCCCTGATGCCCTACAACGTAATAGTTCTGCTAAGGTAATGGCGATATGACGATGTTAGTGGGCACGACTTGAGTAGAGATAAAACTAGAGTCTGGTGACAAGGTCAAAGACCACCATTGTAAGACCCGCATGCCACGAACTTGGTCTAACCTTACATTTCATGTCGTGACCCGTCTACATATGATGGTCGAGCCAAGTGGACCAAGTATGTGAAGAAACCCAAGACCTAGTATGAAAATTTGCTCAAAAACAATCAAAATGAGGGTAGGGTCGCATGCCTAAACAGGCAAGTCCGACCCCCTCATCGACCCCCAGTATTCGGGAAAAACAGCACGAATCAAAAATTAGGAAACTTTCCTAATTTCGATTGGAACCTTTCCTAAACTCAATGGGACGTATCTTGGGAGGTTTTACTCTATAAATAGGACGTCCCTAAGCCTCTTTCACTCCTTTTACAACCCTAATTGGATTGAGAGAAAGAGAAGAGAAGGAAGAAAAGAAGAAGAGAAGCAAGGAAGAGAAGAAAGCAAAAAGGAGAAGAGTTACAGAGAATGAGTATTCTTCTCAGGTATGGATACTAATTCCATGAGTTTCTACAGACCTTAGGTTAGGTAATGAAGAGAGTATGATCTCGGAGAATCCCAAACCATCAATCCATGGTTAGATTTTCATGGAAAATCATGGGGAAGTCATGAAAACCATTTAGGTGAATGAATCATGGTTCTAGGTCGTAGAACATGTGTAATATGGACTGTAGTAGCAAGCCATAGGACCCCAAATACGAAGAATGGGCTGAAAGCAGAAAAATCACCAAAACCCACAGGGGGTCGCATGGGGGGTCGATGGCCAATCGACCCTACCAGACCCTGAGCATCGACCCCCAGTGTTCGGGAAGTCCAGAATAGGAGTGGTCGCACCAGGGGTTGATCATGATTCCGACCCTATCTCCGACCCCCAGTTAACAGTATGGTTTTTAAATTCAGAAGTAATTCTAATTAAATTCTATCGACTTTATTAGGTTTTCTAGCAATATAATAACAATATAAATGTGATTTTAAAGCTTAAAAGATGATCTATTAGCAAGCTAAGGTAAGGAAACAGGACTCTAAACTAATTGGTTAATAACAAACTGTTTTTACTTTTCTTGAGTCCAATGCTATGCCTGATTCTATGTGAATATGTTTGTAATGTGCATACAACATGTCATCCAATATTTCTATTATTTGCTCATGCATATTTACTTTATTGTTTATAACATGATGATGATGATGATGATAGGAATAGGCATGTGAATGTATGTGTGTGGTTGGTGTACTTGATGCGAGCGAGTATCAGGGGAGGTGTGATGGGGACATCAATAAACGTTAACCTTTGGCGGGTCTCAGCACTTTAGCTCTATCTCTAACTCAAGTCTTGTGCATTAGCATCGTCGTATCGCCATTACCTTAGCAGAACTATTACGTCGTAGAGTATCAGGGGAGGTGGTCTTGGTCCTTGTAGTCTCTGACTCTACCGGGGGGCTTTATCTCTATCTCTATGGACGTTCTGAGGGATGCTGGGGTGAGGCCTTGGATACACTGTTTGGCATTAGAATTGGTTAGTTGCGAGCCCAGTTTGCAGTCATCACCAACAGGGGCTTAAGTGTTGGTATGGCACTGTACAATAATAAACGTTAACCTTTGTTGTAAAATGTTCATGATTTGGGTGCTTGTGAGTCGACGATAAACGTTACCTTCGGGCGGCGTCACACACTTGTGTATAGAGGCGGAGTCAATAAACGTTAACCTTTGACCACCTAAACCTTTCTATTGCATATTGCAAACTATAAATCAGACCAAAGATATGAATTGACTGCATGCATATGTATTGTTGCATTGTTTTGTTTACTCACTGAGCTCAAGTTGGAGAGCTGACCCTCGCGCGTGCAATTCTTATAGTTTCTGATGTTGCAGGTACTATGTGTAAGACCCGTGTCAATCTAACCCGGTCTTATCACCTTGAACCAGGTTTACCCATCATGGTTGAGTCAAATGGACCAAGGGCATGAAGGAGATCGAGATCCCAGGTATGAAATCGACCCAAAAACACTTAATTTTAGGGGAGGGTCGCACACCCAGTGAAGCAGGGTCGGACCTCCCAAAATAGAAAGTCAGACCCTCAGTTTTTGAGGGAGGGTCGGACAGCTTAAGACCCTAGGGTCGACGGGATCATCGACCCTCCCATCGACCCTCGGTTTCTGACGAAACTGAAATTTGGAAATTTCCTATTTTTCGGTTGGGATTCTTTCCAAATCTCAATGGGACTATTATAGGACATTCCTAGTCTATTTAAAGGACGTCCCTAAGCCACTTTCACTCCTTTCAAAACCCTAATTGAATTGAGAGAAAGAGAGGAGAAGGAAAAGAGGAAGAAGAGAGGCAAGGAGGAAGACTTAGCAAAAAGGAGAAGAATTGCAGAGAAAAGTAATCTTCTCAGGTACGGATACAAATTCCATGAGTTTCTACAGACCTTAGGTTAGATATGGTTGAGTGTAGGATTTCGGAGAAACTCAAACCATCCATCCATGGTTAGGTTTTCATGGAAAACCATAAGAGGATGCACGAAAACTATTTAGATGGTTTATACATGGTTCTAGACCATGGAATGAGTGTTGGGTGAATGTAGGAAGCAAGTCATAGGACCCCAAACACGAAGAATGGATTAAAAAGTGGAAATTGGACCGGAGTGCACCGGGGTCGCACCGAGGGTCGATAGACCATCCGACCCTAGGTGTTTCGACCATCGACCCTCGGCATTCGGGAAGTTCGGGATGGAGGGAGGGTCGATAGACCCATCGACCCTAACATCGACCCTAGCATCGACCCTCGCCTGGACGAATGGTTTTTAAATTCTGAATTAATTCTAATTAAATTCTATCGACTTTGTTAGGTTTGCTAGCAATAAAATAACATTATAAAGGTGATTTTAAAGCTTGAAAAAATATCTTTTAGCAAGCTAAGGTGAGGAACCTTAACTCTAAACTAAATTGGTTAATAATAAACTGTTTTCTTTTCTTGAGTCCTATGCCATGTTTGATTCTATGCGAATATGTTTGTAATGTGCATACAAAGATGCCATCCAATATTTCTATTACTTGTTCATGCATATTTATTTTATTTTTTATAACATGATGATGATGATGATGATAGGAATAGGCATGTGATTGTATGTGTGTGGTTGATGTGCTTGATGTGAGCGAGTATCAGGGGAGGTGTGATGAGAACGTCAATAAACGTTAACCTTTGGCGGGTCTCAGCACTTTAGCTCTATCGCTAACTCAAGTCTTGTGCATTGACATCGTTGTATCGCCATTACCTTAGCGGAACTATTATGTCGTAGGGTATCGGGGAGGTGGTCTCGGTCCTTGTAGTCTCCGACTCTACCGGGGGCCTTAGCTCTATCTCTATGGGCATTCCGAGGGATCTTTGGGGTGAGGCCTTGGATACACTGTTTGGCATTAGGATTGGTTAGCAAGTGAGCCCGGTTTGCAAGCCCTCGCTAACAGGGGCTTACGTGTTGGTATAACATTATATAGCAATAAACGTTAACCTTTGTTGTATAATGTTATGGTAGGGTGGATGGGGACGACAATAAACGTTAACCTTCGGGCGGGCTTCCACACCCTGTGTATAGAGGCGGTGTCAATAAACGTTAACCTTTGACCACCCAACCTTTCTATTGCACATTACAAACTATAAACCAAGACCAAAGATATGAATTGACTTTTTGCATGCATATGTAATGTTGCATTATTTTGGCTACTCATTGAGCCGTGTTGTGTGCTCACCCCTCGACGTCGAATATTTTAGTTGATGATGCAGGTTATACAGTTGAAGATTATATGAATGCGTCAGCGTACGGAAACGTTGCAGCTATGGACGTTGGAGCTGAAGATGATACACACGATCTCTCTTGCGAGTGCAACTCGTATGTATTTGATTAGATATTTTTCGTAGGTTTCTTTATTGGATTTATAAGACATGTATTTGGTATTTAAATATTTATGTCTCAGTTAAACACATAATAGTTTGCTATTATTTATGGATATCATCTTAGTTCTCAGTTCATATTATTTATAAATTTTCCGCTATTGTGTATTACTCTGATTATGATTGTGGATGCGTGTTAAGTTTGGATAACGCGGGGATAGCCTATTTGAGATCCTGGGTGAGCCGTTGTTTATTTAGCTGTTCATCACACCATTCTGAACAATGTGGAATTGGGGTGTGACACTATGATTGAAGATTTTGTCTATACGCCAACATATGGACGGGTGGAGGCTATGAATGAGCAAGCTGTGGAGAACGAACATGGTTCGTTAAGCGAGCGTTCCACGGTGGATACGTTTAGTGTTTAGTTTTTGTATTTGGATATTGTAATATGTATTAAGTTATGTTTTGGTTACTTGAAAATAAATGGAATATTAATTATTTATCATGATTAGACCTCAGTTCATTATCTGTAAGACTTCCGCTATTTATTTTATTACCTCTGATTAATGTGGAGTCTGTTTTGGTTTATCATATGTGGGATAGCATATTGTAAGATCCTGGTTGAACCATTTCTTTATTGACAGTTCATCACACCATTCTGAATAGAGCGGAATTGGGGTGTGACAGGTTCACTTGAGCCGATTATGATGGGAAGACTGGTCATGACACGAGAATGTAAGGTTAGACTGGATTTGTGGCGTGCGGGTCTTACAACAGTAATTTGTTCTGTAAGCACTTGTACTTGCTTCGGTGTAGTTGGAGATTTCATATTTTGAATCGCCTTGATCTTCATGGGATTGGCTTCAATCCCCCTTTGGGACACCATGAACCCCAAGAACTTGCTAGACTGTACTTCAAAAGCACATTTCGAGGGATTGAGACGCATGGAATTTCTTCGTACCATGTTGAAGAATTCTTTGAGGTCCGTCAGGTGATCTGGTGCACGGACTGTCTTGACCAGGAAGTCATCCACATACACCTCCATGGTCTGACCAATATGTTTTTCAAACACCTTGTTAATGAGCCTCTGGTACGTCGCCCCCGCATTTTTAAGTCCAAATGGAATTATTGTGTAACAGTAGGTGCCCTTGCTGGTGATGAAGGTTGTATTCTCCTCGTCCTCTTTGGCCATCTTTATTTGATTATACCCTGAATATGCATCCATAAAGGATAGCAGCTCATGCCTTCCAGTGGCATCGATGAGCTGATCTATTCGAGGCAGGGGGTAGAAATCTTTTGGGCATGTTTTATTGAGATAAGTAAAATCGGTGCATACACGTCAGCGATCATCAGATTTAGGCACTAGTACAATATTGGCCAACCAGTCTGGATAATACACTTCTCGGATAATTCGGCTTTCAACAACTTCTCGACCTCTCGATCTATGATCACTTGCTTCTCTATCGAAATAACACTTTTCTTTTGTCGGATAGGGCATTGGTGAGGATCTATCTTTAAACAATGCTCTATGGTTAAACGCAAAATCCGGGGCATGTTTTCGGGCGTCCAGGCAAAAATGTTAGAGTTCGCCTTTAGAAACTCTATGGGTTCTCGTCTTTGATTTTCTGGGAGGGCTGAGCCAACGAGGAATGTCTTTTTCGGATCGTCATCATTAAAAGGCACTGGAATGAGGTCTTCGACTGGAGTGGTCCATTCCACCGGAAAGTCCTCATGGTATTCATCTAGCTGGATTACTTGAACGGATTGATCTTCCTCGATGGCAGCAAGGGAAGCTGCATGACACCTTCTTGACACTAACTGGTCAGCCTTGCAACATCCGACCCCCATTTTGTGGGAAACTTCATAAGCAGGTAATAGGTTAGCAGGCAAGCCCGTAGCTTGTTAAGATCAGTCCTGCCATGAATACCATTGTGGTTTGACCGGGTGTCTACCACCATGTACTTTATAGTGATACTGACTCGCGCTGGATAAGTCCCCAGGCGAGTATCGATTTGAAGCTCCCTTTACCCGTACTCCTTCTCCATTAAACCCCAAAAGAGAATATCTAATGGGTCTTAACTGTTCATCCTTGTATCCCAATCTCCGGTAGATGTCGTAGTAGAGGATCTCACAAGTACTACTAGTGTCGACCAATATACGACTTACTTCCCACTCTTCTCCAATGACCATCTTGATAACGAGGGGATCTTCGTGAGGGGTAACAACATCAATAAGGTCATCATCGTCAAAATAAATATACCCCTCATACCTGACTTTTTTAGAGGACGACCCCCCATGTCTTCTATTCCTTTTCGGGCTTGCTTTTCTTTAGTTGATTCTTCCTCCATAGGCTCTACCATGATTGGGAGTACTTTGAGTCGTATATGCTCTGGCCAAACAGTCACCGTCATACACTCTGGATGGCTCAATGTCACATACTCATCATCGCTCAGCCCCAGATCTTGTTCCGAGCCCGCCTTTCCCAATAACCTCCTCGGGGGGCTCTTTTCAGGAACTGTTCGAACCCCCCGGGCAGGGTACTCTTTCATCATCCCTTGTCAACCTTCTAAGCATAGATCAACCTGCCCCATGAACCCCCTTGGGGGTGACCTTGGGGGTGGTAGAGGCCTATGTTCGACCCTCTCCCTCCTCCCTAGGGCCCTCATGGGGGGAGGCGGTGGAAGCACCACCGTGGGTGCAGGTGGAGGGGGTGGTGCTGGTTTTGGTCCTACAAACTCGGTCCATCCCCCGTGCTGGATCAAATCTTCAACCAGACCCTTTAAATGTCTGCATGAGTTGGTGTTGTGGTCGTGATCTTGGTGATGCACACAATATAGCCGTTTGTTGCACTCCTCGGGCGGGGCAATCATATTAGGGGGAGGGACTAGTAAGGTGTCGCCTCTGTTGATGTTTAATATCTCAACCATGGTCCAGTTAAGATGGGTATACTCAGGTGCAAGTCGGGCCAGGTGAACCCGTCATTGAACCAACGGTTTACACCAGGATCTCGAATAGGCCGTGTCCACCCATACAAACCAATTACACATAACCACAATCAGAATATAAATATACAACGGAATACTTTAAATAGAATGAACTGAGTATCTATTGATAATTTAAATAAATATCCCATTATTCAAATTCAATCACATAAAATAAATATCTATTACATCTCTTAATAACAAACGAAAATAATCGAAACAAATAAATAAAATCCATCACGGTACACGCGAAGGGGCACTCGCATGAAGCGTCATGCTCGCCCGTCCCGCCCGTACATCCAACACCGCAGACCACCATACGGAGCGTTTGTATCGTCCACGGTATAACCCGCATCCGATCTAAAACAATGTATATACAAGGGTGAGCACACAACCGCTCAAGAAGACAATCGAGGTTTCACAAGATTATGCATGAGTAACAATCATTTTTATCTTGTGGTCGGTTTTAAGTTTGCAATGTGCTATAGAAGGTTTGGTGGCCCCGCACCTCTATACACGAGTGTGTGGCGTCGCACGAATCACACTACCACCAACCCACATGCACCCATCATGGAATAGAGATAGAGCTAAGGTATACCCGCACCTCCCGATACTCTACCCATACCAAGACCTAAGCCCCTACGGCCGGGCTCGCAAACCGGGCCCGCAACTAACCAATCCTATATGTCAACAATGTATGCTCTATCCCAGACAGCCGTCTACGGCATAGAGATAGAGCTAGAGCGTGGCAGCCGGGCCGAGACCACCAAAACCTCACCTCCCCCGATACCCTATCCGCAACTAACCCACTAGGATAGAAACAATACGCAGGTAGACCCTATCCCAACACAACTCCCTACGGCATAGAGATAGAGCTAAAGCATCGTGGACAAGGCAGCTCGACTCGAATCCTCGACCACCCAACGATGGTCGGGACAACATCAATATCGGAGACCAACGTACCACGATCTTCCCCCGATACCCCACCCGTACCAAGCATGTTAAGATAGAATACTACAAAAGGTGCGTGTGAAGAGCGATCCCGCCCATGCCCCCTCCACACACCAACGAAAAACAATCACATGCCTAACAATCACATCCTATGAATGCATGAACAATAATAATAACCTGAAAGTAAAGGATGGCATGTGAATATGCACAAACATCACATCACGGATATTCAATGATTAACAACGATTTCTGCCATTAATTATTAGGTTCAGTCGATTCCTTACCCGACCTTCGATTACTTGCTCCACGTTGCAAGATCCAAACGATAAGTCACAAAGTCCTACATAATATTGGGTTCCATTAGGCGATTATTTAGGGTTTCATGTTGGTCGGAAACCAACATGGTTACAAAATACCCTCACGTGCGGGACCGGTGGCATGTACGGTCGCGGCTCTTGGGAAAGACTGGCGACCGGTATGGTCGGTCGGTCCCCACGGATAACCTCCCGAGAGGTAGCGGAACATACCGGTCGCACTATGTGCAACCGGTATAGTCGACCTATGTCTCCGAAGACCATACATGGGTTTTTCGACCGCGTCGATCATCCTCCATGGATTCTCGGGGTTTGTCCTATCCATTCTAAGTGGGTTGAGATAAATTCCCCCACCCCCTCCATCTCCCCTTTTTTTAAAAAACCCCCCCAAAAAAAAAAAAAGTTTTTTTTGAAAACCCTAAGTTTTTTGGCCAAATTGGGGTTTTGATCAATACTTACTTTTTATTGATCCACCCACAAACTATCATAGGGTAAGAAGAGGGATTCAAACACTACCGTTGAAGCGTAGCGTGAGCTTCAACGGTAATGGCGGCTCCTTCTTCTTCCTAGTTCTCCTTTCCAAGCTCTTTCTCTTCTCTAGGGTTTGTGAGAGACAATGGAAAGGATTTGAGGGGGTTTAAGGGTGTATTTATAGGCTAGAAATAGGGTTTAGTAACCCTACTAGGATTAGGAAACTTCTGTGCAGGCCATACCGGTCGACCGGTACCATCATCCGGTACCATCGACCGGTATACCTAAAACCAGGTATAATTGGTCGACTTCGGTCCGATTTCGTGTTATCCGCTTGTCCCGTCTGGCTCGGTGATGATCGGAAGACCTGTCACGACACAAAACCAAGGTTTAGACCGGGTTTTCAGAGTGCGGGTCTTACACAGGTACAGTTCCTTGGCCACTTTAGTTTCTTGCTTGCTTCTCCTTTTTTAGGAGCTTTCTCCACAACTTCGTTCCTCTTTCTTTCTACAACCAGAGGAGACGGATTCACTTGTTCAGGTAACTCCGCCACAGCCTCTGCTCCCGATGCATATCGGTCGCATTGACTGAAAATTTTAGCATGAGTTCTATGACGTTTCTTGTTAAGAGAAAATACCAACTGAGGATCCTGGCATGCTTTGGACAGGGTCGACACGACCGCATCTGGCTGCAGGTATTTAATTTCTCTTGCTACTTCCAAGAAACGGGCGATGAATGGTCGAAGAGGCTCCCTCTCACCTTGTTTGATCGCTATCAAATGAGATAAGTTCTTCTTCTAAGCTCAATTCCCTTGAAAGTGAAAAATGAACAAACGGCTAAGCTCCTTGAAAGTCCCCACCGATTTAGGGGGAAGATTATTAAACCATGTTCTGTCAGCTTCTCGTAGAGTGGAGGGGAAAGCTCTATAGCACAAAGCGTTATGGTGGTCGTAAATGACCATTCCAACCTTAAAATCATCCAAGTGTTTCTCTGGATCTGTCTTGCCATCATACCATCAAAGATTTGGGAGGGCAAAATTGGTAGGTAGAGGATGGTTCTGTTAGAGCCGTCTCGATAGCATACTCTTGGAGAGCTGCAGGATCGACTCCTCTTTCAACATATTGCACCCGGTCCATCAAATCCTTTACGAGACGCTCTAATCTGGCAGTATTTTCATCACCCATGGGAGTACTACCTGCCGAGGAAACGATTGCCACTGGTACAACTGGTGAGGTGCTATAGCGGACGGGATTGCTATTGCTCTCTCTCCTCGTGCAGCGTCGACCCTTGCTTGGGTTCTTCTTAGGACTCGCCTAGCTTCTTCAACCCTCACTTGGGTATCTTCTCGGGCTTGTTGGGCAACATCGACTCTGGCCTGGGCGTCTTCTCGGGCACGTCTGGCTTCGTCGACCCTCCTTTGTGCCTCCCACATCACATCCGCCTCCGTATACATCTTGCCTTGGGCCTATCTATCTCCTTGTCTTGACCCCAACCTGTTCGAGATAGACGACCATCGTGAGACAGCCGGGGACTCATGGCTACTCTCGATGATTTCAGTAGGGTCGACTTCTGGAACATACTGAAAGTGAGGCTCTCCCCAATAATCGCTTCGACTCCTGCTGTGATACGAGTCAATCGAAGGACTAGCCCACCTTGGACTAGGGGGCACAGCCTGTGGCGCAGAGCGTCTGGAATACCGAGATCTCTGGGGAACTTTCGGGACATCAATTGGAGGTGCTGAAGCAGCCGGTACACCTGCGGGTCGTTGCTGCAACAACCCCGTCAAAGCTGCCAACTGCTGGGCCAGTCTATCAAATTGTACCCTGGTAACATACTGAGAGGGGTCAGGGTTGGGACCACCTGCTCCTTCGGTAGAGGGCTCCTCCGGTAGAACGTCTTGTGGGTCCAGACTCATAGGGATATCCACCCGTTCTCGAGGTATATTTGCTTCAGTACTACAGGCCTGGGTTTTTCGTAGGTTATAGGAACTTTCGGCTCTTCCTGCTGGTGCCATGCGTAAAAGGAATGTCAAGGGTGAAAAGTATAGAGTGTTTGAAGCGAAGTAAGGTAAAAAAAAGAGGAAAAGAGTAATCGAAGCTTTTCTTTTTGAACTATTCAGGGGAAAAGAAAGATTTCAAGAGGCAAAGTATGTCAGACAGCCCTACAGTGGGCGCCAAACTGTTGTCGCTGAAAACCATAAAGCTAGATTTCCCAAGACATACAATATGAAACTCTCAGTAAAACACTATAGCTCCTTCAAAAATAAGGGTTCACTGAGATACTAGATCTACAACAATCTTCCCTTCCGCTGAGATAGGAACAGAAGGAGTAAAACATCAGGGGTGTAAGGCCCAAAATGAGAGATTTCCCTTGGTGGCCCAAAATGAGAGGTTTCCGTTGAGATGTCATACCTTACATTTATGGTGGTTGTCAGCATTTATGAGTATTAATGACAAATCACTAATTACCCAACTACCCCCACCAATCTATCACATCCTCTCTGAACGAGCATGGGATGAACATAAGTTCCTTTTGAAATCTTGAGTCATTTATTTCTTCTCATATTTTATACCTTAAATACATACCACATGTCTCTTTCCTATGGATCATCCTAAATTCTTTACCATCTCATAGATTTTATATATACTATTTTTTTCCCCTAACACCACCCCCACTCATTAATCAGTCTTTCGAGTTTTCTAGGCCCTCCCACCGCTAACCACTAAATAAGAGGGATCAGCGCGCCTATTTTTTCATACACATTTACAAAGCGGAAAAATTAAAGGAGGTTTCTTCTCAGTTGAGTTTCAGGTGCCATGGAGTCGGCGACTCCGCGACTAACCGTGACTCAACGCGAGCAGTGGGAAGTCGATGCGAAGGTTTCCGAGATTTATCAGTTCTTCAGTAGTTTGCCACACCATGCTCAAACCATAATGTAAATTTTCCTATATTATATAGGGTTTCATCCTCCATATTTTGTTTGTTTTTCCGATTATTTTTTCTTTCCTTGTAACTATTCGTTTCTGGTGATATGCTTGATAGGCTGGAGCTTCGTCGTGATAAGCACCTGGAGTTTCTTACCAAAGGTCTCCGACAACTTGGGCCGAGTTTCTCTGTATTGGATGCGAAGTACTTCTTTTTCCCTTTTCCTTTTTTTCATCCTCCTTGTTTATTTAACTTACTGTTTCTAGATCTTAATCTATGTTTAATTGCTTATTTTTAGTTGAGATTAACTATTCATAAGTTAGTTGCCTTGTTACTGTAAGTGAAATTTCGAAACTAACTGCTAACTTCGACCGCTTGGTTCCTTAAGGGAATGTTTGGATGCACATATCATCATGTATGAAACAATCTCACATGTGATGCGTCGTCAAATGGGCATTCATTGTCAATTGGTGTCATTTGACTCATCCTGTTCCATGTTCTTCTATAGATTTTTTTTTATTATTATTTCTGCCTAGTGCTTACAGAATATTGTTACGTCCTCAAGAAAAAGCGGGAAAACATCATAACAATTGGAAAATACACAACCGCAATTTATATGAGATGAAACTTGAGTAATTGAGATGAAATGGCTTCATGGATACCAGTCTCCATCATTTTAGGATTTGGCTTAGTGTTTAGTTCCATTGCTAATTCTAGGCCATCATGATACTTGGAACAGTGTTCTGATAACCCACCATACCATTCGAGAATATATGCGTTCTGTTTCCTGAACTCACTATATAGTTTTTGCCTGCTAAAGATAAAGCTGTAACCGGTAAGACATTTTAGTGCTTTTCAATTTATCTCCAGTTTGGCACACGCCAAAGTTATAGGTGGAAAACTCAGTATCGACACCATCTTTGATTGCTTTAGTTATGAGGTATCTGTCGACTAGGCATGCATAAATGCATAGGTGTCTTACCACTTAATGTCAGAAATTTGCCTAGTTGCCAGCAAGGTTCCCTCTAACCACTTTTAAGTTTTAACTTCATTAGCACATTGCTGTTCTAGAAAACATATGTGACTTCCTATTATTTATAGTTATGCATATTGCTGCTATGGAGTGGTAGTAGACTAGTAGCTGCTGCCTTAACAGGGGAATTTAAACAGGGTATAAAAGAGCATAGCTTTGGCAGATCTTTGTCTAGCTCATGATAATGCGAGCTTGAGTTCCTCTGGATCCCAGGATCAGTTACTTAACTTACTTTTAGGGCCCGTTTGGTAAAACTTCTACTCCGGACTCCTTACTTCCGGTTTAAATTTCTACTTTTGTTTCAAAAGGATTCGGAAGTATTTAGGAGTAGAAACATGTTTGGTAACATAATTTTATCATGGACTCTAGAGTGGTGGTGGAGGGTGGCGGTGGTGGTGATGGAAGGTGGTGGCATTGGTGGGGTGGAGGGGAGTGGTGGTGGCGGTGGTGGGGTGGAGTGGAGGGGGGTGGTGGTTGGTGGTAGTAGTGGTGTGGGGTGGTTCTTTCTTCTCCCAAAATGTGTTCCAGAGCAAAAAAAAAATCTATTTGGTACTCCAAAAATTTGGATTCTGGAGTCCATTTGGAGTCAGTTCACTCCGTGGGAGTAAAGAATCCGAATCGATTTACCAAATGAGATTCTACTCCATTTTGGCTCTCGGAGCCAGAATCTGGATTCTGGAGTGTTATCCAACAGGCCCTTAACTTCCACAAGGAACCATGACAAGCCATGCCAGCTAAGACTTAGATGGTTAAGAATATAATGTTGATTAAAAATTTAATAGAAATAAAGATATTTTCCCCATTAGTATGACTTCAATATCAAGTGAAATTATTTATCTTTCCCGCAATAAGGCATTGTGCCATTGCCCCAGTTATATTTGATGGATTTTGTATCTTTTGAACTTGTATACTTATGATTCATCTTGTTTCCAAGTATGTGAAATAATTTACAGTCTGCTGTTAATCTAGCTGATCTTCCTTCCACCTTATGGCTTGCTGCAGTTGATGACTTGATATCCATTTTTCCAGTAATTCTGTTGAAGGGAAAACATATAAAGTATGGTTTCTATTTTTCAATCTCTTGGCTTAGTTGCTAGAGAGGAAGTTGTATGAATGGAAAGAATGCAAAGGTTCACGTGTGTACTTATTCACATAATTTGCTCATCCCACCCTGCTGTAACTTGTGCTTATATTTAACTTGTTCTGAAGCCCCTGAACTTTCAAGTCGTGGAGAGAAAATAGTATTTTAACTAATTTAATTTATTAGAAAAAAAATCAGCTAAGTTCATCTTCAGAAATTTTAAGTTTACCTGTTTTAGTTGTTGCAACTTTTCCATAAATAGAAGTTATGCCTTCCCTGAGTTTTACTTTTTTCCTTTTCTAACGCATACAATAAAACTTGGTTATAGCCGAGCGTGGCTCTGCTACTGGATCCTTCACTCAATTGCTTTATTGGGAGAATCTGTTGACTCTGAATTGGAGAACAGAGTAATTGACTTTATCAATCTCTGTCAGGTTAGAAATTTGAAGCTGCATTCTTGTTATTAGATTATGATTTGAAATTCCATTTTTCTTTGACTTGTTTTAGAATTAACATTTTCTTGCTACTGTTGATTTCTATCTCTGTACTGAATGAAAAATTGGTGCACTATACCTGGAGTAGTTTGTGCTCCCAACAACTGCGAGGCTCTCCAGAATGGCTGTTATGGAGAAGCTACTTCAGCATTCACATAATTGATGAACATTACAACTGTATATTTGCAGTATTGCTTTCATGAATCATGAGGATGGTGTTTATGTTCACTCTACTGGACCATTAGTATTATATTCTTTGCTGTATTCGTTTGGCTTCTTGTGTGCAATGGCTAAGTGCTTGATGCAGTTCATGTCTACACCAGAAGGGATGAGATGATCCACACAAGGCCTAAGCCAAACCAGCCTAGCCAGCCAACAACAAGGAGTCAGCCAGCCAATAACACTGTTCAGGTGGTACTGTTTATGTGAACAGTACCAACAGATTTTTTTAGAAAATTTTGCTTCCTTCTTTTGTTATTTCTCTCCTAAATTATTCTTAGATTTTGTTTCCTAAAATTAGTCAACAAGTAGTTAAGTTATAGATTGATATTTTGTTAGTTGTCTTTTTGGAAATTTTCCTAAATCTATAAAGGCAAGTTTTCCTTTTTTAATTTATCTTAGGATATTCTTTGGAGGATTAAATCCTTCCTTATTTTGTAATCTTTCTTAAGTCTATAAATAAGATAAAGAAGAAGGGAGCTGACAGACTTAGTAGAACCAGAAAAATATTGAATTTTTTTTTTTGGTTGAGTCTCCCACGGTTGTGAGACTCTACCACACATTGTTGCTTCTATTTTCTGAGAATTGTTCTTGCTATTGAGTTATACTTCTTCTCCACCTTGTTGCGACATTCTTGCTGCTGTTTCTGAGACTTATAACACATCTAGAAAGAAGATAGCCAAGTTTTCTGATCTGATCTCTCTTTGGGCGGAGTCAATAGGACAGTTAATTTTCGAGATCTTTTGGTTTCTTCTGTAGCTGTCAGATGGCTCTCCAATTTAGATATGTTATCATACATATCTCAAAGCCATTTCCCTCCAAATTTGAGCCATTTTTAACGGATGGATCTCAAGATAAGTGAGTTTTTCTATAATTCTATACTTTTGGTTTGCTAAAATACAAGTTTGAGACCTACGTGCGAGATGGGTTTCGATCCCACCCGTTGGATCAAATTCATCTTCTGGAATATTGTTTCTCATACCTTAAGGATCATTGATTTCAAGTTTCGAAGCATTCTATTGGATAAATTTAAAGTGGAGTAATTATTTATCAAAATTCAATCATTCTTACTTGTTGTTAAAGTGTTAAATATGAATTGGATTGTGATAAGATCCTGTAGCAAAGAAGGAAAATTGATTTGAATGTGTTGAAAAACCCCCTTTACCATCAGTACTTTATGGTTTTGAAATATCTTTTCAAACGTCATGATCATTAAGTTCGTAGTCAATTGGTCATACATTGGTGCTAGGAATGGACGTTCCATAAGTATGGCAACCACAAAGGATACTGTGAAATTTTGCGCACTATGTCATCACAACCTTTACTCAAACTAGTGCAAAAAAGATGTTTGATGATTGAATCTTGGGCTTACATACTGTAGTTTCTTTTGTATGCGAACTAGTACCTCAAGCCTCTATTGTTGTAGTTTTTTGAGCACCTGACCATGTCGGGGGAGCTCTCAGTATATCTATGCAATAACTTTTACAATCTACCTCATTAAAGGATGTGAGCATAACAAAGGAGGATGAACAAGATGCTCGTGAGTTTATCCCTTAATCAATATGTTTCAAAGATTTTGATTTGAGATTCAACTAGGATTTTTTTTATCAGGGGCAACAAAATCTTATCATGTGATTGAATAATGAAAAGGATAATTGCAATTGATAGTGCGAAGACATCCAAAATCACTTGTCCAAACTATACATAAAAGGCCTGACTATCCACAAAACACCCACTCTGATGATCTTATTCATACAGCAGTGGATTCCAGCTGGAAGTAAACCAATTCTTATCGATCCCAACAAAATACTTTACAAACTAAAGACCAATTGGTTACATACTCGGAAATATTATCACAGATTCTTGGGAGAACCCTAGGATTGTCTTCACACACCCTTCTAGCTCTTTCCTTTCTAAACTACACACTGCTGCATATGGTAATAGATTCCAGAATATAGTGCCTTTTCCACCAAAAGGACTATTAGGCCATTGAATAAACATCTTATCATCATTAGGAGTCCATGTCAGTGAACCCCAAGCAAACTCTAGTAATATGTCACACCTTAACTACCACCAAAAGAATATAGATCCATGCCCCTTCGGAAATGTTTGGCTGTTTTATGTTAAACCTGTGCCTTGTGTTAGATCAGGTTGATATCTTCTGCCACGAGTTTGTCTTTTGTGGTTGACAGGTGA
The DNA here is from genome assembly GCA_028583415.1 of Protea cynaroides. Lineage (NCBI taxonomy): Eukaryota > Viridiplantae > Streptophyta > Magnoliopsida > Proteales > Proteaceae > Protea > Protea cynaroides. Next base: position 52,434,395 of record CM053268.1, read on the forward strand.
AGAGTTTACTAACCATTTGAGTTGCACATCAAGGAAGCCTATTTTTTATCTAGTCATGGGATTTGACTCTTGCTTTCCAGATGTCTTTAAAGTGGAAGCGAGAAAACTGAACATTTATGCTATTAGGTGGTGTGGGATTTTTTTTTTTTTTGGGGGGAGGGGGGACTTATGATTCTAGAGTCTTGATGTGCGAATTTTAATTAATTGAATTGGAAAGCAATTATCCTCAAACTTGGGACAGCTATATGATGAATTCCGGGAGCATGTAAGTCTTACCTGAAACAATTTGAGGCCAATATCATCAACTCTCAGTTAGGCTTTAGTATTAGTTGCTAAATTATATTGGATTTGATCTGATTAAAAGCTCTGATAATACTTGGAGTGGCTTAGGAAGTTCTTAATTGTAATCTTATTTGCATTACTGTAGGTCATGGTTGAAAATCTCGGCGAGATCTTAAACTTCTCAAATAGGTCGAGACGAGATCTCACACGAGATCTGGTCTTGACATTTTCGACCAATTCTCAATATTTTCGACCAGTTTTCAACCAATTCTCGACTAGTCTTGACATAATGTATGAATTATGATTGTATGGTCTACTTGACTACTTTGGATTTTTTGACCATGATAATTAACTAATTAAGTGCTACTATGTTTATTCTTCTCTTAAAATATAATTTGGTCTTCTTTGATATTTTACTAGTGTAATATCATGTAGAATGCCAATATCACCCTAAGTTTACATCTGAACTTCAAATCGACACTGCCAAACATGGGTGTAAACTTGAACAACTACCATGTGTGATTATTTTTTTACAATTTTATGGTTTAAATGTGTTTATATATGCTAAAATAGGGTTTCGCTGGAGTATCATGCCTTAAAATGACCATTTTAGGGCCGAAACACACTTTTTAAGCTTTCGCGGTTTTTTTTTCAATGTTTCACTGAGATCTTGACGGAGATCTCAGAAATCTCGATTTCTCAGAGGGTTGAGACACCCTCTAGACTCGTTATTTTGAACCTTGCTGTAGGTATTTTAGTTGCTTGGGTTGAGATGGGTAAGGCAAACAGATCTACTTGATGAGAATTTGAGTGTTTTGTGTTAGTGGTCCAGGATTAGAATTCCCACCATTTTTGGGTCCTATATCAGACTTGAAATTTCTTGGTTATTTTATATCTTAGTGACTTAATAAATTGCTACAATTATGGATCCAAAATCCTTGTGTTATCTCAGCATTATGTTACAGGCTCCATCTTACATCTTGTATGAATATTGATTTTGCTTTCAAATTTCTAACTACGAGATGTTGAGTTGCATGGCATTAGTTGTTATTCTGGGTTTATACCAAAAGATTGTGTTTTCCATGATTTGTTATGACATTGTTAATCACTGTTTTGTCTTGTTATATTCATGCAGGATCCGAGTGGTGGATATGCTGGTGGGCCTGGACAGGCAAGTTTTATCTGCTCTTTGGAAAATTGATCCCAATGAATTGTATTTGTTAACAATATTTCTGTTGGGAGACAACCACCTTTATGTGCCATAACCATGTCCTTTGGAGCTGTAATTTCATGAAGAAATTTTTTGTATGTGATGTAGATAAGTTCAAGTCCTAGTCTAATGGGTTAAATAAGTAGCCTAATGGGTTCTATAAGTCATGGGCTGGGATTTTTTATGTTTTCTATTGTAAAGGGCCTATTTTGAAAACTCATATGTGAAGCATAAGTGGCCAATACGAATTTAACTGGCTTGTTAGAAGTCTTGGGGGTGTCATCAGGTTAATGGAGTTAGTTTCATTGTTAGTGGAAAAAGACCTTGAAAATGTAGAGTTCAGTAAATATCAGTCCCAATGTATGTCCTTGGGAATGGACAAGCCATTAAGTCTAGGAGGAAGTCCCAATGGGGTCTAAAACCCTCTCAGCCTCTCTATAAAAGGAGCTGCCTGTAAGCATTTGAGATAAGAAACAAAAAAATGAAATTGGTTCATACTATTCCTTTGTGAGAAGCAGAGTAACAGTGAGATGCTGTTCCTGGTGAGAAGTTGGGGTTGATTGGTGATATGCTGGTCGAGGCTTAGGTGGGATACCCAAGTCATAATCCTTTTATTTTGATTTCATTGTTAAAAAAACAAAAGAAAAAAAAGAAGAAAAAGTGTTAGAAAAGAGAAAAAAATCTTGTTATTAATTCTGATTTTTGTTCCTATCTTTATCAATCCTGGAGATCAATTGATCTCCCATTAGTTCTTTCCTGGTTTGAGATTGATTCTGCATTAAAATTATTGGAATTCTGGTTTTCAAAGGAAAGTCCCTTTCTTTAATCGGTTGTAGGATGAATATATTCCTTAGGAATGATAATTGTTTTCAAAGGGTGGAATAGGAATATTCACATTTCAATCTCCGTGGTTTTGCCGTGTTTAGTGGAGGACAAAGTAGAGGACATTTTGAAAATAATTGTTGATTACCACTTAAGCTATGAAATATTCTCTAGTGATTGATGGATCTCTTGTTCTAAACAAATTCTAGGGGTTATAATTTTGAGTTGTCTTGGGAATTGGAAGACAATCTTTGCTAGTTAGTCGAAGCATCTGGATGTGTTCAGGGCCTTCGTGCTAAATAAATGGTGTCTCATTTTAGCTATGGAGTGTGAGATTCTTTTCCAATACTGTTGGGTATATGAATTCAAGTGTAACTAAAATTACACTATTCTGAGGGAACTTAAATTGTTAAAGCTAACATTTTGAGCCCGGTGCTGACTGATTGAAGGTGGCTTGGCTGGGTACTATCAAATGGGACAATTTGTTTTTGGAGGTTAAGGGCAAAATTAGTTGGTGCTTATCATGCTCATCAAATTTGATAACCAAACTAGGCGTTTGGTTTAGAGGGTGGATCATTATATTCTCCATTCTCTTGATTGGAAGTAACTGCTTGACTCCATTGTCAAAGGTGGTCTCTGACTGTATGTAGGCCTATGCATACTAGGTTCTTTTAATCTTTAAACAAACACCATCTCTTCCATTATATATAAGGGGGAAAGCCATGGGATGAAGTCACTGATAATATCCTGCTGTTGTGTTTTGTATTCTCATTTCTCTATAGAATTCTGGTTTGTGGCCTCTTCTCCTTTGTGGATAGACTGGTATTGTAGGGTTGCTTATTTGAGCTCTTGACTTATTTATGTACATTAACATTATTTTTTCTCTGATTACCATTGTGAACAGATTACTTCATTATGGTCTTATTAATATAATATTTCTTTTTTGGGTAGGTAAAAATTAGATCTTAATTATTGTTCCTTTCATTTATCTCTTTTACTGACATGCATTTGCTTTCAGATGCCTCATCTTGCTACAACTTATGCTGCTGTAAATTCACTTATTACTTTGGGTGGTCAGAGGGCCTTCTCATCAATTAATAGGTGGTCGGTCAGTCATACTACATTTTTGGCTCACCTTCTTGGTGGTAGTTTTTTTGTGCTTATTTCAAAGTGTTTTGACATAATAGCTCGGTAATGTTTCAGAGATAAAATGCGTATATTCTTGTTGCGGATGAAACAGCCATCAGGGGCCTTCAGGTGTGACATCTTACTTTGAGTGATTCGGATGGATCTCTTAGAATGGCTTTTCAATTGTATGTATTGAAAAAGAATATGAATAATTTGTTTTGAATATTCTAACTGAAAGCCTGGTGGTTCAATGTTTTCCCCTCTTTGCAGGGAATCTATACAAACTTATTTGTTTTTTTAGCCTGTTAATTTGAATTGATAGTTATTGATTTTATTCCTCCACATTGACTGATCTTAGTTCCTATGAGGCTAATGTTTATCTCTAACAGTCTTATGTTACTTTTGTAATTTATGGTGGAAATTATGTTGTCTTGCTTAGACAGCTTTAAAGCGTCTGAAGCTAACCCTGGCTTTGCATGTGATTATCAGTCGTGTAAAGCTGTTTTCTTCCTCTCTGACCTTTCCTTCACAAGGCACATGGTTTTCTGGTCTTGGTTTCAGTCTTACAATCTGGTATTTTAGAAAAGATATGTTGGAGACTTTGGAGTAAACCAGTGTTGTTTATTTTTATGTTAAATACGAATGCTTGATATGCTTCAGATCGTTATTATGCTACAATTCATGGTTTCATAAAGGTGTCTTTGTTTTGATTGAGATGCTTTCGTTTTTGAAATTGTATACCTATTCATCACTTATTGGACTTACTATCATTAGCGCTTAAACTGGATTTTAGTAGGTTCAGACTTCAGTAGGTTCATTGTTGTCATGTATCCAACAATCAATTGAGCTGTAGCTTGGGCTCACACATTATGTTGGAGCTGTCCATTCTGTTTTTATTTATTTATTTTTATTTTTTAAGGAAGAATTTTATTCTGGTTATTGATGGCTCTAATTGTTTTGGGTCATAGTTCTAAATTTTGGTTTTGCCAGCCAGCGGTAGTCATTTCTCTGGCTGGTGAAACCAAAATATGCCTGCAAATTGGGTGAAATGGGGTATGTTTCAGCAATATTTTTTGACCGGCCATTTCGATAGTCAAATTGCCATAATTAGGGCTGAAACTTCATGGAAACCTTAAGCCTCTGTAAATATGTGTGAACCCTTAAATTACAATAAAAGTCTCTCAAAATGGTAGGTTGTTTTGGATCCAAGTTGGCAGTGTATGTCGAGCCTTGCTTTATAACTTCTGTAAACCATTACAATAGCCTTATAGGTGAAAAGTGATGCAGATCAGGGTTTACACAAGAAGGAAGAGGAAAGGCCGCAAGTCAGGGGTACTGTTCATGTGAACAGTACCATGTGAACAGTATTCCTAATAGTCGATATACTATCTTACTGCCAGCTCTTTTAGTCAACAACAGTATTAGTAGTTGACAAAAATTAGGACTCTTTGAATTCATTATATTGTTAGTTTCCTAATTAGTTTAGAAGTTTTAGTTATTTGGAGACTAAGACTTGCCTAATATTTAGTTTCCTAATTCCAGTTTTTAGAAAGTGTCCTATTTTTGTATGTTAGAAACTCCCTAGTTTATAAAGGAGGTTTACTTTCTCTAGGATTAGCTTCTTTCCTATTTTATTTGTAATGTTTCAAAGATATAAATAAGAGAATAAAGGCTGGCAGAAAATAGAGAGAGTTGGCTAGAGTTTAATATTAAATTCTGGTTGAGTTTCATTGGTTGTGAGACTCAACCGAAACTCCTATTTTGTTCATTCCCGTTTTCAGATAGTAGTGGTTTTTCAAAAATTCATAACTTCTTCATCCATGATTGGATCATCTTCAAATTTTTGTATGTTATCAAGTACATCCTAGAGTACTTCCCCTCCAAGTTTGAAAGCTTTCCAACGGTTGAATGTCAAGATAAGTGAGTTTTTTCATAATTGTATAATTCTGGTTTTGTTAAAATATCTATTTGAGACCTATGGGCAAGATTGGCTTTGATTGGTTTTGATCCTACTTGTTGGATCGAGCTCATCTTCTGGGATATTGCTCCTCATATCCTGAGGATCAAATATCCCAAATTTTGAAGCATTCTTATAGGCGGATCTAAAGTTGTGGAATTATTTATTCAATTTCAATTACTCTTGTTTGTTAAAGTTGGGTTTGGACTGAATTGAGATCCTATAGCAAAGAGAGATTGTTAATTTGGGATGTCTTAACCCCCCTTTGCCATCAAACAGTTTGCAATTTGGAAAAATTTGGTCAAATGATGCTACAAATACACTCAAATGTTGAAGTGGATGCTCCATAGTTGACCTTTAAGCATTGATTCAGCAGCAAACTGAAGGATTTGTCAAAAAAAAAAAAAAAAAAAGAAAAAGAAAAAGAGGATTTCTGGCCTTTTTTGTAGTGCTTATGAGGCAAAGGGGACGAAATGACTGAAATTTTGATGAAATCTGTCAAAATCTATCGAAATATTTTACACAATCGGTTGAAATAACCAAAATTTTGGCAAACTTTTGTGTAGACCTACTTCACCTTGCATTTCTTTTCGACATTTGTCAAAACCAAAATATTTTAGCGAAATTTTGCCAAAATCTGGAACTATGTTCTAGATTAAGAGAGTTTGGTGTTCTAGCCAGATTTTCTATTGTTTTCATTTTCGTAGATTGCCATAAACACACATTCTTTATCCTGAAGGTTGTGAATGGGTTTCCCTTAAAAGTGGCTTCCTATGTTTTCCCAGAGACCAAAAGTTATGGTTACATGCATTACATGGTAAAGAATGTAAGGTGATTCATAAAACAATCCATAGTTTGTAATTTCCAAGTTTTACACTTAAATGCCCTTTTTTCAAACTTTTAACTCAAGATCCTTCAATGAATGATTTATACTTGTGAGTTGTGACCTGTTTCTCATTTTTTATTTTGAACCCTCCTACCAAAAAAAAAAAAGGGTAAAAAGAGGTGTGCAGTAAATGGTTACCACTATTCTCAAGGAACCATTCTATATTTTATAATCGTATTTGAGTTTGTGGATTCAACCCAGCTTAATTCTTCTTACACTAAAACATAGTTGTCAAGGCGACAAGGCGGTCCAAGGCATTCGAGGCGCCCTTCGAGGCGTTGCCTGGGCGACCAAGGCGTTCCCAGTGTATTTTTTTTTATTTTTAAAATATTAATGCTATATTAATGTATATGCAATATTCTACATAAATAATCAACATTTAAGACATAACTTAATTAACATGAGAAAACCAACAAGACAACAAATAATGAGTTAAGTAGGCAACACGTATTTATGACTAATATTTACGTACTTCTAACAAATTTAACTGGAGCGTAATTCCTTTAATATAGTTCAGATTCAAGTAATCTCAAATTCGTTGCAAAGCTAGCATAATCAGTTTTCTACATATCTAAGATGGCTTGAATCCGAGTTATAATGAAGGAGTTACATTCCGGTCAAACCTTGTTCGGAGTACGCGAATGCTGTTTAAAGTCGTCTGAATGTAAATTATTTTTTGGGCATCAAAGCAAGAGATTATTTTGTCGCGCTCTTGGTTTTTAGTGATGCTTTACTATAATAAGATTTATGGAATTTTTATATTTAGAAAAAAGTCTAGCATTTGAAAGTTGAAAATAACCCTCGTACCAAAAAATACGGTTTTTGCTCTTGAACTGGAGAGTTGACTTTTTATCCTTTTGGAATTTGAATTTTTAACTATTTTTACTGGATTCAAATTGGGGGGGGGGTATTTGCTTATTTATGAATAGTATCTTAAGTAAATGAAATATAAAATTAAAGAAACATTTACTTAAATGATTTTAGTCATAAATAAGTACTGCCTGATAAGTGTTGTTTCTGAGAACAAAAAAAGACACATTGAAAACAAGGCGGTCGCCCAGGGTGATAAAAGGCGCCCTGGCGCCTAGGCTTACAAAATCCGCTTGGACGCCTACGCCTAAACGACGCCTTGACAACTATGCACTAAAAGGAGGTGTGTGGAATATGGCTTTCCATCCTGAGGCTATGAGGCTGGTAGATTTATTAGTATGTGGCTCTGATTTCAAGTGACTTTTTATTATTCCTCGAAAGTCCTGGAGATGATCTATTAATGGTAATTTGATCAATTTGTGTCCTTTTCTTATACTAATAAATATTTTTCTTTAGTACTTATCTCGCTTTCTCATTTTGTTTTATTAGTTAAGTATTGGAATTTTGATTTTCTTGATCAGATTAGAGCATGGTCTGTTCTCTGTTTCTTGAAATTATCTGTTCATATATTTACCAACTTCCCTTATTTTCCCCATCAGAATGCATGATGCTGGTGAAATTGATGTCCGGGCTTGTTACACTGCTATTTCTGTAAGTTATCTGTCCCCCTTCCCCCAACTCTTTTCTGATGTTATTGTATTCTTATATTGTGTGAATGTAAATCAAGATGCAGGTTGTTAAATCTTTCTAGAAGCTAAAGCCAACTTGTTTGGTTGTTAAGATTTTCTTAGACACAACTACATGTAGAACCTAGATTGCCAGAAATTATCAGCACAGAAGGGAGGCCAACAAGTTAATTTTTTGAAGTCAATTAACCACAATAAAGTCAACAATATTGTCTGTAGTTGTTATATTTCAATACCATTCTCACTGGATTTATTTATGACATTGCATATTATATTTATGACATTGCACATTAAATTGAATTCAGGTTAACTTTGCTAATGTTGTCTTTAGCTGACTTTGCAGTGCCATGTATGCACATGCCTATTCTATATTCTGGTGCTGATGAACAGATACATTTGTACATTCCATAATGCAATTGGTGCTATTTTTGGATTTCTGCTGATTGTATTTGGTTCTCTATGCATGGCATGAAAATTTTACCTTGTAATTTGGGCTATCCATAAGGGGTCTGATCCTTAGTAAATGGAATAAGATTGAGTGGAAGTTACGATACCCCAACTGCTCTTGGATTGTAGTCCCAGTAGATCATTTTTCGATGATAAATGCTTCTCAGCCTTTTTCTTTCTTACATTTGTGGAATCTTGTGGCTTCTCTCTCTTTTTGACCAGGTTGCAAGTATTTTGAAGATTTTGGATTATGAGCTGGTGCAGAATGTTGGAGATTACATCCTAAGGTTTGACACAAGTAGTTTATTTGCTATTTATTTATTTTTTGTTAATATTTGTTCCTTTGGTGTAGGGGAGGTTCTGGTCTCTTTTTTAGAGCTACTTTGCTTGACTGATTTCTGGAGTGTGGCTTTTAAAATTGATCGTCATCTTACTTTTGTATTGGTTTATCATCTAAATAACACTGTGCTCTTATACATCTATCATTCATGTGGGGAGTTTTATAATAAAAAACTTATGCGTCCTACATATCTGATGTGTTGAATCTTTATGGAGCATGTTTAATATTGAGTTGTGTAAGATTTTTTTTTTGCTTTGTGATGAGTTGACCTCAGCATTGAGCACTGAACAGGCTCATGTATGGTTCTTTTGATTGCTCTCTAATTTGTTGCTATAGCCTATATGTATAGATAAAACCTTGGTTAACATGCTTAGAATGTGTTTGAACATATTTATTCATTATAAAAACATGGAAACAAGTGCATTGAGAATGTATGTGAGATAGTTGTCCATATTCCATACACAGGTTTCTCATCATATCTTTAGTTGCTTGGAGACACACCACTGAACTTGATGATTATGTACCACTACATAAATATATTAATTCTAATTATGAAGGTAAGAAGGACTTATATATATATGGATCACTCTTACAAGTGAATGAGAGTCAAAAGATTCCCTATAATTACAACACACATAAACTTGAATCATTTTATGTGCTAGAAGATATGTTTATTAATGAATTATCTAGGGGAAGATTATCTTATTGAGACAGAAAAATCCAGATAGAAAATATTTTGATTGGGGAATTCTCCGTTTCTGTCTTATAAAAAGGGCCAATATCGAGGCCTGGGCCAATATGGATACTGGGACTGATTGTATCAAAATAAAATAGAAAAGTAGAGAAAATTGATTAAAAAAAGGATCTTTTTTATTTCCCGATTCATCAAGAAATCAATCTATACAATAAAAAAAAATTTTAATTGGATGGGAGTGAATGAAGAAATATTAAGTCTCTATTGCTTCAATAAACTGGTTCTTCGATCAAGTTTTGAATGACTTTCTAGTCAGATCATTCCTGTTTTCAGATATGAAGTCTCATCTGAAGCTTAAGACAAAGGTGCTATTGAGATCATGACTTCACGATCTCTTCCTGAACCAAACATGAACCTTTCGATTCATTTGGCCCTCACGCTCAGTTTCTGTTGGGGCGTTCCCATTTTTTTTATACTGTAATGGGCCTATCTGCTCTTTTCTTCATATTATGATCCAAAATGAAATATCAAATGATCTCTGATTCAAGAGTAGAATATTCGGTGCAAAATACCCTTGTTGACTCCCTCCCCTTGTGGTCGGACTATTATGGATTTTGACCACATTCTCCATAATGTCCTCCTATTTCTTCCTTCTCCGAGCTCGGGTTATGAAAGAAGGAACCGACAAGAAGGTATCAGCAACAACTGGTTTTATTACGGGACAGCTCATGTTTTAGTTCTACTGCATGTGCTTTACTTAGATAGGGCTTTCGGTAGGTCTTTCAGAGCCTTCTTTTCAGCTAGCCATGTAAGTTGTCAAATTATATTTATAAAAATCTTTGTTCTATTGGTTGTCTTGAATTCACAAAGAAATTTATAATTCTAGGCCAGAACCTTTCCCCTATTAGTATAAAAATGTTGAGGGTTCTTAGGTATCCGTTGACTTGGATGTTTTTTTGAGGAATCTTGGATGCCTTTGTTGACATAATGAAGTTGCTGAGTTCAGTGCATGGATTAAAATCTCGGCGAGATCTCGCCGAGATCTCGCCGATTTCGCTGGTTTCGACACTAGCCGAGACGAAAACAGAGGCGATAACCATTTTCGTCTCGGCATTTACCTATTCTCGCCGATCGGTCGATTTTGATTGTTGTAGGTATTTTTTTCAATTATTTGCATTTAAAAATGAATTTTCAGCAATTAAAATTTAAAATATTAATTATTATTACTCATTTGATGATGATGACCTATTTATATGTTAATCACCGTTGGCCGATTCTTGTCCTACGATTTCGATTTCGATTTCGGTTGTTGTATGTTTTTTTTTTGAATTATTTATATTAAAAATATTTTCAGCAATTAAAATTAATTTAAAATTGATTAAAATGCTATAAAATCGGGAAAAATAAGGAAATGTTCGATCGCATTTAAAATATGAGAAAAATTTTGAAATGTAATTTCTACTGTGTTCAAGTTTGTAAGGTTATTGAAGTTTGTGTTTTCTATGACACAGTGCTTGGAAATTATGTCGGGACCAAGTTCGGGGCGGGCGATGGGGGCGACGGTACCGGTTCCCGAACCGACCCCGCATGACGGTATGCGGCCCCTTCGGGGTGATAGGAAGAAGACCCAGGTAATTTTTGTGGGAAGAAGCTTCTCCGGCGGCATCACAAGGCCAAGCAACACTTGAGTGGTTGGGCAAAGATGTTTCCAAATGCCCGCGGTGTCCCGTGGAGATATCCAGGGCCATAGGTGAGCAGTTGAGGGGAGGGAGGCGGGAGGGCAGCAATGGAAAGAGAAAAACAACAATTTAAGAGGCAATTCGAGGCACCGTACGAGAATCCAGGTGAGGAACATGAGGTTGAGGGATGGGATGTAGAAGATATGACAGAGGCGCAGGCAAGGCAGATGCGTCATGCGGCAATGGCTAGTAGAGAAACCCTTAGGTCGGATGCGAGAGGAGACGGACAGGGAGCAGGGTACATCCGGAGCGGGTGGCGTGGTAGTGGATTTGTTGAGCCCGAGCCACGAGACGGAGCAAAGGGTTGGTTCCCGGTTTTCTAGATCACGGTAGAAGGGAAGAACCCTGGCCACGGGGGCGGGATGATTATGTTCAAGTTCTAGAGCAAGATCCCGCAGTCTTTACGAGCAAGGTAGTAAGCAAAAAAATAAAGGCAATGTTTGGGGGAAGAATAGGGAGTCGGTAGGGTATTCTTACTCTAAGTGGTCGTTTTATCATGGCATCCCAACAAACGCCACCACAGGCCCTTTCTTTGGCATGCTAGATGCGTTCTTGAGAGGCGTCGGGGGTTGGAGGGCCAAATCAATTGAGTTAATGACTCATTATTTGCCTCAACATAAGAAGGAATTACAAGGCCGGATTCTAAGCCGAAGAGGCATTGGGAAGATTTCGGAGTAACTATTATGTGTGATGGTTGGACCGGTCCTACCGAAAGTCCATCATCAACTTCATGGTTTCCGTGATGGGAGGACGGTGTTCCTTAGGTCCGCTGATGCATCACCGAAGTAAAAGATGCAGATTATATTTTGGGCTGTTGCAAGAGGTGGTGGTTGAGGTGGGAGCTCGGAATGTTGTCCAGTTGTGACGGACAACGGGCAGCAATTTTAAGAAGGCGGGGGAGATGTTAATGAACAATCCCGACTACAATCTCTTCCGACTCCATGTGCTGCCCATTGTATTGATTTGATGTTGAGGACATGGGCAAGATAAGTAAAGTCAAGAAAGTGGTTGAGCAAGCAAGACAAGTAACCACTTTCATCTACAACCATGGTTATTCCTTGAACATGCTCGGGGGAGAGATGTGGGGGACTTGGTCGACCGGGCATCACCGGATTCGCTACGAACTTCATAGCATTGAGAGCTTTGAGGCGAAGATGGCCGGACTCGGATCGATGTTTGCATCCGAGGATTGGTTTTTCGTGGAGACAATCGGCTACACCCCGGGAGTGGAAGCACGCAGTACCATCGCTCGCACCAATTTTGGCAAAATGTGAAGGTGGTAGTAAGGGTGTTGCATCCTGTAGTACAGTGTTGAGATTGGTAGATACCGAGCGAAAACCAACCATGCCACTTCTTTATCTTGCTGTGGGCGCATTGAAAGTACGTGTTAAAGCTTTGATACCACGTGGCTATAAGAATTATATAAAGATCATCATGACCGATGGGAAAGCCAACTCATGCATCCATTGCATAAGGTCGGTGAGTAAATTTGATGATGTATTTACTTTAGTGTTACTTATGTACCAATATATTTTTATTTGTTTTAACCATGTGTCCACCGTCAAATATTTCAAGATCTATTTGAACCCCAAGTACCGGGATACGCATGTACTTGGGACGAACGCAGAACTCATTGAGCGGTGAAGCTAGTGGTTGCAAAGTTGGGCCGGATCCCCAGCACGGACATTGGCAAACCTAGAGGTGAGTTGTGTGCTTCATTCGGGAAATATGTGCTTCAACTATATATTGTAATTGCAAATATTTATAAGTTTTTCGATTGTGTGTAGTTAAAACCTTTAGGGAAGCCCGTGGGAGTTTTGGGTTCCCATTGCAGTGGCCGGACGGACAAAAGTGATCCGTGTATGTATTACGTTTAATTGACATACGAAATTAAATTATCTTATGTTTTATGTATTACATTTAAATGACATACGAAATTAAAATATGCTATTGTTCTTTGCGTCGAATGGTGGGTGTTGTTGGTAAAGATGCACCTGCTCAAGAAGATAGCAAGTAGAGTGTTAGCTCAAACATGCTCTGCATCCGGTTGTGAGCAACGAGTACTTTCAACCTCTTCATTCAAAGAGGCGGAATCGACTTGGCTCCCAACGGCTATGACTTGGTCTTTGTGCATTACAACATGAGGCGAGGGTGCAAAACATGTTCTTTGATAAGGAGGATGATACCCCGCTCGAGCTCGCCAACATCTTCCAGCTTGACTCAAGAGGAAGATCCATTAGTAGAGTGGGTGCGGGACGGGAGTACCCGTGATGGGCGAGCCCGGGGATGCCCGCTCCCATTTGGCCAGCCATTTGGATACCGATGTCGACGAAGTTTTTAGCCTCGGAAGAGGGTCGAGTCCATACACGGTCACCCGTGTCATTTGACCCTCCCGCCGGCACCGATCTGAGAAGATCCCGAGTGGGTTGGAGTGGTAGTGGAGCTAGTGGCGGTGATCATGGGGGTGGGGGTCGAGCCCTTTTGTCAATATTGGGGCTGTCCGAGCCACGAGCATCCTGTTAGATACACCGGGGAGAGCCCGCACACTCATACAACACAGGATGATGACCATGGTGCACGTGCGCCTCCTCATCACGTAGACCAACCGTATTCGGCGAGGCCTCGACATCATTCCCATTCTCAACATGATGAAGATGCCGATTGTAGTAGGCACGATGGACGCCGATGTTGATAGCCTCTCTAGTGGCTTACGAGGATTGAGTGTGGAGGAGAATAGCAATTCCGCAGTGGACATGAGCAATGGAACTTTCCCCGGATATAGCACGGTTCAACATACACCTCAAATGATTATGTTGTTCAACTTCGTCCCCCATCCCCTACGCCGCATATGGTTCTTCTTTCGCGATGGTTCGTATGCGGGAGCACATACACGGAGTCATAGTGGATCAACCAACTTCTATTCCATTCCATCGACTTCCGCAAGATTCTACGCACCAGTACTACTCCAGAAGTTTTTCCATTCTTCCCAAAGTTGGTATCCTTCGGACAGCTACGATGTTATATTTATGAATCATGTGCAAGACTACCGGAACTACTTTGCATCAAGAATGTCATGGGAAGATTATGTTGCTCAATTGGAAGACAATTTGCGTCGACAACTTTCCCGATGTATGATGATAGTAGGATGGTCTCCACGCACTCTACGTTTACTAGACTTGTATCGATAAGGATTGTGGAATTGTGGACTATAGGCACATGGGGACTATGGGATCATTCAATGTTGAATTTTGATTTTGAACTATGTGTAAATTTGTTGTTTATAATGAAGTGTAATTTTGTTTCTCTTTCCCCTAATGTATTTGTTTTGTCTCATTTGCCATTTTGATTGAATATATAGCTAATATTAACCCAAATTAACAACGACTTCAGCAAGTCTCGGCGAGATCTCGGCGAGCGGCGATCTCGGTTTCGGAGGAGGCCGAGACTCCTCCGAAACTCGAGATTTTAAACCTTGGTTCAGTGGTGCATCTCTATGTGATACGACATATGACAAGGTGAAGAGTAAATCACTGCATTAAATGATGTAAATAAAGGTCATTGTAATCACTACGTTAAATGATGTAGATAGAGGTCATTGTGAAAGAGAACTAAGGACAGAACAATAACAGGGGAACTGATGCAGATCGATCAGATTTATGGATCTGATTGGCCTGCGGGTAATAGGCCCAAAGATAGATATCTAAGGCTGTGATTTGTTGAGAAGGGTAACAGATCTGGGAGATTATGCTGGACAGATCCGGCCTTAGCTCTAATGGTCAGAAATCATGGAGATCATACTTCAGATCTAATATCAATAACGGTCAAAAGTTGGTGTGCAAATTTCTGATTGAAAAGTATTGGGAAAAAGTTTCCCGTGTTGCCATGGTACCATACACTGTCTGACAAGGGATTTTTTTCCGCTCTCTCTCCTTTCCTGACCATGTGGGTTCATGTGAATGATACCTTTTCTCAGACCATCATTGGTGTAGCATGGGAGATTCCTTCCACACTGTTGGCGTCGGAAACCCTCTCCCTGAAGTAAATACCAGAATCTTTAGTCAACAACAGAAGTAATGAAGGGACAAAGAAGAGTATTGATATGATTGAGGTAAAAGGAGGGGAATTATATCCTATTATCCTGAAAATTGGGAACACAGATCTGAATGTTTAAATTGATATGGCAGATTGAAAGATAGAAGGTAGGAAATAAATAGATTAAAAATAGAGACAATACAGGTTAGCCAGCTTGCTGTTCCAAATAATTTGCTACCAACAAGCTATCTCAGACCAAACCATTAGTCAACTTTGTTGTAAGGGGACTTATAATGCTTATTTATAGCATAGTTCTAAATTTTGGCGAAATTTTGCAAGTTGTGAGGACATGGATTTTTCCGTCCTCTCCTTCGGGGAAAGAAAAAATTTCTAAAGGGGGTGGGGGTGGGGGTGGTATGTGTCCCTAATTAAAGTTATGATCTTGTCCATCCACTCCAATGGACGGTGAAATATGGAGTCGCCACCTAGATAAGGTTTGGGACCTATAAATATGTCTTCCACTTGGAAAGACACTATTGACTCATGGGTCATGACTCAATTGATTGGCTTTTTGGTCTCATTAGAAAATGGGTGAGTGTCAAGTTACGAATGGGAAGATGCTAGTCACCCAACTCGCAAAGTCCTTAGACCAATCACCTTTTGTCCAGTCTTTTCCTATATTCTTGATGTTAAGTGTCTATGACATTTAGGCAAACTAAACCAAATTTCTAGGTTGTGCTAACCTAGGGTGTCGCCACACAAGTCTCAAAAGTAAATTGCAAATAAATAGATGAAAGAATAAATGAATGAACAAATAAAGAAATTAAAATCGGATGAACAAATGAACAAAAAACAAAGAAATTAAAATCGTATGTACAAATGAATAAACGAATAAGCAAATAAAGAAATTAAAATTGGATGACCAAGCTCGAGATCGCATTCTCAAGCTGCCTAAGTATTAGAATGAATCAACGGGAATCAGGCCAAAAGTAGTTCGGACGAGGGTTGTGAATGTGTGCGGTACTTCCTTGAATAAAGAAGTATGTGAGACCGAACGCTACTTCGCTTTGCTTACGTATGTCCGGATAGCTCGGTGAATCAGGTTTGCGTAGTTCCAAACCAGTTGACGGGCTGGCCAGATCTTGAATGACATATATATCACTTAGAGGTATTGGACCTCAGCTCACCGCACTCAGCATGGGTGAACTAAAGTTGAGAAATGAAATTGAAATGATTTGTTAAAAAAGATTGGTTGCCTAGCAAACAAGTTCCCAGACTTGGGAGATGATTGGCCTAAGGCCGCCAACAAGTTGGATTGTGATCGGACTGGAGATCAATTGTGATCCCAACCGTCGATCAATTCACAAAACTAAACATTTACTTTTGTTTTTTTTTGGGAAATAAAGGAGCAAATTTGAAATCACTTTTTATGGGTAAATTGGGATCAAACCTAACAGGTGAGTGGATGATCAAACGGGCTGACGCAAGTCATGGAGCGGGATTTGGGATCCCAGCAAACGTTAGAGACTCGTTGGAGTCATGCTAAAATCCTACAACCATTTGGAGTCATGCTCTAGATGGTTTGAAGCAAATGGAAAAGAAGTTGGAAAAGAATAGCTGCTTTCCAAAATCAGCTGAAGTATTTCAATTAGTTCTTTCAGTATATCATCTCTTTATTGCACAACTTAATTAAGAGTCGAGTGTCTTTGGGAAATTATGGCTACAAATAGTGCCAAGTAAGAGGTTACCCATTTCTATGTGCTGGGTCCTTTCTTAGGCTTTAGTGCTTGATGGGAAAACTTGCACCTGATCTTCAATGGACTGGTGCTAATTTTATAGGCTATTTGTGGATTATATTGGTGTTTTTTCTCTAAACAATGTAGTTTTATCCTGCTGGACGATTCTGGCTCGAACCTTTACTTAATGGCACAATGGTGCTGTAACTTGGCATTCCTTGGAGTTTGTCCTATATTTCTTCCCTCCTATTTTAGAGAGAATATTTGTTGAGGACCATAGAAGGAAAAAAATAGGGAAATGAATGCAACAATTACAGGATTCATGAAGCCGGCCCCGTGCATAAAAGTTAGGAAATAACATTATAACAGTGAGGTTCATTAATGAGGCCTGGTACATGTTAATGTGATTAACTTGATTTTGCATTTAAGTTGATATTTTGACATCAATGCCACTATCAATTGCTCATCTATTGTGGAGGACATTTTGGAGTGGAATTGTGAAAATATAAGGTTGATGTTCACAGTGAACTACATTTCCAGTTATTTCTTCTTATTGACTTGATTCCTTTGATTTTGTTTTTCTATTTAAAACAAAGGAAAAATGAAGAAATTAAGATTGCTGAAACAGCTATTTAGATCTTAATATTTTTTTAAAATTGAGAATGCAATGGAAGACAGGTGAGTCGTCGTTGTGGGCCTTGTTTTGCACTGAAATAAGGAACATATTGCATAACATGATGAAGTGATAACATTCCTGGTTGAAATTTTCTGATACAAAAAGATTGCAATGATATATTTATATGCTAATTGATAAATAAAAGGTACCAGTTTATTGCATAAAACGTTTCAGTTTATCATGAACTTCAGATCCTGTTTCACCATTCAACTCAGTTTAAAGCCATTTTTGTTTGTCAAACCCAAACCATTGATCTCTCTCTCTCTCTCTCTCCCCAAGTCATATTTGGCCTACCTTTTGGTTTTTAAGTCCTTTAATTTACACCATAATACTTTTCGGTACACCCAGTGGGCCCTTCGTTGAGAATGTCCGTACCATCTACAAAAGACTCTCCTTCAATTTATCTCCTACCAAAAGCCATTACTAAATCACCTTAAAATTTTCTATTTCTTTCTTTTCTTTCTTTCTTTTTTTTTTTAAAATAATTTTGCGACCTTAAAAATTTCTGTTTCTTATTTTTCTTTTTTTTATAATTTTGCCTATTGTCCATTTCAACATCCTTAACTTTTCTACATTTAACATGTGTTATTTCTTTGTCACACTCAACTTCTAGCTCCTAATAACATGGTTGGTCTTATGGTTGTCCTATAGAATTTTCCTTCGAGTTTTAATTTGGTGTGCCTAAAATTGTCTTTTTATATGCAATAATTAATGGACTAGATATTTTGCCTACGTGGATCATGCACCTTGTATCTATTTACTGATGTATAAACTGATCAAATTATTTTCCTCATTTGCATAATCCTTGCAGCTGTCAGACATATGAAGGTGGTATTGCTGGAGAGCCTGGTGCTGAAGCTCATGGTGGGTATGTTTCATCTCTGGGCAGATGCTAGACTTCAAAGTTCACATTTCCTGTTTCTCATGTTTCTCTGGGATTCTGTTTGGAACTCTTGAAGTTCTTTATCTTTGTTTCCTTCGGGAGCAATTCTTTTGGTTGACTTGTCCACGAGTATTTGTGATGTAGGACAGCCTATAGGTCTAGGTCTCCTACACTTACAATTAGGACAGGGGGGACAGCAGCATACATGACATGCAAATAGAGAGTTTAGAGCTGAATTTTACTAGCTAATGAACAATATATACCTAACAATAGTTTCCTAATTCAGCAATGTTCAATAGAGGTAAAATAGGGGTCAACATTAACATGGCAGCATTTATCAATTTGTTATGCAGGGTATTTTTGTTTCCTTAAAATATTGACAGCCATATTTTAGTACATGGGAAACCAACAACTTCAATGAAAATCAGTGACAATTCAATATAAGTAAATGGAGTACTAACCAGAATAGGGGTTTGTAACAGGTGACTACAGTCCATATAGGCCAGGGTTCAGCTAGGTAAACCTACTGCCCAACAGAGGTAGAAAAACAGGAAAAAGCACAGGTAATAGCAATGGGCAGCATATAAAATTACTGTCCAGCAAGGTTAGATATGAAGAGCAGAAATATTAAAGAACATAAGTTTTTCTACCTAGCAATAACAGGAATTAATAAACAGAAAAAAAGAAAAGGAAGTGACAGTAATTTATTGGCTAACCAGTGGCAGAAAAAAAAATATATATGTGAAAGGATTTCGTTGGGGGGAATTATAGGTGGGAATAATAAGGCACATATGTATTATAACAAGGAAAACAGAAATGGGGAGAAAATTCCAATTTCATGGATAGTAGAGAGGATTCACAGTTTCAGAAATAAGAAAACTAGAAGGAAGAAGAATCGAGAAAAGGGGTAGGAATTCAGAAATTGACATAAAGAGGGGAAGGGAAAAAGAAATAAAGTGAGAGAGTGAGAGAGAAGAGAGAGAACTTACAGCAGTGAGAGAGAAAGTCTTCTTCATTTTTCATTAAACTTGCATAGAAATTACAGCAGCAAAAAAAAGAAAAAAAGAATGCCTTTAAAGGCTTACTTTCCAAACCGTGGAGCGGGTGGACCATGGGAGGTTGTAACTACCTTACAACTCTTGTAACTAAAAAGCCCAGAGAGAAGCAATCAGCCGACTGGAACAATACCAACTAATAAAACAATGTGGGGTGCAAACATGTTAAAAAAGGGGAGGGGGGGGGGGTGCTTTACATTCTTGTTAACGTAGTTGTCAAGGCGCCAAGGTGAACCAAAGCGTTGGAGGCCTGACGGGCTGCCTAGGCTACAAGGTGCCCGATTTTCCAAGACTTTACAAGGCCGTCTGGGTGCCTAGGCGACGCCTTGACAACTATGCTTGTTCATACAAAAAGAAAGAAAAGAAATACAACATTCAAATTACAAAAACAGAAACAGAAATAGAAACTAAAAAAAATAAATAGAAACAAACGATTTCTAGAAATATAAATAAAGTGGAAAATAAAAGAACTGTAATATAAAAATAAAATAAAATGCTGCTGCTCCTGGCCAAGTGGTAGCCTCGAAACTCGTTGTCAAACCATAGAAGAAGAGGGGAAGGCTGGAACCTCTGCTTTCTCCGTTGGTACACTCGAAAGGCTGGTTCAACCACTGTGATGTCCTCATCAATTTGGTTTGCTATAAAGATTATTCAACTAGATAAAGAGTTAGGCTTAGTTTGGATCCATTTTTATTTCTGTTTTTCACCTATTTATCAAAAATCATTTTTGAAAATCATTTTTGGCCAAAAATAACAAGTTGTTTGGTAACTACAATAAAAAATAGATTGTAGAACCAACAATACAAACTCAAGTTTCAACTCAATGAACCCTCTTACAATTTCCCAACATGAGATGTATATAGACATAGCTGCTCCTTTAAATAAAAAATCAGAAACTAATGGAATAACAAATCAGGGATTACAAATTAAAAAAAAAACCATGTTTAGCTATCCTCTTAAGTAGTCTCCTAAATTATTCTATACCAAAATAGCAACTGCCCACCAATGAAAAGAATCCCCACATTTCTGGAATATTGTGAGAATTAATATGAGCTGTTAGTTCTGGAACAAGATTAGAGTACTCACAACAGATTGCCCCAAGCAACAAATAATAAATAAACTGAAATAACGTGATATTTCCATCCCACCAAACCTACTTGCCGTAGGATTTTGGAAAGTAATAAATAAACCAACTCCTTTGTGTAATCGAATCAAATGCTAATAAAACTTCAATCGAAAAATTTATAGATTCCAAGAGGCAAAAGTCTCTCCACAGCACTTCTGTGAAAGTTCGTAGATGGGCAATCCTAATTCTGTCACAAGGAAGACTGATTTAACAATTGTCACAGTTTGATATGTAGGGAATAGTTTGAATTCAGCGTGTAGAATGGTAGAGCTTTCACCACCCGAGCTGAGGGCTGCTCTGATCTATCACCCATTGTTTTCGTTTTCTCGTTGTATTGATCTGCAAGACTCCAAAACCATTAAAAAAAAAAAAGAAGAGAGATTGAGTTTGTTTGCAAGCAAAAAACTGAGAGGAAGTAGACAGAGCAACAGAGGCCTCTGAATTGACACAACCAAACTCCAGGAGAGCAGCGGCAGCTTCATCGGAAGACTTTGGATCGAGGCTGATGAGTCAATTAGTTAAGTATAGATTAAGATTAGAGAGAGAAAGAAAAGGACAATAGAAAGAGAAGAGGAGTGATTAAAGCAGGAAACAAGAGGGAGGGGGAAACGAAGAAGAAGGAAAGAAGAACATGAGCCATCCAAGGGCCTTCTGCTCTTGCTTTTGGGGTTTTTCCTCTAGATGAGGAGTGCGATAGCTCTGCCAAGGGACTCGCATATAGGACGGAGGGGAGCTTCTCACATGAATGTAACCGGAAAAACCTTAGGGAATAAAATTGCAGAGTTTAAGAATGTACATGTGATGACCAGCGGCGATGGTGGACAGTGAACGGCACCGTGAGAAGAGGTGTACTCCTTTGAGTGAGAGAAGAACTGGACTTCTTGGAGCGATTCAGGTGCGAGGCGTTTCTTCCTTGAAGATTTGGAGAGAAAAGGCACATAGGGTTTTACGGAAGAACCTCTAATAAAAACACTGTTACAATGGTTATTACCTCCTCATTTTTTAACCGTTAGAAAGATTTGCACCCACTTGCTCATTAACTTATGCTCAAAAACAGACAAAAATCGTTCTTGGGCAAAAATCAAAAAGAGGTTATTCTTGGGCAAAAATCAAAAAGACGTTAGAATCTAACCTCTTTTTGATTTTTGCCCTTATTTTCATTTTTATTCATCATAAATAGCACCCACAAATGATACCAAACACCTACAAAAGCAAAAAATTGAAATAAAAATGGATTCAAACTAAGCCTTATTTAACTAGACTTGGGATGCTAACATACTAGTCCCGTATTCCTACCTTCTACTTGTAGTTTGGCCCATTAAAGTGGCCTATTACAATGAAAACCCATGGGATCAAAGGCCCAACATACATATAACCCAACCCAAGGCTTATTTCAATGTGTTGTGTTGTATCTGCATCACTTTTTATCTCTGTATACTGTCAGATTTATGTGTTTGTCTTTTGTCTTTTCTGTCTTCATTTTCTTGTGGAAAATCTCTCAGAAACCTGAACATTTGTTGCAATAGGTACACCTTTTGTGGAATGGCAACAATGATTCTGATGAATGAAGCTGGCCGGTTGGACTTGCCCAGTTTAATTGTAAGGGGAATAGTTTCTCTTATTTGTGCTTCCGTGTATAATTTGCTTTTAGTGGTCCTTGAATGCAACATCTTCATTTGAACATGCATCGTGGTTTAAAATATTGGTTTAGGTGAGTGCGTTGGTGTTTCCTAATTAGAATACTTGTCCCTTATCATAATGTTATTACTGAGATATGTTGGAAAATTTTAGTTTTTTTCAGATACATTAAGAAAAACTTGCCTGATTCTGAGTTAGATTACCAAGATCTTTCAAATTAATATATCTAGTCAATTTGGTAACCTTAACAACTCCCATATAGCAAACTAGGCAGGGTATGTGATAATTTATGGCTCTTAAGAACAACTTTCATTAAGAGTTGAAACTTGGTTGATAACTTCTTTAAGTAACTTATGTGTGATTTAAAAGGAAAAAGATGGGGTGGGGCCTGGGGGAAGAAGAACCCACAGGAGGATATAGCCTAATCTGGCTCTGAAACTGTCTTGACCTATCTTGCTTAGCTTGAAAAATGCACCACTATTATCCTTTATTAATTATATTTTCTTCACATTTCTTTAATTAACAATATTCTATTTGAGAACATGTGCTGGGGTTGAGGTTGCTTCCTAGATTTGATATTGCGGATCAGGAGCTTTCTGACAAAGAAATTAGCTGAATAATATTCAATTGTATGCCCTGGATTAACTTTCTCTTGCGACAATAAGGGATTCATGAGTGTAATCTTCTATTCTAAATTCTAACTGTTGTTCTGTTAACAGAACTGGGTAGCATTTCGTCAGGGAGTGGAATGTGGATTTCAGGGGAGAGCAAATAAACTGGTTGATGGTTGTTACTCCTTTTGGCAGGTATTATTCTTCGGCATGTGCTCTGGTTACCTTTAGTTCTCCGTCGTACATGATCTAATCTCAGTAAGGAATAAAATCAATAGGGGGGTGTATTTGCATTAATACAAAGGCTACCTTCACTCATGGATCAAGAATCGAGGTCATCAGAAGTTGAAGAAAACCAGACATCAGGGAACATAAGAACAGCATCTTCTACTTTATCTGAACAGGAATGCAGTTCGGAACTGACCTCGTCTGATGATGACGAGACTTCCCATTTTGGAGATGGAGGTAAGTTTATCTTGATGGTCATAAGTTAATATGTTTCTAAAATATTCTGCCGATCCGGACATTTTGTGCTCTGAATTCCCTCACATCTTATGTTCACCTTTTTAAACTTCTAGAGGTTTTATTTGCATACGTGTCGTTCCCATTCCCTTATACGTGTCGTTAAATATATCTGATGCAGAACATTCCGATATCGGTTTCTGTTTTATCAAAAGGCATGCCGAATTGGAGCCTCTTTTTCACAGCATTGCACTTCAGCAATATCTACTCCTTTGTTCTCAGGTACAGTTTCTGGTGAAAAGTTGAGCTGTAGTGAGTGGTCAATTTGTTGGACATTTTTGGGTGTCCTTTGGTCTGCCTTATATTCAATTAATCAAGCCAAGCAATCTTAATTTGGAATCAGTCCTTAACCAACTAATTTATTAACCTAAATTTTTATTACCAATTTTGAGCTTAAACCAGGGTACAATTTTTAGTTTTAACATGGTATAAACCTTCTGGCCTTGGAGGTCTTTTAATAAATATATGGGCCATCTCTTGGACTTCTCCTGGGAAAGTTATACATATTAGTCTATCTTATAATTCCATTACATGCTTCTAGATGGCAAATGAAATCATGACCAGCTTTTTATTTCCCTCTGCTGGATTGGTGGGTTCCCGCCTTTACTTTCTGGTCAGACTTAAGGTTTTTGAGTAGTTCATCCATCTGGATTACTATTTTACTATTCATGCAGGTACAGGAAGGAGGGTTTAGGGACAAGCCTGGAAAGCATAGAGACTATTATCACACTTGTTATTGTCTCAGTGGTCTCTCAGTGTGTCAATATAGTTGGTCTAAGCGTGCTGATTCTTCACCATTGCCCAGGGCAGTGCTTGGTCCATATTCCAACCTCTTGGAGCCTATCCATCCCCTCTTCAACATTGTCTTAGATAAATACTATGAAGCACATGATTTCTTCTAGGTCCTAAGCCAGTGGCATTATCTTTACTCTACCTTGTTGTTTCAAAGTATTATTGCAGAGTGTATGATTGTGTGCTTGATTATGAGGAAAGAAAAAAGAAAAGAAAAAAAAATGCTTGAAGATTTATGTTGATTTTTCACTTGAACTGTCTCGGATTGATTCAGTAAAATAATTATGTTCTTTTTTTAACCATTTATTTACCCTTTTCTCTAAGCAAAATCATTATTAGAGAGGTGTGCAATTTACAGGAACTTAAGAGATAGCAGTTAGTGGTTATACTTGGGCTCCATCTTTGATGTAAATGCTCAAGTAATGTAAAATATATTAAGAAGAAAAGACTTGTAGCATAACAAAAACTTGCTACGTTATAGATACTAGTTCAAAATTGAAGTAGAATTTCTTCTTTGCCTTCCTTTTTTTTAATACTAAAATTTAAGTCATTTGGTTGCAAAATAAGATTTATTTGACTATATTTTAGTAAGTTCTGAGTTTAATGATTAGAAGAGTTACTCTTTCTCTTCGGCCCTTGTACCGTTAACCTGTTTTGTGCTTGGATATTCATTACTTTAATGATTAGAGAATTTTAAGGTCTCATCTTATTTATTTTATATTTTTTTCCCCCTCTTTCTACTCCTAAACTGGTTATTTGTGCTTTTTTCTGAAAGGGTTTCGCTAGCATGATAGAAACTTTAACTTTTGCTTGTCGTGATCAAGAAACTAAAACTATTGGTTTCGCATGGTGGGTCACCGGGTTGGAAATACCCGACTTATCAATTTGTCTGGTAGATTACTCAAAGATCATGTAGCCCATGCTGGATTAATTATATTCCGGACCAAAACAATGAGTATATATGAAGTTTCATTTCGTACCATAGAAGCTTATGAACAAGGACATGAAGAATAATTACCAAATCGGTTCATTGGCCTGTGCTGTTACAATCAGTGTGAGGTTAAACCTTTCTTTTTTGGATAAATTTATGAATTTTTTTTTTAAATGGAAGATGAAGTACAACATAATAAGAGTATTTAGTGGATTCATCATCATGCAAGTTACAACTACCCAAGGCCTAGGCTGCCAAGGAATGAACTTATCAGCATCGGCAATAGATAGTTTGAGAGAAAGTATCACGAAACATTGCATTAACATATTTGATTAAATCAGATGTATAATATGTATTGACTTTCTTCTTCAAATGACCGAACCTGAGGTTATGTTTCATTCAACTTTCAATGCAAAATTAAAGGGGGAAAAAGAAAACTTCCATAAAATAGGATTTTCACCTGATGGTTTTAAATAAGGGAAAATTTCATTGGATCTTTTCAGAACTTTGCCTTAAAGGAAACCACCTCCTGAGTTTGCTGAGTTTGTAGTTAATTACAATTGCCTCCCACCCTGTTAAGTTGACCAACAGAAATTGTTAAATGATATATTAACGCTCCTCTGGTTCCTTCTCTTATTATCTTTCTTCTTTCCATTTTTCCTTTGAGCCGTCATTACCAATCGGAGAAAAAGAGACAACACCGACGAACGATCTAAAAACTAAAATAAAATCATTTGAAAAAAGGGAACAATCTTTCTCAGATGGGGTGGAGGAAAAGAATATGAATGAAGAATTGACTCGGTCGCCATTAACAGCACTGATGAGCTGTAGTGAAACTCATATTTCCTTTCTTGTGTGCGCCCCTTTTCCACTCCGACTTTAACTCCACAAAACCCTTACCCCGCCCCTTTCCTCACCTTTGATTCTCCATTTGGTAGTCTTTTTCGTTTCGTATTCCAGAATTAGAGGAGATCTCTCCATTCATTTGGGTTGAGAAACGGAGTTCTCTGATCTCTCAAGGCAAAACAGTTCGTGAAAGCTGTTCACTTGGAATTCCTAGCTTCTCAAACTCCCTCAACCGTATCATGACCTACCTCCAGTTCGGGTGTGAGTCTATACTAAAGGCAGAAACTATTGTTGGTGTGTGTTTGTGTTTCAACTTTCAACTAAAACAGGTATATTCTTTCCATCCTTCAATTTTTTTTAGGGAAAATAACACAGACACCCCCTCTACTGTTGTGAAACTACACAGAACTACCCTGTCTTTACAAAAGCTACACAGAATATCCCTATAACAATGCTATCATACACTCTCACCCACACCGTTACTTTCAACTTAACAACAGAGGGTCAATTTTTTTAAGACAAAAATACCCTTACTAAGTGTAAAATGACCTAAAATGGTCTATTGTTTAGTCCTCCCAACAAAACCTTAGTTCCACTTTCTTCTCTTCTCCAATGCCCTTTTCTTCTTAGTTAAAACTTGAAACCTCCCCCAACCACATATCTTCTCAACCTTGCTGCGCTTAACTCTCTGGCTCTAGACTTTCCTCTCGAAGATAACGGCCAATTGCTCCTCCTCTTCCTCGTCAGTCCTCACTCGCTAACACAATAAAACAATACTATGGAAACCCAATGCATCCATTGAATATCAGATCACCACTGCCACCTTTTTCTGGTTTTTTTATTTTTATTTTACCGTTCTTCTGCTTCAACTTCTACTTCTGTTCTGCTTCATGTCCTTTTCTTTTCTCTTTCACTATCTCTCTCTCTCTCTCTCTCTCTCTTCTGAAACCCATCGGTCATGGAAAGAACAACAAACATTCCTACGTTAATTTGTAGATTCAGATAAAAATTTAGAATAGCTTCAAAGGGATTTCAAAAAGGGATTCAAATGGGAAGTTCCAATTTGATTCAGTAGGTTCTTCTCTGTGAGTTCTTCGTAGTTCAAATGGGTAGGGAAAGAGGTCAATTTCGAATAGCATAAAAGAAAATAAAAAAAAATAAAAAGAGGATTCCAGCAGCAGTCTCTTAAAGAAACTGTCAAATTAATAAGCAATATAGCATGTTAACAATAGCAATTCGAGAGACACATATCAGAGAATCAAAATCAAATAATCAAATAAACACACATCTATAAGCATTTTCCTCAAATCCGAAGTGGCTGGGGGTGGGGGGGAATCAGAAGATCCAACCTCTCCAATTCATGGATGCAAACCTAATTATCTCATCAATTAGAAAATAACGTCATTGATAAATTCCGAAACCAAAACCACAAATTTACACATCAGTCGGAACAAACTAAACTTGTTTATCCACAATAAACATAAAACCGATCGAAAAGCCAATCCGTAGGCAACTCCAAATCCTCAAAAGAAAAGGGGTAGAATTGTAGAAAAGTGAACGCTTCCAAATCCTTTTTAGATTCGAAAAAGGTTTCAGTGAGGGTTTCAAAAGGGAAGGGGTAGAATTATAAATGTGTGTTTATTTGATTTTGATTCTCTGATACGTGTCTCTCGATTTACTATTGTTAACATGTTGTATTGCTTATTAATTTGACAGTTTCTTTAAGAGACTGCTGCTGGAATCCTCTTTTTTATTTTTATTTTTTATGCTATTCGAAATTGACCTCTTTCCCTACCCATTTGAACTACGAAGAATTCGCGAAGAAGAACCTGCTGAATCAAATTGGAACTTCGCAATTGAATCCCTTTGAAGCTACTCGAAATCGTAACCTGAATCTATAAATTAACG
The DNA here is from genome assembly GCA_028583415.1 of Protea cynaroides. Classification (NCBI taxonomy): domain Eukaryota; kingdom Viridiplantae; phylum Streptophyta; class Magnoliopsida; order Proteales; family Proteaceae; genus Protea; species Protea cynaroides. Next base: position 52,462,212 of record CM053268.1, read on the forward strand.
TAGGAATGTTTGTTGTTCTTCCCATGACCGATGGGTTTTAGAGAGAGAGAGAGAGAGAGAGAGAGAGAGAGAGAGAAAGAAAGAAAAGAAAAGGACACAAAGCAGAAGTTGAAGAAGAAGAACGGTAAAAGAAAAAAAAAACCCAGAAAAAAGGGTAGTGGTGATCTGATATTCAATGGATGCATCGAGTTTCCATAGTATTGTTTTATTGTGTTAGCGAGTGAGGACTGACGAGGAAGAGGAGGAGCAATTGGCCGTTATCTTCGGGAGGAAAGTCTAGAGCGAGAGACTTAAGCACAACAAGGTCGAGAAGATATGTGGTTGGATGAGGTTTCAAATTTTAACTGAGAAAAAAAGGACAATAGAGAAGAGAAGAAAGATGAACTAAGGTTTTGTTAAGAGGACTAAACAATAAATCTTTTTAGGTCATCTTATACTTAATAAGGGTATTTTTGTCTTAAAAAAGTTGATCCTCTGCCATTAACTTGAAAGCAACCGTGTGGGTGAGAGTGCATGATAGCATTTTTAGAGAGATATTTTATGTAGCTTTTATAAAGCCAGAATAATTCTGTGTAATTTCACAATACTAGAGGGGTTGTCTGTGTAATTTTTCTCTTTTTTTTTATTATTTTTGACTCTTTGAGGGTGTTTTTGTAATTAGATTCTCTGGGCCCAGGGTGTCTTTGTAATTTAGGTGCTGGACAGACTTAATTCATTGAAGCCCTAACGTTATTTATGATTGAATGCTGATTCCCCAGACGTGATTGGTTGAAATCTGATAATCTCTTCAAATGATCTGCTGCGTAGGCACTAGGCTGCATGAGATTCCCCAATCAAAAGACCAGTCTCTGAGTCCACATGTACGGTTCAGATATCTCACAACTTTAAAGATCGATGGTTGTATATGCGTTAACCTTTTATACTAAAAGGCTTCTTCGATGGTTGCCATTTCTCATCTAATTTTACACACAAGACTCGGGAGATCTCCAGTTTGCGAATCGATTCACTGTGTTTCTTGCCTCTGCGACGAAGGTGAATCTCAATTTAGTTTTCTAATTTTCTGCTTTTCATTGCACTGGGATCACAAAATGTCGTCCAGTATCTGTTTGATCGATCTGAAAACTAGGGTTTTCGTATGATCGGAGGCTTAATTTCTTAAATTTCTTTTGGTCACATACGTCGTCTAGATTGTTTAAATCCTTTTTTTTTTTTCGGTTTTCTTGTGCGGGAATAGGTTTCGTTGTGTTATTTTTCATTTTCTTTTTTGCATCGACCCTTTGTGCTTTTTCTGTAAGAAAATTGTAATTGAGCGGTATGGATGCCGGAATTAAATGGGGAGAATCAAGATCTGCTTACTCGCGCCAAATACAGAAAATGTTTGAAAAACATAGAATTTTGGGTGATGGAAGGACTGTGAAATTAGCTTCCACAGTTACTTTTTCTTTTTCTTTTATTCGGGGATCTCTCTCCCTTTTTCGCAAATGCATGCACACATATGCACATAAATATCACCTTACACGTTGTTTAAGATTCGATTTTGTTGATTTCGGAATATTTTTTGTCCCTCCTTGAATGGTTCAGTAGTTGTTCTGATTCCACATTATTCCCGTGAAAGTAGTTCCGTTTCCAATTGCTATATAAATGGCTGAAGCAAAACCCGGAATGAGGAAACCAGTGTTCACTAAGGTTGATCAACTTCGGCCGGGAACTACTGGGCACACTCTTACTGTGAAGGTGGTTAGCACGAAGATGGTGTTGCAGAAAGGCCGTCCTGATGGGCCACAAGTACGTCAGATGCGCATAGCGGAATGCTTGATCGGAGATGAGACTGGCATGATTGTTTTTACGGCTAGGAATGACCAAGGTAATGTTTCTGCAGTGTGTGGCACCTTCCTGCAGGGTATACATTCTGTTGTAGTGGTATAGTTCTTGACTGCAAATTATATAGAAAATTTAATTATGCACTGAGGGTATCATCATTGTCCACAAATTCTACTTTGTTTAATTCTTGTTCTGTTGTATGGTTCTGCTGCTATGGTTTTCATTTTGCTCTCCAGGCGTTATGGATATGTGCTTAGTCTCGTTCTCCAAGCATTATGTGATCAGGTTGAAGTATTATAGTACTCTTATGTCTGGGACTTGCAATGGAATGGACGTGGACAGAATCAGGGTAGATCCACAACAAGGTTGAAACCTATTGGCTCAGAATGCATAAGACTGTATTTGATTGGCCCTCTGATTGGCTCAATTGTGGTTACTAAGAATTATTAGAGTATCTCATCCATATCTCACCATGGTGATGGTGAATTTTGTGAGGAAGAAAAGTCTTACATTTTTTACTTATACAGTCATTGTTTTAAGTGGTGTGACTGAATTAGATGTAACGGCTGATACGATTCAGATTCGGCGGATGCCAATCTATCCAGTTCTATCCCAATACCCTGTATCCCCTCCTCTAAAAACTCATACAGGGTTGGGCCATATTGGCTTATCAGTATCTGGATGAGCAAAGTTCGATCCCATTTCATATCCGGAGCTTTGGAACCTTGTATATGAAAACATTGCATCAATTTATTTATCAGTGCGTTTGATCGCATCAATTTATTTGTCAGTGCAGTTGACTACTTGACCTCATATTGTTTATTCATTTACTTACAATAAAGTATCAAATTTTTTTTTGGTCTTGCCATTGTCCTAGGAAATAGAGAAGTCCACAAGCCTTATACAAACATCAACAAACCCGCATTTATAAAGAACTTTCCACACCCAAAATTGGCTTCGTTTAATACAATTGAGTGTCTCCTTATCAGCTCTTTCCCTACTTGCCCCTTGCTAATGCATTTGCTGAGTTAATTGCACTCTAGATCAGATGTGCCATAATCAATTGGATCTTCACATTCCAAGACAGCCATTTTATCACCCAAGGGTTGAATTCCCTACACAGCAAGATGAGTTCACTGTTGTGTAGCACAATATACTATCCCTGGATTAATGCTTTAATTTCTGCTGTGTTAGTCCACTCTCCTGATGGGATCCGAGAACACCAATATGGCATATCCCATGTGGTCTCTAAATAATCCAATGCCAGCTTGACCTAGATTTGCGAAGTTGCTTTCATCGAAGTTCAGTTTTATAGAGGAATTTGGTGGGGCAACCACTCACATGATGCCACCTCTTTGGATGGATTAGATCTCACCACCTGCCCCAATGCGCTTAGTAAATAAACAAAGTGAGATGCCTTAAAAACACTCTTGGTCCTGTAGTTTTATTCGCTTGATGAGGCCTTTTCTTTGTGATCTACAACCACATGTTTATCTCCTTAACGTCTCTCGAGCCTCCTTTTCTTTCTACTTAGATGGAGCAATCCGAACTTTCGACAAAATATAAAAGAGGACCACAAGCCAAGGATTAAAATTTCAAGTCCCGAGGTTGTTTCAACCTTGAGCCGAACCTAGATTTCTGAGATCTCGATCGAGATCTCGGCGAGAACATGTTGAAAAGCCACGAAGGCGAAATATAAAATGAGTGTTTTGAGCCTTTTAAGACTATTTTAAGGCTTGATACTCTGGGGAAATACTATTTTAACATATATAAACACATTTAAAGCATAAAATTGTAAAATTAATCACACATTATGGGAAAATCATACATTCATAATTCATAATTCCATAGTGATAAAAATACTGAAAGAATCAAAGTCCCAAATACTTAAAATCTAATAAATATTTATCATATTATTATCTAAAAAAATGAAACCGTGACCGCATAGATTAGCCAACAATGAATGTGTGTTCTCCGCTCTTGTACCAAACTTCCTAGACAATCTTGTGGGAAGATTTGTCAAATACCTCAAGAAAATGGAGAAAGAGAGAACAAGAGGAGAGCAAAAGAAGAGTTTCACAGCAAAAGAACAAGTCTCGGTCGAAACCGAAACTTGGTCTTATATAGTGTTTTGAACCAATTTGGTTCAATACTGGTCGAGACTGGTCGAAACCAGTCGAGAGTTGAGACTAGTCGAGACAGGGTTGAGAACTGGTCGAGATTCATTGAGACTTGGTCTCGTACCCTGTCTCGTCTTTAGCCCTTCGAGAACTTCAAACAACTCAGATCTTGCCGAGATTTTAAACCATGCTGCAGGCCTGTATATACACCTCAATGAACTTATGTAGACACTCCTCAGCCCAAGGACAATCTCTCAAATATACATGTTGATGTTGACCCATGGCCTTTGAATGGCCCAAATCACAGGACTTACTAATCTTAATGATTTTATCCACTAGCATCCTTGAAAATCCAACTATTTCTCTCTTCCTGTATACTCACCCATAAGATCTCCATAAGGGTATTTCCTTCCTAATACCATCTTTAGAACAAACTGGGTCAAGAATGACTGAATGAGATGTCCTGCATACTCCAATGAGTCCCAGAAATTGGTACCATACCTCCTTTCCAAAAATGTGTTGTTTATCACCCAGACTTGGCTGTACCTTGAACCAATCCTGTAACTTATCGGATGACAACACCGTACTTAGACATGTTGGATAGTATCTTTGGGCTGACCCAATTAAGGGATCATCTTCCTTGGACAATGCTGCATGATGGATTGTATAGATGTTTCATAAAAATCTTGCCATTAAGTTTAATTGGACTGCATTGGGTGTACTCCACTTCATAAGTACATTCCCAAATAATCTCTTGCCTTTTATTTGGTGTATGGCATCCACTTTGATGTTCCTTGTTGAAATTATAGCAAGGCACTTAAAATGGTTTTCTTTTGTGTGGGCTTCTCCTCATCTTGATTCACTGGTGGTATTAATGCTTAAATTTTGATTGGCCTTTTCTGAGCTAACTGTTTTGCCCCAGAGTATATTCAAGAATGTTTGGGATGGACAATTCTGCAGGTGTTGTAGGAAAATCGAAATAGATGATTATGGCAATCTTCATCCTATTTTTTGTGGGTGGATGAAACTAAAAATTGATCAGAAAACTCAGATAAAGTATGGGCCGCTGTTAAGGGCTACTTTTTAGTGTAAAGTTGGCAACTCAGTACTCTTGTATGCATCGTGGCAAGAGAATAAATTTTGGGTTAAAGTATTCTAACTAGTGAGCTGTAGCTATGGAGCTTGCAGGACACGAGATCATCATCTAATTAATAATATGGAACCTATGTAATTAGACTTGGTTCTCTAACAAATGTTGTAGTCAGGGTTTTTTCCTATGCTCTTAATTTTAATCTTGATATTACTTTGAATTTGACCGGGGAAGATCTCATTGGCGGGAAGAAAATCATTCAATTAATGATAACAAGCTTAGAGTGTAGATTTGGATTTTATAAATGAGTGCAATGGGCATATAGAGGGACTTCTTGTGGAGTGATGAATTTGAATAGCTATTAGAATTAACAACTTTTGTGTTAAGGCGTGGCAAGTGATGAGGAAAAGCAAAACTGCGGACTCGTGAAGTTGGCAAGAGAGAAGCTTAGAAAGTGGGAAACAAAAAGCGGGCTTAAATTAAGTTATATAATGATTTTTATTGAAATTTGGTACTGGGGATGGTGACTGACATGGGTATAAAGTTGTTATTGTGTGGAAAAGGATAAGTAAAGAATAATCATGCATTTATGCTATTATTAATCGTAACCTTGTAGGAATGTGATGTAGGAGGATCACATAGGCTTAAACTATTGGTGTGTTCCGGAGCTATGAATTATTAGGTCTCTGTGTACTTATTTCCCCTCCTAGTTAGGATTGGCCGTCATTCAATAGGATTTCTGAGCAATTAATGGGCTTTGGTTCAGACTGGAGAGCTGAGATAAGAAGAATCTACTGGAAGAGTACATTATTAGGGCATAGTTATTAAAGCAACAATACAACCAAAAGCATTGGAGGTGAACAAGTGCCCGCCTAGCCTAAGCACCACCCTACTGTTTTTTTTATATGCATCCATTATATCTACTTTGACATTGATAATTTGATATAATTATGCTTATACTACATTAAGAATAAACATTTAAGCCTTATGAAGAATTAATATTCAAGTCATATAATTATCAAAAAACAAAGCAATTAACTACAAGCATAAAGCATGTAAAATCGTAAATATGTAAATTAAGTATGTATTAATTATTATATTGTTGTTACCTCCATTATACCAGAAGAAGTGCCTACTGTCCTCCATTTTATTCGTTATTCAACTGCCTGTCAATCAATATATGCCACCACCTTGCTACATTATATGCTAAGTAGATAGCATCAGGGATGCTTGTTAACTTAACATTCCAAATTATACGCTAAGAACAACACTTTTAATTATGATTGGGACTAATAGCACAACAACCAAAAGCAATTCACAGCCACAGTGCTACATTACACAACAGAAAACAAATATATATAAATATGTAGAGAGAGAGAGAGAGAGAGAGAGAGAGAGAGAGAGAGAGAGAGAGAGAGAGAGAAGAGGACGTGCAGAAGAAGAAAAAGAACAGAAAAAAAGAGACAATAGAGGAGTAGCAGAAGAAGAATAAAAAAAAACTAGAGAGAACAGAGGAGGAGCTGAGTAGAAGAATAAAATATAGAAAATAATAAAAACATGCCGGAGGATGAGAGTCGGGAAGAAGGCGGAAGAAGAGGAGGGAAACTGGAGTAGAA